>CM040245.1:240353701-241048061 GCA_022545495.1 Chrysanthemum lavandulifolium | reverse complement strand
TGTCTTCTCTTTGTATTTGTATGATTATTGTCTCATTGACATTAATCTAACCTTGTAACACTTTGGATACTATTGTTGATTTAATCTAAGCCGACTATTGAGGCTTAGGTTTAAATAAAGGTTCTATTGTTCATCTTGTGTTGCGTCTTGTCGCATGCTTTGCTAACCGTAGAGCCTTAATAAATTCAAAACACTTGACGAAACCGCTAAGTAAACCAAGACACTTAATTTAGGGAGATCGAGCAGTCGGCCGGGGCAACAAGAAGATATAAAGAGCTACCGCAAAGCTGAAACACAATCTCAACAAAGTGCCTTAATGAAAGCTCGTTATCTTCTAATGCAAAGCGGTAATAGAATCTGGACCACCAAGGTGAAGGAGAAGAAAGGTGCCCAAAAGACATGAGTTCACTTGTGTTTTGTTTGTAAGTATCTTACGAACTGTAATGAGAAGTGTTGTTGCATTCGTCTAAGGCGGTTCGGGTAATAACACCAAGCGTTGTCGATGCAACGACTAATGCTAATAAGTAGGCAAACCGAGATCCATTCTAACTCGTGTTCTTGGATTGTATTTCCGAACATTTCCTAGTAGACTTTAGGTGATCGTGAAACAAGGTCGATCACAATAAGTCCACGTATCGCTCCACATATGCTTAACGTCATCGGTACCACTTGGAATAGCTTTACGTGATGCGAAGCGTAATCAAACCTATAATAACTAGAAAGAATTTAAGCGAAATTAGACACGGATCGAGACCTATAATTAAGTCGTTACCTATAAATGGTACACTTAACACAAAAAGAAAAAAAAAAAAAGCAGAATATTTCTATAGAGGGCAATGTTTAATATTTACCAATGGACATCATCTTCCTTCCAAATTCTTAAATTAAAGTGAATTGGTATTGTGCTTGCGATGAACGCGATATAGCTTTCGGTTTAATGATATATATATATCGTGCAAGAGCATATGTTGTGGTTCCTGAATTAGTGGGAAAATTCATTAAAATTTCTTGGTAAATACGAGAATATCTCGAAATGGAATGTCAACATTCCTGGAGATATAATCGCTATTCAAACCGACAAAGACAAGCAGAGATTCATACACGCAAACCAGAGGCGGACCCAGGATTTTAGAGGGCGGGGGGCAAAAAAAATTTTTTTGATAAAATTTGTGATGAACTTTAATAAAAAGGTCATAAAAAAAATTTTGCACTAAAAACTGATATTTTTTTAGATTAAAATAGAGATTTAAGGTTTTTTAGATTGTTTAATCTAAAGGTGGGGGCAATTTGATTTTATAATGGGGTGCACTTTAATAAAATGGTGCTAAAAAAAATTTTACACTAAAAATTGATATTTTTTGCGAACCATGGAGGGCACCGCCCCCCCCCCCTAACCAACATGTAGTTCCGCCCCTGACGCAAACAAAGGTGTGGGTTGCTGGTGATGTGGTCCTAATGAGTTCCTTTTTTTAACTTAGAAAAATTTAGTTTTTCTAACTTACTAGTATTAGAAAGTGACAGTAGATCAAATTGATATTAGCTACTCGATATATTGACTTTGACAAATTCACTTTTCTGGGAATGGGCTTTGCTGATATTTTATCAAATTGAAATCCTGTGATAATTTCGACATCTGTCAACTCGCATTAGATATCATAAATTCAATCTATATTACAGTATCATCAAAATTGGCTTCTGTTCATATAATGATCACAAAAAGGAAAAGAAAAAAAATAAACCTATTTTTAATGAAATAAGATAAATTTAACAACAACAAAAAAAAAAAAAAAAGAAAAAAAAAATCAACAATAGCCTTTTTAATAGTTATAGGTAAGACCCACATGATGATGTCATTCTACAAAAGTCTTCTCTCTTGTAAATTTCTTCCTAATTACATCTTGTTGACTTACTCAATTAAGATATCAATCTTATTGCTTGAAGTTTCTTGAACTCAGGTTGTACATTTTAGACATGAAAGCATCAACTTCCTCGTATATTATATGAAATTACCAGTTAAAACGAATGAAACTTCACTTGATAAACTGCATTAATCAGCAAATGTGAAACTTGTTAGAAATCCGTGTAGGGTGTGTGATGATCCTGGATATCTTACTAGAATCATGTTGAGTTCACTTTCCGTATTAAGTATTTCGACCCTATATATGCCTGGGTTGCATGAAATCTCTATCGGGATAATTCTAGAAGAGAAACACTTTGTGTCTAGGCACAATATCACAAAGTAGGAACAAGAGAGGCATTGTATGTGTGTTTTTTTCGTATTTCTTAATAAGGCTAATAGATCTATTTATAAAATAGTTTCATTATGCGCTTAAAGTTTCTATATGATGACAAGGGCTCGCCCTTGACCCCCATTTTGTCATGGTCGAAAACATAGTAGGTCAACGAGTGTGCACTCCACACTTCTCTAACTCGTATCCGAGCCGACTATGAAATCTCATTAAAATCTAGTAAATCGTCATTACCTAAATGGTCGTGGATGACACTAAAATCACCAACAAAACCATGTTCAATATGTGAAGTGTGTTGGACCATTAATGTTATAGAGGCAAAGATAAGGATAGTTAGTGTATATTATGTATTAAGTTTTATGTAAAGCCTGTAAAAACACTTGGGTTATGGGCTGGGTCAATATGGGTCGTTTGGGTTATTATAGTTATAACGGTTATTAGGTTGTGTCATTTACTATTGTTGAATCGGTATAACTGCCACAGAAAGGAAACGATTCATTATGTATATATATGTCTAGAGTCTGTAACAAACATACAATTATCAATAAAGTATCATTAGTTTATATCAAATCTATTATTATTGTTTTACTTCA
The DNA here is from genome assembly GCA_022545495.1 of Chrysanthemum lavandulifolium. Taxonomy (NCBI): domain Eukaryota; kingdom Viridiplantae; phylum Streptophyta; class Magnoliopsida; order Asterales; family Asteraceae; genus Chrysanthemum; species Chrysanthemum lavandulifolium. Next base: position 241,045,219 of record CM040245.1, on the reverse strand, counting down.
ATATACAGAACCTTTGTTACTTTGTATTCGAAACCATTAATTGGCATCAAAGCAAGAGTTAATCGATCCAGGGAAGAACAAGTGCAAGTGGCCATCGATTGAAAAAGAAAACCCAGAATTTCGTTTTTGAAAAGATTCGCAGAAGAAGAACCAAAGGCAAAATAAACCGAACACGGTGAGATAAGTATCATTTTTTCAATTTCGAATTGTGAGTATCTAGTGTTGGAATTAAGAATTATTATGATTAGAAAAGATTAGAATAGTAGATTTGTTATCAGGAAGTTGTTTTGGTTTTGTGGTGAAACCAGGAAGTTGTGTTGGTTTTGTGGTGAAACCAGGAACTTGTTTTGGTTTTGTGGTGAAACCAGGAAGTTGTGTTGGTTTTGTAGTGAAACCAGGAAGTTGTGTTGGTTTTGTGGTGAAACCAGGAGGATACAGGATAGTTGGTTAATAAGAAACCAGGATTAGTGGTCCCGAGTAGAAAGTGAATTTTTCAATCGGATCAAGATTGGAAAAGGAAGGAAGAAAAAGCAAATGGCAGGCGATAAAAATAAGAACGAGCCTACAAAGGATAATGGAACATCAATGACGTTCCAATGCCCGGTTCTCAATTCAACGAATTATACAATTTAATGTAAAGATTAGAGCAATCTTTAATGTCCATGGAATTTGGGAAGCGGTTGAACCAACGCAAGGCGAAGTCGATCAAAAGAAAGATAACTCGGCAATTGCAATGCTATATCAAGCAATTCCGAAAGTATGGTATTGCAAGTTGCTAACCTTAAATCGGCAAAGGAGATTTGGGATCGTTGAAAATTCGACATGTTGGAGTTGATAGAGTTAAGGCGCGTGTTCAAACACTAGAGTCGGAGTTTGAACAATTGAAGATGAAAGACAATGAGTCGCTAGATGTGTATGCCGGAAGATAAGTGAGATTGCAACACATGCAAGCGATTTGGGGCATACGATGGATGATAAAAGGTGGTTAGGAAACTTTTAAGTTACGTACGGAGAAGTTTATGCAAATTGTTGCGACAATAGAGCAGCTTGAGATCTTAATACAATGCCATTTCAAGAAGCCATTGGGAGATTAAAAGCTTTCGAAGAATGAATGAAAAAGGCAGTCAAAAAAGAAGATGGATCCAATGGCCAACTTTTCAGCAAAGTAGATGAAAAGGAGAAGACCAAGGAACATAAGTGTGAACGTTGCGGTCATGAGAATTCAAGTCAAGGAAGACCAGGACGTGGGCAAGACAAGAATTGGAAACCATGGAAGAAAAAAGATGGTGATCAAGACCTGAGTCAGATAAGATGCTACAAGTGCAAAGAACTTGGACACTACAAAGGCGAATGTCCAAAGATGGAAGCAAACCAGATTCAGTACGAAGATGATGAACCATTGCTATAAAAGAACTTTGAAGAATTGAAGACTTTGACGTCTATAACATTAGGGGGGTGAATGTTGTACCATTAATGTTATAGAGGCAAAGATAAGGATAGTTAGTGTATATTATGTATTAAGTTTTATGTAAAGCCTGTAAAAACACTTGGGTTATGGGCTGGGTCAATATGGGTCGTTTGGGTTATTATGGATATAACGGTTATTAGGTTGTGTCGTTTACTATTGTTGAATCGGTGTAACTGCCACAGAAAGGCAACGATCCATTATGTATATATATGTCTAGAGTCTGTAACAAACATACAATTATCAATAAAGTATCATTAGTTTATATCAAATCTGTTATTATTGTTTTACTTCAATATACGAACCTTTGTTACTTTGTATTCGAATCCATTACAGTGTGCTACAATTTGATCATGTTGGGTGGATGGACCTGATAATAAATATAGAAGCACATAAAGATGGGTTCTTAAGTTTCTTAACAAAATATGTCTCTAGATACAATCATACGGCAATCTGGGGATTGATTTTTCTTTCTTCATGAGATTTCCTCCATTGTCGGTGCATTCATAATTCACTTTCGATTATGCTTGCAAGCTACTTTTGGGTGTTATAAATTTTGTTCTTTCCATCACTAAATTATCTTAAAAATTATTGTACTTGTATGTATAGCTAACGCTTTCATGGGAGCTCTGTTTATCAAGTGGCATCCAGAAGCTAACCAAACAAGCATATATGCTTAGATCAATTAAGCAATTGTTTGATTTTATATCTAGTCGCAGGAGTCTGTATTTTGTCTCAATGTGTATCACATCTTCCTGTTTTGTACTTGTAAACACCTTATATGGATTACACAAAATGAAATGACAATGCTATTATCATTGTCTTTAGTCAAGTAACAAGTTTTTATATCGTTAGTACATCCACCGACTAAGCTAGCTACATGCAAAACGTATGAAACTCATCTAGATTTGATTGTATAAACACAGATAACCAAAATAACTCTTTGATTGATAATAAGAAAATAGCTCAAAACCTATTACATGTTTATACAATACATTGTATGTGTTTGTGGTGTTCTAAACTCAAAGGAAATGCTTCTATTTATAGGCTTCAACTCTTCACAAGTAGCAAGCAACTTGCTTATCTTCAACTTGCATAATCTGTATAAAAACTTGGATAAGATTCCATATCTTTCATAAGATTTCCTATCTTTTTCAAGTTGCATATCTTGGACAATATTGAGCCACTATTCAACACTCGTACTTCTTTGACTTAGAATTCCAACAATCACCCCCGAATCTCTAAGTCCTTCTAGAGATATCTTTGATTCCAATCAAGCTCCGCATTTCCTTGAACTTGGTTCGTGCCAATGGTTTCGTGAGAATGTCCATACATTTCTCACAGGAATGTACTCCACTTCCACATTCGTTCTCAACACAATTGCGAATGAAATGAAACCTCGTGTGAATGTGTTTACTCCTTCCGTGGAAAGCGGGATTCTTTGTTAGTTCGATAGCGGACTGTTATCAACCCTAAGAACCACCTTCTCTGCGTCTTGTTCATAATTTCTCCAAGCAAATCACGAAGCCATATTGCTTGACAAGCAGCATGGTAGGCGCCATGAACTCGCGACAAGATGATAAAACAACGGTATCTTGCTTTTGCGAACACCGAGTTATCGGAGATAACCCATAGTAGAAAATGTGACCAGTTGTGGTTCTTCCGTCATCCGGATCAACATTGTGACTACTATCACTAAAACCAATGATTCTGTTTTGACCCATCCTCTTGTACTTAATTCCGTATCCCGTTGTTCCTCGTAAGTACCTCAGAATGCGTTTAATTGCATGACCATGTGATTCTCTTGGACTTTGCATGTATCGGCTAATAACTCCAACCGAGTATGCCATATCGGGTCTTGTTTGCAAGAGATATCTAAGGCATCCAACCATCTTTCGATATTGTGTAGGGTCGATTTCGGGTTCATCTTTGGCCTTTGACAATTTGGTTCCCGTGTCCATGGGAATGTGAGTTGGATTGCAATCTTGTAAACCAGCTTCCTTTAGAATGCGTCGAGCATAGGCTTCTTGGTTTATCGTAATCCCTGATTCTTCTTGCTTGACTTTAATGCCCAGGTAGTAAGTCAATCTTCCAAGATCTAACATCTCGAAGTTCTTGGACATCTCGAATTTGATCCTTTTGATCATGTTCAAATTTGTACCTGTGACAAACAAATCATCAACATAAATTGCTAAAATTAGCAAGTTAGTTTCTTCTCGCTTCCGGTACACCGACGGTTCTTTCAAGCACTTGTGAAATTTCAACCCCTTAAAAATTCCATCAAGCTTTGTGTTCCATGCTCTAGGTGCTCGTCTTAAACCATAAAGTGCTTTGTTAAGGCGATACACTTTATGCTCGTTGCCTTTCCTTATATAGCCTTCCGGTTGTGACACATAAACGGTTTCCTTCAACTCTCCGTGTAAGAAAGCCGTTTTGACATCTAAGTGGTGAAGCTCCCACCCGTTTGTTGTGGCTAAGGCAATGAGAAACCGGATGGTTTCGATTCGAGCTACCGGTGCAAATACCTCTTGAAAATCAATACCAGGTTGTTGCACGTACCTTTAGCAACCAACCTTGCCTTGTATTTAATGATGGTGCCGTCTGCATTTTTCTTCAGTTTAAACACCCATTTGAGTCCAATCACCTTCACCCCCATAGGCTTGTTCACAAGAATCTAAGTGTTATTCTTGTTGATCGAATTAATCTCTGCATTCATGGCTTTGACCCACTCTGGATCTTTCTTCGCCTCTTCAACCGATACTGGTTCGTCATTGGTTATTGTTGATCAAGATTATTAAGGTTAAGCACATAATCTTGCAGTCGAGTTGGAAGTCTCCTTGTTCTCGTAGGCCTTTGGTTCTGGACATTGTTCACGTTATTGTTGACCGGACTTGGTTGCTCGTTGTCTTGAACCTGCACTCCGTCTTCAATATCGTGATCCAATTCAATCGGTTCAGTTTGATCATTGCTTACACCATCTCCTTGGTTTATAGCCTTATCTTCTGGATAGTCCCATGGAACTATGAATGACCCCGGTTCTTCATTGTTGGTACCTGCTTCTTTGTCCCAATCCCACCATTTGGTCTCGTTAAAAATAACGTCTCGACTTATAATTATTTTTTGTGTAGCCGGGTTAAAAAGCCGATAAGCTTTCGTACCCGGTTCAGAACCAAGATGCACTAGTGGTCTTGATCTTGCATCCAACTTCTTGAGATTCACCGGTTCAACTTTCACATATGCTAGACACCCAAAGATACGAACATTCTCCAAATTCGGTTTTCTTTTATACAACTTCTCGTATGGAGTTATATCACCAAGGACTCTTGTGTAAGCGGTTGATCAAATTTGTAGAGTGTCTTCTGACTTCTCCCATAGATAATTTGGAACATGCATCGCCTTCATGATACCGTGTCATGTCCATGAGTGTTCGGTTTCTTCGTTCCACAATTCCATTTTGTTGTAGTGTATATGGGGCGGTAAGCTGTCGTTTGATTCCATTTATATCACAAAAGGAATTAAACTCGAGCGAAGTAAACTCTCCACCTCGATCACTTCGAAACATCTTCAAAGACTTTTCGAGCTCCTTCTCCGCCAAAGCTTTGAATTTCTTGAAGTGTAAAACCGCCTCACTTTTCTCCTTCAAAAGAAAAGTCCACATATATCGTGAATAATCATCAATTAGTGTGAAAATGTACCAATTTTGACCTTTCGTTGACGGTGTGATCGGACCGCATAAATCACCGTGAACGAGCTCCAATGGTCGTGTTGCTTTGTACATCGTCATCAATGGAAATGACTTTCTTGTTTGCTTGCCCACCAAACAAGATTCACACAATTGATTCTCATTTTTTAAATGAGGTAACCCTTTGACTAGACCTTTCTTGGACATCTTTTCATTGACTCGAAATTGATGTGCCCAAGTCTTGCATGCCGGCCACGTGTCTTCACTCTAGTCTTGAATGAAGGCAAATAGGTACTCAATTGTTAAATTTATTTTATAAAGGCGGTTTGAGTTCTTTGTACCTTCATTAATAAGCAGTTTTCGGCATCATGCATCGTCAAATAGTCACCTTCCATCCGAATATCACACCCGGCTTCAATTGCTTGTCCGAGACTGAAAATATTATTTTTCAAATCCGGTATGAAATAAATCTCCTACATCAATCGTTGTTGTCCTGATTTTCCTTGGAAAAGAATAGATCCTTTCCCTTTAATTTTGACACACGAATTATCGCCGAATTTCACCTTTCCGGTTATTCCTTCGTCGAGTTCGGAGAAAAACGATCGATTTCCCGTCATGTGATTACTTGCCCCGTTGTCCAAATACCACACATCATTTTCTTGTGCGTTGTATCGAGGCGGTATCACATTCTTTTCGTTCAAAAATCTTTGTTTCGTGTAAAAATACGGTTTCATCAAGTATCTTCTTGCTCAGTAAAATTGCTTTCGGGAATTTTTGAGTCGGTCCGGACATTTAGACGCGTAATGACCTGATTTATCACATCTGTAACAAATAAGTTTCGACAGATCTTTTTTTTGGTTTCGGTTTGAGTCGGAATTATAATTGGATCGGATATTGGGTTTGGACTTGTTGGGTTTCTTATTACTTTGGCCCTTTGACCCGGTTCTATTTGATAAGCCGGATCCACCCGACCCGCTTGTTGACCCGGATTCCATATGAATAAAACCTTCACCCAGGTTATTCTTAACCCATCTTTCCTCTCTCTTTCCTCTCGACACAGAACCAGAAAAACCACCATCACCGCCGCCACTACCAGAAATCCGGCCACCCCTGCTCGTACCACCACCACGAGTGAACATCACTCGTTCGTCTCCACCGTCTTCACCATGCACCCGCTCCTCGTATGCCTTCAAACGACCCACAACATCTTCAAAACCCACTGTCTTTAAATCAAGAACCTGCTCAAGAGAAGCAACAAGATGTATAAACTTTCTTGGTACCACTTTTAACAGTTTCTTCACAAGTTTTGATTCGTCAATCATTTCTCCAAGTGATGCGGACTTCGAGGCGATTCCGGCGAGTTTTTCGGCGAATACATCGATAGTCTCGTTCTCGTGCATCTTCAACCGATCAAACTCAGAGTTTAAAGTCTGCAACCGTGCTTCCTTCACTCTATCTGCTCCAACATAACGAGCCTTGATCAATTCCCACAGCACCTTCGGGGTATCTACATCGCCTATTTGCATTATCAGAGTTTCAGGGATTGCTTGGTACAGCAATCCCATCGCCAGGTTATTCTTCTCTTCACTTTCGTCTGTTCCTGGTTCAATAGTTAACCAAGCTTTATGTATTCTGAGCACAACCTTCATTCGTAGGGCCCAGACAGTGTAGTTGGTGGATGTGAGCATTGGACATGCTACGGTGGTTGTTCCGACCTCCTTCACCCTCACCGGTGTAGGACCTGTTGCGTCTTCAACATCTGACATGGTTCAAGAAAACACCAGGTATGAATTCAAAGCCCCTTCTCTCAGGCTCTAATACCAATTCTAGATTTGATTGTATAAACACAGATAACCAAAATAACTCTTTGATTGATAATAAGAAAATAGCTCAAAACCTATTACATGTTTATATAATACATTGTATGTGTTTGTGGTGTTCTAAACTCAAAGGAAATGCTTCTATTTATAGGCTTCAACTCTTCACAAGTAGCAAGCAACTTGCTTATCTTCAACTTGCATAATCTGTATAAAATCTTGGATAAGATTCCATATCTTTCATTAGATTTCCTATCTTTTTCAAGTTGCATATCTTGGACAATATTGAGCCACTATTCAACACTCTTACTTCTTTGACTTAGAATTCCAACAACTCAAGCTCCTCTGTGTACCACATCTAAGTAATGTCAGGTAGCAAAACTCGAGTAAGTTAGCATTATAAGGGTGTGTAATAGCTGTTTCCTATAAAGGCTTATTGGTTATTTGTTTCTTATTTTTCTAGAAATTGTAAGTTTTGTTAGAGGAAGAGACATAGGACCTGACAAAAGAACTCATATCCAACTGTGTTATATTAATCATCAAATAGCATATCTGTTTCGACGATGCTCTTACATTGTCTATTTAAAAATGCATATTAGTCTACATAAGAGTCAACCATATCTAGTCACGGCATTTCTCCCAACTAGCTAGTTACAAAAGATAAGCAATGAAGAGGCGCAAAAGCTGGACTACATAAATATGATCGAGAACTATACCTCAATTGACAAGCAAGAACGAAGTCTCGACAAGCATGGTCAATAATCTTTTCGAGAGATGTAAAGCGCAACAAGGCTTATAATCATCGGTATACAATAATTGGAACTTCAAAACATAACACATAGTTCTTTCTTGTAAGTACACATTGGCGGTAGCAAAATCGGACAAGTTGACGAGTAATAGCTACCAAACAGTTTGCCAATATAATAGTCAATGATTTCTCTGACATACTCCATTTTAACGAACAAGCGGTGTACACTCCATGAAAAGTTCATGTTGCAAAACCATCGTTGTGGTTTGGCCAAATTGCATGCTTGATCTAGTGGTTTGAAACTCCATGAGAAAGTTTCGAGTTTATTTTTCTTTATTGGCGAAGTGAAATGACTAAAATGCCCATGTGTTCTTCCCTATGAAGTTTATTTATTTTAAATAAGATTAAAGAACAAAGAATTTTCATACCACCCGCTTGGCCATCACAAGAAGCACGACTGTAAAGGTTTTCGATTAGACTAACCACGACTAGCGGGGAAAGTACAATGATATCCATATCGGTACTTGCTCTGTTTATCCATATGGTGTTTGTCCAATGTACAAAGAAGGTGGAGACCAAGGTTAAGGAAAGGAAATCTTGGAAAAGGAGCGGTGGTCAATACTCGTCTATGGTACTATATTGGCGCCGAGTACTCATTTGAACCAAAGTCAACACCACTTCTGTGCCCCTCTTGAAGTGTAATTACATAAATGGTAAAAGATGTATTTTTGGGGAACAGATTAAAAATTACCCGTATTTAAATGGGTCGAAACACATGTAGCATGTCGGGCAGCTACCTCAGTAAACTAAGCTTCTGCTATGTGTGCAATGAAGAAGAGATGCATAATGTAAGTATCATAGAAGAACATTTTCAGCAATCGAACATATGTCAAGTTTCTCCAACAAAGATGTCATTGTTTTAACATGATAGTGTCACCTAATTGCTATGATATATATTTCTACTCATATACATTTCATCAGACACCCGGTGGGTGTCTCCTACACAAAAGATTAGAATATGCACTGTTACAGATGAGCAAGGACTGTTGCTAATAAAAAGACCAGAAAAAATTACAATCTATTAGGGAAATATTGTTTGACATATAAACAGACTTTTTTTATTGGACTACCATGACCAGCTGCTATATCCCAAAGGCCCAAACAAGCTCATGGCCCCACCATGTTGTGATAGAGTTGGGAGGTCTTGGAACATACTCAAGTTTGTGACGCCTTGCTATAAATCTTCATCCATAATTAGTCTTGCACCACACTCCTTCACCTCAACGTCTTCCTTATTCTCATCGAAGAAACTAAATGTAACAAAATTCTTTGCTTCCTTCCATCCCTGTCCCTGTGTATTCTTCCTATAATGCAACCATATCATATATGACTCCTTCGAGACATATGGAAAGTAATCTACTCTACTCAAAGAAGCTCCGTCAAAGTTCTTTACAGAGTATCCTTCAAATTTAAATTTGTGAGTCTTTTTGCACTTGAAAACAACACAAGTTCACGAACATGTTTAAACCATTCTAAATGGCATACGACATCCCAAATATAACTAAGCAGAAGTTAGTTTCTAACTGCATCACCAGTGTCACTCCACTTTTACCCCAAAAAGAGCGACTTTTTTCTTCCTATCTATTCATCAACTCCTACCATCAATCAACTGTCTACTAGTAACTTTTACCTTCAAATTGCACTGGCAAAATGTGTTTCATCTTGTTCTTTCTTCTTCTTCTCTATCTGCTCCAATATGTATCTTTGTTTCAATGCTTTGTCTGTCTGTTCCCTTGCAAACGCATGTGCTTCCTCGCTGATTCGTTCTCTGTGACTGTTAATTTCATGTGTTAACATTTTGGTTGCATACTTCACTCTCAACTTGATTAATGCATGTTCCTGTCCTTCTTCTGTTGGAAAGCTCAACTCCCAGTTCTTTGCCGCTTCGCCATTATACATCTTCATGTGCATCATTACAAAAACTCCGCAATCAATCACATTTTCTCTTGTTCCCCATTTGAGCTTCATGATTGCTGTCTTGTTTTTGTTTATCTGTTTTGCTTTTGGATGGTTGTATGATTCCAGATACTATGAAAACAGTTTTTTCTGCACAAACAAAAGATTCAATTTACTTACTAGTGTTTTATCATATCTGATATTTCAAACAAAAGATTCAATTTACTTACTAGTGTTTTATCATATATGATATTTTACAACCATATTTTTGTTTATAATATTAAAGACAATTATATCATATATGATATTTTACTGTCATATTATAGTTTCTAATATTAAATACAATTATGTTCTTTCCATGCCTAGTTTGAGTTACTTACCAAAAGATCGTACTCTTTCTTATTTGGTATCATACGTCCGCCCAGAGTTGGAGTTGTCAATGATCACTGAAGTTCCTTTGACAAGATTGAATACAACGACATAGAAGTGTTCATAAGTGATTACTGGGAAGAATGCCTGTACAAATTGAAAGAAAATTATATTTATTTTAATTCAAATAAAATTCGAATCTCTTTTTTCATAATAAGTGAAATAAGTTATTACCATTTCTATATGTTGCATTGATTTGTCATTTGGTTTGTCTTCAAACTCGCTTGTCATGCTTCTAAGGAAAGCTTTATATTGCTTAGCCTGATCTTTCTTTGGTAAATCTACCATTTGTCTTGTCTGTTGTCAAAAATGAACAATATCATATAATTGTTAACAAACAGATTAGTAATTAGGTTCTAATTTTTTTATCTACTTACCAACATTCCTGTGTGAAAGTAATACTTCATCTTTTTTCCAGTATTGTTCACCATTTCTTCGTAGTTCAAAATAGAAGCAAAGCTGTCAATAACACTAGCTTTCACCTTCAATTTTGGTGCTAGTGTTTGCATGTTGTCCCTTATGGTAGGTGCTCCCTTCACGCTTGGTTCAAAGACAAATTCACTACACAAAATATAAATCATATACATATTATTATCACAATATTATTATTTTTTTGTATGATTTTAAATAAGAAATAGCAGACTTACAATGGATTTCCTTCCAATGAAAATAGCGCGTCTGTTATCATCACTTCATCTGGTTTTGTTGGTGTGTTTATTGCAGTTTTCGTGTTCATATATGGTGATACCAGAAAATGTGACGGTTTATTCACTCTTTTTGCCAAATGTTCTTCTTCTTGTTTTGATGCAGTTTCAGTCTTAGCATCAGTTTCTCTCACCCTTTTTTCTGTCTTTTTTACCTTTTTTTGCAGTTTTTTCTGTTTCAACAACAGCTTCTGTTTGCACTAGGCTTATACCAAGACTGAAAGATGGTGTCGTCATTGATTTTCTTATTTTTCCTCTTGTCATTTTCTCTTTTGACCCATGAATCTCTTTTGGATCACTCATCTCTTTTGTCCTATGAATTTTTTGATAATCTTGTGTTGCTTGACTAAGGAGATTATCAAAATTTTCTTCATTCCAAAATTCATCTAGCGAAGCCAACTTATAACCCTCTGTTTTCTTCCCATTTGGAGTTCCTACTTCCTTTGCAACTTCACTTTGTTTTTCCTTCTCACTGACCTTCGCTACTGGAACTTCACTTTGTTTTTCCTTCTCACTGGCCTTCAATATTGGAATTTCTCTTTCCTTCTCATGTTCTGTTTCTTTCTCCATTTCTGTTTCCATTTCACTAACTTTTTCATTGTGAATTCCTTGTTGTTTATCAGTTTCTTTTCGATTCTCAGGTTGTTTTTGCATTTTAGTTGGAGTTACTTTTTCTTTTCCAACTTCTTTTTCCTTCTCAGTTTCGTTTTCCATATCATCTTTCTGAGATTCATCTTTGTTCTCACCTTCACCTTTATTTTGACCCTCATTTTCTACTATATTCTCTCTTTAGTTCTCATTTTCATTCTCCTGTTCACTGTTTGCAAATTTTTCTTCATTTGTTTTTTCTTGTTTCCCATCCTCACTGCTTTCATCATTCTCACTATCACTATCATCATCCTCTTCCATCGAACTACTTTCTAAATCGAAGTCTATCTTGTTGAACAATCTCTTGTATTTCTTGCATAAGTTCAACATCACCTTGTCTCCCCTGAACTTCTGCAATCCCTCTCTTATCGTCTCAACCAACTCCACCTTGTCTCCCCTGAACTTCTGCAATCCCTCTTTTATCGTCTCAACCAACTCTATCTTTTCTTTTGAAATTATTTTAAATTTCTCATCAATCATTTAATAAAACTCCTGTAAAGGAAGTATTTCAGGTTAGTTTTTTAATGTATATGCAAAATCATATGTGATATTTTTTATTTTACAAAAACATGTAAAGTATCATATATGATTTTTAAAAATATCATATTTGTTTTTTCAAACAAGTTCACATTTTGTGTAATAGCATATATGATATTTTTGCAAGCACAACTGAATGTTAGCATGCTGAAGGCTTAGGCGCAGGCATAGCCTTAGGCTTTAGCCGAAGGCTATGACTGAAGGCTTAGGTGCTGGCTATGCTTGCGCCTAAGCTTAAGGTTTTGTTTTATTCTGTTAATTCTTTTAAACATGCTTTTTTATAACAAGTAAAATATATCAAAACATACTTTTCTATAACAACAATTTTATAAATGAATTCAATAAAATTACCTCTCTTTCCACTTGCTTTCTAGGAGGCAATGGTTCATAGTATATGTCTGCTCCCTTGTACCAACTAAGACCGGTTTGCTCCTCTTCAGGATCAAACTCTCCATGATGCTCTAACATCCCCAAGCAACAGTATTTGATTTCCATGTTTATTCTTTTCCTCATTGTTGGAGTGTTCCAACTTCTGAGGGCTGGGCGGTGACGCATAACTTGAAAGCTCGGGTAGTTTGTTGTGTCCAAGTATAGCAGCTTTTTTATACACAAAAATACAATTAAAATTTCCTTAGATAATTTTTTATATGTGTGAATCATAGTTGATAAGTTTATATAAAATGGAAAATAACTTACACATAAGAATGTTAGAGTGCCATAATAGTAGTTGGTCCCCGACTTGACTTTGTCCCAGTTTAGCTTACTGGTCTGTAAGCAATCCATTATGTAACTGTACCAATCGATATCAGAAATATCTTCATTTTCTTTTACGTGCCTGAGAATTGTTGTGGGTACTTTTCCTGAACTTTCCAGAGTCCCCATGGTGCTTGCAAAAAGCGTTAAGAAATTCATCTTGAACATGAAATCAGCTTCAGTTGTGATGGATATCTCGAAGGCTATGGCATGTGGTGTAATTCTTTCAAGATGAGCACACTGTTCTTCCCATTCTTTAACGAAATCGTCATCATCAAATCTTTCCTCAAGATTTTCCAGCTTTGTTTTCCTCATCGGCACATCTAGCATATCATTTTTTTTTTTTGCCTTGTTACCTTTGTTGAACCTTTTTGTAATCTCAATTCCATGCTAGGTGGATGGAATTTATCGATTATGTGGTACGCCAATGCCGCTAGAAATTCAACTATTGGAAAGTTGATGAACCTCTCAAATCCTATCTCTTTCAAGCATTTCTTCCTCTCGTTTGATAAACCGATCATCGCTTCATAGAGAGGTTATGGGGATGACCATGTTGTACACATTGGGTAATGTTTTGTTTTTGTTGTCTCCTTTTTCACCTTAACCATTTGAAGCTACTTTTTATCCTCCTAATCTACAACCTCCTTCTTATCAACAATTTCCTTCTTTCTCTTTTTGGTTTCTTTTACTACCAATTGTTGATCATTCTCTTCATCAAGTTCCTCTTTTGTTTCTTCTACTGTCTCAGCATCCTCGTTATCACTTTTATCAACATCTTTTTCCTCTTCAATTCTTCTAGCATCACCTCTTGTAAATATTTTTGGTGTACTTTGCATTTCTGATGTTTTTCTTTTCTTTAGACGTTTCATTTTTTTATTTGCTGAAGTATCTGTTTCGTCTTGATTTTTAGTTTGTTTCTTTTCTGCTTCAATCTTCCTTTGCTTTTCTTGCTCTGCTCTTTTCTTCTTAGCGTTTTTCTGTATTTCATTTAACCTTTGAGAAACTGTTTTGGGTTTTTCTGCGAAAAAAAATTATATTATATCATATGTGATTTAGTAATTTAAATATTCTTAGTACATAACGTGTTTCTTTAATAACATGATATGTACCTTTAGCAGGGCTTTTCAATTCACCATTTGTTTTTAATAGCGACAATTTAGATATTAGATGACCTACATCATCATCTCCATCGTCATTTTCTTTATCACCTACATCATCAACAATCAACAATTATTTAATATCCTGACAGTTTACTCAAAGGATTAGGTGCATGCATATCTTTTTTGCAAAGTTAGAGGCTATGCCTGTATATTACCAAAATTCCTTATAATATCATATTTAATATGTAACATAAATTTTTTTAGCTACTGAATATTTGTTCATTTTTGCCAAAGTCTTAGCCACGGGCATAGCAAAATGTTTATTCTATCAAAGTTTTTCCCTAAGGCTATGGTTGTAGATAACCCAAATCCTTTAGTATATCATATGTTGAATACATCTTTATTATATCATATGTGATATGTAACATAAAATTTTTGGTAGCTACAAAATATGTTAGTAACAGGCATTGTGTTCGGAAATCTTGAAGGCTACGCCTGTGGCTAAGCAAATGTTTACTGATTGAAAGTTTTTGCTGAAGGCTATGCCTATATCTAAGCCAAATCTTTTGTTTCAAAGGAAATTTTTAAGTTATCATATATTTAAAAGCCTATTTTAAAAGAAAATATTTATTATATCATATGTGATATAGAATAGAAAACAGATTTAAAAGCTTATTTTAAGTTATCATATATTTGCTCAAACCATTTTGTACATCAGCCACAGCCTATTCCTTTGTCAAATGCAAAAGCATCTTATGCGGCTAAGCAAAAGGCTTAGCAGCAGAAAATGCCTTTGGCAAAGCCAAAGGCATGTTCTACAGCTAAGCCAAAGGTTTAGCCACATAAGATGCCTTTGGCGAAAGGCATCTTCTGCGGTTGAGCCAAAATTTTAGCCGTATAAGATGCCTTTGGCGAAGCCAAAGGCATCTTTTGTGGCTAATCCTTTTACTTAGCTGCTGCGAATCCTTTTACTTAGCTAGAGCCAAGGCCAAAGGCATCTTCCGCGGCTGAGCCAAAGGTTTAGCCGCATAAGATTCCTTTGGCAATGCGGCTGAGCCAAAGGTTTAGCCGCATAAGATGCCTTTGGCGAAGCCAAAGGCATCTTCCGTGGCTGAGACAAAGGTTTAGCCGCATAAGATGCCTTTGGTGACTTAGCTGCAGCGAATGCTTTTGTTGAAGTCTTATGCATTCATCAAAGTCGAAGGCGTCTTGTGCGGCTAAGCCTTCGGCTTAGCCGCATAAGATGCCTTCGATAAATACTTCTAATCTCAGAAACCTAGCTTTTAAACTGTTTAAACCTAACTCCTAACCATAATAAAAACTCTATAAACTATTAAAACCTAACTTCTAGTTGCACATTTCTTCACAAATATGCATTATACAGTGTAAAATTTTACTATCTTTATCATAATCTCTATAAACAGTTCAAATCATCATATATTCATAAATAACAGTTGTAGATATTGAAATAGTTGTTTAGAGTCTAAGATTATACACGAAACCGGTTTTTTGGCCGGTTTTTTGACTGGTTTTTTATTTTTTTTTGCTCATAGTTTATTTTTTTGTTATTTCTTGTAGCGTAATAGTGTCACCGTCAGTATCTTCCATCTTCTCCAGCGAGATTGATAGTTTTTGAGGATTTTCCGGTGTATTTTTTGATTGGTGTAAAACTGTGAGTAGTGTGTTTTTACTGTGTGTTAGGTAGATACAATGAATGTGAGAAATGTGGGTTAGAGTGGGGTTTTGTTTTTGTTGTAATTTGATGATTATACCCCTCCATGTTTATTTTAGTGGATATTGTGTTTTAATCTCAGCCATTGATTAAATTTGAATCAATGGTTGAGATGTGTCCCTTGGTATGTGAGGATTCTTTGGTTTGTAAAATAACCTCACTTGATATCTATATCAAATTCGAAATCAAATTATTATTTCGACATCTATCAACTCACATTAGAATCCAGATATCATAAATCCACTTTGAATTCAATTATCATTGAATTTGTTTCTGTTCACATAATGAATGACCACAAAATATAAATGAAAAAAAAGAAATATAAATATATCAAAATAGAAAGCATATAATACACGGTTGGTCCCTAAACTTGTCAATGCGCTTCTCGTTGGGACAAACCTGGGCATTATCATCGTCGGAGGTCCAAAACATGGGATTTATATGCCAAACTCGTCCCTTGACCAATAACGCCGACTTCAACGTCTTATTTTTGTTAGTTACTAAAGAGTATTATAGTTCATACACATTTATACCTCACCTTAGTTAATTCTGAGAAAAGCTACCGTATACTATCTTGATCGTTTCCCTCCTTCGTCACACAACCCTCACATATACTTTAACAATGTCAGACAAGGAGCTTACTTTTACAGATGTAACTGATGAGATGGTAAAATATGTGAAGGAAAAATATGGGGATACTTGGTTACAAGAAGATGAAATGTCTAATGAAATGTTTGATGATTTATGCAGATTTGTGAAAGAAGCTGAAGTGATGAAAGGTTAGTCTGGTTTTTTGTATTTGTGTGATTGGCATTTTAAGGGATGAGCATAAATAACTCTATTTTATTTGACAGAAATCCGAGCAGTGTCAGAATCTGCCAAAAAAAGGGATGAGCATAAGAAAATTGTAATGGGTGACCTTTGATTTCTTTCTGTTTTGTCTATCTTTCCATATACTAACGTGAAAGGAAATGAAGTTGATGTCATCATTATTTCAGACACATCTGATGATGAGTGTGGGAACATGTCTTCTAAGACCACTAATTTGAAAGGTTCCACTTCCCAAGCGTCCAAGGCTTCCGCTCCCAATGTTGTACCTGTCTTGTAGCGGTTGTGGGATGCTCCAAAGACAAATAGGAATGAGTGGTATGTGCCTCCCTAAGGACCTCAAGTCTCCCCATAAATATCAAGTCTCCCATCAGAAGTTCACTGTTATTTTAGTTGTTGATGTAATGAAGATGTATATTTTTGGTGATGATGGTTCTGAAAATGATACATGTTAACATGTATATTTTGCTTGATATGGTGTAATTAGGTGGTGGTGTATGTATATTTTGGATTTCTTGTTTTCATTTTGTAGTTTGCAGTTGCTTATGCAGTTTAGGTGGGTGTTTGGGAAAACCCATTTTGACTTATAAGGTCAACATAAACCAAAATATTAGAGTAACCACACCGAATTGTTAGTATTTAAAATCTCTTTTGTTTCACTTATAAAGTCAACAGATTCAAATTGTAACCTTCAATTATTATAACAAAAGAAGCGCACACATATCAGTTAAGCTACATTTAGACTAAAAGAGAACATAGCATTTCTAGCTAGGAATTCACTGCGTTAAATCACTATTAGGTGATCCATTTAGTCTGTCAGTTGCAGTCGGTTCAAGTGGTGTTTGTCTTGGCGTTCTCCATTTGGTCTTTCGATTCGGGTGCTTCACGTGGTGTTTGGCTTGGCGCTCCACTTGCTATTTCATTGTGGGTGGTTCACTTTCTTCTTCATCACTGCCCAAGGATGCACCAACACTAGTAGGGGCAGAAATATGTAGACCTATCACATATCCACCACTATCTCCTGTCATTGTGTTTTCCCTTGTAACACCATCTTTACCGGTATAAAATGTGTTTCCCCTTATCTCAAGGCACACTGGACAAACATACCACATGAAATCTCTATAAGGTGGATGCCTTGCAAAAAAGGTCAATCCAGCCCTGTTTTCACGTTTAACCTAATAGTCAATGCATACCATTTGACAACCATTTTCTGAATCCATGGTGATAATATGTTGGTATGATAAAGAATTGATGAGTTAAGATGTATTATATAACTAGAAGGAGTTGTTGTTGTTGAACAAGTAGATAGGAAGTAAAGACATCATAAATTCTAAAAATTTACTCAACATACGCAGTTTAGGGGGTGTTTGGAATAACCACTTGTGACTTATAAAGTCAACAAAAATTCAAACATGATATTTTCCAGATTACAAATGGCTAGAAGAGTAGAAGCCTACAACCTTCGAACACCTGCTCAACATCTTTTATCCAACACATATCCTCCACAGACACTCCATAGTAAGCTGCCACATACTCTACATCTTCAAGCCAAATTTTCCTCTCCCATTCCTCTTCAATTCTTTTGTACATTCTCACCTCTTCCAAAAACTGCTGGAATGCTTCTTCATCCAACCTTAACTGCTCTTCATCTTCCTCCAAAATTGTGTGTTCTTCTTCTTGCTCATAAAGAGCTTCAAGAAACTCTTGTTCCATAGTCTTCCTTATATCGTCTCCATCCATCCACTGCAAAAGTAATACATTTGCACATCAACTAGAATGTAAACACACAAAAACAATCGTTATGCAAATGACAATTAAATGAATACCTGTTTCCTTCTGCCTTCACAGTGCCTTTTTCTACCTCAAACGTTTGTTTCCTTTGTTGGTTTTGGTACTTGATCCTTGTGACAGCTAGACTTATTATGTCCAATAGTTTGACAATTGGAGCATTGAATCTGTTTACGAGCTTTAGATTTACCCATTTTGACGCAATTTCACTTAATTGAGGATTTATGTTTATGAATTCAAAAATGGGGTAAAATGTGAGAGTAAAGTGCTTCCTATAACTTAATGAAAATATGAGGACATGATAGGGGATTAAAACCTTAGTCCCCTATACTCTTAAACTGTTTAAGCAAGGACCATAGTTGATAGTTCTACCAACACCCAAAGCAATCAAAACTGATATAACAACTATCTAAGACGAATACAACAATTAACAATAAAATTAAAAAATTATACCACTAAAACATAACATATAGATTCATTAATTACATATTAAACATTAAATATTCAGTACACATTTTCTAAAAAAAGGAAAACATAACCACTTCATTTCCTTCTCAACACTTTGTCTTCCTAAGATCATCAAGGAAGTTGTTCTGTCACTTTTTGTGAGTGTGTTTGATGATCATCCTCTTATCTCCAATGCCTTCAAGACATTAGCCTTTTGCTTCTTGCCAAGATCCTCAAGAAACTTGTAGTTCATCACTGTAGTTCGAAAGCCTTCAAGCTCAGAGATGTATTCTTGGGTTTCCTTCAGACCAAGAATCAAGTCAGTCAAAGTGTTTTGGAGGCCATTAGCAATTTTGATGTCCTTATCGTTTTCTCTCTAATAAAAGAGAGAAATCGAGTCAAACATGTAGTCATACTTCGAAGCTTTGGCAAGCTCTTGAAGAAGTGGGAAGTCAGCCATTGGGAGGTTGTTGAGATTTAGTTAGAATTTGTCTTGTTTTTTTTTTATTGTTGGTATGCAAATGATATAGGTTATTTACCCATAAATACCATAACCAACAGGACGTTCCAAATTCAGGGACTAATTATGAAGTTAGTGAAAAGAGAATACTCAAGTTTTTGTCCGTAAAAATACGCGGGAACTTTAAGTGCAAAAAATGGCTAACTGACCAAATTCAGGGACCAAGTGTAACATTTGAAACCTGCAACTTTACCTTTGCCTTCCTTGATACGCTTATACATAATTAATGTGTTGGGAAACACCAAAACAACCCAACTAACAAGATCCGAAACAATAAACACTATCATAATAACCCGAACCAATTAACAAAACCCAATCCAAACCAAACCTAACATACATCCACACTCATGTACTGAAACACGCATCTAGTCAAACCCATTCGTAAAAAAACAAAAAATAAACAATGAAAGACAGGAGCATATTCGTCTCAACTTTTAAGGATGTGAAGGAAGAAGAAGAAGGTGAGGTTTTGTTCGGAATCCACTATAATGGGTTTTTTGATTATAGCCCACTCAGGTATGAAGGAGGTTCATTAATTAACATGTGTGCCTTTACCACTGATAGGGATATATTTAGTTCAAGCCTTGATAATGTGTTATATTAATGAACACAAATGGGAGTTGTTTTTCTGTGATCCTAAAGAATCGCTAGAAAATGGTTTGCATTTGATTCATATTGATGATCATGTTCATACTTTGTTTGCACTGGCTGAATCACATGAGTCAGTTGATATCTTCGTTGCCCACAAGCCCCAAAAGTTAGCACAATTTTACTTAAAAAAACATCAGTTTTGAAGTTATGGGTTGGGTAGAGCAGGATGCTAACTTTAGAATGCTTAGTCCAACACCTTTTAAGACTAGACATAAATGGCAAGGGATAGATAAGAAAAAAATGCAGGGGAGTGGAACCAAGACACCAATAGCGAAAGGTGGTGTTGTAATCAAAGAGGAACAAGGGGTTGTAGCTAAAAAAAAAGGGAGAAAATTAAAGGAAAAGAAAAAGGAAAGCTGTTTGAGGAAGAGGATGTTTTGCACAAAAAAAGTGGAAGGAAGTTGTTCAAGAATTTAAGCGAGGTTTAGATGGGAAGGGGAAGGCTAAAATGGTTGAGTTTGCGGGGTTTGATGTTGAGAACTTGCGGTTTTGATGCACGAAGGAAGGCTAAAGGGTTGGTGGTCTCTGCTGCTGCGATGTTTCTAGCGGTGTTAAGACACCCTCTAGGAGCAAAGAAAATATTACAAGCTGCGTCCTAACCTTTGTTAGCCCAAAGGCCATCCTAAGTGATGTTTCAATGGTGAATACCATGTCATGTGTTTAATTCCATTCGGTTGTAATAGTCTGATACCTAACTTATATGTTTGTTGTTTGTATACTTGTTTTTGCAGACAAGGTAGCGATAGCATCATCACTTTAGGGTTCATGTTTTGTGGGTTCAACGGTTTATGGATATCGATCGGTACATGTAGATCATTTGAAGATTCAAAGATTGAACGTTTTGAAGTTGGGCCCAAATTCATCTTTTATATTTTGTGAAATGTCGGTATAACTATGTATGGACAATGACTCCATAGTATCAGTTATTTTCCAGTTTCATCAAACAATGAACATATGGTTGACTGTTATAAGTCAACTAGCTAAGTAGTTAGTTATGTATAAATTTGTTTGTTTGTCATGGGTAAAATTTTGTGAGCTCATACATTCTTTACCAGTTGACTTTTATAAAGTCCTACTTAAGTGGTCAGGTATAAATGGTATAATTCGTTCAACCAATAACCCCTTTATGTGCTGGTGGAATAGTCTTGGGTTAGAATTAACTACGGTGAGGTATAAATGTGTATGGACTATAATACCCTCCACTAACTAACAGAAATAAGACGTTGACGTCGGCGTTATTGGTCAAGGGACGAGTTTGACATATAAAGCCCATGTTTTGGACCTCCTGCGATGATAATGCCTATGTTTGTCCCAACGAGAAGCGCAGTGACAAGTTTATGGACCAACCGTGTATTTTAGTCTAAAAACAATCTAACAAATTTATTTTGACCTGCAATAGTCTTAGACTGGACCACATGATGATGTCAATCTACAAAAGTCTACTCTATTGTAAATTTCCTCTTAATTACATCCTGTCGACTTCATCAATTAAGATATCAATCAAACAGCTTAAAGTTTCTTCAACTTAAGATGAACATTTTACATATAAACAATCAATTTCTTCCTATGTTACATGAAATTACCAGTTAAAATGAACTAAACTTCACTTGATAACCTTTATCAATCAGTGAAAGTGAAAGTATGTTCAATAAGCGTAGTGTGCTACAATTTGATCATCTTTGGTGGCTCGTCCTAAAAATAACTATAGAAGAAAGGACAGAACAGGGGGTCAAGGATTCTTAAATATTTTTAACAAAATAAGTCTCAATATGTACCGTTCTCTTAGGCTACTTGAGCCTCTTGACACTCTAGGGATCAATTATTTTTCAACTAGCATATATTTTTTTGACGGTGCTCTGACATTGTCTATTATAAATTGAATATTAATAAGAGTCAACCATATCTAGTCCTGGCATTTTTTCCCAGCTAGCTAGTTTCAAAAACTAAAAAACATAAGGTTATTGAAGAGCTGCTTACAAAACTTGACCATATAAATATGATGAGTAAACTATACCTCAACTGGCAAGCAAGAACTTAGTCTCGACAAGCATGGTAGATAATCTTTTCCAAAGATTTAAACTGGCATTGGCAAGAGCACACTTTCCAATGATGTGCATGTTAATTAAATGGTAAAAGACGTAATTTTGGGAACGGCGGGTTGAAATCTGACCCTTACGTAAATGGGTCGAAATACATGTAGCATGTCCAGGCAGCTACCTCAAGGAACGGATCTTGAGCTATTAGCGCAGCGAAGAACAGATGCAGAAGGCAAGTATCAAAGAATAACGTTTTCAGCAATTAAAACAAATGTCAAGTTTGTATAACAAATTTAGCTGGCGTTGGCAAGACCACACTTTCCAATGATGTGCATGTTTTAACATTATATTATCCCACTCACGTAATTGCTACGATATTAATTTCAAAAGACATGAACTGCAGCAAAGGTTTATTATCTTACAGTAGAAATCGTAACACAACATGAATTCTTAATACATCATAAAATCCAATAAATCTACAAACAGGCATGGATTTATCTAAATAATTTCTAGCCATGCATTTCATGAAACCCTGGCGGGTGTCTCCTACATGAAAGCTATTTATCTAAATAAAAGACATGGATTTATAAAAGATTACTGTGGCTAATAAAAAGACCAAATCTACAGGGGACATATAAATGGTTATAATAAAGGGCTTTTTTTTTTTTTTTTTTTTTTTTTTAATCGGACTACCATGACCATTGGATTGGTCTATAACTCCCTTCTAGGCAGAAGGCCCCCCCATGCTCTGATAGAGTTGGGAGGTCTTGGAACGTACCCAAGGCTGCTTCTTGATCTAAATCTTCCTCACAAACAACTCTTACACCCATCTCCTTCACTTCAATATATTCATTCTCAAAAAAACCAAATGTTACAAAATTCTTTGCTTCCTCCAGTTTCCGTATTTCACTTGTCGTATATTGCAACCATATCATATCTGACTCATCGATTCTTATTGGGATACCCAAAAAATATTCCCAACAGAAGAATGGAACGCATTCTCCCAAAAAAGCTCCATCAAAGTTCTTTACAGAGTATCCAAAAGTGCGACTAAAATAAGTTTGAGGTTTTTTTCTCTTGAAAACAACACAAATTCCATATCCCCTAAACCTACTGAAGCTCCAATCTAATGGTAATTCGACCTTTACATGATTTCCCATACTTTTATTTGTAAACCAATTTGGAATGCTATTTCCATCATATATTATATCCATACTCGCACCGGAACTTCGTGTCAGACGGAAAAATCCACAAATGTTATTTTGGATACGCGCATACTCAAGGAAAGAAGAAAATCGGTTTGTAGAGCCTTGGGAAGTTAAAGATGATTTGAGACACCGAGTCTCCGATATCGACACCTGGCTATCAATAGCGTGATTCTTAAACAATTTTGGACAATTTCTGAAATTAATATGTGAGTGAGTG
Organism: Chrysanthemum lavandulifolium; assembly: GCA_022545495.1. Lineage (NCBI taxonomy): Eukaryota > Viridiplantae > Streptophyta > Magnoliopsida > Asterales > Asteraceae > Chrysanthemum > Chrysanthemum lavandulifolium. Next base: position 241,021,953 of record CM040245.1, on the reverse strand, counting down.
ATATTGCGTACTCCCAACACTTTTATTAACGAGGTGCAACCCCATGCACTAAGATCACATACACTATCGGGAAGTTCCAGCAACACTTCCAGCTTCTTGCAACCATCAAGCCTAAGTTTTTGAAGATTAGAAAGTTGAGTCAAACTTCCAGGCAAGCTAGTAAAATTGTTCCCTGACAAGTAAAGATGTTCGAGACATGATAAGGCTCCAATGCTCTCAGGCACTTGTACTAAATTGCAGTAGCTGAAATTCAGAGACTTTAACAAATGTAAACCTGCCAATGAAACTGATCTTTGGGGATGTTGTTGGTTCCATATGAAACCTGGGATTGAAGTCCACCATCTAGACCAAAAGGCTTGAGGCAGTTGGTTGACATTTAAGCATCCCAAGAGATTCAAAGCCTGTCTGCAGTCTCTCATATTTAAGAGAACAAGTCTCTTGAGCATTCCAATTGACGGATGAACTGAAACCAAATTCACGCAACCTTCAAGATCTAGCTCTTCGAGATTTGTAATCTCTGAGAAGTCAGGGGTGGTTGTTAGGTTACAACAATGCCTTAGCTTCATTACTTTCAACTTTCTTAAGCACTGGCATCAATAGAAAAAAGATAAGTTTGTATATCATTAGGTGTCGAACACAAACACATATGAACAAGTAAATACCTTTGGTGTTGTCCAAAGTTGTTTTATGTGGCTGTAAGACAAGTCGATGGCAACAATGTTTTCGGATAAAATCTGAAGGTAAGGACTCTAAAGGCAATCCATGCCAATAAAGCAACCTTAATTTATTGGACAACAAATCCAGTCTTCCAGAGAAGTTTACTGCAAATGGCTGCCTACGTCCTTCGACTTTCAGAAAGCATATTTTTAGTATCCGCAAGTTTTTCATACGTGTAAGAGCTTGTCCATCTATGGGAATATTTTGACAGTTTTTCTTTAGCAAAAGGACTAGAACTTCAACTTCTTCTGCTACCTAGATACAAATAACAGATCATCATATTGTACTTGCTTTTATTAAAATAAATAAATAAATAAATAGAATAATAAAAAATATATATATAAAAATAAAGGCAATTGCTTATACTTAAATGTAATGTTTATGTTGAAAAAGGAATCATATGCCACTTAATACCTTGTTTACATTCAGTATATCGTCTTCTGATGAAATCCAAAATCTTCTGCTGTGATTCCCAGGCATGCTGAATTCTTCGCGTGTAATTTCCCTTGCCATGCATTGAGTCAATTCATGCATTTGTAGACACGCATTACTTGGAGATACTGTTATCAGGAACTTATCAACCAAAACTTCAATATTAGCATTTGCGGATGAATTGCTGCTGTCTAGTACACTTGCAGCAAAATCTTTATTTTCCCCAATGAAAGCACATGCAATGTCAAGAAACATTCTTTTCTGATCAGATGCTAGCCCATCAAAACTTGGTCGAAGTTTTTGTAGTATATCTGAATTAGCATATGTTCGGAGTCTATCCAATTCGCTTTTCCAAACATGCACAGATTTTTCATGCAATAATCGACCAAAAATTTTGAGAGCCAATGGGTGCCCTTGCAAATGTAGTATAACTTGGGAAGCAAGCTCTTTGAAATCTTTTGTAGGATGCCTTTTGCCAAATGCATATAAACAAAAGAGCTCAAGAGCTTCATAATAATCTAAAGACTCCATTTCATAGATTCTATCCACTTTATGAGACCTTACCAATTGTTTGTCTTTACCAGTGAATATAATAAGACTTCCAGGATAAAACCAATCACGTGAACCTGCTAGTGCTTCTAACTGCTCCACGTTATTCACATCATCCAAAACAAGCAGGATCCGCCTACATGCCATCCTTTGCTTTATTGCCATAGAACCTTCTCCAACACTTGATATCTTCAGATCATCTGCTTTTAGAATCTTACTAATCATTTGCGTCTGGACTTCTTTGACATCTTTGACATCTTCACAAAAGCAACTTCCTTCAAAGTGAACATACATTAAGTTATAAATAGCTTTGGCAAGGGTCGTCTTTCCTATCCCGCTTATACCGCATATTCCAATCATGTTAACCTTATCTGACCCAATGAAGCGTGACAAGTCTAATTTGTCGAAATGGATATCTATGCCAACAAGGTTCTCACTAACATGTAAGGGTCCGTCACATAATGTTTTTAGTATGTCTTTGGAGATGCAATCGATGAACTTGTACTCATACCTGTTAACCACAAAGACACAATAAGTAAGAGAAACAACATAGTGTTAAGCTTTAGTAGAGCTACAACAAAAACAAGAAATTTACCCATTTGTCATGTCCTGGAGATCCCATCCAGATAAGTTTGCCGCCATGGATAAAGCTTCCCTCCATTTATCCACCTCTGTTTTATTTGAAATTTCGTGGTTAATGAATGCTTCTGCATAACTCCTTTTCTGTTTCCTCACCATATCAGGTTTGGCATCATAAAAGATAATCCGAACCTCATGTTGTGGATCTTCAATCTGCTTGCACTCAAGTATTTTCACAAGTTCCGTCAGACACCATGATGAAGAAGCGTAATTTTTGGAGAAGATAACAATCAAAAACCTCGATTCTTCAATGGCTTTGTAGAGATGAGGAGATATCTCTTCTCCTTTTGGCAATTCGTTATCGTCTCTAAAGGCATGGATTCCTTTTTGCTTAAAATCATTGAACATATGATCCATGAAGTTTTTGCGGATATCTTCACCTCTAAAACTTACAAAGACATCATATTTCCACCGATGAGGAATGGACGTAGTAGCCATTATCAATAATGAGACTGAGCTGCGTTCACAAGTAAAGAAATTCAGAAAGAGTAGGCATTATGAATATCAAGTTGAACTACAAATGGCATTTCATCAACAATTCGTTTCACTAAGAATGTGACTCTGTTTCATATTTTGACGTTTTATCCGAACACAGTGAACAATTTATCATTCGTCCCACTAGACAAAGTTATTACATATGAGTGATACTTAATTCTATTTTCACTTCTAATGCTTTATTTATAGTTGGGTACAAACATAGAATAGCAAGTTATAATTAGATGAACAAAAACAAAATGACAAAATAGATAAAAAGGTAAAATATCAAATTAGATCAAATTGAATCGATACTTATATTGAAATGTTATAAAATGAGACAATATTAAAAGTAAAAAATTAGAGTATAAGAAGAAAGCTTACAATTAACGAGTGGATGAAAGTCTTTGAGAGTGAATGACTGCAATCAAATTGGAAGATGAAATGAAGTGACAAAGAGTAAAGGCAAGTGGGGTTGACACCAAAGTCAATTTATTTGCATTTCTGGCCCTTCATTTTTAGATAATATGTAATCTATTTGATTAATTTGAAAGTATAATCTCTACATAAAAACTTTGTTATACACCACAAAAGCAAATGTTAGCAAGTATGATACTTTTTTTTTTTTATCATTTGCCCTATTAAATTTAAAAAACTAGCAAAGTTGGGAATTGAATAAATTGGGTTATCAAATCAGAATTTTGGGTTTTTTATTTTTATTCCTAAGGTAGGAGTACAACATAACTTCAGCCAAATGACAACAACAATAATTCGAACCACACAAATCTAAAACTACAACGATTCTAACTTCAGTGGTCCTAGAAATTACAAATATGACAATCCAACGATCAAATGACCAAAACCAAACAAACATACTCATAACCATTAAAGGGAAATCACTCGGTAGAAAGTATGAAAAATGAGAAAACACGACCATGACCCAAACATCTGACATAAAACCGGTCGAAATATTTTTCTATAAAGAATACATTTTGCTTCGATATAAAAAATAACCCTAGCCTTTTACCCAACAACTACCGAAAAAATAGTTTTACTAATAAGTTAGTACGTTATGGGTAATTAGATCAAATAAAAACTTTTCATATTTTGAAATGAAGTATAGTTAGCATACAGACATAGAACAATTAGTTATAAGATGAGCAAACAATAAGAAAAGCAATTTGAGTTAGAATGACTTACAATTTTACGATGGATATATGGAATTCTATGGGAGATTTGGAACGTGAATGAAGGCAATTAAAAATGAAAGATCAGGTCAAGTTAAAAAGAGTAAAGACAAGTGGGTTGACTTGACTCCATGTCAACTTAGATTCACTTCCAGTCCCTCGGTTTCTGATAAGTTGGCAAAGTTATATGTAACTAGTATTTTCCTACTTCTTTCTTGTGGTGCTTCCGGGTGTTGTTGAGGATATTTCCTCATATTATGATCGCCAACAAGGGAAAGAAACCGCATTACATTTTTAGATACTTAAATTACTCGGTTACCTCTTTTAACAAGACCTGAAGTCTTGTCACATTTGTTTTTTATAACTTTATCTTCCAAAAAATATTCACCTTTTTATAACACAATGAAAAAATATAAAAATAAATATTTTTTTAATTAATCATTTGCCAATGAATTTTGGTTACTTTATTTGAAATAGATTTGTTACAGCTTTGATCGACCAATATAAACCAATAAAATCAACTTTATTGTGTTGCATTATTAGAAAGGATTAATCTGTCTATTTTTGGTTATAAATCCATAAAACGGGGAATTAAGATTTGCTTATCGACGTGGAAGTCTTGTCCAACGAGAACAACCTAAACATGGAAGTCCATTCCAACGAGAATGGCCTAAACATGGAAGTCTGTTCCAATGAGAACACCATGGAAATCGAGGTTATTAACCGAGGCAAGCGTTGTGAAAATAAATTTAACAATTTTGAGTGAGTTTCTTTCTTTGTTTGTGAATTATTTTTTATTTTCTGTAAAAGGAAATCAGGAAGAATGGTTATAGAGAGCTGATTAAATTTGATGGTTAAATTTGATGATTAAATTTGATGGTTAAATAGTTCTTTTCAAATATATAAACTATATAAAACAAATCATGGTTAAATTTGATTTATAATCCACCTCTGACCAGCTTCGTAGTTCATCCTATGAGCGGTTCAACTTAGAGATCGGTTAGGCACATTTTGCGGTTTTGGCAGATTCAGTTTCTGTTTAAGTACTGGAAACTGCATCACTCATCAAATTTAATCAGCTCTCTATATCAGCTTATCTATAACCATGCCTGCATTAAAAGGAAATCAGGAAGAATGGTTAATTTTAAACTGAATAGATATACTATATAAACCAAATTATGGTTAAATTTGATTTATAAACCACCTCTGACCAGCTTTGTATTTCATCCTATGGCTGGTTCAACTCAAAGATAAACTATATAAACCAAATTTGATTTTGAAATAAATTTGGTTTATATAGTTTATGCAAAAGGAAAACAAGAAGAATGGTTAATTTTAATATGCTAAATTTGATGTTACTTAGGATTGACTTGAAAAAGAAGGGCAATAGCGGACTTGCTCTTGTGGTAAAGGTGGACTATGAACGGTTGACTAATCAAGAGAAACAGGAAATACGCAGGCGAGGAAGTGGTGGGGCAAAAGAAGGCACCCTATCACGTAAAATGTGATGTAAACTATTTTATAAAAATTTTGGATGAGATACCACAGATTAATAAAGAAAAGTACAACCCATTTGCACATTTTGTGAATCTAAAGAATAAAAAGTTCAACTGGATCAAGTAGGCGTGACTCTATCACTATATCTTCAAGATGATAGTGAACATGGACCCTATTTACAATTGTTGTCTAAGGGGACAGAGAAGGAAGTCATGGAGGTTACAAATGAACACTTCTCGGCACTAATAGGGATAGTGGACATGGACCCTATTTCAAATAACCAGAATATAGATGAGAGCATAGAAGTGAAATTTTGCTTCCGTTCAAAAAAAATAAGTGGGAAGATATTTGGCTAACTAAGGTCAAAGATGTAATCAAAGATGTAAATGAGGACGAAAATCATATTAAGAGAGCATTTGCACTTATAGCAATGCACTATATTGTTTGCCCCCAAATCATACTACTTTTGGAAAGCACATGCTTCGTTATGTGAATGATGTAAATGCTCTCAAGAGACAACATTGGGCATCTTTGTATATATCAACTCTCTTAAAAGGTAGATATGATGGGAAAGGGAAGACGAAGATTATAGAGGGGTGTGTCTTTTTCTTGAAGGTTAGTTTGATTAATTTTATATGGTAGAGTTCAAATATAGGTGGCAGTTTATAATTTGTTCTATGTTTATGTAGTTGTACCTCATGTGGAAGCAAGATGAGGGGTTGGAACTCTTGAAGATTGATGAAGAACAGATAAAAAATTTCAAATTGAAATGGGAGGTTAGTGAACCCAGCTCCGCTTAGTAACATCTAAAAATATCTTCCTTTTAAGCGCTTTTCCACTTATTCTGACAAGACTATGATCGTCAGGGTACTTTAAAGGGATTTTTGCAGCCCCTAGTGATTAAAATTGTAAGAGACATGTAGGAAGTCCGTAAGATTATTGAAGATTAAAAAAAACCCAATAAACTTGAAATATCTAATGAACATTGATGAGACTTTGGCAAAAGTTATAAGTAAAGCTGCTGCTCTGGAAAGTCAGGAAGATAAGTCCAACAAAAATGCCCCTGAATCTGTTCGAGATCGAGCACATGGTTCTGATCAAACTTTACCAGATGACTCTAAGCAAATTTTACAATAAGATAGAGCTGCTACTCTGGAAAGTCAAGAAGATAGACCACAATCTTACCTTGATATTGATTCTTCTTTCCTTTCCTTGTTATTGGTTCTTCTTTCATTTACCTTTTGGTCTTGAGACATCTTTCTGACTTTCCAGAGTAGCAGCTCTATCTTTTTGTAAAAATTGCTCAGATTCATCTGGTAAAATTTGATCAAATCTATGTGCTCGATCTCGAACAGATACAGGGGCACTTTTGTCAGGCTTATCTTCCTGACTTTCATGAGCAGCAGCTTCACTCATAACTTTTTCCCAAGTCTCATCAATGTCCATTAGATATTTGAGGTTTATTGGGGTTTTTCGATCCTCAATAATCTTACATACTTCCTGCATGTCTCACATAATTATTTACCAAAGGATGCGAAAATCCCTTTAAAGCACTCCGATGACCATAGTCTTGCTGTAAATAGGGGGAAAGGCAGTTAAAAGAAGATAATTTTTTTAGATGTTACTAAGTAGAGCTGGGTTCCCTAACCTCCCATTTCAATTTGAACTTTTTTATCCGTTCTTCATCAATCTTCAACAGTTCCAACCCCTCGTCTTGCTTTCACATGAGGTAGAACTACATAAACATAGAATAAATTATAAACTGCCGCCTATATTTGAAATTTACCATATAAAATTAATCAAACTAACCTGCAAGAAAAAGACGCATCCCCCTATAATCTTCGTATTCCCTTTCCCATCATATATACCTTTTAAAAGAGTCGATATAGCAAAAGATGCCCAACGTTGTCTCTTGAGAGCATTTACATCATTCACATAACGAAGCATGTGCTTTCCAAAGGTAGTACGCTTTGGGGGCCAAACAATATAGTGCATTGCAATAAGCGCAAATTCTCTCTTAATGTGATTTTCGTCCTCGTTTACATCTTTTAGTACATCTTTGACCTTTGTTAGGCAAATATCTTCCCACTTATTTATTTTTTGGAATGGACGCAAAATTTCTCTTCTATGCTCTCATCTATATTTTGGTTATCTGAAATAGGGTCCATGTCCACTATCCCATTATTGTCGAGAAGTGTTCCTTTGTAAGCTCCATGACTTCCTTCTACGTCCCCTTAGACAACAATTATAAATAGGGTCCATGTCCACTATCATCTTCAAGATATAGTGATGGAGTCATGCCTACTTGATCCAGTTGCAGCTTTTTATTCTTCAGATTCAAACGGGATGTCCCTTAAATTTTCTTTATTAAGTTGTGGTATCTCATCCAAAAATTTAATAAAATAGTTTACATCACATATTACGCGATATGGTGTCTTCTTTTGCCCCACCACTGCCTCGCATGCGTATTCCTGTTTCTCTTGACCAGTCAATCGTTCATCGTCCGCATTTACCACATGATCAAGTCCACTATTGCCTTTCTTTTTCAAGTCAATCCTAAGTAACATCAAATTTAGCATTTTAAAATTAACCATTCTTTCAGTTTTCCTTTTGCATAAACTATATAAACCAAATTTATTTCAAAAATCAAATTTGGTTTATATAGTTTATCTCTAAGTTGAACCAGCCATAAGATGAACTACGAAGCTCGGCGGAGGTGATTTTAAAACCAAATTAACCATGATTTAGTTTATATAGTTTAACTATTCAGTTTAAAATTAACCATTCTTCCTGATTTATTTTTAATGCAAGCATGGTTATAGATAAGCTGATATAGAGGGCTGATTAAATTTGATGAGTGATACAGTTTTCAGTACTTAAACTAAAACTGAATCTGCCAAAATCGCAGAACGTGTCGAACCGATCTCTGAGTTGAACGAGCCATAGGATAAACTACGAAGCTGGTCAGAGGTGGTTTATAAATCAAATTTAACCATGATTTGATTTATATAGTTTATCTATTTAAAAGGAACTATTTAACCGTCAAATTTAATCATCAAATCTAACCATCAAATTTAATCAGCTCCCTATAACCATTCTTCCTGATTTCCTTTTACAGAAAATAAAAAATAATTCACAAACAAAGAAAGACACTCACTGAAAATTGTTAAATCTATTTTCACAGCGCTTGCCTTGGTCAATAACCTCGATTTCCATGGTGTTCTCGTTGGAATGAACTTCCATGTTTAGGCTGTTCTAGTTGGAATGGACTTCCATGTTTAGGCTGTTCTTGTTGGACAGGACTTCCGTGGCGATAAGCAAATTTGTAATCCACAATTTATAGATTTATAACCAAAAATAGACACATTAATCCTTTTAGATAATGCACCACAAAAAAACTGATTTTATTGGTTAATTGCATTTTTGGTCCTTGTGGTATGGCTAAATTACAGATTTGGTCCCTAAAACTTTGAAAGTGCATTGAACGTCCCCATTTTGAAGTTTCCACTGCATGTTTGGTCCTTTAGGCCTAGACGACGTTAAAGTTTTAGGGACCAAATTTGCAATTGGCCATACCACAGGGACAAAATCTGAAATTTGGCCATACCACAAGACCAAAAATGCAACAGCAACTTCAAAATGAGGACGTTCAGTGCACTTTCACAGTTTTAGGTACCAACGCTGCAATTTAATCATACCACATAAACCAAAAATGCAATTAACTCTTCAAATAATGAAGGTAATTCATAATATAATGTGGGAGGTAGACACTAGTATTTATAAATGGGCCACTATTAATTGTGTTTTTTCTTACCATCTGCAATTATCTCATAGGTTAGGAACTGGAACATGCCCATCAATCAAGATACTTCTTGAGACCCTTTGTGAAGTACAGCTTGATGGTCGCCGGATAATATTAAGCTCGCCGAAAAATACATCAGAAAAGACGTCAACTCTTGGGTGTTTGTATTGTGTATGTAGCACTAAATTTAGCGAAGTAAAGATTCTAATTTGAATGGTTCATTGAAAGCACGTGTATATGTTCAACTTGTATGTTTTCAAGATTACTTTACATCTCTTTGAATTTTTGTAGTCTATAAGCATAATAAAGTAATTATGATTTGTGAGCTTTTGTTTGTGTATGTGTTTAGATCTATGGTTGTTGTTTAGATCTATGCAGTATTGTCTGGAAAAAAAAATGGTTGTTGCTGAAAAAATGCCAGAGATGATGGTGGTTGCCGGATGTTGAGGATGTTAATCTTGTTAAAAAAAAATATGTGTTTATTGATATTAATGTATTATACTTGTCATTTCTCATTTTTGTAATTGTATGTATTCGACGTGGCAGTGGCATGGAGATGACGTGGATGGTAACCTGATCTACAGGGCAAAATGGGCTGGGGAGGTCCGCACACATTAACACAAAATAAATGAATTATACAAAGAATAACTGCAAAAATTGGACGCTACACAGAATTAGAATTACAAATTGTGTCAAGTATAATACATTTTTGGCTAATTGTCCCTAAAAAAATTCCTTTTACTAAATTCTAAATATGTGACTTTGGTTCATACGTTGTCTTAAAATGATATCAACACAAGAAAAAGCTATTAAACGACAACAACATCTAGAGTCTAGACACGTTTTTTAAATTTTAAACTTTCCTCCCACTAAATGCACCCAAAATGTGTGACTGTTTAATTCAATCTTTAGATAATTTTATAATCGTCATGCTATGTAAAAAATTGGAAAAAGATAGAATTATATTTAAATCCTATATATGCCTTAATAATTTCCAAAACACAGTGAACAATTTAACATTGAGAACTATAATAAATTATTTGTTTAAATAAACCTGGTCATTTGGCTTACTAGATCTAATAAACACTTTAAATAATAACCACACAAGATATTAAAAAATGATCTACAAGTGGTATACAAACATAAAACAATGTTAAAAGTAAAATGACTTTCGTATAAAGTATTGGGTTAAGTTATCAAATTAGACCTAATAAGTTTTGGGTTAAGTGATTTAGCCCATTGGAACAATAATTATATTGTAATTTTATAAAATGAGACAATATTAAAATTAATTAGAGAATAGAAAGACTTACAGTTTGCCAATGAATGGAAGTCTTTGAGAGTAAAGTACTATTGGAATGAATGAATGCAATCAAAATGGTTGCTCAAGTGAAGTTACAAAGAGTAAAGGCACGTTGGTTGACCCCAAGTCAATTTATTTGCATTTCTGGTCCCTCGGTTTTAGGAGCTACGCTACATTTACAAAAAAGTACCACAATGAAACATCAACAAAAATGAAGTGACACGTTTTGATTGGGTTAATTAAAGATAAGAGAGAAATTATTTGAAAAGTCACTAATCAAAACATAACATGTCACCTTATTTTTGTTAATGTTTTTGTTGTGGTTCTTATGTAGATGTAGCATAGCTCCGATTTTAGATAATATACAATCTATTGTTTACGCTAAAATGTCAAATTTCAACTATATTTTGTGAAAAATAGCACCTGAGAATATTATAGCATCCTCAGAAAACACATATCAGATTGAATAATTCAAGGGTCATACTTTTCTAATAGATATCTTCACCAAAAATAATTGGTACTTCTTTTTCAAGGACCATACCTTTTTAAGCGACACTTTTATTATTTTATTTTATTTTATTATTTTTTTTCATTATTAAAATTTTAACACAAAATGAGTGGCGGTAATTTCTTTTAATCTCCTTTTAAATTACATGATAGCTGTTTAGCTCAAAACCAATATTTAAATCTCCAGCAGTGACACTTTGCTTGACTTTGTGATCATTGTGAGTCGTTTAGCATGTGATAGTTTTAGTTATGGTAGTTATGATACAGACCGTGGTAGTCCTATTGAATGTACCTGCTCTTGTTATGATTTGACTAAAATTTTATTAGGGAATAAATAGGCCCAAGCATGATTTGTGGGTTTAGGCCATCTAAGGTTTACCATTATTAGGTGAGCGAAAAAACCGAAAAGACCGAATAAACCGAAAACCAAAACCGAACCGAACCGAAAATAATCAAACCGAACTAATAACCGAACCGAATTTGCTAAAACCGAACCGAACCGAACTACTAATTCGGTTCTCGGGTTGGATATGGGTTTGGAAGTTTGAACCGAAAACCGAACCAAAAACCGAATTCATATAAATATATATATTTTAGGGGTAATTATGCAAACACACATTTTGCTCAAGTTATCAAAACTTTCTAGGAAAAAAGTTAGGGTATCTCCAAAATAAGGCGAGAGCTTGCAGCTTTTCTACTTTTCATCTAAGCGACAAGTGTCCTCGTAATTTGTGTACCCAATTATTGTTTCGACTTTTACCAACTATTATAGTACAACGACCGAATTTGAGCGATTTTTAAGAATCTTGCAAATTATTTTTATCCTTTAAAAAAGTCAAACTTACTAAAATATTTTTATACTTTTAGCTCCTTCCCAACGTCTTGAAATGACTTATGAAAATAATATTAGCGACTTTTTACTTTATACTTTTGTACCTTTTAGTACATTTTTACACTTTTCAAAATTATAATTTTAACTAAATTGTCTATTATACCTTGTCTCTTCCATTTATAAATAATACTAAGTAAGAATCTTGCGAAACTAAAAGCCCCATTTTACTTATTTAAAAATGACATAATCACTTTCAAAACACACATTCAAGCCTCTTAGTGATGACAAGCCGATCCATTTGCCATTATTTGCATTAATTCGATGTTTGTACATTTTAATGTCACGAACCTTTTTTTTTCTTGAATGTTTGTCATATATTTGAACTCGATAACTTGTTTTCTTTGCATGCCTTACCAACTTAAATATCTTACTAGTTTGTTGACTTTCCATGACTCATATTTTCCTATCGAGATACGAGGCGGTTATTGATGCTTATTTGGATGGGCTAGAGGCTTGGTCTTGATGATCTATCTAAGGTTACAAGTGTTGCTTCTTTCTTTGTTAGTCGAGTAGACTCACTTGTCGACGAAATGCTCGAGAAAATTGGAACAGGAGGCTCTTGACCTTCGAGGAAAGGTTAAAAATCAACCTTTTAAGTAAATAACTAACATTTTACCTCAATATCTTGCTTTTTGAACCGTGTGGTCTACTTTACAGTCGCAAATGCTCAGCGACTCTTGCCTTCCAACTTTACCAAAAGAAATTCTACGGTCCAAGATGGGAGGCCATTGTTAAGAAAGGTGCTAAGAAGCAAAGGTTGCTCTGGGCTTCAACCAGTGTTAAGAACCCAACCTACCCCGACACCCTTTATGTAGCCCCACTTGTTGGGCCTGACACGGTGAGCCTTACGATTCCCTTTATAAGATGGCCGCCTAGTAGTAAAGTTGGAAACTTCAACCCATTTACATATAAATGGGTTGAATCGGGTTATGTTTTATTTGTGGCGGGTCAATTGGGTACAATAGAAAAATTAGCTAACTGGTCTTACGGGTTGAAAAGTAGCTCAAAGAGAATATTTAATTCATAAAGTGATAAACCTTTTTAGAACAAGATCAACTTATTATGGAAATGATGTAAATACGGTAATTTATTTATAAAAATGTCAAAACTTTTGGGCCAAAGGCTTTGTGGATCAACAGACCAGACATAAATAACTTATATTAACCCGTTTTGAACCATGACTTACCCCGCCTGTCTTGGCACTTCTATCTAGCGATTGGGGTGTTCAAAAAATCCGAGAAACCGACGAACCGAGCCAACCCGCTCAATCCGAAACCGAAAAAACCCGAAACCGAAGAAACCGAAACCGAAAAAAACGAAACCGAAAAAACCCGCTTATCACGGTTCGGTATCGGTTTTTATTTTTTGATATCCGCGGTTAACCGAACCGAACCGTGCTTAATACATGAAGGTTTTTTGTAACTAAATATTCAAAAAATCGTACAAGTATTAATTATATGATTGCACTATTTTATGGTATAACGCCTTTTTTGCTCATAATGTAAAATTTTCTAAACAGTTGATAAATGTGATCATAATCTATAGACGTCAAATAACTATTATTTGTTAAATGATTATGTATGGATATTTGAATGCAGTTATTCTAATGGTATAACTTTTGTGTGACTATTATCTATTAAATGTCATATAATTTTAACAAAATGACATTTTACATTCTAAATCATGTTATTGTTTATATTGTTAAACTCGAATAAACGTTTAAAATGGTTAACCGTGATCCGAACCGCGGGTAACCGCTCATTTTGGGTACCGCTTGTCTGGTTACCCGCCTAGTACGGTTCGGTTTCGGGTAGTAAAATTAATTACCCGCCCCGCGATGGATAGTTTAAATCGTCTAACTAACCGAACCGAACCGCCCCGCGAACACCCCTATCTAGCGACGCCGGATTGTTAACTGGTTTATGTTATCTTTTTGTGTAGGTGTCAACCATGCCTAACCAAGCACTGCTAGCTTTTATTGACCATGGAACTGTTGGAAGGACAATTGACGCAAACGTATCCGAGGCTCAAGGTATTACAGTGCACTAGAGAAGTTGGGAATCAGCTGGAGTGTTATTGGGTCTCAGTTGGAGAACTAAGGAGTAGATTCATTCAAGAAAGCCTTTGATAGCCATCTCGATAGCCTTCAAGAAGGCTAATTCCATGAAATTAGTCAGCGTGTAGACCGCTCGATACTTGTTTTCCAGTATTTGATTTCATCAAAACAGAATTCAAAATAATAAATAGACCGCATGTAATAGTGAGTGCTCTGTAAAGTAATGGTTGGTTGTGTAATGGGGGAGTTTTAATTGAAGTATTTGGATGTGGTGGAGTTGCATTTGGTGGAGGAGATATCGTTACGGTCGAATTGGTTTTTTGAGGCGCAAGGAGAGTTGGAGGATTTGAATAAGAGGATTGTGGAAGGGTGTAGTAGGATTAGGGAATTGAAGGAGACGATTAAGGTTTTGGATGGGGATTTGGTTGATTCGGCGTGTCAGATACATGATTTGAATGCGACGAGGAGTGATTTGTTGGGGTTGCAGGATAAGCTTAGGCTTATTTTATATGTTAATCAGTCTCTTGCCGCTCTTAAGTTGGTACTTAATTTGTTTTGTTTATATTTTTCGATTAATTAGCATTGGATTCTGTACTCGTATCTATGCTTAGAAATAGGTTTAGATAGGAATAGATATAGACGGTAGCTAGGGAACAACAGAGAGCCCTTAATGTTACAGCTTGTGGATGCCAACTTGCTATACAGTCCTTCCATTGCCTGATAGAAAATTGGATAGAGAAAGAACTAGCATAAGGTTGTTAACATCTGTAGCTTATGTGATGAGGTATTGGTATTTAGAAGCTAGATAACGTCACCGATACGAGTTTAATATGATGATTGCACTTTGAAGGCGTATTAATTAGTTTTTTGAGCGTTTGGGCAAACCTGACTAAGACTTTTCTAATAATTTAGAGCGTATCAGGAATGGATTTAGATACGTTATTGTAAGAAAACAACATAAGTAGAAAAATGTATACTTACCTACCTATCCCTAGCTTTAACCAATTCTGATGCAAGAAAGTGTATCTTATGATTTTATCCACCCATACTTCAGTTTTTTTTATTGCGCGCATTGATAGTCTGCATTGTGAGTTGCACTATGCAACATCATTTGGTACCAACTGATTATATGAAGTGGTTTTATCTAGGCCATTAATTATGAGCATTATGATATTGATTTAGGGGCAACTCAAAGCAAGTGGAATTATGTGTGATACATAGCTAAATTAATGGCTTTTCTTTTCTGTTTATATACAAGAATATATGTTATATTTGATGCTTGAGCCTATGAAACGAAATGACTGTAGTTCTCTTGTTTATTTGCCAAATCACTGAAACGGAAGCCATAGGTGCTACTTTATTTCATTCCACTGCTAGTGTTACTAAACCACTGCTAGTATATTTTGGTAACCACTGCTACGTGTTACTAAACCACTGCTAGTATATTTTGGTAACCACTGCTAGTGTTACTAAACCACTGCTAGTATATTTCATTCCACTGCTAGTGTTACTAAACCACTGCTAGTATATTTTGGTAACCACTGCTACGTGTTACTAAATCATCTTCCACTCATGATCAGAGCAAGTTAGACGAGGAGCAAGAAGCTTTGATGGCTATATACGGGTCAGAATCTGGGTGGGTTGATGCCCGAACCCATTGTGATCATCTGGATATACTCTCTTCGTATATAGCCATTTATGTGGATAGTTTTTATAAGTTTAACTAACAGTTAATTTTTGTTCTGATTGAACTTTATTGCAAGGTTTAAGTTTAGTTTTTTTGTTAATGAGGAAGTTTATTTATCATTTTATTTATTATTATTTTTTAATTGGTTTTCTTAGCCGAATTTGTTATAGATCTAATTATCTAAATTTGGTATATATTATCTTGCTTGTATTAACCAGTAATTTTTTATGTTGGTAACATTGAATCTGAATAACGAGCATTATAAATTTTATATAATGTGCATTTTTTTTGGTTAATGGGTAGGACTAACAAAGAAAACCTATAATGTTTCGGAAGTTTAATGTTTAGTTTTAGAAGTTCAGTTCAAATATTTATCACAAGATAAAATCCATCTTTTTTCCAAAATTAGGTAAATAGATACAATCTGCTTGTCTTCTAAATATTCTGATTTTTATTTCTCAAAAGAAGTAGATGTTGCTAAAGCAATACTTGAAATCAGCATTAGTCGATCCGTTGTGTAAACATTAAGTTATTTCTATTTAAACAGGGTTAAAAATGAAAAAAATGTACGAAAACAGAAACATATCATTATAGGAGGTGTCATCGCCATGGTCTTCTATTGTATTGCGGTTTTGGTGATGGAGAAGAGGGCATTTGCTCTCTCATATCCACCATCATAACGGCAAGACAGGGGCATGCCATGGCGTTGACGAGTGATCAATCCCTATACTAATATGTTTGTAACTTTTGTTTAGTTTTTCCCCGTTTTAATCTGCTTGAAGGGGATGATGCTCATTGTTGTTGAAAGTGAAGTCAATGTTGATGGGATTGAGATGCTTTGGGAGAGCCTCATTACGAGGTGGTTGATAATGTTGGAATTAGATATCATGACATTCAAATAAATAACCACAAAACATCAAAGTAATCAAGCGGTAGCGTATAATATTTATTTAACGAATAATTAATTAACATAAAAGAATATGCGTACCTTTGTTGATTCTAGCCGAACAAGAATCAAATCCACAAACTAGCAATGGAAGAACCCTAATTTGATTTAATTAGGATTATGTGAGTTACCCCTTACCGTTTTGTAATTCAATCCAAGAATAATAACAGCATTGTGTTATTACCACTTTCTTGTACACACGTACTAAAACAAATTAAAGTAATGCTAGTTTTATTAAAACAAATAACTTGCTTTGGAAAAAGAATGAAGATCGACACCTAGAGAAGGTGGCCGATCGGTTTGAGCACAAAAAACACACAAACGTTTTAGGATTTTAGCTTATGGGTACAAGAGATACAACAACAAGACCCCTAGCCTTGTATATATACACAACTAAACTTGGTGAACAAGTTTGAGTCAATGTGGGATTGGGTTTGGGTACCCTATGGCCGATCAGTTCTAAGCCTCACCAAGGGGATCCGGAACTTTCCCAAACTTTGCATTCTAGTCCTTTTCCAAATACATTTAACGCCCGTTAGTCCATTACATTAATTACTTAACGTCCGTTACTTATTTCGTTTAATAAATAAATAAATACAACATTTTTATTTAATTATTTAACTTTAATTCTCATACGTAAAGTGTGCAATCTCGTGGTCTTGAGTTCGATCCTAACTCACGTCTACTAATTTATATCCATAAAACTAACAGCTCCCACTTGGATATATCTTAATAGAGTGATTACATCGGTTAGCGTCTAGCAACACTTCGATGCCTCTAGTAGGACTCGAGTAAGGCTCCTGGAAAACCTTTTAATGATTTCTCATTATTATTATCCTTTTGTTTCTAATACCACGTTAAATAAAGATATTGAATTAAGTCATTCTTTATAAAACTATTCTGTTTCTCATTATAATTGATTGACCAAGATTACCAAATCATCTAAACATATTTAGGGGAGATTTTGGGTGCGGCCGCACAATCATCTTGTCAACCCTACTAGGGGCCTAGCAGCATTAAACTCCAAATAAATTTGAAGGAACAAATTATATCTTGACTACAAGAATAACTCACAAACTTTGCAACATTTCTAAAACAACCCTTATGACTACCGATTCATTATAGCGTTAAGTTGCTCCACGAAATGCACTACATTCATGACACTTATCGGTATCTCAAGTCTAAGGATAACTATTCATAATTTACTTATAACAATATCCACAAAGTAAATTATGTAGTTGGATAAGTCCTATATTCAATTCATTGAATATCATCCAAATTGGTATGCATTCTCATCAATATACTTTCAAGTATATTCTACCACATCTCTTAGATTTGTCTTAATTTAATGATACTCCCATATCATTAATCGACAACAGGCATTTAGAATAACTTAGTTACTCATGGATTAAGCATGCAAATATAGGACAACAATATTATAAATGAAAATAAACATAATCCAAACTTTATTTCATCAAAATAATAAATGTTTTACAATATCCTTTATCCAAATACTAATCATAGTTATGCATGAAACTTTTAGCTAAACGAAGTCCAATTCCATTGGCAAGTCCAAAAAGCTTGTCTTTAGCTAAAGCCTTAGTGAAAGGATCAACTAAGTTATCATCTGTGTGAACTTTCAATAAGTTAATTTCACCTTTATGGACTTGTCCTCGAACATAGTGATACTTTCGTAGAAAATGTCTGGTGCCCTTCATGACTCGGGTTCATTGGCAAATACATATCAATAGGCGATTCAATTGAAGGCATAACACCAAACCCGAATGAATTTCCTAATCCAACGGCCTCCATTTCACTTCAAGCAACTATGTATTAAACACATCGCGTGCAGCAGACATCGCAATCGCTTCTTGCTCTTCTAGTCAATGCTCCTCCATTGATGACAAAGACATAACCCGTCGAGACTTCGTATCATCTTTATCACATCGCTAGGACGCATCACGATGTCTGTAACACCAAGCTTTGTGTGCGGATTTCCACCATACACTAAAAACATATCTTTTGTATTCCTAAGATACTTTAGAATATGTTTAACAATGATCCGATGAAGTTCACCCGGATTATTGATATCGACCGGTCATGTTTTGAGCGAACGCTACATCGGCCTTGCATCTCACATCATACATAATAGATCCCTTTCGTCAAGCATAAGGAAATTTCGCATGTGTGCCACCTCGGTGGTGTTGATGCACACATTTCGCTACATAAGCCATGCTTTACTTCCATCGGCAAATATCCTTTCTTGGAATTTTGCATATTGAATCTCTTTAATATTTTATCAATGTAAGCGCTTTGACTTAAACCAATTAACCGCTTTGACCTATCTTGGTAGATCTTGATTCCAAGAATGTATGCAGCTTCTCCTAAATCCTTCATGGAAAAACACTTCCCAAGATATGCCTTAACATTTTGCAAACTTGGAATGTCTTTTCCCATAATTAATATCTCATCGACATAAGAATCAGGAAAATTACATCATTCCCACTAACTTTGTGATATACACATGGCTCATCAAGATTTTGAATAAATCCATACTTTTTGATTTCTTCATCAAATCTCTTATTCCATTGCCTTGATGCTTGCTTCAATCCATTAATGGACCTTTGAAGTTTGCATACACGGTTTGAAATTGTGGATTCACGAACCCCTCGAGTTGGTTCATATAGATGTCTTCATCTAGCGACCATTTAAGAAGGCGGGTTTGACATCCATTTGCCATATCTCATAGTCATAGTATGTTGCTATAGCTATGAAATTCTAATAGCTCTAATGTCCGCTCTGTGAGAAAAGGTCTCCCGTAATCTATGCCATAAGTTTGAGTAAAACCTTGCGCAACTAGACGAGCTTTATAGATGTGTACATTGCCATCCATGTCAGTCTTAATCTTATAGAGCCACTTACTTCCAACCACCTTGGCATTTTGAGGTAAATCGACCTCTACCCAGACTTCATTTTCTCTCATGGATTGCATTTCCCCATTCATTTCAACTTGCCATTTTTCTTTATCGTGACTTGCCATGGCGACTTTATAACTAGTAGGCTCTCCAAGATCTCCTAACATAGTTTCCTCAACCTCTACGTTAAGACATAGGCGTTCGGTGCGCGTATTCCTTATGGATCTACGAACGGAATCACTTCAACTTCGGTGGAGGACCCGGACTATCGGGTTCTAGGAATGCGTTAGTGTTTACAAAGGTAATGCATCTTCTTGATCATTTTCGGATCATAAACTCTCCCATCGAATTCTTGAGATACGAGATCTATTTCAAGAAAATCTCCATACCTAGCAACAATTATTTTATTTTCAGTTGGATAGTAGAAGTAGTAACCCATAGTTTCCTTAGGGTATCCTACGAAGATACACTTTACAGATCTTTGTTGGAGTTTTTCTGCTGAGTCATGTCTAACATACACCTCACAACCCCAGACCTTTAAATAAGACAGGTTAGGAGCTTTACCATGCCATATTTCAGATGGTGTCTTATCAACCTTCTTTGTGGGAACCATATTAAGAATGCGAATAGCTCATTCCAAAGCATAATCCCAAAAGGATAAAGGTAGAGTAGTAAGATTAAACATAGATCGTATCATGTCCAACAATGTACGATTTCTTCTCTCAGATACACCTTTTTGTTGTGGAGTATATGGAGAAGTGAGATTCTCGACAATTCCATTCTCGACTAAGTAATCTTTAAACTCTTGGCTTAGATACTCGCCTCTATCGGATCGAAGAGCTTTAATCTTCTTTCCCAATTGCGGTTCTACTTGGCTTTGAAAACCTTAAATTTTCAAACACCTCATGTTTATGCTTAAGTAAATAAACATAACCATAACGGTGAAATCATCGGTAAAGGTTAAGTAGCTAGCACCTCTCTTTGACACATGTGTAAGTGGTCCACACACAATGAAGATGAATAAGACCAAGTTGATCGAAGCCTCTCCATATTGCTATGAAAAGGTTTCTTCGTCATCTTTCGGATATGCATGACTCACATTTATCAAATGATTCATCATTGATATTTTGCAAAAGCCCTTCTTGTTGCGACTTATGCATCGAGCCTTGCCTATATGAGCAAGTCTACAATGCCAAAGATAAAAGAATTCAAGTCTAACTTTATCTTCTTATTAATGCTAAACATCGAATTATTATTATTGTTAGATTCATCACCAATCACATTAATTTCAAACACACCATTCACGAATTGCTTTAAAATAAAATACACCATTTAAAAAGCAGAAATTCAATTACGTGAAATAGTATGAGTAAAACTATCATCCAACAAAAGCGAAAAAACAACACCTCTAATTATAGAAGGTGCGTAATGACAATTGTTCAATAACGATACTAAGCCCGAAGGCAATACTAAACTAAACATTCCTATGGCTTCAGCAATGTGCATGCGCGCCATTTCGCGACGCAGAGATATTACTCCATAGGCGACTTCCTTTCACTCTAAATCCTGCGATGTATTACAAATGTGAATACCACATCCAATATCATATACCCGTGAATTTTATGATTTAGAGTAAATAATTCAATGAAAAATAAATTACCGAAGAACAGGCGCCCATGGACCCTTCGTACTTCATTTTATTTGCATGATTCACCAAGATAGAGCACAATTTCTTCCAATGCCCAACGCTCTTACGGTGGTGGCATGCTTGATCCATTTTAGGATTTTCCTTCGAGAGTAGGGTTCTTCTTGGGTTGTGGTTGATAGGCCATAACTTGTTTACCCTTATCAACTTTCCTTTGCCCTTCCCTCTTGTTGTTCGCATCGTGGTTATGGCTTATTAATCCTTCCACCCGAATAGCAAGTACCGGGTAGTAGGAACCTTTGAGGTAACCCTTTATCATAATCAATAAGCAATGCGTGTAGGTCAAGAATCTTGTCTTCCCACGCAGTGCATATTGAAATTCGACAAAACCATTGAAATCCTTGTTGAGGATCTATTAATCGATTCAAAGCCATGTCATCATCATAAGTTTTGCCAAGTGCTTTCAATTGGTCCATGTAACCTTTCATTTCCAATACATGAGCACTTACAGGTTTACCCTCCCCTCCCCACATTGTGTAATCGTCGGTCAAGTCATAAATCTCGACGGTTGGTTTCTCAAACATAGTTCAAGTTCATTGAGCATATTATATGGGAAATAATGTTCGAATGCTTTGAGCGATTCCATCGTTCCCAACATAAGACAAGTCACATCATTATGGCGCTTATACTCGATTTGCCAGCGTCCTTTTCACGAGTAGCATTAGGTCTGTTGGTTCAAGCAGGACAAGTTTCATGAAGATATTTCAACCGGTCACAACTCTGAGACAATTCTCAAAGAGCGGTGCCAATCATTGAAATTCTTGGAGCGATAAACTTTCTCGATCAAAAAGCTTTTGAGCGCAGAACTTAGTGCGATGTTAGTGTTGTCGTTGTTTTGAGACATTTCTACATAAAAAAGTTCAAGTATTAGTATTTTCGCTTATCAAGAAAATAAAATATACCCAACGGTAATATAAACATATAACCATATAATTTTCTCGAAAACTAGGATCAAAATTATCATAGATTCATTACATCAGTTGATCTGCTAGTAACGAATGCACATAATAAGGTAATCTGTCGAACATTAATTGGCAAACAATTTCCAACTCCTAGATCATTATGGGATTTATATTTTCCAACGCTATTGAAAATATAAACATGTTTCATACCATCTTATGCCTTGAGTCCAGTTCTCACTTACTACTCAATTTAAGTGTCTAACTTTAAGAACTGCAAATATGTCCAGGTAAGGTCTGACTTTACATAAAGATTTACCTCTCCATCACAATCTAGACTGTCATGACGTAAATTGCGACTTCAAGTGTTCCTTTTAATTAGATGGCATATAACTTAATTTAAAAGGGTACTAGTTTTGATTTTATGTGGTCAAATGAAATATGTACAAAGATGTCATGCATTCATCTTGTAGCATAATTTTAATAAAAAACTTTTTATTACCAATTCATAAAGATCAAATTATCAAAGTTTCGATTGAGGTATTGGGTTCACCAATCAAGGAATTTAGCGTTAATTATCGTCCATTATACCGTACTTTTGCATAAGTGTAAACACTTAGTGTTTCGGGTAATTACCACCGAAGGGGCGCATGGAATTAAAACTAATTCGCCCTTAAGATGAGTTTTTACAATTTATGGCTTACTAAGTAGCTCCATTCAAATTTACGGAGGGCAGAGGACCAGGTAAGCGCGAAAGCATAACCTTAGACATTCTTTCAGTGTGACTGTGCGCACTTCTTAATTAACCCCTTTATAGTTCATTCTAGTGGGTGAGCCGTTCGGACCATTTGTACCAAAATCACCAATCAATTAAACTATTGAAAACTTAACTCTTCCAAAACAAATCAAATCTCACCATTGTTTAGTCCGTATTATTTTTCTATTCAAAATTACCCTTTGCTTAAAACTGTCTAACATAATAAACAAACAAGTAATAAATAAAAAATAAACAACTAAAAACCAATGTGCACATAATAAACAATTTATACGTGTAAACAAGTAGCCACATGCAACTTATTTGATAAAACCCTATTAATAATCAATATCTAGGTTAAATTAATGTATATATCAATTTATGGTTTTCACTCCAACGATAGAAAGTGAGCCACATACATCGACGAATCGATGGCGTAAACCCTTAATTAAAATATACCAAATTGCATATAATTAATTTATTAATATATAATTAGAGTCTTCCCCAACTCAAGATTTATCGTAAATAAGTATCTTTTAACAATTAAACAATATCAAAGCAACTTATCCATGACTAACATGCACATATAATCATGGATATATCATAACAATTATACACATAGTCACAAGATCGCATATCAAAATTCCATGTCACATAACAATTATTCATGAATTAATCACGTAACTAATATATTAATTCTAGGTTTTAATAAGGTTAGCAAACAATTTTCAAAACCCTAAAAAATTTTAAAGTGTCGAAAACAAAAAAAAATATGGGGAATGCCCCAAAAAAAATTATAATCGACCCAAAAAAAAACATAAACCCTAGATTAACATATCAAACAACATACAATTATTTGTTTTATTACGCATTTATGTAATTAATTACTCATTAAAAACCAATGACTCGTGATGCCACTGTTGGAATTAGATATCATGACATTCAAATAAATAACCACAAAACATCAAAGTAATCAAGCGGGCGTATAGGATTTATTTAACGAATAATTAATTAACATAAAAGAATATCGTACCTTTGTTGATTCTAGCGAACAAGAATCAAATCCACAAACTAGCAATGGAAGAACCCTAATTTGATTTAATTAGGATTATGTAGATACCCTCATCGCTTTGTAATTCAATCCAAGAATAATAACAATATTGTGTTATTACCACTTTCTTGTACACACGTACTAAAACAAATTAAATTAATGGTAGTTTTATTAAACAAAATAACTTGCTTTGGAAAAAGAATGAAGATCGACACCTAGAGAAGGTGGCCAATCGGTTTGAGCACAAAAAACACACAAACGTTTTAGGATTTTAGCTTATGGGTACAAGAGATACAAAAACAAGACCCCTAGCCTTGTATATATACACAACTAAACTTGGTGAACAAGTTTGAGTCAATGTGGGATTGGGTTTGGGTACCCTATGGCCGATCGGTTCTAAGCCTCACCAAGGGGATCCGGAACTTTCCCAAACTTTGCATTCTAGTCCTTTTCCAAATACATTTAAATCCCCTTTGTCCATTACATTAATTACTTAACGTCCGTTAGTTATTTCGTTTAACAAATAAATAAATACAACATTTATATTTAATTATTTAACTTTAATTCTCATACGTAAAGTGTGTAATCCCGTGATCTCGAGTTCGATCCTAAATCACGTCTACTAATTTATATCCATAAAACTAACAGATAATTGCTAAGTTCAAGCATTGCTTTAGCAATCTACTTACCTTTGAGGATTTCAAAATGGAAATAGAAAGATTTGGAAGACACTGTTAGTTTAGTTCATGTTGTGTTTGAGTTTCACTGGTAGTGGTTTAATTGATAGTTAATTTATGCTTTGGATAAGTTTCTTTGCAAGATCATATTCTGTTTCAAGGGCTAATGAATAGGATCCATAGTATTACCTTTAATTTGTTAATATACATTGATTGTTGCAAGTTAATGAGTAATTTTTAAATGTAGGTGATGAGCATCTTTCTGATTCTTTCCCTTAAGAGGAAATTTTGAAATGGGATTCTTTGGGAAGTCGAAGGAAAGGTTATTGCTTCTCGTTCTATACTCCTATGTAGTTGGTGTCTTTTGGATCAGGCCTTATTATGGTCTTGATACTTGTTATGATCTTCCCGACATTGTGGGTTGTTCGGGGGGCTGTTGATGTTTACTGGTGCAAACCCTTCTGCTGAAGGAGGTGGCGAAGACGAGGGTGTTGATGATCAAGCCGTGAGGGTTGTTGACATCGTTGACACTTTTATACTTTAGGTAAAAGTTAAGCTGCTTTTGAAAATTTGAGACTTTCGTAGGTTTTTAAGATATTGAGATATTGTAAAAATGCGGGAGCAACCTCCTTTTGATAAGAAGCGGTTTATTGCTTATATCAAAAGTACATCAAACTACTCACCGCTAAGCTTGATCTTTGAGAAACAAGAGTTCTTCAAGAAAAACATTGAGGCAAACAACAAAGTTCCTCCTGAAAGCTCGTGACCTCAGGTTGTAAGTTTTTTGCTCCTCCTTCACATTACATATTCATTTGATCAATTATGCTTCTAAGATATATGAATATAGTGGTATATTATTAGTCATTTGCCCATTACCCATACTACGATGAACATTATGCCGAGTTAAAATAATTTTATTATTATAAGAAATTTTTTGCTTTAGAAATGGGCGATTTAACTTAACGGAAACCGATAATTCAAGAAGAATGTTGTTATAGCATGTTTACTAGAATGTGCTTATGAGTAAGCCAACAATTGATTAACTGTATGCATGATGTAAATTGTGCTAATTTTACTGACTTTGTTGGGAGAGCATGCATGATGACGGTGGGATGGTGTTTGCTTATTACAAAGAAGGTGCGGTGACCCAACCTTTTGTACTTTCCTCATGGATTGAAGGAGGTCAAGTGTTAAGTTTCTAGTTATACCTAGCTTATGTCTTAACACAAGTATTCTAGTTTTACGTTAAGTGGTCTAGTTTTGGATTGTTATTTAGTATTTTGAATTTGATATTATATTAAGATGCTAATCTCGACATTGCTTCATATCAAAAGGACCATACTTGCTCATTTTAAAGTTTCCAACCGCCAAGCAGTTATAGTCAGTTTTAGTTAGTTTTATAACCGAAAAACGGTTATGTAGAAGCAGTTATTTAACCGCCAAATAACCGCCAAAAGCGGTTACACTTGAACCGGTATATCGTTTGGGAAATGCCCATTCGTTTAGTATATATAGGACATGTAATGAATCATTTATTAGTTAGAAGATTTAGTTATTCAAAGATCCATATTGTTATTGTTTGCATTTTCATATCGACTCAACAAATCATACTTAGGGACCAACATTTGGCATCAAGAGCCTGCTTAATATCTTGTTACACCATCATTCTCATCATCCAGATTCCTGTTTTAATGAGGCAACATCAAAACGAGAACCTTGTTTCAACAAGACAGAATCAAACTCAAACCTGTTAACAAGATACACACCAAATCAAAAAACCCAACGAGAGGAAGAAAAGAACCAAAAAGAAAAGAAGCACTGGTCTTTGGATCAGAAAGAAGAAAACAGAAGTTTTTGGTTCTGGAAGAAGAATATACGCTGAAACATTGTTTCAGGAGAAGGAAAATGTTTTCAAACTAGGAGACGTTGTTACTTGGATAACTAGGACATAAGATAAGTCGTATACAACTTGTCTTTGTGTCGAAATTGCAAACGGGGAGGACACCATTCCATTGTGGTGTCGTTTCTTTTCTGTTGTGAAGCATCAATACGCAGCAACAAGAAGAGAAGAAGGAGTTACGTGACCAAAAAGGACAGACGCGTTTGGATACCTTGTATAGTAGACGGCATATACAAGAAGAGAAAAAAACGTTGCTTGGAATTAGAAGAAACACAACCGGTTTAGAAAATAATCAAGTATTGTTTTTGAAAGAAGAGACGCTAGTGATATAAGATTATTAACAAAGGACACAACTTGATCACTTGTGGGTTTTTGTTGGAAAATACCGAAAGGTATTTTGGGGTGAAGCACATTCGATGTGGAACATAAGTAAAGAGAAAGGGTTGTGAGACGCGTTAAGCAAACGTAGAATTTTTACCATTCAAAGTGGTAAAGGGAAAGAACAAGTTTTTACTTGTTTCTTTGGAAAATACCGAAAGGTATTTTGGAAGTTATTTGTGTTCAGAAAATAGCCAAGACCAAGAATTCGAAGGCAAATCTTTAATACATCGATACACAAGAAAGGAGAAAGACAACGTGGGGAAAGAAAGATAGTAGTTGGTAGTTTACTCAAGTACCGACACAAGTGGGAATACGACTGTGTTTAATACACAACAAAGAGGTCACAAATTCAAAACTTTGGATTTCTCTTTTATACTTTAAATAGTATAGATCGTTATTTACATTACTAGGAAATCCCGAGAACTATATATTGATCCCATACTATTAGATTCCCGGATAACTATTTCTGTTCCCGTAGTATTAAGTATACTATACTTAGTTAGAATCCCCATACAAAGTAGAAAGTGAAGATCATAAGAACTATCAATATGCCTGGTGACGATGCAAGTGGCGGTAACACGCACCAAAACCCGTAACCCTATGACACGATATCAATGCCCAAAACTCAAGCCACAAACTACGGTTTGGACTATACAAATTAAGGTGTTACTAGAAGCACAAGGTTTATGGGAAGCAATAGAACCTAAGGCGATACAGTAGATGCTAAAAGGATAAGGCAACATCGCTTCCTATATCAACAACGATCAAGATGTGATCTTACAAGTAGCAAGTTGCGAAGCTTGACAAAGGAATTATGGGATTCATTAAGAAAGAGACATGTTGGAGAAGAGAAAGTGCAACAAGCACGGTTACAATCATTGATGATTGGATTTGAGACCTTCAAATGAAGGAAGATGAAGCGGTGGATGCATTCTGACCAAATCGAACGGCTATGCCACAAAGGCAAAAGAATTAGGAAAACCTTTGGATGAATCTCTTTTAGTTCGAAAACTATTAGATTCCACACCCGATAGATTCATTCAAATAGTAGCATCCATAGAACAGACGAGTGATCTCGATGACATAACGTTAGATGAGATCGCAAGAAAACTTAAGGCATTCGAGGAGAGAATAAAACTCCGAAAGGGAGGACAAGTAGAAAGCCAAGATAACCTATTATTCGCACAAGGCGAACACTCTAGAAATAAACGATTTACCAAATTTGGGGTAGATCAAACAATTCACGAGGTAATTGGCGAGAATAAGGAAATAGAGATAACTCGAATGGAGGCTCACCTCATAATAAGAATAAAGGTGAGTGGGATAGAAAGAATTTGAAATGTTACAATTCGGAAACCTGGACATTTCAAGAGAAATTGTAAAAGTCAACCAACAACTCAGAACAATCAAACCTTATCTTAGAAGGCGATGAACCATCATTATTAATGGCGATACAAGAAATCAAGAAATCTTGTTAAATGAAGAACAAGTACACCTCGAAAATATGCTGCAAGGTGCTAGCATATGGTATTTAGATAATGGTGCAAGTAACCATATGACGGGCACCAAAGGCCATTTAAGGATATTGACGAAAGCATCATCAGGACGCGTTCATTTTGGAGATGGATCGTATGTAAAGATAAAGGGTAGAGGTTCAATATTATTAGGATGTAGAGACTTACAACAGAAAATGATTTCGGATGTTTACTACATTCCAAACCTCAAGAGCAACATACTTAGTCTAGGACAACTTACATAAATAGGTTGCAAGATCATCATGGATGGAAATTCTTGACTTTGTATGATAAGAATAAGAAGTTGTTGATGAAAGTAGAGCGATCTAAGAATCGACTTTCTGATGATTAGATTACATATAGTAGCACCTATATGTCTCTTGCAAACGTAGATGACCAAGCATGGTTATGGCATGCTAGATTAGGTCACTGAACTTTGATGCAATAGACAAGATGACAAGAAAAGGGTTAGTAGGCGGAATACCTAGAATAAACCATGCGGGAAAAATATGTGATGCATGTTTATTAGGAAAACCAATGTAACACCTTTTCCAAACCAAGCTAAATCGGATCAAAGAACCCGTTGGACTTAGTATATGGAGATCTTTGTGGTCCCATAAGTCCAAAGAACACACTCCGGAAAGAAGCTCATCTTCTTATTAGTAGATGTTGCACACGTTCATGTGGGCTTACTTTCTAAACTCGAAGATCAAGCATTCAACACATTCAAGGAATTTAGGCGCAGATTGAATCAAAGTTGAAGATGAAAATAAAGATGCTAAGAATCGATAGAGGAGGTGAATTTACATCACATGAATTCACCAAATATTGTAAGGAGAATGGAATAGAAAGACAATTGACAACACCATACTCACCTTGAGAAATGGTGTAGTAGAGAGGAGAAATAGGACAGATATTATCAGCGACTAGGAGTATGATGAAAGCGATGAAGTTACCCTTAACTTATTGGGCGGAGCGATCGGGCATGCCATTTACATACTCAACGGTACCCACGAAAGCCACAGTAGATAAAACACCATATGAAGCCTCTACAATAGAAAACCAAGCCTAGAATACCAAAGAATATTCGGATGCACATTTATGCTAAGGTAACCATACCTCACTGAAGAAGCTAGATGATAGAAGCATTCCAATGATTTACTTAGGAGTTGAAGAAGGATCTAAGGCATGTAGGCTATATGATCCGGTAGGAAAGAAAAAACATGTTAGTAGGGATGTGAAGTTTATGGAAACAAAACCGTGGGATTGGAACAACAATGAAGAGGATACGAATACAGACGATACGTTTTGGACTAGCTTTATGGTAGATGGAGTTGACTATGATAATCCTACACGATCAACTTAGAAAACAACGATAACACGTATCAAGAACAAGAACCTATACGGATCACACTCACTAGTCACACCACCATCATACACTTACAACCCTAACTCGTAAGATGAAGAAAGAGCTACTATAAGTTCGTTCGAAAGCTTAAAACAGAGATATGATCATAGACCTATACAAGTTTTAAAGGATATTACGAAAATTTACCAAACTGCACGTGAAGTAGAAGCACCTAGCTTATTTTTCACAGAAGAAGAACCCCGTAATTACAAGTAAGCATCAAAAGATGAGAAGTGGATTGAGGCCATGCAAATTGAATTAGATTCAATTAACAAAAACAACACATGGACCCTCACCACATTGCCCAAAAATTAGAAGGCAATAGGACTCAAGTGGGTTTATAAAACCAAGAGAGATGCACAAGGTAGGATCATAAAGTATAAAGCAAGATTAGTAGCAAAATGTTTTGTACAAGAACAAAGAATAGACTTCGATGAAGTGTTTGCACCAGTTGCTAGGATATAGACAGTTCGATTGATATTAGCACTAGCAACGTATCATGGATGGCAAGTACACCACTTAGTGTGACAACTCGTAATTTCGGTCATTTTACAAACTTTAAAAGTTTCACTATTTATCATTTATCGTGAACTAGGTTTACGAGCATCAAATTCACGTAACCGTAATGGTTTAGTAATTCGGTCATTTACAAACTTTAAAAGTGAATTCATGATCATATCATAACCGAGGTCATTTCATATAGACTAAGTTTAGTCTACATTTCATTAATAACATCATTTCATATTAGTTCATGCATGGTTTTGCATTTTACATTAAACGTTTATTTTCCTATTAAATAAACGTTATCGCGTAATTAATTATTTTGAACAATTGATCCGACACTTCCAAAAATTATTTAATATATTTTATACTCATATTAAGACTATAAAATTATATTATGAGTTTACCGATGTTTTCAATTTATTTTGTATATAAATTGTTATATTTATATAATTACGACGTTTTCTTAAATTCAAACACGATTATTATTATATCACTCAAATTTTGCAAGAAATATATTTTATAATTTTTATGACCTAAATATATTTTATCTTGGCCCGTGAAAATTTATTTTTATCCAACGCTACCCTAAATATTTACAAATGACTACAACTTACCACAAGTCTTCACTTTACTTACAAGTTATTACACTTATACAATTACAAAAAAAAAAAAAAAAAAAATTAAAGATGACAAACCCCTTGTCGACACAAGGGTGAGTCACAATAGATATTTGCTAAATATCTAAGTAAATGTAATATACTTTATATACATTTCACTACTTTCACTTCATTCTTTCATTTGTAAACAAAACAAGATCAAAATTTCTTCTCTTTTCTCTCTAAGTATTCGGCAGCCAAGGACCAAAAGGAGGATCATCTCCAAGTTTTCAAGACAAGTTTTAATAAACACTAGTATCATTTGTTGCAAAGGTTTTGTAATACAAACCTCAAGTGATTAGGAAAAACCTTTTGTCCATAAACCTCATCATATCACTAGTAAGCATTCATTTTCATATTTTTATTTCACATTCATTTTTATGGTCATATCATTTTATTTGAGAAACATGCAAGTCTCATGATGTTTATACCATTTTAAAGGTTTTAAGGTTTTATGTGTTATATATATATAATCCATCCTATAATTACTCCTTGTTATATTTTAGTTTTGGTGATGTCTAGGAACCCATGACACCCTAAGAAGGTGTATGGTAGGATTAGAATAGCTTCGGAGTTGTTTTGAATGGGTTAGAATAGGTTTGCGCGAGAAAAACTCATTTCGACACGCTTTGAAAAGGGTCTGTCCTTAAAATTAAATTCGGAAAATCCGACAGAGACAAAATATTTGGCCTAGATATTTAGAAAATATACTTTAAAACGAAACCGTGGCCGCTTGAACGGATTAAAACGGAGCTATAACGAAGAAGTTATGAATTTTTCAATTTTGACGATGAAAACTATTAATTTTAAATTTCAAAGATGAAAATGTCACTCTTTACGAGTCAAAATGAGTCCTAAGCTTTATAAATTGTGTCGACTTATCAAAAATATATTAGTATACTTTGACACGAATCTAAGGATGTAGAAAACGAGAAAACGGACTTGTAACGATTAAATTACACGCGATAAACCAAGTTGCCGTAACTTTATTCTATTAGCAAAATTAATATATTCTCTATTAAAACATACTACGGCAACTAAAGGACCATGTTGGCGGACGTTTTAACAATGATGTAGAACTTTTATAACGTGATGTCTTCTAGTAAAAGTAAGTTCGCCAAGTATATTTTCCAAAATGTCCAACCGTTTGTCAAGCGGAGTTGTAACGAATAATATACGGTCGCTTAAACTTTGCCGAAAACCACACTTAAACCTATATTTTGGACACAAGTACCATACTTAACCTATGTTTTCTCCATGATCGAGACCTCTATGATGAAAACTTATGTACTAAAACTTTGAGATATTGATACAAGCTTCCCAAAACCGTTGAGTTCGTTTCCTAACACTCGACGTGCACCATTTTACGACTAGCTTTTAGAGGCCATTTTAGTCACTTTCATGAAAATTTCAACGACATTATTTTACTTTTAAAAGTTATAATTTCATAATAAATCATTAAATGATTATCGAAGATATCATTTCAACGTAAATACTTGTAAAGTATTTTATAACATGACGAGATGTCATAAACATATATTTCGACGATAAACATTATTTTCAAAAACGTATAAGTGGTATAGATTACATGTGGATTTGCATGCACGACATTGTTTCATGATTTACATTAGAACATATCATTCATAATAGGTCACGGTCGAGGTTGCTCCTCATTTCAAGATTGCCATTACATCATCATTATCATTGCAACAGTGAGTTTTCATAGCCCCGATTTATTCAAGTTTTTACTTATTTCAAACCTACGGGAGAATACATTGTACATCATTTTATTACGATACCAAGTATATCAAATTCATTACATTGCTTAAGTTACCTCATTGCCGATTAAATGTCCCCATTTCCGAACATGAACCGTTAATTTCATAGAAGCGAGGGTGAGTGGATAGATCTATCGAGGTGACACCTCCATCCGGGTTGGCGGATTCCAACCGGACGGATGCATTTCATTTCTTAATCATTATTTGAGTTGTTTGGCAAACACTCTGTTGGGCGAACATCATCGAGCTTCGGTGTCATGGACTTATAGCAATTGTATCATTTTTGTGACGACATTGTCATACATAATTTATATTTGTGGTAGTCGTATTTAACATTTTCAACAACTCTATGAACTCACTCAACCTTTGTGTTGACACTTTTAGCAATGTATTTTCAAGTAACTAAGGCATTCACTTCATGGCATGCATGTGGACATATCATAGAGTCGCGGTGACGACGCGTCTCACATGGGATTTATATACTTTAAAAACATCGTTTGACTTGTACCAAACTTATTTTCCGCACATAGTAACTTTCATTTGGGACCTATCTTTGTAACTCGAATGTTTTATTAAATCAAGCGATGTATTTTCCAAACGACACTTTAGGTCGCTCAATATAACTGTGATTGTGATGCTATGACATCAATCCCGTGAATTCCATTCCACCGCAAAAGCAGTAATTTGGGGTGTGATAGATTGGCATCGAGCTTGATTATAGAGAACTAGGTTGCATCATTGACCCTAGACTATAACTACATCATCATAGCATCTCATCATTTCATCATAAGTGCATAGTCACTATACATGCGGTTTCATACGCACATTTTGCGAGTTATTTACTTTCATTTCAAATCGATTGTCACATTAATGCCTTCAAATACCCATCCCATTATACTCACATCACTTTGACATGGAGAATGCCTGTCATTCCCTATCACAATTTTAACATCGTTGACTCAACACCGATAACATCGGATGATGAGATCGAACCCTTTAGGAGGACGAAGTTGCACCTACACCATCACGATCACCATTGATTCACTTTGTGTAGGATCGGGACAATTTTATCATACCATTTGGTTGAGACAGATCATACCATTTGGTAGGACTTACATCATTGCTTAGTCCTAGTGGACCTATTAGTCATACATTTGATTTGCCGCTCCGGGAAGCGTGCATAATTTGACACACCACTACCATCTACCACTAAGACTATAAACTACACTATCTTATAGATTCGAGGTCCGTGAGAGTTTCAAAGTTGTTGTTGCTAGACAACCTACTACTCCTACACTTGAAACATGATTAGACCACCGACGGAACCGATAATAAGTACCTTTCTAGCTAATGTAATCTTTATCATTTATTATCTCCACGATAATCACAACCTTTGTTCATTTCATTCTTTATTCCAATTGCCCAATTTTCAATCATTTCACGATGATACCTCACTATCTTACTAGGGTTAGGCCAACTTTATTCTTGACCAATTAGGAGACTATTACTACTCGATGAGGTTCTCCCATGTATCCTACAAACCATTCAACAAATTTAATTCCAAGTTATTCTGCTACTATTACATGAAATTATTTCACTTGATTTTATTTCGAGCTATTTTATCACCATCTTAGAAACGTTGTTTTATAAAGTTTTAAAGAAAGTTGTTTTATTACCAACTTATCAATTGGTTTCAGTCATTTTATCAACGATTTAATATCATC
Organism: Chrysanthemum lavandulifolium; assembly: GCA_022545495.1. NCBI lineage: Eukaryota > Viridiplantae > Streptophyta > Magnoliopsida > Asterales > Asteraceae > Chrysanthemum > Chrysanthemum lavandulifolium. The sequence continues at coordinate 240,987,399 of CM040245.1, read as the reverse complement.
ATGCGAAACGATTTTCATGTTACTCTGAAAAAAATCATTGAGCCATTATCTTACAAAACAAAATGTTGAATACCATCTAAAACTTCGGAGTAACATAATGCTATTTCAACAAAACCAAGCATCACATCATTTGTCCTCGATTATACATGGCCTGATCACCTATGTATAATTCAGAAGAATTATGTCATGAAAGAAACAAGTATCATTTCAAATTTCTTAAGACAATCTTCATTCAAAAGCAAAGCTTTGTAATCGATAAATTGTTCATAAACATTTCTTTTGTTAACACTCTATAGATACCTACGCCATTCATCACTCACTCAACCGATAAGTTAGAATTTGACGAGTTACCTTTTTAGGAAAGGCTTTCTATACCATCTATGAGGAGGATTCCTCGATACAAGAAAACAATGAAAGGATTTTGGAATTACCAACAAGGACTAGAAGTAGGTAGTAAGATCTTTCAAAACTCAACAAAATCTTAAGACATCACGAGACATTCCGAATCACTATTTTGGATTAGAAGCCAAATTCTATCATTTCAAAAGTACTAGCTAGACCGAGTTAAAAATTTAGTACGGCGAATACACACTAAGCAACACTATAGGATAAACCAAGTCTTCTAATCGAGACTACAGAACATTTCATTAAACATGGCTTCAACAATATGTGAATTTCCTACAATGAGTTTTCCTTAAAGGAAAATTTGGTTAGATTAAGGTTATCGATATAAACTTTCCTAAGGCATTGTGTTCTCTAGAAATTATGGATAACTTCACTTTCACATCAAGAGATGCAACAGGTTTGAACATATTGGACAATCAATGACTATCCATCTACAAGTGAAATTAGAACAAACATTCTTCGACATAGTATGAGCTGATATCTATTTTCTTTCTAGCATGATAACAACATAAGTGATGAAATATTTAAGAAGCACTCAATATCGGAAGAAATCTTGAAAATCAACCACTACACCACATCACTTAATTATTTAAGGTTTTGTGACTTGACAACATGGAGCATGGAAACACTTCGATAATCAAACAATGAACATTTTAGTCATGGAGACTAAGCACTTTAGGCAAGTAAGATTCAAGTCATGACATTCGCTAGACGAGAAACGCGAGGAATCACAATTGTTACCCATAATCTATTCTTTTCAATAAGGTCCTTTTCGATGACTTAACATTTTGAAATTTGGCATGAGACACGTGGTATCAATTTCAGTTGTACCTATTATAAGAAGCCGATTCACCTTAGATTTCTAGACAATCATTTCAAGATTCCTTTGGAATTTGGTTTGGACATGAATACCGCCTATTATCCTCACTCAATGGTTAGAGCGAGAGAACAATTCCAACATTTTAAGATATGCTCAAGGCATGTGTGATTTTCTAGAAATGATTAGGTAAATCATTCTTCATCGAACAAGTTGCTTTACAACAATAGTTAGCACCTGAACATATTGACTACACCAATTGAGGCACTCTATGGTTGAGGTGTCAATCACTTATTCACGGGTCAAAATCAGGAAAGTCCAACTCACTAGTCAATGACTCATTCATGAAACAACAAAGTGATCGTACAAATCAAAAATCAGTTACAAATAACAACATATGGCTAGATAAGCTACGTCGATGTACGACGCAAAATATTGGAAGTATGTTCCATAAGTCGCAAACCATTAGAATTTCAAGTTGGCAACAAATTTATGTTCAAAGTCCCGTCTTGGAAAGGCGTGGTACGATTTAGAAAAACATTGACGACCCAATGCGACTCAAATACCCTCACTTTTCACAAGTAACATTGTAGAACCTAACATGGATGAATTCGTGGATCGAATTCCTTTTGGTTGGGCGAATGTGACAACTCGTAATTTCGTGTCATTTTACAAACTTTAAAAGTTTCACTATTTCATCATTTATCGTGAACTAGGTTTACGAGCATCAAATTCACGTAACCGTAATGGTTTAGTTGTGAATTCATGATCATCATCGAGGACATTTCATATAGACTAAGTTTAGTCTACATTTCATTAACATCATTTTCATCATTTCATAGTTCATGCATGGTTTTGCATTTTACATTAAACGTTAATTTTCATATTAAATAAACGCTATCGCGTAATTAATTATTTTGAACAATTGATCCATTACTTCCAAAATTATCCTAATATATTTTTATACTCATATTAAGTTTATAAAATTATATTATGAGTTTACACAGTGTTTTAAATTTATTTTGTAACTAAATTATTGTATTTATATAATTACGACGTTTTTCTTAAATTCGACACGATTATTATTATATCACTCAAATTTTGCAAGAAATATATTTTTATAATTTTTATGACCTAAAAATATTTTATCTTGGCCCGTTAAAATTTATTTTTATCCAACGCTACCCTAAATATTTACAAATGACTACAACTTACCACAAGTCTTCACTTTACTTACAAGTTATTACACTTATACAATTAGAAAAAAAAAAAAAAAAAAAAAAAAAAAAAAGATGACTAACACCCTTGTCGACACAGGGGTGAGTCACAAGAAGATATTTGCTAAATATCTAAGTAATAATGTAATATACTATATCTATTTCACTACTTTCACTTCATTCTTTCATTTGTAAACAAAACAAGATCAAAATTTCTTCTCTTTTCTCTAAATATTCGAGCCAAGGGACCAAAAGGAGGATCATTTCCAAGTTTTCAAGACAAGTTTAATAAACACTAGTATCATTTGTTGCAAAGGTTTTGTAATACAAACCTCAGTGATTAGGAAAACCTTTTGTCCATAAACCTCATCATATCACTAGTAAGCATTCATATTCATATTTTTATTTCACATTCAATTTTATGGTCATATCATTTTATTTGAGAAACATGCAAGTCTCATGATGTTTATACCATTTTTAAAGGTTTTTAAGGTTTTTATGTGTTAAATATATATAATCCATCCTATAATTACTCCTTGTTATATTTTAGTTTTGGTGATGTCTAGGAACCCATGACACCCTAAGAAGGTGTATGGTAGGATTAGAATAGCTTCGGAGTTGTTTTGAATGGGTTAGAATAGGTTTGGCGCGAGAAAAACTCATTTCGACACGTTTTGAAAAGGGTCTGTCCTTAAAATTAAATTCTGGAAAATCCGACAGTAGACAAAAATATTTGGCCTAGATATTTAGAAAATATACTTTAAAACGAAACCGTGGGCGCTTGAACGGATTAAACGGAGCTATAACGAAGAAGTTATGAATTTTCAATTTTGACGATGAAAACTATTAATTTTAAATTTCAAGATGAAAATGTCACTCTTTACGAGTCAAAATGAGTCCTAAGCTTTATAAATTGTGTCGACTTATCAAAAATATATTAGTATACTTTGACACGAATCTAAGGACATAGAAAACGAGAAAACGGACTTGTAACGATTAAATTACACGCGATAAACCAAGTTGCCGTAACTTTATTCTATTAGCAAAATTAATATATTCTCTATTAAAACATACTACGGCAACTAAAGGACCATGTTGGCGGACGTTTTAACAATGATGTAGAACTTTTATAACGTGATGTCTTCTAGTAAAAGTAAGTTCGCCAAGCATATTTTCCAAAATGTCCAACCGTTTGTCAAGCGGAGTTGTAACGAATAATATATAGTCGCTTAAACTTTGCCGAAAACCACACTTAAACCATATTTTGGACACAAGTACCATACTTAACCTATGTTTTCTCCATGATCGAGACCTCTATGATGAAAACTTATGTACTAAAACTTTGAGATATTGATACAAGCTTCCCAAAACCGTTGAGTTCGTTTCCTAACACTCGACGTGCACCATTTTACGACTAGCTTTTAGAGGCCGTTTTAGTCACTTTCATGAAAATTTCAACGATATTATTTTACTATTTAAAAGTTATAATTTCATAATAAATCATTAAATGATTATCGAAGATATCATTTCAACGTAAATACTTGTAAAGTATTTTATAACATGACGAGATGTCATAAACATATATTTCGACGATAAACATTATTTTCAAAACGCATAAGTGGTATAGATTACATGTGAGTTTGCATGCACGACATTGTTTCATGATTTACATTAGAACATATCATTCATAATAGGTCACGGTCGAGGTTGCTCCTCATTTCAAGATTGCCATTACATCATCATTATCATTGCAACAGTGAGTTTTCATAGCCCGATTTATTCAAGTTTTACTTATTTCAAACCTACGGGAGAATACATTGTACATCATTTTATTACGATACCAAGTATATCAAATTCATTACATTGCTTAAGTTACCTCATTGCCGCTTAAATGTCCCCATTTCCGAACATGAACCGTTAATTTCATAGAAGCGAGGTGAGTGGATAGATCTATCGAGGTGACACCTCCATCCGGTTGGCGGATTCCAACCGGACGGATGCATTTCATTTCTTAATCATTATTTGAGTTGTTTGGCAAACACTGTTGGGGCGAACATCATCGAGCTTGGTGTCATGGACTTATAGCAATTGTATCATTTTGTGACGACATTGTCATACATAATTTATACTTGTGGTAGTCGATTTAACATTTTCAACAACTCTATGAACTCACTCAACCTTTGTGTTGACACTTTTAGCAATGTATTTTCGTGTAACTAAGGCATTCACTTCATGGCATGCATGTGGACATATCATAGAGTCGCGGTGACGACGCGTCTCACATGGGATTTATACACTTTAAAACATCGTTTGACTTGTACCAAACTTATTTTCCGCACATAGTAACTTTCATTTGGGACCTATCTTTGTAACTCGAATGTTTTTATTAAATCAAGCGATGTATTTTCCAAACGACACTTTAGGTCGTTCAATATAACTCAAGTGATTGTGATGCTATGATGTCAATCCCGTGAATTCCATTCACGCAAAAGCAGTAATTTGGGGTGTGACAAAGCCTTGATTGTCGGTCATGCTACATGTGCCTTTTTTTTGTTTTGTCTAGTTTGATATGAAACTCTTGATTATCGGGCATAAGACCCGAAACTAAGAGATATATGATAAGCAAATGAACAAGAAGCTTCAACCCGAAACTAAGGTGTGACTATACAATTGTGGTTAGTCCTTTACCGCTTGTTATTTTTAAGTGTATATACATGTGTAAATAAACAAATAAACGGTTTTGCCATAACAAATGCTTGTTTGCTTATAACTCGAATAAATAACCATCCTTTGGTGGCCTAGTCGTACTTGTGACCGTCATAACAAAAATGTGAGAGGTTTCAAATTTAATTCCCAGCAGCGTTAGAGATAATGATGAATGGTGTTACCAAGTTTCATTATAATAATTATTCATGAATAGGAAATCGAGGACTAGACTAGTGATTTGGATCAAACCAAAGGTGCGAACGGTTTCAATTTACTCAAATGTAGTATTGAAAAGCGGTGGTGCATTTGTTACCGCTTATTTGCTTTAATCTAAAGAAGATTAGTGCCAAACCGCCACACCCCAAATTACTGTTTTATAGCGGAATGGAATTCTCGGGTTCATTGTCATAGCATCACAATCAGTTATATTGAACGACCTAAAGTGTCGCTTTGGAAAACACATCGCTTGATTTAATAAAATAATCAGAGTTTACAAAGTATAGGTCTCAAAAGATTTCCAAAGTACCAAAGTGAGTTTGTTACAATCAAACGATAGTTAAGTGCATAAAATATATGTGAGACGCGTCAGCTCAGCGACTCCATGCAAGCCATGATGATATGCTAATACCTGAGATAAAACATGCTTAAAACAGTCAACCCAAAGGTTGAGTGAAATCCATAGGTTTAATTAAGTCGTATGAACACAATATTCGTAGTGTGAGTTACGTTGTTTCACACTCATCGTTGAAAACAAAACAACATTTATTTCACTAAGTTCATGACAACCAAAGCAGAAACCTCGTACTCAATAGAAATTGGTAAAATCGTTTCATCGCAATTCTAGTAGGTAAACTTGCCAATTTACCTTATTGATTCGAATATAGTGCGTTCGATTTCCTAAGCGGGTCAATAAGAACGGGTGTGTTAATTCCATTAGGCCTATTCACAATATTCGCGCTCACTCGTAATTGAATAATGGTGCATGATGTAGGGACTTCAAACATGGCAATTGATTACTTAGTGACAATAAAGCATTTGGATATAACGTACAGTTCAAAGCATTTGTGTTCGATTAAAAATATAGCATGTATCTCCCCCAAGAGTTTGTAAAACAATTAAGTAATAGAAAGTGGGGCTATGAACTCACAGTAATACATAATAGTTTAAAGTACTTGTGAAAGTAAAAGCAAGTAGTCGAGCATGTATCACACCCCAAAGTAATTTATAAACAGTTAAACAAAAGTTGGAGCTATGAACTCACAGTAATCCTTAAAAGTTTAGAGTATTTATGAAAGTAAATGAAAATAGTTGAGCATGTATCTCCTCCAAAAGTAATTCAAAACGTATAAAAGTAGGGGCTATGAAAATCACAGTATTATGTAAAAGTTTTAAGTACTTTTGAAAGTAAAAATAGGTAATTGAGCATGTATCTCCCCCAAAAATAGTATAAAACAATTGAAAATGGGGCTATGAAACTCACCTTAGAGTGTAGTGACATAAGGTAATGCAAAGGTGTTGAGGAGTATGGCTGAACAGTATAAAGAAGTATAGCGAAACGATACGGAATCAGCGTAACCTAATGAATATAAACTTGTCTTAAAATATGATACGCGAAAAGTACTCGATGCATATGAGTTTCAAAAGATGAAACGTTTTAGTTTTCATGGAAGATTTGTTTCAATGTTTGTAAGAAAATTCAGTATCATCATTCGTGTGGTAGTTTGAAGATCATAGACTCAAGACAAACGCACACCAAAGTATAATACATATATCTTATATATATTATGAAGTAAAAGAATAGGCAAGATGTCTCAAGAAAACAAATCACAAAAGTATTGGAATTTTATAAATTCCTGTCATGACCCGTTCGTTTATCGAACGTTTCCAAGTCGAAAGACTTTGATAATAATCAATTTCCCCAACACTTTCAATATGAATTAAAAACCATTAATTATCTGATTTAAATCTAATACAAGTCCAATGTAGTCCGATAATCCAAACGTTCAAGTCTGTCAAGTGTCTATTATGTCCAATATGTTTAGTCTAATAATAATTTATTAGTCTAATAAGTTAACTAGTCCGATATGTTAAGTCTGTCACGAGTCTAATGTGTCCAACGATTTCAATCCAAAGTATATAGTCCAATATATGTCAACTTGTCCAAATAATTTATCAACTCGGTATGTGTCCAATGTTCTTAGTCAGATATCTTAAGTCCAATATCTCAAGTCTATCACGAGAATAATAATCAAACGTGTCCAAAAATGTCTGATTATATAGTCCAAATAATATTAATCTAATATTAGTCTAATCTAAGTTAAGTCAAATAAGTTTGTCCGATATCCGATAAATGTATAAACATTATATGTAGAATCTGAATATTTTATAAGAATACTTGATAAATCTTAACCAAAAGCTTATTGGGCTCGCTGACCAGATAAACAAGTCAAATAGACTTGAAGAAATAAAATTACTAAGCTTTGGACCGTTACCAAAATAAACCAAACGCACACCTATTTGGGTTTAGCCCAAATATTCAAACAACCAAACATACTCATATTGTACAAACACATCCTTTTGTTGCGGATGTCGCGCGGTTCGAACCTAGGCCAAAAATAAAATATAGCCAAGTGTGGCTATGGTCTACATAGCCCAAATACATCAAAATTATATTTCAGTGACTTCAACCCATGGTGAAACCAAACTATATGCACCCTTTTGGGTGCCTTGTTATACCGTAGTAAAAGAAATACAAACACCCTCGCATAAGTTTAAACAAATAATTAGAAAACATGCTAGAAAAGAACGTCCTTCGTGGGTTCATTTGCTAGCCGAGAATCAAACCAGACGCATCCCTTTGGGGTTTTGTAAATGACATATTCTAAACAACGTCCCTCTGGTTTATGTTTATATGAACCCAAAACCACCCTTGTGACCCATGGTGGTGAGTTGAACAATTAAACCAAGCTCACCCTTCTGGGTGGCTATGACAGGAACAAACAAACACTCCCTTGAGTTATGGCTGTGACCAAGAATAAACCAAACAAAGCACCCCTTGTTGGGCTGCTGTTACACGCAAACGCAAACACCCTCTTGGGTGTCTTTGTGAGCCGAGAACAGGAGACAACCAAGAAAACACAGCAAACGGATAACCCTCTTGGGTGTCTTTTTCTTTGACCTGAAAACAAGAACAACAAACACCCCTCTCGGGTTGTTGTTGAATCGAGACCCAAACGGGTTTAATACCTGACCCGTAAACAATCCGATCAAACAAACACCCCTTTTAAACAATTTATACCACACGATTAGGTTTCAAAACGTTTTTAATCTTGTTTAATTCCACGAAAACATTATTAACATTTATAATTGGATTTAATAAGAAAGATGGAGAAAGATTGATTATTGTATGTTTGGTCTTACCAGAAACAAGAGAGAGAGTTTTGATGGTGATGAGAGTGGCTGCTATGGTGATTACTCGAACCAAAACAAACCATGATAAAATTCTAGAGCCCGTAATCAAACGCCCCTAAACTTCTCCTTGATAGGTGTTATCAGGTGGTGGAGATGGTGGTGACGGAGGTGTGGCAGTGCTAGAGAGAAGGAGGAGTGACTAATACTTGTTAAGAGAGAGAGAGATGGATCTTAGATAAGATCTGGTTTTAGATATAGAAGTAGTATAGGCGGTTTGTGTAAAAAAAATAAGGATAGTATTTGTTTATCTTAAAGATAAAGTTTTGAGATATAGCGGGTATAGTTTGATCCCGATAATTATAAATGTTAGGTCTTTAAGTCATAAAACTTAAAATCGGGCACATAAAAATATAATACTTATAAAATATATTAAAACTTATCAATATACTTCATATTAGTTTTGATATGAAGACGCCAACGAAAAAGCGTAAAGTTTTTAAGTTTAGGTGACTCTAACTATTTTAAAACAGTTTGAGCACATCTGATAAAATTTATTCGACGTTAAATAAAATTGTAAGTCGATGTGCGTTCATAACACAGGTGCCTAAAGGAAGTGAACAAAATAAAATATATCGAAGTCATAAAATTATAAAACGCATTCCTCGCAAGTATCGAATTGAATAAATAATTATCGAATCGAACTCACGTAAACCGTCATAAATATATATACATGACAATATGAGTACTAAATAAATTCAAAACATCGAAGAACTAATAATATAATTTTATAGTCTTAAAATGAGTATAAAATATATCGTGAAAATTTTGGAAGTTTCGTTAATTATTCAAAATAAATGATTATACGATAGCGTTTATTTAATAGAAAATATCGTTTAATGAAATATGCAAATTCATGCATGAACTAATATGATGATGATACTTAATGATATATAGACTAAATCTAGTACATATGAAACGTTCTCAATGATTTGATCATGAATTCGGCAACTAAACCATTACTATTACGTGATTTGATCTTCGAAACCTGGATTTACGATAAGCGATAAATGATGAAGCATGAATAATGTTTTGAAATATGACTGAAAATACGAGTTGTCGCGTTAGCCCAACAAAAGGAATTCGATCCACGAATTCGGTTAGTGTTAATCTATCAAATTTTGAGTTTGTGATTAATATCGAGGAGATAAGACATGGGAAGTGTCGTTATGGTTATCGATGATTGAGGCGTACAAAACATCATATAGAGAAAATATTGGATGAATCTCCCATGAGTAACACTTTGACTTTAGAATATGTGAAAATTTTGCTTGCACTAAGATTTATAAATAAGCGCTCCCAACATAACATGATCCTCCGAATTAGACATAGTTAGCTAGGCTATGTATACTTAAGGAGCGATAATGTGACATTCGGTTTAGTTGTTATAACTCTCAATGTTTACAATGATTTAAACCGTGTCGTTAAAATGGTCGTTAAAAGAAAGGAAGTAAAATTCTCGTAAGTGATAACAAATCGAAAAGAAAATAAAGTACGATAGATGAGAATATTTTACAATGAGTGGTTTATCAAAAGTAATACATCTTAAGTTATAAAGATACAGATGCGATGGTAGACATAAACTTAGTGCGACATAGTACATAAGGAAAATAAGGCGTTAGTTTCAAACTTCTTGATCTTCAGCGTTGTTGAAATCTGTTGAGCTTCACTCCTTCTAACATGTATGCATTCCATGGGCTCCTTGACTTGTTGACCTTGGTTTTGAGGACATTGATTCCGATAGTGTCCTTGTTCCCACATCCGAAGCATGTGACTACGGCCTTACCTCTACAATCCACGGCTGGGTGTCCCGATTTTTGGCATTTGTGGCACTTGGCGAGCAAGGACCGAATGATGAAAATTACATCGATTACATAGTGAGTGTGTTCGGCCTTAACCTCGCCTTCCATTGGTGCGGTGACATAAACCATTCCGACTTCTTGCCTTCTATTACATTGTTGATGATGGTTAGTGTTACGGTTTTGGTTGTTGTTATTATAACCTCCTTGGTCGTTTTCCCATTTCCTTTTGTTGTTGTTGATTTGGTTATAAATCGTTGTTGTTGTTGTTGTTTTGGTTATTGTTGTAGTTGATGCGGTTGTTGGTATTGTTATTACAGTTGATGTTGGTAATGTTTCCTTTTCAAAACTCGTTCCATGAGCTTCGAGATATTCGGATAGATTCTTCAATCGTTTGCGGATCAAAAGAAATCACGTCACCTTGAATAATCTCGGAAGTCCCCGATGAAAGCCTCCAGTAGCTTCTCGTTATCCGAAACCATAGATGGGCATAACACGACCAATTCTTGAAACCTTTGAATGTAAGTATCAACGTCATACCCAATAGTTACCAGTTCATAGAATTCGGTTTTAGATATAGAAGTAGTATAGGCGGTTTCTGTAAAAAAAATAAGGATAGTATTTGTTTATCTTAAAGATAAAGTTTTGAGATATAGCGGGTATAGTTTGATCCCGATAATTATAAATGTTAGGTCTTTAAGTCATAAAACTTAAAATCGGGCAACATAAAAATATAATACTTATAAAAATATATTAAAACTTATCAATATACTTCATATTAGTTTTGATATGAAGATGCCAACGTAAAAGCGTAAAGTTTTTAAGTTTAAGTGACACTAACTATTTTAAAATAGTTTGAGCACATCTGATAAAATTTATTCAACGTAATAAAATTGTAAGTCGATGGTACGTTCATAACACGGGGGTGCCTAAAGGAAGTGAACAAAATAAAATATATCGAAGTCATAAAATTATAAAAACGCATTCCTCGCAAGTATCGGGTGAATAAATAATTATCGAATCGAACTCACGTAAACCGTCATAAATATATATACATGACAATATAAGTACTAAATAAATTCAAAACATCGAGTAAACTAATAATATAATTTTTATAGTCTTAAAATGAGTATAAAAATATATCGAATTTTCGGATTAATTATTCAAAATAAATGATTATACGATAGCGTTTATTTAATAGAAAATATACGTTTAATGAAATATGCAAATTCATGCATGAACTAATATGATGATGATGTTACTAATGATATATAGACTAAATCTAGTCTATATGAAATGTTCTCAATGATTTGATCATGAATTCACAGCTAAACCATTACGGTTACGTGAATTTGATACTCGTAAACCTAGTTTACGATAAACGATAAATGATGAAGCATGAATAATGTTTTGAAATATGACCGAAAATACGAGTTGTCACACAAACACCCTCGATTACATAAGCATCCACGATTATGGAGTATTTCATTTACACAATCTGCAAAGTAGCATTGACAACAAACTATGATCATTACATACCAGATTCTATAAAAAATAGCGACATCCAAACATTGTGTGAATAAATAAGTAGTGAATATATCTTGGCGTAAACTTTACAACTCTCATACAATACACTACAACGAAATGCACGACTTATTTTCAAATATCACGCGTAACACTCCACATCTCACAATCTCACATACGCTACCAAAAGGCTGGAGAACTTGTATTTACTCGAAGTCATAAACAAACTATAAACACATATATGAAGCTTAAAATAATACTAATTCAACTTTAGCGAAACCCCGCAAAGCATGCAATTACGATCACGAAGAATGATGACTCAAAGCGTACAAGCACGGATATGGTAGAATCTTGAAGAATGCTTTAGAATTTCCAACCCTAAGACATAAACAATCTCTAATTTTCACGATGAATATCTTGGAGATCGATTGCAAGTATTATGATCACTATGAAGCACGATCCTAAGATCACCAAAAGCAAGCAAACTGCATGAGCCAAATGTTAATGTATAAGCATCCGAGAATCGTTGATCACAAACATTATGTATTCAAAGTATAATGAAACATGTACCACTTTGCTGACTTAAATCATAAGAAAACCTCCGAAGAAGATTGAAAGAAAAATTACCATGGAAGTGTTTGCTTTTTTCAACTTTGATGCTTTAAGAAGATATCTTTGATCATCTGGATATACTCTCTTCGTATATAGCCATCACAATGGGTTCGGGCATCAACCCACTCGGATTCTGACCCGTATATAGCCATCAAAGCTTCTTGCTGCTCGTCTAACTTGCTCTGATCATGAGTGGAAGATGATTTAGTAACACGTAGCAGTGGTTACCAAAATATACTAGTAGTGGTTTAGTAACACTAGCAGTGGAATGAAATATACTAGATGTGGTTTAGTAACACTAGCAGTGGTTTAGTAACACGTAGCAATGGTTACCAAAATATACTAGCAGTGGTTTAGTAACACTAGCAGTGGAATGAAATAAAGTAGCACCTATGGCTTCCGTTTCAGTGATTTGGCAAATAAACAAGAGAACTACAGTCATTTCGTTTCATAGGCTCAAGCATCAAATATAACATATATTCTTGTATATAAACAGAAAAGAAAAGCCATTAATTTAGCTATGCATCACACATAATTCCACTTGGACAAGAAGTGTCACGGGTGAACGACCGACCCATACAAAAAATGTACCCATTTTGACCCATTAGGTACCAGCCGTTTAACCGCCTCTATGGCTCTAACAAGCCGACAAAGTTTATTATTCTATGATAGGATTTGTGACGGAAGGCGAGGCGTGTGACATTGTATGGTGTTAGAAAGCGAGAAAGGTATTCATAGTCAAAAGATTTATATCAAACATTTCCTGCAACTTTTGGCATGTAGGAGTCGATTCTGGATCGAGGAGGCGAGGAGGGTTCTAAGCGAGTGACTTTGAAAAAAAGCAAGGATAAAAGATTTACCCAATTTGTTCAAAATCACTCATTTTAGCAATATGTTGTTTAAAATACTACTTATTGTAATGAACATTTACACTAGGTTTTAAGAGCATCACAAGGGTCCATATCAAAAGATTGTTTCATACTAACTAACCCTAACGAGCACGGTTTCACGCTTAGTACATTAGATGGCCACTATAACTTGATTCATTTCATTTAATATACAAATGTGATATTAAATCGACATGCAACTCAAAAAGAGCTGCATCCCATTACAAGTAAATCAAGTCTGACTCCTCAGTGACTTCACATATTTTCTCCTTGGGATCTCCAATCACTATTTTTGTCTTGACCTCCGTATGGCATTTGATTTTGCAATACACGATATATATAAGATCGGAAAAATCTCACAAATTAAAGAAACGAAATTTGAAGAGAAAAGCGCAAACTAACCAGCATCTTGAGTTCTGAGGTCATCTACGAGGCAGTAAAGAAAAAATCCTATAAATGGTGGCGGATACACTCGGTGACTAAATAACATAGCTACGAAGCATATAGTCAAGATCCATAATAACGTCTCACCATTCTACTAAAGAACTTTAGCTTAAAGGGACTATGTCAAATAAATTAAACCATGCCCTAGATCGCTTAATTTACTATTTATAAAAAAACTAAAAGGGACAAAAGTGTTTGTGTGGCCAATCCAACGACCAAGCCCAAATCGACTTTCTACCCTATGGGCTTACTTGATTTTGGAAAAGTTAATTAGCTCACTTTTTAGAGCTTATTGATTTGAGCTTATTGGCGTACGCCAATAACCTCAACTTGACACACGCTCATAAGCTTCAAAAATTGAGCTTATTGGGTTTACCAAAATCAAATAAGCTCATGAGCAGGCTAAAAATAAGCTAGTCCAAACACCCCCTAACAATAATCCAAAACAAATTCACAAAATCCTAATAATCAAAACAAAAGTTAAAAAATACAACCTTTCAATCCGAACGCCCACAAATCACTCGGCGACTTCTCCTTCGCTGTCCACGCCACTTCTTCCCACTCGGCAACACCACTTCCTTCCCCACCACTTCTTCCCACTACTGAGTACCTTTGGGGCATCTAGGGTGAGCACCTCGAAAGTAATCAACACACTTTTTGAATTGAATTAATTAATAAATGTTATAAAAACAAAAAATGGAATGAATAAGAAGAATAGGAACTGATAGAGGCGAAGGAGGCAAGGTTAGCATCTAAGCTTTGGTGATCGTTTGATTGATGGTTTGGATCATGTTGGATCAGGTAGCAGTGGGGAGAGGGTAGGTGGGTAGAAGTTTATGTTAAAGTTTAAAAGTGAATTGGTAAGGAAAGAAGCAGATGCTCAACATGTAAAAATAGTTAAGGGTACAATAGTCATTGTAATTTAAAAAGTATTTAAAAGTTATGTAAAAAAATATAAAAGTACAAAAGTACAAAGTTAAAAAAGGCGCTCAAAGTAATCCGCTTAAGTCGCTCAGCATTGGGAAGGCGCTAAAGGAATAAAATAATAGTTTCCAAAGTTTGACTTTTTTCTCGAAAATAACAAAAAAGAATTTCGCTCGAATCTTAAAAATTCGCTGGATCTATGTCAATTAGAAAATATAGGTACGAAAAGCAAATTCCAATCATTTGGTTCTGAAAAGTTGAAGGACACTTGGCACTCTTTAATTGGAAGAAAAAAGTCGCAAGTCTCAAAGTCTATTTTGGAGATATCCCAACTTTTTCCTAAAAGTTTTGACACCTTGAGCAAAAGGTGTGTTTGCATAATTACCCCTATATTTTATATATATATATATATATATATATATATATATATATATATATATATATATATATATATATATATATATATATATATATATATATAAATACTATTAAAAGGTTATCATAATATAATAAAACACTTTTATGCATGAAATATATTTTTTGCTAAATATCTATGTAATTATTATTATTTTTTAAAATAGTGAGATTCGGGTTATTCGGTCAACCCAAGAACCGAACCGAATTAGAATTCAACCGAACCGAAACCGAATTTGAATTTGGTTCGGTTCGGTTCTCGATTGACCTAATTTTTTTTAACTGAATTAACCGAACCGAACTAACCGAACAACCCAATGACCGAACCGATCAACACCCCTAACCATTATTAATAATGGTCAATAATAACATAATACCTACGGGGTTTTATAGTGTTCTAACATGGTATGATGTGATCATGGGTTGAAAAAAAAGGTTTACAGTTTTATAATTTGTTTATTAGTTGATTTTTCGTACGGCTTTGTTATCAGTTGAGTAAAGTTGACCGTTGGTACCCGTCCATAAAGTCGATCGTTGGTACGGTTTTGTTACCAGTCGACTTAGCCGACCGTTGGTACTAATCAACTAAAGTCGGCCATTAGTACGATTTTGTTACGAGTCGACTAAAGTTATGTTTTTATTATGTTAATGTTCTTTTTTTTTTCTTTTCTAGTTTACTACTTGATCCAGAAGCTTCATGATTTATTTGCTCGGTGTGGAAGTATAGAAAATAAATAGGCCTACCCGGTTTGTGGGTTTAGGGCATCTAAGATTTACCATTATAAATAATGGTCAATAATAACATAATACCTACGGGTTTTTATAGTTCTAACATTGTCAACGTATCATGTCATATGATTTAATTATCTTTTCTATAATTCCTCAAACTTTAGATTATTAGTTATATATACCCTAATTTATGTTCTGAACTCAATGTAATCTATGTAACTTACAAGAAATAACCTGAAAGTCATGCCCATGCCTAAATCTTATTGTGTATACTCATAGTCTCATATATGGGGAGGGTGGGTTTTTGATTCAATTGTTCACGGTTTAACCACGTATTCTTATGACTGTTTTCGACTTTTTCCACGATCACCCTTAAAGTAGTAGTACATAGTAAAATTTGAACCCTAAACCTCTTGTCAGCAAGTTTGATGCATATAGGCCATTTGATGAAGGTTTTCTTAATGTTTTCAACCATGTAAAAAAAAAAAGTCTTGAACCCAATTAGTATCAAATTTATTAGATTAGATTTTTATTTATGACAAATACATAAATAAAGAAATTAGGGAAAGTTAGGGTGTCATTATATCAAGGAAAAAATATCTAGATAATATATACTACATATAATAGAGGGATGAATCTCTCTCCAAATTTTAAGACTTGCAAGAAAAGAATCATAGTGTACAACACTTTAATGCACATAATTTTCAGACGTCCAAGACAAGAAGCATAGCTTACACCACTTTACTGCACATATTAAAAAAGCATAACACCACATTAATGCTATTTAATGTAGTCAATAAATATTTGTCAATAAATACAATTAATACAGATTATTAAAACACCCCTTAGATAAGAAATACAAAATATCAAGCATATTATACAACCAAATTAAACACAATTTCGCATTAAATGTCACTAGTACAAATAATAAAGCACATTATACAAATATTTAAGCTCGAGCAGACATGGGCCAAATGAGTTTGAGCCCGAATAGGTCTGAAGCCAAGCGGGCTCGAGCTCGAATCGCACGAGCTAAACAAAATTCTTGAAATATTTAAATTTATTATAAAAGATAACATAATAAACTAAAATACATGATTCATCGAAAAATTTTATTTCGTGGTACCCGCTATTGCAATCTTGCGGGTACTTGCTAGGTCGATTACCCATAAAAGAAAACTACACCATATGTGAAAAGCACGTGATAAAGCCAAAACACTCCATTTACATTGCAGCATGTCAGGAAGCTACCTCAGTGAACTAAGCTGCAGCTATGCGTGCAAGTGGGCAAAGAAGAACATTTTCAACAATCAGAACATATGTCAAGTTTCTCCAACAAAGATGTCATTGCTTTATCATGATAGTATCACGTAATTTCTATGAAATATATTCCAAAGACATAAACTGCAGGAAGGTTTATTATCTTACTGTACACATCGCCATTCAAAACACAACAATCTATTCATATACATTTTATCAAACACCAAACACCTGGTGGGCGTCTCCTACAGAAAGTCTAAACAAATATTACAATCTACAAAATTACCATGACCAGTAGCTACATCCAAAATCTCCAGACAAGCACATGCTCCCACCATGGTGTGATAGGGTTGAGAAGTCTTGTAACCATATCAAGTTTGTGTCTAAATCTGTTGGAAAAGTAGTTTTGCAAAATGAGTTTTGCAAATTTTGACACTATTTAATATATGTATATGTTATATATATTTATATTTCTTGATAGCTTGCGTTCTCCTCGACGAGAGCTTATAACGAGCTAAAGTATGTCCAAATGGAGTTAATATGAATGAGATATCGTGTCTCAAAGTGAAGCGCGTGAAACACAAAATATGGAAAGGTGGGAGTATCCACATCGCCCAAAACAAGAAGTAAAACCTTGTTTATATAGAAATCTTGATATGAACCTTCAAATTGATTTGTTGGTTTTACTCCAACACCTACGTGCTTGGCAGAGGGGTTGCAATTCACAGGCCAAAATGGGTTCAAGCTTCGAACTCATGCGAGCCAGCGCGACCTGGGACACGAATGCAGCTCGAAACCTCGCATGCGTGCGAATCTTTTCTTCAGATTTTGTAATTTGTTTATTTTAGAGCGATTTAAACTTTGGAACATGTTATCTGAGAATCGGTTTATATAAATAAAAGATATCAAATCATGTTTATACAAATAACAGATTTGATAAATCTTTTATTTTGAGGTGATATTTATCTTGGAGACCAAGTTAGGTATTCGCTATATAATAAACGTTTGCTCATTCAGTTGAAGATACAAAAAAAAAAAACGTAACTCCATTACTGAATTGTTCCACCTTTTCTTCAATCGGAAACACTCGAGCTTGATGAATTTTCGAGCAAGTGAGTCGGTCCGGTGTGCAGCAGCATACGTCGTTGTACCACGAAAGCAGACGGCGAATCTGCTTTAAGGGAATCGTATTCAATACGAGCCTCGTACAAGTCTCTTTCTTTGCTTTCATTTAAATTCGTTAAATAGTGTGCATCTTTACCTTCTACTCCTTTCATGCATTATTTATTCTTCTTTGTTTATTTGTTATAATTATAATCGATTTTCATAATTAAAAGTGTGCACCGTTTCCACGGTCTTAAAAGCAGTTCGGTTTAACGAATTTAAAACACTTTGTTAAAATCGGATTAATTATTAACAGATTTTATAAAGCTTTTCAGTCGAAACCTTGTTGAGTTTCTTTGGAAATCAGTTTTATACATACAGAATTGGATAACAGATCTATAACGTTTTTTTAAGCAGTTTACCTTATCAGTTTATAACGAAACCAAGATTGAGTTTCTGATAAACTGATTTACGTGATCCATCGAAACCAAGATAGTGTTTTGTTGAATCAGATCTGGTACTAGTAGATACCAATTTACAACAGCTTGTTTGACTGTTTGTGTTTATCTTCGGGATGACAAACACTACTACCTCCCTGTGACTATACGTGAGCGTGGTAGGTCATGTGGTTACTAACAACATTGCTAATCATCTTTGAGAAACGAGAGAAATTCAATGGGCGAATTTCAAGAGGTGGCAACAAAAGATGTTCTTTTATCTCACTACTTTGAACCTTGCGGTTCTTAAAGAGAACCCGCTAACGTGGAACCCATGAAGAAGGTCAATCCTCTAATCAGCATTGTTCAAGCCTTGGAAGCATGGAAACATTCAGATTTTTGTGTCACAACTATGTTACGAATGGTTTGGTTGATTCTTTGTACAAGCGTGTCTTTGCAAGACCAAGACCGCAAAGAATTATGGGAGTCATTGGAGCATAAGTACAAAGCGAGATCTTTGGTACAAAGAAGTTCATGGTAGCTCGTTTTTGGATTACAAGATGGATGATTCAAAGAATGTGATGAGTCGGGTTCAAGATCTGCGGGTTTTGCTACACGACATTCATCTTTGAGGAATGACTTTGAGTGAAACTTTTAAGTTCTTGCTATTATTGAAAAGTTACCTCAAGTGGGTAGAATTCAAGAACTACCAAGCATAAGCGAAAGGAGATGAGTGTTGAAGACTTGGTTGTTCGTCTTCGTATTGAGCAGGACAACAATGGCTCGAGAAAAACACGTATCGCTTTGATTACGCAAAAGCAAATATGGTTGAGCATGTTTCGTCATGTTCAAAGTCCAATGTCAAAGCTAAAGGCAAAGGAAAAGGAAAGAATGACAAGAAGGGAAAGGAAGTCCAGTACCTTGCTCCTAAAGCTACAATTGTGAAACGAAGTTCCAAGGGTTTGTTTCAACTGTGACCGACCAGTCACCGTCTTTGCTAATCGTAAGATGCGAAGGCGGGTGACTCCACGCCAGCGAATATGGTGAATGAAGATGTGGACATGATTGCTATGGTGTCGATGTCATGGCCATGATCTCGAGGTTAACACAGTAGGTTCCAACAACGAGGAATGGTGGGTGGATCTTGGGGCTACCATCATGTGTGTCTTGATAAGAGTATGTTTCACTCTTCAAAGCGGTTGATAGTGGAGAGAAGTCGTACATGGGCAACTCTGCAATCGCTATGAAATCAAGGCGAAGGAGATGTAATCTTGAAGATGACATCAGAAAGAGCTCAAGTTGACTAATGTCTTGTATGTTCCGAGAGACGCAAGAATCTTGTGTCAGTTGGCAATTGAACAAGTTTGGTTTTCGTCTTGTTTTGAGTCGATAAGTTTGTTCTTTCTAAGAATCAAGTGTATGTTGGTGGGGATATGCCACGAATGGTATGTTTAAACTCAATGTAATGGTTGTTAAGAATGCTATCAATAAAATGAATTCTTACGCTTACTTGATTGAGTCTTCTAATATGTGGCATGGCCGTCTTGGCATGCTTACTTGATTAAATTTAATTGCATACCTAATTTCCATATTTACTCAAAATATAAATGTTAAACTTGTGTTGAAGCCAAACTTACAAGAGCATCTTTCAAATCGGTTGAGCGAAAACCGAACCACTTGATATGATACACCGACATATGTGATTTGAAATCACTACCAACAAAAGGTGGCAATAAGTACTATCACGTTTATTGATGATTTTACAAAGTATTGCTATGTTTACTTCGAAAAGTAAAGATGAAGCTATAGACAAGTTTGTTCTATACAAAAGAAGTTGAGAATCAACTTAGTAAGAAAATCAAGGTGGTCGAGCGATAGAGGAGGTGAATATGTCTCCATTCACGACATATGTGCAAAACATGGAATTAGACACGAGTTCACGCTCCCTATTCACCTCAAGTGAGCAGTATTGCCGAAAGGAAGAACCGTACCTTGAAAGAAATGGTTAATGCCATGTTGATAAGTTCGGTCTAAGCCGGGACATGTCGAGGAAGCCATTTTATGACTGCTTATCTTTTAAATAAGATACCTCGTAAGGAAAAAGAAGAGACCCTTATGAATTATGGATGGTGAAAGCCATCATATCGATACTACAGTGTGGGGGTGTCTAGCAAAGGTAGCTATACCGACTCCCAAGGCCCAAAGATTGGACCTAAATCATGGATTGTATATTCATCGGATATGCTAAGAATAGCGATGCTTATCACTTCATTGTACATGATTAGAAAAATCGAGATATACAAAGGGTACATTAATGGAATCAAGGAATGCTTCATTCTTTGAAACTATATTTCCTTGTTGAGCGAAGGAAATTGAAGTTCATCTAGAATAGATGAAGAAGTTGTCAAGATAAGAGACAACGAGATGATAATGATCTCCAAGATGAGAGACAAGATCAAAGCGAGGAAGAAGAGGTTGAACCTAGAAGAAGCAAAAGGGCAAGAACCGAGAAATCATTTGGACCCGATTTTGTTTCTTTTATGGTTGAAAATGAACCTACTTCTTACCGAGAAGCGGTTACTTCCTCAGAAGGGCCTCAATGGAAAGAAGCCATTAAAAGTGAAATAGATTCTATTTTACAAAATTATACTTGGGAGCTCGTGGATTTACCTCCTGGTTGTAAACCACTAGGCTATAAATGGATCTTCAAGAAGAAGATAAAAGCCGATGGCACCATTGACAAGTATAAAGCAAGATTAGTAATCAAAGGATTTAGACAACGAGAAGGTCTTGATTACTTTGATACATATTTTCCTGTTACGCGAATAACATCGATTAGGATGATACTTGCTATTGCCGCTTTAAGAAATTTGGAAGTTCACCAAATGGATGTGAAAGCGGCATTTCTAAGCGGAGATTTAGAAGAACAAATCTACATGAACCAACTGAGGGTTTCATGGCTCTGGACAAGAGAACAAAGTTTGTAGGCTTGTTAAGTCATTATATGGCTTAAAGCAAGCTCCCAAACAATGGCATCAAAATTTGACCACGCCATGCTAGAGTGGATTCAAAATTAATGAATGCGACAAATGTGTTTATGTCAAAGACACAAATAGTGGATATGTAATCTTGTTTTATATGTTGATGATATGCTTATCGTTGGCGATAACGACAAGATGATCAAATCTACTAAAGACATGTTGAAATCAAAGTTTGACATGAAGGATATGGGTTTGGTGATGTGATCCTTAGAATAAAGATCATACGAACTCATAATGGACTTGTATTAAGTCAAGCACATTATGTGGACAAAATTCTTAATACTCATAATGCGGGGATTCCGCCTAGCTAGAACTCAATTGACACGATAAGCATCTATCTAAAATAGAGGCTTAGGTGTTGCCAATTAGAGTATTCAAGAATTATTGGCATGTTAATGTACTTGATGGCAGTGCAGACCGACTTAGCATATCTTTGTTAGCGAGCTAAGTAGGTATACTAGTAACCCAAGCTATGCACTTTGGCTATGACCGGGTACTTCACTATTTGAGATCGATCGCGATTATGAGCGCATTATGATCGATATCCATTTGTTATCGAAGGATACGATGATGCAAATTGGATATCGACATAAAGGATTCTAGATCGACTAGTGGATATATGTTTACACTAGGAGGGCAGCTATATCTTGGAAGTCTTCCAAGAAAGCGGTTATAGCTAAGTCCACGATGGAATCGAATTTATCGCGTTAGATAAATGAAGACAAGAGGCGGAATGGCTACGTCAATTCGTAGAGGACATACCAAGGTGGCCTAAACCGTAATGACCATTAGTATACATTGTGATAGTCAATCGGCAATTGGCGAGCTCATAGCATAATGTATAATGGAAAGTCTAGACATATCCGTCGTCGACATAATTCGATCGACAACTACTCTCAACAGGAGTTATCTCAATTGACTATGTGAAGTCAAAGGATAACATCGCGGATCCGCTTCACGAAAGGCTTAAGCGAGAGAGTTAGTAAGTATGTCGTCTAGAGGAATGGGACTAAAGCCCTTGAAGGAATGAGTTTCTATAAAGGAAAACCTAACCAGTTATTGGAGATCCCAAGATCACGGGTTCAATAGGACAACCTAATCATAGAAATGGGGAAGTCACATCAATGTGGGGAGTTACTAAATATTGTAACTTTCCTAGTCCATTCCTATAACAAATGTGACTTGTTGAGAGGTTAAACATATGGCTTTAATGATTCGGGATGAAATCATAAAGCATAATGATTCAAGATGAAATCACAAAACATATGTTTTAATGATTCAAGATGAAATCACCTATGTGAGAGAAGTGCGGTCGCTTGAAGGGAAATGTGGGCGCAATTCCTAAGAGCTCTTGCAGAACCGAGGCTAGTGTTCATGACCATAACGAACACGACTATGAGTACTTGCGGTGTCGAGGGAGAGTCTTGTGTGAAGTGTAATGTCGTCACGTAAATGGATGATGAGTTCAAGGACATCGCGTCTTCTCGGATCTAGGAGACTAAGTGCATCTCAAAGGGAAGGTTCAAAGGGTTACACCTACCTATCCTATGCAAGACTTAACCATGAAATTTCACGAAACTTTCGTGTGTTTCGACCGTTTTCCATTCATGTGGGGATTGTTGGAAAAGTAGTTTTGCAAAATGAGTTTTTGCAAATTTTGGACACTATTTAATATATGTATATGTTATATATATATATTTATATTTCTTGATAGCTTTGTGTTCTCCTCGGCGAGCTTCGCAACAAGCTAAAGTATGTCCAAAATGGAGTTAATATAAATGAGATATCGTGTCTCAAAGTGAGGCACGTGAAACACAAAATATGGAAAAGTGGGAGTATCCCACATCGCCCAAAACAAAAGTAAAACCTTGTTTATATAGAAATCTTGATATGAACCTTCAAATTGATTTGTTGGTTTTACTCCAACACCTACGTCTTGTGGTGGGGTGCAATTCGAGATTTACGGGCCAAATGGGTTGAAGCTTACGAACTCATGCGAGCCAGCGCGACTGCGGACACGAATGCGACTCGAAACCTCGCGTGCGTGCGAATCTTTTCTTCAGATTTTGTAATTTGTTTATTTTAGGCCGATTTAAACTTTCGGAACAAGTTATCTGAATCGGTTTATATAAATAAAGATATCAAATCATGTTTATACAAATATGATTTGATAAATCTTTTATTTTGAGGTGATATTTATCTTGGAGACCAAGTTAGGTATTAGCTATATAATAAGCGTTTGCTCATTCGGTTGAAGATACAAAAAAAATTTAACTCCATTCTTGAATTGTTCTAGCCTTTTCTTGATCGAAACACTCGAGCTTGGTGAATTTTCGAGCAAGTGAGTCGGTCCGTTTGTGCAACATACTACGTGACGTTGTGCCACGAAGCAGCAGCGGTAACTGTTTTAAAGAATCAGTATTCAATACGAGCCTCGTACAAGTCTCTTTCGCTTTCATTTAAATTCGTTAAATAGTGTCTGTCTTACGCTTCTACTCCTTTACATTTTGTTATTTATTCTTCTTTGTTTATTTGTTATAATTATAATCTGATTTTCATAATTAAAAGTGTGCACCGTTTCCCACAAAATCTTCATCATAAACAACTCTTACACCACACTCCTTCATTTCAAAATATTTATTATATTCCTTGAAACAAAATGTAACAAAATTCTTTGCTTTCTCCCATCCGTCTGTATTTCTATTGTAATGCAACCATATCATATATGACTCATTGATTCTTATTGGCTTACCCTCAAAATAATCTACGTGGTAGGATGAACCCCAACCTATTAATAAAGCTCCATCAAAGTTCTTTATAGAGTATCCAATAGCTCCGAAAGGCTTTTTTCTCTTAAAAACAACACAATATCCATATCCCCTAAACTTACTGAAGCACCAATCTGATGGCAATTCGACCTTTACATGATCTCCCATACTTTTATTTGTAAACCACTGGAATCCTATTTCCATGATATACTATATCCATATATCGTATATAACTTCGGAAGCGGAAAATTTATATCATTATTACGGTTATCGATACACGAAGGAAAGAAGAATATTGGTTTGTAGAGCCGTGGGAAGTTATAGATGAGTCGAGGCATTGAGTCTACGATATCCACCCAGCTATCAATGACATGATTCTTAAACAATATTGGACACTCTCGAAATCAAAGATCCTATGGCTCAATATTGGGATTGATCCGTTAGTAAATGTAAGGAGGTGCAATTAGATGCATAAAGATAAACTAGGCTATGTGGAAGTTCGGGCAACACTTCCAGCTTCTTGCAACCACCAACATAAAGAAATTGAAGATGAGAAAGCTAACTCAAACTTCCAGGTAAGCTAGTAAAATTGTTCACTTTTAAGTTTAGATAATTTAAACATGATAAGCCTCCAATGCTCTCAGGCACGTCTAATAAATTGCAGTTGCTGAAATTCAGAGACTTTAACATATGTAAACCTACTAATGAGTACCATACTGATCTTTGCGGATGTTGTTGTTTAGTTAGTAAACCAAAAGGACCGATGATTGAAGTCCACCATCTAGGTTGAATCCTCCTTGCCACCGAATGACAATGATTTAAGGTTTATTAGAGAGGATACAAAAGAAGGAAGTTACGCAATGGCGTATCGTTGACATGAAGCTCCGTTAAGCTTTTGATCGGACCAATGCTTGAGGAGTTGGTCGACTTTTAGGCACCCGTAAGATTCAAAACTTGAAGAGCATCCATTTCACTCTACTTGGAAAATTAGAAGCCGTTTGATCTCTCGATTTAACACAACAAGCCTCTTGAGCATTCCAATTGAGGATGGATGCTAACCAAATTCACACAACCTTCAAGACTCGACTCTTCCAGTTGTAATTTACGAGAAGTCGGGGGTGGTTGTTAGGTTACAACGATGCCTTAGCTTCGTTACTTTCAACCTTCTAAGCAACGACATTGATAGAAAGAAGAAAAAAAAGATAAGTTCTTGGATCCGAAGGTAAGTACTTGAAAGGGCATCCATGCCAACAAAAAAACCTTAGCTCATTGGACAAAAAAT
Organism: Chrysanthemum lavandulifolium; assembly: GCA_022545495.1. NCBI lineage: Eukaryota > Viridiplantae > Streptophyta > Magnoliopsida > Asterales > Asteraceae > Chrysanthemum > Chrysanthemum lavandulifolium. The sequence goes on along the minus strand of CM040245.1, from coordinate 240,961,561 downwards.
ACAAACTTCCTGAGTACTTCTCATTGTAGCCCTTCATTTCCACTTTCTGATCAAATTCTTCCTCGGCATAAATTTTCAGGATCCGTAAATTTTTCACTAGTGCAAAATAATTGGCGTTTATGTGAACCTTTTGACTAGATTTCCTTAACAAAAGGACTAGAACTTCAGTTGCTTCAGTCATTGCCACCTGGAAAAGCAAGAACATGTGACTTCAATTCTAAAGAGTAACATATGCAATTATATATACTTTTATATTAATATGAAGGTAAAGAAGAATATCTTTGAAAGGTTTTATGGATATTTTAATATATCGTATGACGGATTCGAACTCGAGACTTGAGGTTGCACATTACGTATGAGAGTTGATATTAAAATAACTAATATATATAAGCGTTATTATTATTAATTATTTGTCACGAAATAAATACTTAATGATGGTAACGATCGTTAAATGTAAACTAAAAGGACTAGAGTTGAAATTAGTAGTCGGGAAGGATCTAGAAACCCTCCTTGGGTACTAGGCGATCGGTTATGGGTTCTCAAACCCATTCCCACTAAACTTGTTCTCCAAGATTTGTTACCTATATACAAACCCTTGTATTCATTCATAACCTAATCTTGGTGACTTGCAAACCTAATTTCTCTTCCTCTTTCTCTCCCCTTGTGTTTGGCCGATCGTATAAACCCCTTCCCCAAGGGTTTTGAATTTTCTAAACACAAGAACAAGTGTTTGGTTTGTTTATGATCAACAACCTAGTCTTTCACTTCAACTTGATATTAGTACGTGTGTACAAGAACGAAGAACAAATACAATTGTGTTTGTGGGATTTTGGTGGTCGACTTCTTTGGGTCAATTTTATATAAACCATAAGTTAGGGTTTTGGGTTTTGTTCATCGTTCATATTATCGTGTGTTTCTTGATTTGCTAAAAGGTACGCACATTCTTATTTGGTTAATTAATTTACATATATTATTCTTATTACTTCCGCTGCATGCTTTGATGATGTTTACTTGTTTTTAATAATTTTTATGATTAGTAAAACCCAACATTGGCATCACGAGCTGCTAATATGATGTAATTAATTACCGAAACACAAAAAAATTGGATCTTTATGATTTTTACATGCTTTTATTGGTTTCTAGGGTTTTATATTTGAAACCCTAATTTTTTTTTATTTTGGGTCGAATACCCTTAATTTTATTAATTAGGTTTTAATTTTGTAAAACTTGTAGAAACCCTAGGATTGCATGTATATTTTATGTGGTTTTTATGAATAATTTTTATGTGCCATGTATTATGCGTATCTTGGGGTTATAATTGTTATGATGAATTCATGGTGGAACATGCATGTTTTGCTATGGATTATTGTTTTGATTAATTGTTAAGTGATATGCACATGTTATTAGTTTGTTAATTATTGAATTGGGGAAGACCTCAATATATCTAATAAAAATTCGTTATATGCTAATTGGTATATTATTGACTTTGGCTTACGCAATCGACTTGACGATGCATGTGGCTCATATACCTAGTAGGTGAAAGCCCTAGTTGATGTACGCATTTTTTTACGCCTAGAATTGTTTATTAGCTTTTATCGAAATAATTATGCATGTGGCTAATTGTTTTACATATGTTAAATTGTTTAGTTATATGCATATATTATTTGAGTTTGTTTAATTTTTATTAAAGTGCTTTTTTGTTTATATTGTATGACATGTTAGTAAGCAAAAAGGGTTTTTTATGAATTGAAAATTAAATGGGCTAAATAATGGAGAAATGGATTTGTTTTTCTAAGTATTAATTCTTGAACTTTTAATCGAATGATGAGACTGTACTAAATGGTTAGAACGGCTCACCCACTAGAATTAACAAACTCAAAGGGGTTTAAAGAAGTGCGCGATCATTTGAAAGAATGTCTAAGGTTATACTTGACACTTACGGTCCTCTCCCACAAGCGTTCGATTGGAGCTACCTATTATAACCATTCTATGTACGTGGCATCTTAGTACAAAGTTGTAAGTTTCTCAACATCGATTAAAACTTTGTAGAATTTAATCTTAGCAAATTAAAATATTAGTAAGTTTTTTCGAAAATTTTATGTTATAGAGTTGTATGCATGCTTCTTTATATATAAGTTTCGATTACACGTCAAAAATTGTACCCTTTAAATTTAAGTTTATGCCATCTAATGATATGAGACACTTGAAGTTGTAATTTAGTTATGTGAGACCTTGAGCTAGATTACGATAACAAGGTGAATCTTTATGTTTTGTGAGACCTCCGCTTAATAATTTGCAGTTTCTAAATTAGACAACTTAATTAAGTTAGTTTGTGAGACCTATAACTTAAGGCATAAGATGGGATGAAACATGCTTACGTTTTGCATAATTGTTTGGCAAAATTGTAAATTCCATATTTTCTAGGAATTGAAAACTTGTTTGTCAATTATTGTTTTTCAACAATTACCTATTATATACTTTCACCACTAGTAGATCAACTGATGTGGTGAAACTATGATAATGAGGGCCCAAAATTCAAGGAAAATTCTATGGTTAGTATGAATATTGACCAAAGGGTAATTTTATTTTCTTGAATGATTATTTATCAAAAGTACTAACTTTTGAACTTTTATTTTCTGTAGAAATGGCTCAAGTGAATCTACTTCACTAGCCTCTCCGTTCAAATCTATGTTTGATCGAGAGAAATTATTTGTAGCGCAAATTTCAATGATTGGTATCGAGAACTCAAAATTATCTTGAGGGTTGCCAAAAGACTAGATTATTTGACTCGCCTTGTCTCTTGAACGCAGACTAGTGCTACTATTTGTAAAATGAGTGCATGGCAAATAGAGTATGATAAGTATAATGAGGTTGCTTGCATTATGCTTGGAAGTATAGTTTCAACCTTGCAAAAACAGTTTGAAATTACTTCCTCACAACATGCTCGCCGAACTTATTCGGTTGTTTGAGAAGCTGTGTTGTAGAATTGTATGATTTGATAGATGCCTACGATTGCAAGCATGGGGACGGAAACACATGGCGCCTAACGTCCGGAAATGATGAGTTACATAGACCACTCGGGAGACTCAATTACGTCTATCCTAATGACATACAAATTGGCCTTATCAACGGATCCCTTAACAAGGAGTTTGATGGTTTCGATGCAAGTAAAATATGCATTGCACGGGAAGCGATTAGTGAGGTACATACAATGCTCATTGACTACGAGAAAGGTTTGCCCAGAAGGCTCCTACACCTATGGTACTTGCTATTCAAAAGGGTAGGATTTCTAAGCCTAATAAGCCGCTAGCGAACAAGAAAGGAAAAGGTAAGGCTAAAGTTGATAAGGAAAACAAGTTATGGCTAATAAAAGAACCAAGAAGTACCCTCTCAAAAGCGTGAGAATCCTAAAAGGATCGGGCTTGTCATCCTTTGCATTGAGGTAGGACCTTTGGAAGAGGCATCCACTCTACCTTGATGAGCGTACTAAGAGGTATAAAATACTGCTTGTTGCTAGTAATTCGGTACTCTTTTGATGATAGAATTATTTGCTTTTCCTCATAAAATAAATTCACAGGTATATGATCTTGGATGTGGTATTCACATTTGTAATACTGCTGGGGACTTAGAGGTGCAAGGAAGCTCGCTATGGACAACAATACCGCGTGGGTAATGGAGCACATGCAGGTTGTTGAAGCTATAAGACGTTTGATTTAGTTTACCTTGAGTTTAGTCTTGTCTTTGAGCGATTCTCATTCACGCGCCTTCTATAATTAGGGATGTCGTTTACATTTTCTTGTTGAGATATTGGTTTTATTTATACATTCTTGATTATGGAATTTTGGTTTCTTTAAATGATGTTTTTACTTTAATGTTATTCGATAAATGGTGTGTTTGAGATTGATATGCATGATAATGTGATTGATAAAAATAATTATGTTTTAGCATCAATAATAAAAGAATCAAAAGTGATTTGGATTCTTCATATCTTTGGCATTGTAGACTTGCTCACATAGGCAAGAAAGCATGCAAAAGCGCAACAAGATGGGCTTTTGCAAGACATCAATGATGAATCATTTGATAAATGCGAATCTTGCATATCTGGAAGATGACCAAGAAACCTTTACAAATAGTTTAGAAGGGCTTCGATCTTCTTGGTGTGATACATCGGCGATATGTGGACCACTAAGACATGTGTCAAGGAAGGGTGCTAGCTACTTTTTAACCTACGGATGATTTCGGTCGTTATGGTTATGTTTATTGATAAGGTTTTAAAATGTACCTTTTTGGGTCGTTTAAGCCCTTATTTGATCACTTTTGTATCCGTTATTACTTAATATCGTTCCTTTTCACTTTTAGGTCTTTTGAAGGAAATTGCTGGAATGGCACTTATTTGAACGAAAAGGCGCGAATATCTGAAGAAAATGGCCAAAGTCAAGAATCGAGACACTCAATTGCTAAAACACAAGGGCGGCGTCGGTGTTATCATGTCGCCGTCGGAGCACATGTTGTGACGATACTGGTAGCCAAATTGCTTATTTTATGTGGCGGTGTCGACTTTAAAGAGTAGGTCGTCGCAACTCGACGGCCCAGTTTGATCCAGACGGCGTCGAGAGGTTGAAGAGGACGCGCCACAAGCATAAGGTGATGCCGTCGCAAGACTAATGTGGCCAAGGCGAAACCCTAATGGCGGCGACCGGCGTCACAAATCATAAGGTGGCGCTCATGTCGCGATTGTAATCTTATATATAGAATCGAATTTTTAGTTTTAGGTGTGTAGTCTTTTGGAGTAAAACCTAAACCAAACCAAGGTGTCTTTGTACGGTATTTTAGGGTTCCAAACCCTATCTTACATCAAGATAAGTGTTTATGTCTTCAATTATTTGTGCGTATGCTTGCATGTTCTCCATGTCCGGCTAATTTACTTGTGTGTTTGCTTAGGGAATATGAAACTTAATTATTGAATATTGATTGGTTGCCTCTTATCTTAGTTGTTAATGATCTAGTAATGCGATAGGTCATTCGTTGTGTAGTTAATGCTTGATTAATCTTTGTGAACCTTAGACTATAACACCTAGCGTAGTTGTAGGCTAAACCATCCAAAGATTACCTTAGAGTTAGAGTCTATAATTCCTAGAGATTTTGTAGACGAGACCCTTTGGTAGTTTCAAAGAGTTAGGGACAAGCGCACCCTACGACTTTAGACACACAACGCGATTAAGAATAAGGGCGTGACAATTCAACCATCAATAGGAGATAATTAAGGTGTAATAAAACCTAAGTAAACACATTTTTAAACCATCATCACGAGCACAATAATTAGACATAGACTACATACACCTTAGATTAGATAAGTAGACAAGTAGAGTAATCGGTAGAAATACCAACCCCAAATCCAAACCCGAGATTCGTATCTTTCTAATTTTAAAAACATAAAAGATAAAAAAATAATCTTCCTCAACCCAAACCTTAGCGCGGTAACTTCTCACTAGCATTCCTATTCCCCAGAGAACGATATCAATACCGTGGCTTACCTAATACTACACTACAACGATTAGGTTCATCGCCTAGGGTGTTATAAAACTTCCTCAAAGAAAAGGAAGTTCCTTTGACCCCGAACGACGCGTGTAGCATTATCATTTATTTACTTAAACATAAACCTGAAGTCTTTGAAACAATTAAGGTTTTCAAGAGTGAAGTAGAACTACAACTAGGAAAGAAGATTAAAGCTCTTGATCCGATAGAGGTGGTGAATATTAAAGCCAAGAGTTTAAGATTATCTTCTTGAGTGTGGGATTGTCCAAGAACTCACTTCTATATACTCCACAACAAAATGGTGTATCCGAGAGAAGAAATCGTACATTGTTGGACATTGTGCGATCAATGTTTAATCTTACAACTCTTCCCTTATCCTTTGGGATTATGCTTTAGAAAGCTGTTGTTCGCATTGTAAATATGGTTCCAACTAAGAAGGTTGATAAGACTCCTTATGAAGTGTGGTATGGGAAAGCTCCCAACTTGTCTTACTTAAAGGTGCAGGGTTGTGAGGCGTTTGTTAAGCGTGACTCGGTGATAAGCTACAACAAAGATCACATTAAGTGTATCTTTGTAGGATACCCAAAGGAAACTATGGTTACTACTTTACTTTCCACGAAAACAAAGTAATTGTTGCTAGGTATGGAGACTTCCTTGAAAGGGATCTCATATCTCATGAATTCAATGGGAGAGTTTATGAATTGGAAGATGATCAAGAAGATACATCACCTTCTCGAAAACACTAGCCAACCTTAAGTAGAACACGAAAGTCAGGTGTTCCACACAAGTTGAAGTGGTTCCCATTCGTAGATCCGCAAGGGCTACAGCGTGCACTGAGCGTCTATGGATCAACGTAGAAGGCGAGGAAAATATGTTAGGGATCTTGGTGAACACGCTAACTATAAGGCTGCTATGATGAGTCCTGAAAAGGATAAATGGCAAGTCGCAATGAATAGGGAAATGAAATCCATGAGAGATAATGAAGTCTGGATAGAGGTTGACTTACCTCCAAATGCTAAGGTAGTTGGAAGAAAGTGGCTCTATAAGATAAAGACTGACATGGATGGCAATGTACACACCTATAAAGCTCGTCTTGTAGCTCAAGGGTTTACTCAAACTTTTGGGATAGACTACGAGGAGACATTTTCTCTGTAGAGACATTAGAGCTATTAGGATTCTTATAGCCATAGATGCGTACTATGACTATGAGATATGGCAAATGGATGTCAAAGCGCCTTCTTAAGCAGTCGCCTAGATGAGGACATCTATATGGCGCGACTGAAGGGTTTGTGAATCCAAAATTTCCAAAGCGTGTATGCAAACTTCAAAGATCCATTTATGGATTGAAGCAAGAATCAAGGCAATGAAACAAGAAGTTTGATGAAGAAATCAAGAAATTTGGTTTCACTCAAAATCTTGATGAGCCATGTGTATATCACAAAGCTAGTGGGAGTAATGTTATTTTCCTTATCTTATATGTCGATGACATATTGATCATGGAAAAGACATTCCAAGTTTGCAAGATGTAAAGTCTTATCTTGGAAAGTGCTTTTCTATGAAGGATTTAGGAAGCGACATTTATTAAGGGAATCAAGATCTACCGAGATAGATTAAGGCGGTTGATTGGACTAAGTCAAAGTACTTACATCAATAAAATATTGAAGAGATTCAATATGCATAATTCTAAGAAGGGATATTTGCCGATGCAAGTGAACATGGCTTAAGTAGTGAACTATGCGCGTCAACACACGAAGAGGTGGCACATGAGAAAATTTCCTTATGCTTGGTACAGAGGATCTATCATGTATGTTGTGAGATGTACAAGGCACGATGTGGCGTTTGCACAAAATATCACCATTCGATGTCATGAGAATCCAAGTGTGAAACACGGCATCTTGTTAAGAACATTCTTAAGTATCTAAGGCTACTAAAGAAATGTTTCTAGTGTATTGTGGGAATCGGTATGCGAACTTGATGTTCTGGGTTTTGCAATGCGTCTTTCCAAAGCGATAAAGATGATAAGAAGTCTCAAATGGGATATGTCTTTGTCATTAATGGAGGAGCGATTGATGGAAAATCAAGAAGGAACAACGATCGCGATGTCTATTCTGTTGAGTACATAGTCGCTTAAGCTGCGATGGAGGTTTAAATTAGGAAATTCATTTGGGACTCGGAGTAATGCCCTCAATCGAATTACCTTTAAATGTGTATTGTGATAAATCTGCGCAATAACATTTGCCAATGAGCCTTTGAGTCATGAAGGCGCGGACATTTTCTCGACGATATCACTATGTTCAGAACAAGTCGAAATAGGTGAAATCAATTTACTCAAAGTTCATACAGATGATAATCTAGTCGATCCCTTTATGAAGCCTTTGCCAAAAGAAAAACTTACTAACCATCTTTGATGGGATAGGACTTCGTTTAGCTAGTAGTTTCATGCAGATCTGTGATTAGTATTTGGATAAAGGAGGTTATGAACAAATATTATTTTAATGAAATAAAATAGTTGTTTATGTTCATTTTTCATTTTCTTAATATTATATCCTATATTTGCATGTTTAATCCGTGAATGACTTATGTTATTCTAAATAGTCCGTTGTCCATCAATGATGTGGGAATGTCATTTAATTAAGACAAATCTGAGTTTTGGTAGAATATACTTAAAGTATATTAATGCGTGAGACATACCAGATTCACATGATATTCAATGAATTGAATATAGGACAGATCCCAACTTTACATGATTATACTTATGGATCTTTGTCATTAAGTAAATCATGAAATGTTTATCCCCAGACTTGAGATACCAAATAACTGTTATGAATGTAGTGCACTTGTGTGAGATAGTCCAACGCTATCCGTAACTAGTAGTTATAAGGGCTATTTTCAGAAGTGTTACAAAGTTCATGAGTTATGTTTGTAGTCAAGAGAATTTGTTCCTTTGAATTTGTTTCAAAGCATAATACTATTTTGGGCCCCTCGTAGGGTTGACAAGATGTTTGTATGGCCATACCCAATATCAATCTGGAATACGTTCAGATGATTTGGTAATCTTGTTCAATCAGATATAACGAGAAATAGAATATTAACTTATGAAATGACTTGATCCATATTCATAGTTAATGTAGTATTAGTAGCAAAATGATAAGTAAAAATTGTTGATGCATAATCTGGCGCGGGCAGGATTCAACGACTCTCCTTGGCCGTTAGTCGTCTTCTCGAGCCCTAGTAGACCTGTCAACAAAGAGAACCCGTTAGGAGTGGACCCGAGGTCGTAGCCCCGGGGTCCACCTCTGACGGTCAAGTTAGTATGCGATGTAGCATATCAAAGTTAGTTAGGGTTAGAGATAACCTGTCATGTATTTATAAGGGATGGATTAGGGTTTAGGCGTAGAGTGGGCGCATCTGCCGAGCTCGACCTATTCTGGCCCGGTCTGGACCATCGTCCACAAGCCCCCAAGTCTAGTATGAGATAGCGCATGGCTATGTTATGCTAGACTTAAGTTATTCATGGCGCGTGGGTGAAAGTGGATCCCACATGTTGTATCACGGATGAGGCGTACCACTGTACCGATGGCGACGCAACATGGTGCGACGAAGGCGTGCTTACATGGCGAAGTGCTTGTTGTCTTGGCGACAAAGAGGTCGACGAAGGCGTGCTTACGCTGGCAGTGTCTTGTTGTCTTGCGACAAAGAGTGCGACGAGAAGGCGTGCTTCGCCAGTGCTTGTGTTGTCTTGGCGACAAAGAGGTGCGAAAAGGCGTGCTTGCGCATTACATCCGTCTTTACAACCAACGAGGGCGTCTCCCCCGTGGCAAGATGGTGCGAATATATAAATCCGTCTTTGTACCGGGCTTGCAATACCTCTTACATCGATCGCTTCCAAATATACTGCGTGGCGTGCGGAAGCGATGGTAGTATATACCCTAGTAGCCCCCAAGTTTGATGGTGCTACTCGTGTAGGAGCATTAAACTTATTTAATCTGCGAAAAACACTCAATGCAAAGATTAAAAGTATATGCCGTGAATCGCGACATATAAAACCTAATGAATTGAAACAATAGGCGACACATAGCATATAAGAAAATTGGCGATGCGCACCCATCGTGGGATGCGTACCGATGAAATAATTAATTGTTTTTTATTATATATATTTTTGTTTAAAAAACCCGGATGGATGTACCGTGACCGCGACTAATAGACGCAGATGGATTTATCGTAACCGCATAAGACTCGAGCGTTTGTGGATGATCGCGGATGTTTATACCACGGCATTTGTCCGGGCGCATCATGGCGATTGACTAGCATCGTGGTGTTCGCGCGCACGCGTTCTCTGCGAAGATGTGCGAGCGCGGCCTACGCGGGTAGATTTATCGCATTGCGTTGTTCGAGCGTGACGCGTACCAACCGTAAAAAAGCGATATCTGCGAATTAATTCGCGGCTAAAGATAAAATATCTCCGATCGTGCGAGACTTTTCGTAGGTCCAATCGTGCGGATGAAAATATAAAATAAGTCCGATCGTGCGGACTTTTTCTTTTTATCTATCTTAATAAAAGACTTATTCGTAAATAATGATCTTTTGATAACAATATGCAATTTAACGTGATATTTTATTCCACGTTTTGAGTTGACCATAAATAGACCGACATGCAAAGGCAAGTTTGCGTATTTGAAGATGCTTTTATTTGACCATAGATTTGACGTATAATGGTTCAGTGAATATCTGAAGATACTTTGCTTTTGTATATTGTCAAATACATGTCAAAGATTAACGACGCTTTTAAAGTGATAGTATTAAATTAACATACCGACTTTAGAAATTGATTAAGTGGTCCGGCAACCTTGAATAAAGCAAGTGAGTGCAGCGGTGCTTTTAATTCGTGGTCCCACGGATGGTGCCAACTGTTGAAGCATAATCTGGCGTGGCGAGATTCAACGACTCTCCTTGGCCGTTAGTCGTCTTCTCGAGCCCTAGTAGACACATCAACAAAGAGAACCGTTAGGAGTGGACCCGAGGCCGTAGCCCGGGTCCACCTCCGACAGTCAAGTTAGTATGCGATGTAGCATATCAAAGTTAGTTAGGGTTAGAGATAACATGTCATGTATTTATAAGGGATGGATTAGGGTTTAGGCGTAGAGTGGGCGCATCTGCAGGCACGACCCATTCTGGCCGATCGGACCATCGTCCACAAAAATGATGAATCATTAAATGGTTTTCGGGATACCATACTCGATTCGATCTAGGGGCATTGGTGTGTTAGGCTAGACTAAACCAATGTCATTACTATATTAAGTAATATCCAAGTGGGAGCTGAAAGGTTTTATGGATATTTTAATATATACGTATGACCGGATTCGAACTCGAGAACTCGAGACTTCGGAATTGCACACATTACGTATGAGAGTTGATGTTAAAATAATTAATATATATAAACGTTATTATTATTAATTATTTATCACGAAATAAATACTTCAAGATGGTTAATATTTAACGAAGTTTGGCTAACGGTCGTTAAATGTAAACTAAAGGGACTAGAGTTGAAATTAGTAGTCAGGAAGGATCTAGAAACCCTCCTTGGGTACTAGGACGATCGGTTATGGGTTCCCAAACCCATTCCCGCACAAACTTATTCTCCAAGATTGGTTACCTATACATACAAACCCTTGTATTCATTCATAACCTAATCTTGGTGACTTGCAAACCTAATTTCTCTTCCTCTTTCTCTCCCCTTGTGTTTGGCCGATCGTATAAACCCCTTCCCCAAGGGTTTCGAATTTTCTAAACACAAGAACAAGTGTTTGGTTTGTTTGTGATCAAGAACCTACTCTTTCACTTCAACTTGATATTAGTACGTGTGTACAAGAATGAAGAACAAATACAATTGTGTTTGTGGGATTTTGGTGGTCGACTTCTTTGGGTCGATTTTATATAAACCCTAAGTCAGGGTTTTGGGTTTTTTTCATCGTTCATATTATCGCGTGTTTCTTGAATTGCTAAAAGGTACGCGCATTCTTATTCGGTTAATTAATTTACATATATTATTCCTATTACTTCCGCTGCATGCTTTGATGATGTTTACTTGTTTTTAATAATTGTTATGATTAGTAAAACCCAACATATGCCACTTCTTACTTTCTTTTCACTTGTTTCATAGCAAATTGCAGATAATATACACAATCTTCTTTGTTTCCCTGTCATGATAAATTCTTCACGAACAATTTCCCTTGCCATGCTTTGAATCAATTCATGCATTTGAAGAGACATGCCATTTGCAGATACTGTTATAAGGAACTTATCAACCAAAACTTCAATAACAGCATTTGCTGAACAATGACTGCTGTCTAGTACACTTGCAATAAAATCTTTATTTTCCCCGATGAAGGCACATGCAATGTCAAGAAGCATTCTTCTGTGATCAGATGCCAGCTCATCAAAACTTGGTCTAAGTTTTTGTACTATCTGTGAATTAGGATATGTTTGGAGTCTATCTAACTCGCTTTTCCAAACATGCACAGACCTATCATACAATAGTCGACCAAGAACTTTGAGAGCCAAAGGGTGACCGTGCAAATATTTCGAAATCTGGGAAGCAATTTCTTCAAAATCTTCTGTAGGATTCCTTTTACCAAATGCATATAAACTAAATAGCTCAAGAGCTTTATATTCATCTAAATTCCCCATTTCATAAATTGCATCCACTCTATGTGATCTTAGCAACTGTTTATCTTTACCCGTGAAAATAATCAAACTTCCTGGGAAAAACCAATTAGGTGAACCTGCTAGTGCCTCTAACTGATCATGATCATCCAAATCATCCAAAACAAGCAGGATCGGATTTCATGACATCATTTTCTTTATTACCATAATTCCTTCACCAAAATTTGATATCTTCATATCTTCTATTTTCATGATCTTTCCGATCATATGCAGTTGAACTTGAATCAGGCCATGTCGTTCTGTGACTTCTTTGACATCTTCACAAAAGCAACTTCCTTCAAAGTGGACATACATCAAGTTATAAATTGCTTTGGCAAGAGTGGTCTTTCATATTCCGCTTATACCACATATTCCAATAATGTTAACCTTATCTGACCCAACGAAGTGTGACAACTTTAATTTCTCGATATGGAAATCGATACCAACAAGGTTCTCACCAACATGTAAGGGTCCGTCACATAATGTTTTGAGGATTTCTCTAGAAATGGAATCGATGAACTTGAACTCAAACCTATTAAACACAAAGACACAATAAGTAAGAGAAGCTACATAGTGTTAAGCTTTAGTAGAGCTACAAGAAATTACAAAATAATAATAATAATAATAATAATAAAATAAAATATATATACCCATTTTCATGTCCTGGAGATCCCAGCCAGATAAGTTAGCCGCCATGGATAAAGCTTCTCTCCATTTATCCACCTCTGTTTTATTTGAAATTTCGTGGTTAATGAATGCTTCTTCATAACTCCTTTTTTGTTTCCTAACCACATTAGGCTTGTCATCATAAAAGATAATCCGAACCTCATGTTTTGGATTCTCAAACTTCTTGCACTCGAGTATTTCGACAAGTTCCCTCAAACACCATCTTGAAGAAGCGTAATTTTTTGGAGAAGATTACTATCAAAAACCTCGATTCTTCAATGGCTTTGTAGAGATGAGGAGATATCTCTTCTCCTTTAGGCAATTTGTTATCATCTCTAAAAGCATGGATTCCTTTTTGCTTGAAGTCGTTCAATAGATGATCCATGAATTTTTTACGGATATCTTTACCTCTAAAACTTACAAAGACATCATATCTCCATCGATGGGGATTGGAAGGCGCAGCCATGATCAATGATATGTAACCAGCTAGATTTCCACGTGAAAGATTAGCCCGGCGTATTATTTTGCTAAAATAGTAATGTAACATTTAGACGTAAAACAAATTGAGCATGAAAGAATCATTAAATGCAAGGCATATGGCGATAACTTCATTTACAGAGTACTTATTAAAGATTCACTTGGTTAACAGCTTAATTAAATTAGACTTGAACTATGTCACATAGTTGTTTAAATCGTTAAATTAGGTAATAAAGATGAACTATGTCATATAGTCGTTGAATTGATGAACTATTATCCCACTTATTCTACTTTTCATTGAAATTTTTAGTCCCCAAACATAGAAAGAGTCATGAGTTACCTCATATATGAGTTTTCGATTCCCGGTTCAACCGGTTTTACCCCAAAACCCGTTTTGGAGACCAAATTGGTTACATAAATACATGCATGTTGACTTTCAAAAATTATCCATAAGACCATAACTATATTTAAGTTAATCTGAGTGTGTGTTTTAATATTGATAATAGTAAGATACTCTTTATCAGTATTTTAGGAAAAAAGCTATAAATGCTTAACGTACTTTCCCCAAAAACTCATTATGCTCTATGTACTTCAAATATTGTCATTATACATAACCATTTTCATTTTAATTGGTTATGTCTCATCATATATAGGCACTTGTTGAGCGGGTTAAAAGTTGACCCATCATGAACGCATACAACCTCAATCCTCTTGTTCGAGATAGAATAAAAGCAGATAAAAGGCAACTTTTGCTAGCGGGTCAGACTTACTCATATCGACCCATACTAAAAATCACAGTTTCAACCTAGACTTGTAACCAAAAGCGTGCGACCGGCAAACTTTGTACTTTTGCTTACTAGGTATGCAACGACGGGATGAAGTAAACATACTCGAGGAGAATTCATTGAAAAGCATTAATTCACCTACAAGCACAAGGTGACATATCGCCATCGAGCTGGGAATCCTAGAAGCCAAAAGCAGAACATGACGATGCCATTGTAAAACATGTATAAGACAAAATGTGGATTACTCGCAATATCACACATAAAGCGATCAAACTTTAGTTATAATCAATAAAGTGTGGATCCATTATACTCTATATACTTTCGTGAAAACTCATTATGCTTTCTCAACTTTTTATTGTCATTATACATAAAAAGTAATTAAGCATAATGAGTCGAAAATGAAACAACGTTAAGTATAATGACAATAAAAAGTTGAGAAAGCATAATGAGTTTTCACGAGAAGTACGTAGAGTATTTTTGGCTTTTATTTTACTAAAGTGTTCAATTAGTTTTTATTTTCCTTTCATTGGATTTGGTTCTCCATGATCATGATCAATTAGTACACAATGATTTATTCTTTCTAAATGATAAGCAGAATGATGAAATAAAAAACCAGGAAGTAAGCAAAGAGTAGATGATGACTTACTGATTTTCAGTGGGATTAAGAAGCAGGGGATATGATGAATGCAATCACCAATGGAAGCTCAAGTTAGATTTCTACTCTCAAACAACAATTTAATTAATGCAAATTCCACAGTTACACTTCTAATTTGTAGAAATGAACAATAATGGTGTTTGGTTATAAACTGATCGCTTAAAATAAATTTAATATGTTTATTTAACTTTTGTGTTGCAGTGGGCTACAAGTGTAGGTTTTTTTTCTTTGTCGACAAAGTTAAAGACTTTATGTTATGAGAACTAAGAAGTATATGTGAAATTTTGGACAAGGATTAAACCTGTACAGTGCCATGATATAAAAACATCTTTAGGAGTCTTGCAAAAACAATTAAATAAGTTATGATGGCAACTAACACTCTTAATATATTGGTAAATTGGACTTACATAGATGTCTTTATTTTGTGATCATATTAAATATTAATACGATGCGTTTAAAATTAAGTGTACCTTCTAGGAGGCTTCCTTCTAATTACTTAATCAATAAACGTTCCAATCTTAGTTTGAAATTTTTGACCTTAAAGTGAACATTTTACATACAAAATAATCAATATGCTCACTGGTCAGGTGGATGGGCTTAAAAACTAAAATAAATTACAAAACTTGTTGTGGCGATTTGTTCAGATCGCTCCCCTGATCCCTTCAATTGTGCGACATTTCTGAAACCGGTATGATGGCTCGCGTTATAGGCACATAATGTGTGCTACAACATACATATTTAAGATTCATCTAACATAAATCATTAATTTGGGACAGAAGAGATTATATGTATTAGAAAGTGACTGTAGATCAAATTGATATTAGCCTATTAAACTATCAATTGTCTTCAAATTAGATATCATAAATTCTGTATGTAATCCAGTATCTTCAAATTAATTGGTTTCTGTTCATAAAATGATCGCAAAAAAAGCAAAAAATAAAACACAAACCTATTTTTATGGAAATAAGAAAAATCAATAAATCAAGATAAAAAAAACAAATGGGAGAACAATCAGCAAATTTATTTTAACCAGCATGATGATGTCATTCTACAAAAGTCTACTCTTGTAAATTTCTTCCTAATAACACTTTGACTTAAATAATTAAGATATTAATCTCATATTCTCATTGCTTGAAGTTTCTTGAACTTAGGTTCAACATTACAAACATTACAATATGTAACAGCCCCAATTTTGGGATACGCAGCGGAATTAAAGCTGGGTGTTACTTGACGGCACAACAGTTATAATAATAGGAAAACGACCTCTAATTTGAGTCTTTGTAAAAGACTTATCATTAGATTTTTATAAATATCAGAGTTTACAAAATGAGGTCCCAGTAGTTCCAAGGTTTAATAAATAAGTCTTCGAATAATAGTAAAATTTATAGCCTTCCTGAGTAACCGTGCCCCTCCGCGATCCTCGCTTATTATGGACCTGAGATAAACATGCTAAAAGTGTCAACACAAAGGTTGGTGAGTTCATGGAGTCTATAGTTTAAAGTACAGACAACAAGATTTCCAAAAACGTTAATTGGGAAGGTCAAAACAATGTTAATAACACATATCTCATCATCACAAGAGCAATAGCACGTAGCACAACGTATCAATAGTCAATTGATATAGCCCATAACTCGACTTAGTACAATAGCACGCAATCAAGAACAATAGCACGCAGTTAAGAACAATAGTAAAAATCAAGAACAATATTACGTAATCAAGAACAATTTGTATAGTACCAAAATATGGTTTTGAAACGGTTGTGATCATAATAAAAGTTTTAGCATGTATCTCCCCCAAAAGTACTACAAAACAATTGAAAATAGGGGCCAAGAACTCACCTTAAGAGCAACGAGATCAGGAGTAAAATGGATCTTCGGACGAGTGGGAAGTGTCTAAGCACAACCTAAAAGGCGTGGTGACTTAGAATGATAAAGAAGGCGATAGGAAAAGTGATTCAGATGATCACGAGATATGCATGGCATTATACCGAGACTTAACCAAAACTTATTTACACAATCCCATCAAATAATATAGACCATCTTAGGCCAAAAGTTTTCTGAAATTAACTCATCTATACTGATGGTCTGCAGCCGTTCTAACTTTTCCTATGAAACACTAATTTTAATGTATTTCCTAAACCTTGATATTTATTAAAGTGATTCCACTTGGAGAAGTTAGATTTAGATGTACACTACTAAGATTAGCTTAATTTATTAAACGTTTTCTATTCATTAGAGTTTTCTATTTATTAGAGTTTTCTATTTATTAAACGTTTGCTTATTAAACGTATGATTAAACGTTCAAACTAAACTTTTGATATTTATTAGAGTTTTCACGAAACCCTAATTTATTATAACTATGATCCTACACAAAAGTACAACACTTCAAAACTAATGTACAAGCTTTTAAATTACAAAAACTTTACTTCATTTTTCAATACAAGCTCTATATTTTAAAGCAAACGTTACAAGTCTTTAGTACATTAGCTTTGAACTTGGTTATCACATAATATTATAATCTCTTTGTACATTCCTAAAATTATTTATACATGTCATTAACTGATTACCAAGTTCAAAACCAAATCAAAATTAAATTTTCTTTTCTTTCTCTTTTTAGCGAGACCAAGCAAACACCCCTTAATAAGTTATATTTTTTTTTACAACTAGTCTAGTAGATTTGGTAGTTTAAGATGAGCTCATACCCATTTAAATTAGTCTCAACCATAAATCTTATGTTTTGATGATTGAGATATCTTCATGAGATGTGTATTGGCATTGCTTGTCGTTAATTAATGATTGAAACGGGTTTTAGTCGATTTGGAAGTATAAATTATAAATTGTTTTAGGTCGTGACTAAATCGAGTTGGTGTGCAATATTCTTGGCTTATGGCCTCTTGGGAAATCACATTTTAGACGGATATATGTCTCGACTTCATGTGGCGAATTGGATGGGTTATCAACTCCTCCGGATGAGGGAGTTATGGTCGTTTTGCGATTGCTAGTCAAATCTGGAGCATCGTTTGGAAAACGAGTTAAACTCCATGTTAATACTATAAAATGTAGGATAGGAAAGCTAATCTTAGTAGTGTACATCTAAATCTAACTTCTCCAAGTGGAATCACTTTAATAACTATCACGGTTTAGGAAATACATTAAAATTAGTGTTTCATAGGAAAAGTTAGGACGGCTGTAGACCAGCAGTATAGATGGGTTAATTTCATAAAACTTTTGGCCTAAGAAGGTCTATATTATTTGATGGGATTGTGTAAATAAGTTTTGGTTAAGTCTCGGTACAATGCCATGCATATCTCGTGATCATCTGAATCACTTTTTCCTATCGCTCTTCTTTATCCTTCTAAGTCGCGTCACGTCTTTTAGGTTGTGCTTAGACACTTCCCACTCGTCCGAAGATCCATTTTACTCCTGATCTCGTTGCTCTTAAGGTGAGTTCTTGGCCCCTATTTTCAATTGTTTTGTACAACTTTTGGGGGAGATACATGCTAAAACTTTTATTATGATCACAACCGTTTCAAAACCATATTTTGGTACTATACAAATTGTTCTTGATTATGTAATATTGTTCTTGATTTTTACTATTGTTCTTAACTGCGTGCTATTGTTCTTGATTGCGTGCTAATGTACTAAGTCGAGTTATGTGCTATATCAATTGACTATTGATACGTTGTGCTACGTGCTATTGTTCTTGTGATGATGAGATATGTGTTATTAACATTGTTTTGACATTCCCAATTAACGTTTTTGGAAATCTTGTTGTCTGTACTTTAAACTATAGACTCCATGAACTCACCAACCTTTGTGTTGACACTTTTAGCATCTTTATCTCAGGTCCATAATAAGCGAGGATCACGCGGAGGGCACGGTTACTCGTGAAGGCTATAAATTTTACTATCATTCGAAGACTTATTTATTAAACCTTGGAACCTCGGGACCTCATTTTGTAAACTCTGATATTTATAAAAATCTAATGATAAGTCTTTTACTACGACTCAAATTAGAGGTCGTTTTCCTATTATTATAACTGTTGTGCCGTCAAGTAACACCCAGCTTTAATTCCGCTGCATATCCCAAAATTGGGGGTGTTACTGATGTAAACATGAAAGCATCAATTTCCTCTTATATTACCTGAAATTACCAGACTAAACTTCAATTGATAAACTTCTTCAATTACCAAAAGTGGAACTATATATGTTCCTTAAGTGCAGCATGCTAATGTTAATCATTTTTATGGCCGATGAACTCCTTGCTTTAGTCTGTTCGTTTTTTCCTTCTTTGGGCTCGGGTCGATAGTCGGTTCCTATCTACCGTTGGTGTTAAAAGGAGAACTGCGAGGAGCCAACCCTAGTACTTCACTCCGTGGCCTGTGCTAAAGAAGCGTGTCATAACTAATTCCTTTGAACTCATTTCACCTTGCACCTTTTCTTTCTTTTCCTCATCCCATGATCCTTTCCCATGTCTCAGCTAGGGTTGTTCCTCTCTCCGATGGATGAGCGAAGAAGAGCATTCTGATATGATTTCTTAATCAAACCTGCTTTCTTCCCCCCAAAAATGCCAGTTCCACCATCAGGGCCCAGCAAGCAGCATAATTCTGTTCCAGAGCGGTCCTTCATTCGAGCAACAGTTTATGAATTATGCCATAAATGAAATGTGAAATTCTTGAGTAGTCTACTTCCCGCTATTGATAAAGAATCGATTCCAAACCACAATGCTTCTTTTATGCCTCGGGTATTAGCTACAACTCATATTCATTCAGTAATTCTACCCCTTCTTCATTCTTGGACCCTAGAATGAAGGACCGCTCCGGAACAGAATTATGCTGCTTGTTGGGCCCTGATGGAACTGGCATTTTTGGGGGGACTAGCATATTTATTTCAACAATGCTCTCACATTAATTGTCTCTTTAAAAATGCATATTAGCCTGCATCAGTCAACCATATCTAGTCTTGGCATTTCTCCCAATTAACTAGCTAATTACAAAAAAGTTATTAGGCTTAATGAAGAGCTGCAAAACTGGACTACATAAATATGATCTGTAAACTATACCTCAAATGGCAGGCAAGAACTTAGTCTCGACAAGCATGGTCGATAATCTTTTCCAGAGATGTAAATTGCAACAAGGCTTGTAATCTTACAGTATACAATATTGGAACTTCAAAACAAAACACATTGTTCTTAACTGCAAGTACACATCGGCAGGTAGCAAAATCGGACTAGTTGACGAGTAATAGCTACCAAACTGTTTGCCAATATAACAGTCAATGATTTCTAGTGACATATTCCACTCTAACAAATTTTAGAAGTGCCAACAGAGTTCCCATAGAGTTTAGTCCATTTGGTATCAGTATGTGCTGATGTGAATACCATGTTTTGTGCAGTTAGTTTGAAAGAGATAAGTGTAGTAATTTGTGTAGAGAATTTGTGCAGTGTACGTATGTGAAAGTATGGAGGGAAGAATAACAGTAAAATAACAATTATATTGATGATAAATAATTGTCAATACAATACCTATAAATAGTTAGTGAACAGGTATAACATGAATGGGTGTGATTGTTCAGTTTGACCCATGATTCACAACCCTTCATTGTTAACTGCATGTCATAAACTGTATTCTAACCATAATAACTGCTAAAAACGACCAACTAAAAAATAACTAACTAATGTACATGTCATCAATCCTAACCTAAAGTTCTGTGCAACCTTATTGGTTAATTACATGGCTGCTATCTAAGATACATAGAATAAGTAAAATTGTCTGATATAAAACGTGAAATATGAAGAGCATTTGAACTTATGAAATCCAACACTCCTCCTTAAGATCAAATGATCTTGATTCAGGCTTGATCCTTTGTGTTCTGTCTTGGTGTAATCAACTAATGATGGTGAAATCATCAGTTGCATTATTGTGAGTGTCCCCTTCTTCCCTTCCAATTTTGCTTGTGCTTGTTGTCTCTTCTTCATTATGAAAGCTCATCTGATGTGTTTGATAATTGCCATTGAGATCTTCTAGCTTCACACCAAAGTGCTCAATCTTCTTTTCTCCTTGTCTGTTTATGGGTTCTTTCACTGGATTCACTCCATAACATTTCCTTTTGCTTTCTGAAACAAGTCCTTCTGTTTCATTCTGTGAGACCCTGCCAGTGTTGTAATAACACTTACATCCAAATAGAGATTGTAGCAGTCCTTGATCTCTTGACCATGTTCCTTTTGTAGGCCAAAAATTTCAGCAATATATCCAAACTCTTCTGAGAAAATTACACTTAGGTAGCCCCCTAGTGTTTCAACAAGCTTATAGAGATCCATTAAGTGGATCTCTATCCCATGGATTCTGGGTGGTATGGGTCTTGGTAAGTCCATTTTGAGATAGACAGTATAAAACCAAATGAAGACTTTGTTGAATTTTTCTTAAAAGTAGTCCCATTCTTGACTTATGATAATGTCATTTTGTAACAAATCAAGGAATGAAACATAGTCATTAAAAGAAGTAATTTGAGTAGGGTAGTGTACACCTTTTACACAGATGAAATCTTCCTCATGTGGTATGGTGTCAGTCAGTTTCCTCTCTTCCTTTTGGTGAGAACTTTCATCAAGCAGTCTGTAAAAATCTTCCATGTATCTTTTTTGTTTTTTTTCATTTTGTTCCGATCAAAATGACGGTCTGATGGGTACTTGAACATGGGAACAGGTTTACACCTATTCCCTTTGAAAGTTAATTCTAGACCCCGTGCTTCCAATTTTTTTGCAGAAAGGATGTTAAAAGATACATCCCGGTGTATAGTGTACACCAGGAATGATCAAGATCTCTGATCCTATCCTTATCTGAACTTCTCCAATTCCATGAACAAACAACAGTTTGTGTTGATCTTTAATATTTTCAACAGTAAACTTCTCCTTCAACTTAGCAAACAGATTCATATTAGTGCAAACATGCCTGTTTATCTGGTTGCTTATAAACCATATTTTGTCCCATCCTTCCTCATCTGTTCCATCTACCATAAAGTCAATAGAAAAATGAATGTTTTAAAGATATGAGATTTGAATATGTGAAGTTTCTGTGTCCTTCTTAAAGTCTGCAGTCTCTTTATTCTTCCCTTTACTTGGACAATTTGTAGCAATATGTCCTTTGATCCCACTGACATATCTTTTGTCTCTTCCTAGATTGCTTTGTGATTTTGGAAGTGTATGGTGTACTTTTCTATAAAAACCCACAATTTTACAGGTCCTTACTCAAGCTTAAAAACTCAAAGTAATTTATTTTTAAGTTACATATTCACTTTTATGCGTAACCTTTAACGAAACTGTACAAATAAAAGAGAAAGAGCTCGCACGCGTACCGACATTGCATTAGTAACGGCTTGAATTCAATAATTGTTTCTCGAAGTCTATAATTTTATTTTTATATTAATTTTATAAAAAACGTTCCCGAAAATATATTTTCCACATTTTGGCCAAACAAAGGTATCACGTCCGCACCTAAACTTAACATGACACGGGGTAAACTTAATACACTTATTTATACTACCTAATAATAATTAAACAAATGTATTTGCCTACACCTAAATACCTACAGCCACCCCACCCACACACCCCTATAATCTTATCTTTTTCTCTTCTTTCTATCTTTTTAGCTTTCTTCCTCTTTCTTTCTTTATTACCTTTTCCATATAATCATCTTCCCAAGACCAGAAATCATGAATTCATCTTTTCAAAAGGTGAAAATGATGTGAGATTAAACCATCTATCATGAGTCTTCCATCAAGAAAGGATGGTCAAGCCTTGATTCTTCTTCTTCTTCTTTTATTGATGCTCGAATCACAGGGATCACACTCACACACAAAGTCGATTTCAACACACAAAAAATTTGTTTTTTTTAAAAGCTTGATTGAAGCTCGGGTGTGGTTCGTGGGTCGAGCTGGTGTTCGAGTTTTTATTTACTCTTCATCTTCCTTCGATTGAATCATCTCGTATCTTGTTGTAAGATTTTAATGTATTCCTTTTTATACATTGTTGTTAATAATGGTTGTCATGGTTAATACCACAGCTGCTAGTAATGCCTCAGGAGACATTTCTGGTAGCGGTACCATTCCAGCTCTAGTATTAACCATGATTATGGCTAATATTGGTTACATTATGCTATTTCTTGTATAATTGTAAATTAGTACTATCCCTCATCTACTAATGAGTAACAACTGAGCAATTTTAACCATTCCTTGGCCAAATTCAAGTCAAATCATTGATTAAAAAACATGTGATTTAAACATTAATGTGATGTTCTCGTGATCGCGATGATTACTTGACACTTGGTCTTGTTTCTGAACAGATAGCATACTAATGATCAGTGTACAAGTGTAGTACAACTGATTCTTGATAAGTTCGCCGGAAAAATAACAAAATTCATCAAAAACTAAAGAGAAGAGCAAAAAAAAATAACAAAATTCGCTGGAAGAAACGATTGGAAACGCTCTGATACCACTTGATATGATCCAAATAAAATTAACCAAAGAATCTTATAGAGAAAGAGAATATTAATGGCTAAATGTGATTTATTACAGAAATGAGTGAATCACAATGATATGAGAATTGAGAGAGAAAAGATAAGAGAAATGAGAGAAAGAGGAGTTTGTTACAATTTCTGAATGAATGAAAATGATACAATGAAATGGTATTTATACAATGAAGATGAGTAATTGAATTTGGCTTGAAATTCAGTTACAACTCACTTTTGATTTTGCTTGTTGACTTTGACCAAATTGCTGACTCCCAGACTTTAGCACACATCATAAACTACCAACAAATAGAATAGATAAGTAGGAGGAAAAATGTCGTGTTTTGATGGTTCAATGACAATAGGTGTATGCATTCACACACGTTAAACATACTACAGTGGTATACCTTCATGCTAAAATAGTTGTTCGTCTTTATAAATTAAGGGATTATATATCCAAAGGCCGCCCAACTATCATGCATTTTACTTTTAGGTCACCTATTTATTTAAACTAACTTTTAAGCCACCAAATTACATGTTTGTTTTTTTTTAAACCAATCTCCTTTAAATTCTTGTTGGATATTCATACAGGTTCAAAAATAGCTAATTTTAATATATAAACACAATAAAATTAAAAATTTAACCGTAATACAATAGTTAAATTATCTTAATTCACTTTCAATGAATTAATGTTGTACTTAAATAATGGTTAAATAAGATACTTTACATTTCAATACCTCGTTTGTGTTGTTTTAATATGTTATATTTAGCTTTATTCTCGTTGTTTCAAAGATTTTCAAGATAAAATTATTCGAAATTGGTATAAAGGAAAACAAACTCATAAATGTGGGACTTATAAGTTAGTTTGGATAAATGAGTGACCTAAAAGTAAAAAATTTAATAGTTGAGTGACCTCCTAATACATAATCCCATAAATTAATATCCACTACTTAATAGATAAGAAAGTTTGACCGAATTTACTATATTACCTTTAATTGAGCGAGAAGTGAAACTGGGACCTCAAATGAAATGCCAAATTACGGGGTGTTCATCGGTTTGGTTATCGGGTTGTTTCGTTTATTCAGTTTGGTTAGTTCGGTAAATTTCTTTTTCTAAGTATAACTGAAAACCGAACTGAACCGAATTCAAATTGATTAAACCGAATCGAATAACCCGAATAACATAATTTTTAATTATTTATTCATTTATTTATATAGATTTTTAGTGGGGGAAAAAAACCTTCAAGCTTAAAAATGTTATATTTTTAGTATGAAAGAGTTTTAATAGTTTTTTTTTTATATAAACATATATATTTATCTGAATTTGGTTTTCGGTTTAAATTGCTAAAACCGTAACCGAACCGAAAACCGAATATTTAATTCGGTTCGGTTCGGTTACAAGTTCAGTTCAGTTATTTTCGGTTTAGTTCGATTTATTCGGGTATTACCCAAACCATGAACACCCCTATGCTAAATACAAAGTCTCTAATCTTTTAAATTGTACAATGATAACATCAAATAGTCCTGAATATTAAGTGTCAATTTCCCCTGTTTATGCTCGTTATTTATATCATTTATATGGATTTCGCTTGTTTTCCATTGTTTTACACTTCGGGTAAATTACGAGCATTGGAGCTAAAGAGGCGGAAATGGAAACGTTACTAAAGATTTATCACGGTATGATTATTTTGAAGAAGTATGCAGTAACTCATCTCTCACATTACTGCCGTAACTATTGCGTGACCCGAAGTCCAACTTATCAAGAGGTTACAACGTAACTCCTCCTAAAGGTTCTGACGTAACTCCATTAGGACAAAAGAGGTTCCATGTCACTGATACTTACCCGTAACTCTTTGCATCACTTACGACGTAACCAATTGAAGACTACGGCGTAACCACTTATAAGGTTACACCGTAACTAGAGATCTAGTGCATTTTCCGAGAAATAGAAGGTTACAAACAGAACTCCTCTATGGATTCGCCAGTAACCCGGACACGCCTATAAATACCCCACGAATTCCAAAGCATTTCAAAGCATCCCATTCCACACACACTACGAACGTGGGAAAAAGCTCAAGGGAGGTCTAGGGAAGCATACGGAGCTGTTTCAAAGGAGAAGTCACACCATTACGATAAGCTTTAGCGATTATTATTTCTTTACTTTCAATTCATGTATTTCGTACCTTAGAATATTGAATTGATGTGCATGATTAATATGGCTAAGCACCCTTTGGTGCTAGCCTAGTTATGATTCCTTAATTGTTTTGTTTGCGTTTACCTTTACTTCCGTACAATTATTTCTAAGTGTATGCATGCATAGTTCTTTGGTAGTCACCCACGGTTCGGTAGTTTTAATGGCGATATAGGCCAATTGCCTAGAGATATGACCAAGTGACCTAGGTAAGCGGCATCGAGATGGGAAGGGTAAGATATGACCAGCCCGACGACCCTTTCTACTTGTGTGATTTGACCAACCGATCACCTATCATTTGGATGAACTTAAGAATTGGGGGGTGTAGTGTCTAAGTTCCTAACGATCGGGCACTCACTATTTAGAATCTAGCATGTAGTGCATTTAATGACTCGGCTTAGGGGACCGGAACAAGGACTTATGACGGTGCGTCGATTTCTCTGTGGTGGCATCTTTCTTTGATAGGTTAGGCGAATTGACCAAATGTTGTCCTCTCGAATTTGACCCTACATGAAGTAATTGGAAGTAGGTAGACGTAGACATAACTAGTTAGGAGGATTAACTAGGTTAGCACCACTATTCCTCTATTGATTTCCTTCTACCATTTATTTGTTTTATATTCGCATTTGTAGTTTTATTAATTAAAACCCTATCAAACCATTAATATTCTGTGACAATTAGACTTAGTAATTATCCACACACATAGCTCTTGGGACGACCTCGGCTTTACCATTTACTACACTACACGATCGGTACACCGCCTGTTAGTGCATTATAGTAGACTATAGGTATAGCGAGACACTATAAATATTAAGACACAGTCGATAAAACACGCATCAAGTTTTGGCGCCGCTACGGGAGCTATATTATGATTGATATTAAGTCTTTCATTTCATTTTTTAAACTTTTCTCACGATCATATTTCAAGTTTTTAGGTACCATGGAAGCCATTATCATCGATAACCTCAATCTTGAGGAATATTTGGCATTGAAAAGAGAAGAACAAGGGCCAGGGATTGTAAGGCCAGCAATTGCAGAAGATGCTCAATTCGAAATCAAACCTCAATTCATGAGGGAATTGCGTGCAAACCCCTTCTCTGGAAGCATTGCCGATGATGCCCATGAACATGTAGACAACGTCGAATACATTGTCAGCCTATTCAAAATCCCCAGAGTCTCACACGATGCTATAATGCTACAGTATTCCTATTTCTCTTACGGAGCTTCAAAATATAGGTCGATCGATTACTTGGGATCACAACACTTGGCCTATCTTAAAAAATATTTCATTCGGAGATATTGTCCACCATCAAAGACGCCAAGCAAATGGAAGAAATTCATAACTTCAAGCAAGAGGGTGATGAAACATAATACCAAGCTTGGGAAAGATACAACGAATTGTTATACAAGTACCTACTCACGATCTTAATAAACAACAAAAGTGAACATATTTTACAAGGATGAACATCTCTTCAAGACAAATGATTGATTCTTAAGGGCCAATTCCTAGTATGACACCCACCATGGCTTTGGAAACTATTCAAAAAATGGCAGACCACTCTCACAAATGGCACAATGGAGGAAGCAACCGTAGTAAAAATAATGATATTGAGGGCCTTGCAGCAATAAACAACAAATTAGAAAGCCTTGGAAGAGAAATGAAGAAGCTCAAGGAAAATGTGCATTCCATTCAAGTGGAGCGAGATGGGACTCGTCCTTCTAAAGAATGTTCCTCCAATGAAGAAGTTAAAAGAATCGGTGAAGTGAACTTTGGAAAAGAATTCCCTTTCAAAAGCTACAATAATTACGAACCTAGGTACAGTGAAAAATCCACAGGTTCTACACAAAATCAACAATAATCCTCCTAAACACGCCTTGAAGAAATAATGCACGACACATTGAAGAATCGACAAAAAGGAAGATAGGCTCAAGGAATGGATGGTCAAGGTAAAGGAGGACACCAATATGAACCTACGTAACCAAGATACTGTAATTAAGAACCTCGAAACACAAATTGGGCAATTAGCTAAGAACCTCGCAACAAGTAATGCTAAAGCTACTTCCTGCAAAGCCATATTTGTGCAGGATAAAGCAAAAAAAGGAGCAATGCACATCCTCTATCACTAATGATCTCTCCGGGATTAACTACCTAAGAGAGGATGATAAAGCTGAAAACGACGAGTTCCTACCAAGCCAACTTCCTGAGAAGCTGCATTGTGAAATTTTCTTCTCCCTGCACTATTGGTAACATTAAGATTCCGCATTAGGCGATTTAGGGGTCGGGTTAACCTTATCTCAACTACGTTATTGAAAAAATCAAACTTACCAATTTAAAATAAACAACTATTATGATTGAAATGGTGGACTCCTCTAAGGCTGTACCAAGGGGGATTGTGAACAATGTGCTTTTGAAAATTGGAAATTTTTTCTTCCCCACCGATTTTGTAGTTATTGACATGGGAAAGCGGGAGGCTTACAACTTGATCGTTGGAAGACCTTTTCTGGCCACTTGTAGAGCTCAAATTATGGTTCTTGGGGACCGAAAAGGAACGAATAACTTTTAGTATGAATGAGCATTTAAAACCAAAAACTGGAATTTCTAATAATGTTCAATCACTAAACCCCACTCTACACTCTCGACCTATTCTCGATAATCGTAAAGAAAGTGTTGATCATTGTAGCGAAGCAGGATGAAATTGTTCAAAGCATTGAGGAAACTCGAGTCCTAACAAACATTTTTGCAACTCGATGTCAACCAAAGAATGCGAATCGGCATGGCCACCATTTACTCGCCCGCAAAAATGTGTAAGAAAAGCTAATGAATGGATTTACCCTCATAAGGGAGAGAAACATGATGTTGAATTAGCATTGGAGGATTGGTACAAATTAAAGCTCAGAAGCTCGAAATTGATTAAGGAACTGATCAAGCAGTATGGGTGCAACCATATCACTAACATCATAGGCAGAACAAGATCAAACATCAGCATTACTGATAATATTAAAGAGAATGACCATGGAGAATCATGTGATAAATGCCTTTCACATAAGTTAGGAACATTTAGGCTCAATAATTCTACAAGAAAAAAGGGCTTGATAATTGGATGCATGAACACCAACGAATGATGGAAGTAGGGCAAGTTCTAAGACCCCCATAGAGCCCCGCGGCTCTGAGTCTAACTTAAAGACTCATTAATAAAGAAAAGTGCTCTTTCAGGAGACAACCTGGATTATCCGTTTCTTTTGTTTTTATTTCCTTTTTGTTGGGTTTTGTGTTTCCTAACCATTTTTGCGGAGACAATGAAGTAATTATTCTGCGATTCTTTGATCTGAGCGAGTTACGGCGTAACTCATCTTGGTGATTACGCCAGTAACCATCATTTTTGCAAAAATTCTTGACACAGTACCAATTACGGCGTAATACCATCTCGTTGGTTACGCCAGTAACTATTCGCTTCACAACTCATACCAGTTTTGATCGTTCTGGCGAATAACTCTCATAAGAAGTTACGACGTAACTCTCTCTCGCTTTAATTCTTTCATTTTAAAACACGGAACCTTGTATTAGTTTTTTCAATGAAATTTGTGGGTGTGTTCCTGTAAACCCTCACGAGACTTCACTCGTCCACTTGCGACACCAAGTGGTTTAAAGGCTTGTTGCATTCGCTAAATGCAACCGTGATTCCTACGAAGTGAGTTAGGTTTGTTTTCATTTTATTTTTTCTTTTAGAATTATGCTTGCGGTATTGTGATTTCGTGGATTGAAGTTTGTTCATGACGCTTAAACGAAGGCACAATCCTTTCTCGTGGGCCTTCTTCTTTGGAGCAAATTTCAGGAAGTTCTCGCTCTAATTCTACCTTCTCTTCACCTTTATTTTAATGCCTAGTACAAAGGACTTTGTATAATTCAAGTGGGGACGGGAGTAGAATTATCTCTTGAACTTTATTTAGCCTCATTTTTCTAGTTTATTTTGAAAAATTATGCCATTTTTAAAATTTTGACATGTTTTCCAAACCTAACTAGATTAGACCTTAGCCTTGAGCACATACAACCCTTGATATTACATGGTGAGATTAGCCTTATCCGTTTCCAATTTTTACCCAAATCCACCAAATTATGAGTGTGTCGGTAGCTTGTAAACTTTAGAACTTGGCCTTTGCATCATTTCGAGACCATAGGCGAGGTATGTTGAGTTAGCTCGATGTATTTGGACTTTTCGGTTTTAGAAGGCGATTATAGGATTATCACCCAAACGACCTACCATTGTGAGTCTATCAATTAGTCACCTCGACTTTTCGACCCCTTGTGAAACCCTTTGTTGCACTCCCTTTAGTGCAAGATACCCTAGATGCACCCTTCGAGCTATTTCTTTCATTTTGTCACCCCAATATATTGTTTCATTACCTTACACCTTAGCCTACCACCGTAGTCTTTATTTGTAATTGGGAAGTCATCATTTGCCTAAGTTCAAGGTTCAAGTGGAAAGGTTTGGAAATCATGCTTTCATCGACAACAATTATGAAGATCATTGAAGACCCCCCGAATTCCCATTGTTCATCTCAAGTGGGGGGATGTTATGTTATCATGTTATGTTCAAAAAAAAAATAGTTGATTGAGTTATGATGTTGTAAAGTGCGATGTTATAAGCACTATAGTATGAGCTTTATTGTTTAGTATCGAGGAGGCCACCTCGTTCACATTTGAAGATTGGAGTTAGAGTTATACCAACTGAAGAAGAAAAGGTAGTGTGCCCATCACGGCGTCCTCTAATGACACATCTACCTTGCATTTCATGATCCGGTCTCTAGACTTCTAAGCTTGAACTTTGGGCAGACGGTGAAGTGGTGATGACTTAGTTATAGATATAGACTACCGCTTGTTTTTCATTTTACACCAATTATATATCCCATGTCTTATCCTACCCTTTAGTCATGAAGCGTGTCTAGGTGATGCGTGAGCAATCTTTGGTGTCTTGGCCATGGATTTGGTCATGTATCATTGATTTTGTCCACTTTGCCGTGACATGTTAGTAATGACGAGTCACCCCTTAACCTTTGTCGTGTCTACCCATATTGCCTTCGAGAATTGTTTATCCATAACTCTAGTTGTGGAGTGATAAGGTTTTAAAGGTACCATTTTGAGGGTCGTTTAAGTCCTTATTTGATCACTTTTGTATCCGTTATTGTAATATCATTCCTTTTCACTTTTAGGTCTCTTGAAGGCAAAATCTTTGGAATGGCACTTATTTGGACGAAAAGGCGCGAATATATGAAGAAAATGGCTAAAGTCAAAATCGAGACACTCACAGATTCTTTGAAAATAGAAGCGCGGCGTCGGTGCTACGACGCCGTCCCAAGAATGTTGTGACGGTCCGGAACCCAAAACTCGTATTTTCAAGCGGACGTCTAGTTGTGAAAGATAAGTCTAGATGGATTTACCCAAAACATCAAATAGTCCCGAATATTAAGTGTCAATTTCCCCATTAATGCTCGTTATATATATCATTTATATGGATTTACGCTTGTTTTCCATTGTTTTACACTTTCAGGTAAATTACGAGCATTGGAGCTAAAGAGGCGGAAATGGAAACGTTACTAAAGATTTATCACGGTATGCTTATTTTGAAGAAGTTACGGCGTAACTCATCTCTCACATTACGCCGTAACTATTGCGTGACCTAGAAGTCCAACTTATCAATAGGTTACGGCGTAACTCCTCCCAAAGGTTACGACGTAACTCCATTAGGACGAAAGAGGTTCCACGCCGCTGATACTTACGCCGTAACTACTGTATCACTTACGACATAACTAAGTTTATTAAAGACTACGGCGTAACCACTTATAAGGTTATGCCGCAACTAGCAGATCTAGTGCATTTACGGAGAAATAGAAGGTTACGGCATAACTCCTTTATGGGTTATGCCGTAACCTGCACCGGCCTATAAACACCCCACAATTCCAAAGATTTCAAAGCATCCCATTCCACACACAACACTCGAGAACGGGAAAAAGCTCAAGGGTCTAGGGAAGCATACGGAGTCGTTTCAAGGGAGAAGTCACACCATTACGAGAAGCTTTAGCGTTTATTATTTCTTTACTTTCAATTCATGTATTTACGTACCTTTGAATATTGAATTGATGTGCATGATTAATATGAGCTAAGCACCCTTTGGTGCTAGCCTAGTTATGATTCCTTAATTTTTTGTTTGCGTTTACCTTTACTTCCGTACAATTATTTCTAAGTGTATGCATGCATAGTTCTTTGGTAGTCACCCTGGTTCGGTAGTTTTGAATGGCGATGAGGCCAATTGCCTAGGAGATATGACCAATCTGACCCTAGGTGAGCGGATTTGAGACAGGAAGGGCAAGATATGACCAACCGACAACCCTTTCTACTTGTGCGATTTGACCAAGCGATCACCTATCGTTTGGATGAACTTAAGAATTGGGGGGGTGTAGTATCTATGTAACGCCCCGACCCGCCAAGGGTAAAGGAATCACAAGTAATGGTGTCATATCAAAGCAAAACATTCATAACCAAAAGAAAGTCTTAACATAAACGCGGAAAATAATCCAAGTCAAAATGACTTCATTACATAGGTCCCAGCGGAAGCATAATAAACTTCAAACATAAATATCCGAAATAAAATAAGTCTAAGTGGTATCATAAGAAAATCAAAGCTAAATCTCTAAGGTAAGTCCACTCAAGCACTCATCCCAAAGCAACCCGACTTCCAATGCTTAGATACCGCCGGAAGAAAAGAAAAGTGCGGGCGAGCTTGTAAGCCCAAGTGAGCGAGATATGAAAGCAAAAGCTAAAACTAAGCGATAACGGATATGAAATAAAGTGAATGAGCAATACGAATCTTTATCATTTTCAAAGCATAAATCATAATTTCAAAAGGTATTTTATAGTCAACTACCACGAGCCCGAACTTATATCGATCACATTCATATTCACACAAGGCAACATTTTGTAGGGAGACCTACCAGAGTTATGAAGGACGTGCATGCACGCAAAGATCAATCATCGATAACATATAACATATAACGAGATAACGGATCTAGGATGCATCCATCGCCCTTCCTACATATTCACAAATATGCTTCACCATCCGAGGCGTGGCGAACATCACTTCATCGCCCTAGAGTCATATCGAGGTGCATCATCGATACGGACATGGAACCCCATGACTAGTTAAATATTTGGCTCGGGTGTCAAACTATCTTAGGTCAAATCGAATGTCATAACCGACACGGATCATATTTTATCGGAAAATCATTCATGTTTCCAAAATCATAGTTTTCATATCGATAGTTCAAAATCGGATGTTTCATAATTCGTAAATCGAGTTCGGATAAGCAATAGCTCAAACAAATCGATTTTGGGATTCATAGCAAAGGCTTAGGAAAACCTAATACGAAAGAAAACATTAAGAGAAACCTTTCTTGAAAAGGTCGAATATCATACCTTATTCCAATGCAAAGATCGAAAAGCAGAAAGACGAAAACAAAGGATTACTCCCTCTTCACAGAACCTATAGACATTAACGGTCGTCCAAGTTATTAATGATTCCATACTCGTCAAAATGATCTTTTAACATTTAGTATTCATAATTAGTAATCGTTACACTTTTAGGGTTTTATTAATGAGTCTTAAGTATTTTAAAATCAATGTTGTAGATTAGGGTTTGTTATATCATTTATTAAAGTCTAAGTTAAATGAGAAAATAGTTTTATAAGTTATAACTCACACATGAAATAACACTTACTATATTTAGTTCAAAACCCTAATATACTCTCATTTATGTTCTAGGGTTTCTTACTCTTTAATATCTCATTAATATGTATTCATTTTACATGTTACGTCTTAATAACTCTCCACTTAACCTAATACGTAATTAATAACCTTCTTTACGTTTACCCTTATCATACATGTTTATGATTTCATGTGAACATACATTATTAGGGTTTTGTATACTTCATACGCTTTACTCATAAAACTAGGGTTTCATATTTACATAACCTCTTCTTATTAATTACATGTCTAAATCTCATGTACACTTATTTAGTTCACCTAGGGTTTCGGCTAGCATGTTTTATCCAAGTCCTAGCTCATCTAAACGTTACATATTCAAGTTACATGTTTTAAACCTCATTCGAAAACTCATGCATGCCTCGGTCCAACACATGCATGTCTCGCTCACTTTCACTCAACATATCGTGACCCGATTCAATATTACTTATCACTATACACGTTCCTTATTAATTACAAGTTAAATTAAATTAGGGTTTCCTTGTTCCTTGGTTACCACCTCTCGGCCAAAACAAAAAGAAAAGAAAACGCGACAAATCAAATACATCTCGACATATACATGCAAGGTACGTTAAAGGAAGATGAATAAACGTTATACCTTCACTTGAATAAGAAAAATCGACACCAAGGGTGTGTTGGGAAGCTCTCGGCCGAGCAAAAGAAAAAGAAAAGGAGAGGCAAAACTAGGGTTCCAATTAAGTGATTATGTGTTATATTTATAGTTATAGAATTTGAGTTTGATTAGGAAAGTGTTTGGGTTTGGGTTGGCTTGGGTCCAACCGAATACACACACACAACAAATGGGCTTCGGCCCTCTCTTGGCTCACACGAACACAACAAACATCCCTCTTGGGCTTAGGCTTGGCGCAAAACAAAACAAAAGACACGAGTCCATTAAACAAACAAACGGCCCAACTTATTAGCGAAACATTTACGTCCTTCGTCGTACCAAAGTCGTTCACAAAATTATATTCGTTAAGTTTTTATTTATTAGGTTTTTAATTTCGTACTTATTATAAACGTATTTTACGTATTTTATCATTCTTAGTCCCAAGGGTATTTTAGTCTTTATATAGGTTTTAGATTTTCGGGTTTTACAACTCTTCCCCTCTAAAAAAAAATTTTCGTCCTCGAAAATTGAAATAAAACGGAAACAAAACGATAACGAAATGAGAACATACCGAACTATTCAAAGAAATGAGGATAACTAGCTCGCATCGACCT
The DNA here is from genome assembly GCA_022545495.1 of Chrysanthemum lavandulifolium. NCBI lineage: Eukaryota > Viridiplantae > Streptophyta > Magnoliopsida > Asterales > Asteraceae > Chrysanthemum > Chrysanthemum lavandulifolium. The sequence goes on along the minus strand of CM040245.1, from coordinate 240,927,015 downwards.
CGGTCTCCCAAGTAGCCTCACGCCCGGGTGATTTTCCAAAGAATCTTAACGAACGGAATAACTTTACTCTCATAACTCTTTCTTGTCTTTCCGAATAGCTTCGGTTCTTCGAGCAAAGACATATCGGATCGAATCGATCAAACGGATACGAAGCAACGTGTAATGGATGATAATTGTATCCTCAAGGAGAGATACATGGAACACATCATGAACATGCGATAACCGAGGCGGAAGTGCCAAACGATACTGAAACTTCTCCTATATGCTCCGAATTTCAAACGGACCAATGAATCGAGGACTAAGCTTGCCCTTGATTCCAAAACGCTTTCACACCTCTAAACGGCGAGACTTTTAAAAATACCCGATCACCAACACGAAATTCTAAATCACGACGATGCTTATCAAGATAACTTTTACGACGAGACCGAGCCTCCTTCAACTTCTCTAGCAATGCCTACTTTCTCATTAGTGATCTCAATCATTTCCGGTCCTTCAATTAGACGCTCACCCACTTCATCCCAACAAGTAGGTGATCTACATTTCCTTCCATAAAGAAGTTCAAATGGTCTTGCCTTAATGCTAGCATGCCAACCGTTATTGTATGCAAACTCTACCAAACACAAATATTCATCCCACCGCCGGTCCATTCCAAAGCGCAAGCCCTTAGCATGTCTTCTAAGGTCCGAATAGTCCTCTCGACCGACCATCCGCTTGAGGATGAAATGCCGTACTAAAATTAAGTCGAGTACCCCAAGCTTTTCGCAAACCCTTCCAAACGAGAAGTAAACGCGGATCCCTATCGACACAATAGCCGTCGGAGTACCATGAAGTCTAACTATCTCTTCTGAAAAATCTCGCTTAATCACGATACCATAATCCTTTCTAATTGGTAAGAAATGAGCAGATTTGGTTAGTCGATCAACAACCACCCAAATCGCATCATGCTTCTTCTTAGTAAGAGGCGGCCCATCACAAAATCCATAGATATCTTATCCCACTTCCATGTCGGAATATCCAATGGTTGTAACAATCCACTAGCTCTTTGATGTTCGATCTTCACTTGCGACAAATCATACACTTCGACACAAATGTCGCCACATCTTGCTTCATGCCATTCCACCGTATATCGTTTCAAATCCCTATACATCTTGGTAGAACCGGGATGGATAGTGAAAGGAGAACTATGAGCTTCCGTCATAACTTTCTCAATGGTACCGATCATTGGGAACGCAAAGCCTATCTTCATACCATACAATTCCATCGTTATCAACCTTAAACTCCGTCTGCTTACCTTCTTCAACATTTTGAGCTACGCCCACTCACCGTCATCTTTCTCGAGCTTCCTTAATCTGCAGATAAGGTTCGACTCCACCTTCATACTAGCCCAAGATCCATCAAAACCTCGTGACGCACAACTCAACATCCAAACGTTTCTAAGTCACGAATAATCTTAGGCTCAATCTCAATACTTGCAATCATACGATTTAGGCTAAGCGCCAAGAATTACATTAGCCTTACCAGGATGGTACCGAATGTTAGTATCATAATCCTTAAGTTCTAACCATCTTCTTTGTCTCATATTGAGTTCCTTTTGGTGAAAATATACTTGAGACTCTTATGGTCGGTGAAAATATCACACGTCTCTCCATACAAGTAATGTCTCCGGATCTTCAACGCAAACACCACAAGAGCTAACTCAAGATCATGAGTTGGGTAATTCTCCTCATAAGGTTTCGGTTGTCTTGAAGCGTAGCTATCACCTTACCATGTTGCATCAAAACACGCCTAATCCTTTCTTAGATGCATCACTATAGATTTGATATCCTCCGAACCGGATGGAAGAGTCAAAATAGGAGCGGAAACCAATCTCCGCTTCAACTCTTCAAAACTCTTTCTCTTTCATCCGTCCCACGAACTTTTCACCTTTCCTCATCAATTGGGTTAACGACAAAGCTAAACGAGAGAAACCTTCGACAAAACGTCGATAATATCCAAGAAGTCCTAGAAAACCCTCGACCTCAACATCGTCGTAGGCCTTGGCCACTTAGTGATAGCCTCAACCTTAGACGGATCCATGGTTATACCATCACCGACACGATATGACCAAGGAAAGCGACTTGTCTCAACCAAAATTCACACTTCGAAAATTTGGCGTACAACTTCTTCTTCCTCAAAATCTCCAAAACTATCCGGAGATGTTGCTCATGCTCCTCTTCAGACTTTGAGTAAACTAAAATGTCGTCGATGAAAACAATAACGAACTTATCGAGAAATTCATGGAAAACACGATTCATCAAATCCATAAACACAGCAGGCGCATTGGTCAAACCAAAAGGCATAACGAGAAACTCATAATGACCATATCTGGTACGAAACGCGGTCTTAGGAACATCTTGCTCCTTCACACGTAACTGATGATAACCAGACCTCAAATCAATCTTAGAAAAGAACTTAGCTCCTTGCAGTTGATCAAACAAATCGTCTATGCGTGGGAGAGGATAACGGTTACGAATAGTAATACGATTGAGTTTGCGGTAGTCGATACATAGACGATACTTCCATCCTTCTTCTTCACAAACAAAAGCAGTGCACCCATGGAGAAACACTAGGTCGAATGAATCCATTATCTATCATCTCTTGCATTTGCTCCTTCAACTCCTTCGATTCTACAGTGCCATACGACACGGAGCTTTAAATCGGTTTAGCACCGTGAATCAACTCAATGCTAAACTCAACTTCTCGAAATGGAGGAAGTCCGGGAGTTCATCGGAAAACGTCGGTGAATTCACAAACAACGGAAAGATTTTCAATGTTAGGACTCTCCATAGATGTATCCTTAACGGATGCCGAAAACCTTGACACCCATGAGCAATCATGGTCCGTGCCTTCATAGCGTAAATGAACTTAACAGATTTGAGTGGTTTAGAACCATAATAAACGAATTTAGGATGTTTTACGTCTCCAAAGATCACGGTTCTAGCATAGCGATCGATGGAAGCTCTATGATAAGCCAACCAATCCATGCCTAGAATGATATCAAAGTCGACCATATCGAGAGGATACGGATGTGCATGGCGAATACGATCATCAAAACGAAGAGGACACTTAACGATTTATGATCAATGATCATGTGACTTTTCATAGGCGAGATATCAATAAGTGATTCGTTAGTGGTTGTGGTTTCATATTTAGTTTCTTAGCACATGTGAGATATGATGGAGTGTGTGGCGCGGTGTCAAATAAAACGAAGACGAGTAATCATCAATGAAAAGAGTTCCCGTAATGGTACTCAAGTATGCTCACCGATTCCGAGTAGTAGCATAGACACGTCCCAAGGTAGGTGGCGGCTTGGTATAGTTTCCGTGAATCGCCGGGTTCCTCTTGGGCAATCCTTGATCTTGTAGTAGTAGAACCACAAGAGAAACATCCACCAGTGGCCTTGAAACACGGTCCCGGATGAGCCTTTCCACAAGTAGTACAGATAGGTGGGGAGGCAAAACTTCACCGTCCTTCTGTGACCGGAAGATCCCAAGCACGACACGATTCGATCCTCGAGTCGGTGATCTTTGTTGTAACGGTTATTGTTGCTCGATTCGACGATCATTTCCATTCTTACAAAGACTCGCTATCCCGACCCTTCGCCTCGGGCGCCTAGTGTCCACATTCCTTCCGTGACCCGATCATAACTCTTATCCCTTGTCCTCGAATCATAACTCCGCCAAGATTTCCTTATACTCATTACTTTGAGTCCTACCTTGAATCCGATCACCATCGCGATTACGCTTGTTGTAACTCGAACCTCATGAAAGATCTCAATGTTACGAGTGCATCATTGCAGCCGACACATCCTCATAGTCGATGTTAAGCGATCGGTCCAACACCCACTTCTTCATCCCCATTTGAAATGCTTAGCCGGCGCCTACCATCTCCAAAGAATCGCTCCAACAAAGCTTACCAACCTCATAAACCTACTCATGTACTCGTTGGAGTTCTCATTATCAAACCGGTAGATTGCCCGATAATCCTCTCATACCTTTCATTGCTCAAAGATCGGGAAGTAACGGTTATAGAAGATAGTCCGAAACTCCGTCCAAGTACAAGTAACAGAAAGCATCTCCTCCTCGTGCTTGTTTCAATGCTTTCCACCAATTTAAAGCATCACCTTCCAACTTAAACGCAGCCAAACGAAGTCTTAAACTCGTCTCCACAACCCAATACTTCAAACGACTTCTCAACATGAGTGATCCGGTCCTCGACTTCAATGGGAGTAGCAAAGGTGCTAAACGAAAGAGGCTTGAGTTTATCAAACGCCGAGCCAAGTGTGAATGCCTCACGGGTTGATTTCCTCCACCACTACCAAGCACCATTCGACACGGATGTTATTGATCACTGTTCCATCATCTCGTGTAGTCAAACCAGGGAAAGAGAGTTGAGAGCATTTGCAATCGCAGATCCATGTTAACAGCATCATCGTCTCCATCCGCGCCACCATTAGTACGAGTTCGAACCATCTAAACGATATTCAAACGATTAGCAACATGAACAAAGATGAGATACGAAATGGAAGTTCGCAGAAGGAAACCTAAGTCTACCCAATCCTCACAGGTCAAATCTTAACTCTAAGGGATAACTTAAGGTTCTTATGTTCACAGTCCCGACTACAAGTCGAAACACAGGCTCGATGCCATAAATTGTAACGCCCGACCCGCCAAGGTAAAGGAATCACAAGTAATGGTGTCATATCAAAGCAAAACATTCATAACCAAAAGAAAGTCTTAACATAAACGCGAAAATAATCCAAGTCAAAATGACTTCATTACATAGGTCCCAATGGAAGCATAATAAACTTCAAACATAAATATCCGAAATAAAATAAGTCTAAGTGGTATCATAAGAAAATCAAAGCTAAATCTCTAAGGTAAGTCCACTCAAGCACTCATCCCAAAGCAACCCCAGCTTCAATGCTTAGATACGCGGAAGAAAAGAAAAGTGCGGCCGAGCTTGAAGCCAGGTGAATGATATGAAAGCAAAAGCTAAAACTAAACGATAACGGATATGAAATAAAGTGAATGAGCAATCTGTAATCTTTATCATTTTCAAAGCATAAATCATAATTTCAAAAGGTATTTTATAGTCAACTACCACGAGCCCGTAACTTATATCGATCACATTCATATTCACACAAGGCAACATTTTGTAGGGAGACCTACCGAGTTATGAAGGACGTGCATGCACGCAGATCAATCATCGGATAACATATAACATATAACGGATAACGGATCTAGGATGCATCCATACGCCCTTCCTACATATTCACAAATATGCTTCACCATCCGAGACGTGGCGTAACATCACTCATCGCCTAGAGTCATATCGAGTGCATCATCGATACGGACATGGAACCCCATGACTAGTTAAATATTTGGCTGGTGTCAAACTATCTTAGGTCAAATCGTAATGTCATAACCGACACGATCATATTTTATCGAAAATCATTCATGTTTCCAAAATCATAGTTTTCATATCGATAGTTCAAAATCGGATGTTTCATAATTCGTAAATCGAGTTCGGATAAGCAATAGCTCAAACAAATCGATTTTGGGATTCATAGCAAAGGCTTAGGAAAACCTAATACGAAAGAAAACATTAAGAGAAACCTTCATCGAAAGGTCGAATATCATGCCTTATTCCAATGCAAAGATCGAAAAGCAGAAAGACGAAAACAAAGGATTACTCCCTCTTCACAGAACCTATAGACATTAACGGTCGTCCAAGTTATTAATGATTCCATACTCGTCAAAATGATCTTTTAACATTTAGTATTCATAATTAGTAATCGTTACACTTTTAGGGTTTTATTAATGAGTCTTAAGTATTTTAAAATCAATGTTGTAGATTAGGGTTTGTTATATCATTTATTAAAGTCTAAGTTAAATGAGAAAATAGTTTTATAAGTTATAACTCACACATGAAATAACACTTACTATATTTAGTTCAAAACCCTAATATACTCTCATTTATGTTCTAGGGTTTCTTACTCTTTAATATCTCATTAATATGTATTCATTTTACATGTTACGTCTTAATAACTCTCCACTTAACCTAATACGTAATTAATAACCTTCTTTACGTTTACCCTTATCATACATGTTTATGATTTCATGTGAACATACATTATTAGGGTTTTGTATACTTCATACGCTTTACTCATAAAACTAGGGTTTCATATTTACATAACCTCTTCTTATTAATTACATGTCTAAATCTCATGTACACTTATTTAGTTCACCTAGGGTTTCGGCTAGCATGTTTTATCCAAGTCCTAGCTCATCTAAACGTTACATATTCAAGTTACATGTTTTAAACCTCATTCGAAAACTCATGCATGCCTCGGTCCAACACATGCATGTCTCGCTCACTTTCACTCAACATATCGTGACCGATTCAATATTACTTATCACTATACACGTTCCTTATTAATTACAAGTTAAATTAAATTAGGGTTTCCTTGTTCCTTGGTTACCACCTCGGCCAAAACAAAAAGAAAAGAAAACGCGACAAATCAAATACATCTCGACATATACATGCAAGGTACGTTAAAGGAAGATGAATAACGTTATACCTTCACTTGAATAAGAAAAATCGACACCAAGGGTGTGTTGGGAAGCTCTCGGCCGAGCAAAAGAAAAAGAAAAGGAGAGGCAAAACTAGGGTTCCAATTAAGTGATTATGTGTTATATTTATAGTTATAGAATTTGAGTTTGATTAGGAAAGTGTTTGGGTTTGGGTTGGCTTGGGTCCAACCGAATACACACACACAACAAATGGGCTTCGGCCCTCTCTTGGCTCACACGAACACAACAAACATCCCTCTTGGGCTTAGGCTTGGCGCAAAACAAAACAAAAGACACGAGTCCATTAAACAAACAAACGGCCCAACTTATTAGCGAAACATTTACGTCCTTCGTCGTACCAAAGTCGTTCACAAAATTATATTCGTTAAGTTTTTATTTATTAGGTTTTTAATTTCGTACTTATTATAAACGTATTTTACGTATTTTATCATTCTTAGTCCCAAGGGTATTTTAGTCTTTATATAGGTTTTAGATTTTCGGGTTTTACAATCTAAGTTCCTAACGGCCGGGCACTCACTATTTAGAATCTAGCATGTAGCGGTACTTAATGATTCGGCTTAGGGACCGGGAACAACGGGACTTATGATGGTGCCGATTTCTCCTGTGGTGGCATCTTTCTTTGATAGGTTAGGCTAATTGACCAAATGTTGTCCTCTCGAATTTGACCCCACCGAAGTAATTGGAAGTAGGTAGACATAGACATAACTAGTTAGGAGGATTAACTAGGTTAGCACCACTATTCCTCTATTGATTTCCCTTCTACCATTTATTTGTTTTTATATTCGGCATTAGTAGTTTAATTAATTAAAACCCTATCAAACCATTAATATTCTGTGACAATTAGACTTACTAATTATCCGACACACATAGCTCTTGGGACGACCTCGGCTTTACCATTTACTACACTACACACGACCGGGTACACTGCCCGTTAGTGCATATGGGTAGACCATAGGTATAGCGAGACACTATAAATATTAAGAACTGGTCAGTAAAACCTGCATCATACAATGATGACTCTCTGCATAAATTGTCATACCTTAAGCATCGTTGTATATAATATTAGTCATTTTAAACTTTGTTTTTGAGAAATGTGTCTTTATTCATATAAATAACATCTTTGTAGTTTTATGCATTGAATGTAAATTTTGGCTCCATAAAAACTTGGGGCCACAAAATTCTGGGCGTGGGCGGTCGGTCACCCTAGAGGACGGCCCTGGATGTAGTGGCAGACGCACAAATTTGTCATATGGTATGCTTTTTTATATAGAAATTTGAAATGGGTATGCACTTAGTGTTAAACTTTGAAATATGGTATGCACTTAGCGGTCGGTCACCCTAGAGGACGGCCCTAGATGTAGTGGCAGACGCACAAATTTGTCATATGGTATGCTTTTTTATATAGAAATTTGAAATGGGTATGCACTTAGTGTTAAACTTTGAAATATGTACAGAAAAAAAATCGTTTTTACACTAGCTATGACGTTTTTTAGGTATGCACATGCCTTACGTATGTCCGCCCCTGGATAATAGCATGCACCAAACCTCATTGTTAAAGCCTTAGAATACAATTTTGACATAATCCTGTTACAACTGATAGACAGTAAACCACAACATATATTGAAAAAGGTTTCTGGCGATATGATGAATGAGTATGTTTGATATATTGACAGAGCAAAGTAATTTACAAGAAAGATATTTGTTCATGGTATCAAGAAGAAGTGTACAAGTATATGAATATAAAATCATATCTACATAACTAACAGTAAGTAACCAAAGAATGTGGGAGCCTATATCACAGTTATGTGCATTACAAGACACTGATTTTAGCTCTAGCATGACCTTGAGACACCTGGAACTGCTCGGTGATGCCCAAATGTGCCATCAGTAGCCAAACATGAGTCAAAAACTCGCCCCCTTTCCTAAGTTGTTGTCCATGGTGACATCCTCTGCAGTGTGTAGCAGCATAAGCTAAGATCTCGATCCATACTTGACTCATGACTTTCCACATACGCTCTTTTTCCATCTTTTTCAAAGATAACGCGAGCCTGCAACCATCAAACAGTGCAGATTTGCATCGATCCCCCTTCACTTTACTAGGCAACACTTCAAGTGAATCAACTTCCAGCAGCTTTAGACATCCTTCAACTTTTCCGGTAATAAAACCTTTTTCTTTGAAGAAACGCTTTGCTTCAGCACAGGTGTCGCGATACCTAATCATGCCAATACCTATTGGTAACATAACAGGGTATGTCACAAGAAGATACATCAGATAGTCAGATATGTGCTTGCTTTCCGTACGACATATATCGATATCAGAACCATCTTGATTGCCAACATCTGAATAATAGCAAAGAGTGGTAGCAATGTGCCATATAAGAATACTTTGATCAAATTCAACTTCATTGATGCTCCATAGAAAATCTTCACACTCATTCTTTTGTAGCGAAAAACTACCTTTATGAGTACATAACTCATTCAGATTTGAGTTGACAACCATATATTCGCGAAACTGAGAGTAAATTAATTCTTTTAGGTTGTCGGAAACTTCATTATATGTCTTGTAACGATGTTGTTCGCGAACCTTATCTATTTTTAAAAAGATTTGAGTTTTTAAGAAACAAGCAGGTCTCTCGTTAAGCGCAACACTTAGCAGATCAAACTGTGCAATGGAACCGGACCACCTTTGTTTATTCGGTTGCTTTAAGAATGGGAATATGAGGATTTTTCGAGTGAGGTTTTGTTCTATCAAACAATGATCAGTCCAATCAGAGCGCAGCATGGTTATTACCGCAAAGATTTCCATCATCATTGCCGTACCGATTAATAGGACTGTAATGACGATGTCAATCAAGTGGTAATCGTTGATATTACAAATAAAATGGAAGCCCAAAGGTACTAGAAGAAGGACAAAAATGTTAGTAATGCGAAACAAAAGCCCGTTAAATGTATAAACCACATTAGCCTTGGTGTAAAGCATGTCAAACGCAAATCAGCACGGAAAGCATTGCTTGATGCAAGATGGCGGAAGTAGGATTGACTATATTCTCTATCCTCAAACGTAAGGATGAGATCAACAAAAAGCCGTTTGAATGTTTGAAATAGTTCATAAGCTTCAGATATTTCTTTACCTTCTTCAGGATATAAAAGAATATTGACTGTATGGGAGAGTTCAGCGGCCTCCTCCACGTTTACATCAAACCCTTGTGACTTTTTTAAATGGTATTCCTCCATAAACTTAGGATAATTGGGACCTGCGTCAGGAGGACCAAGCATCGAGTCACGAAGGTTCTCAGTGTTTGCTAACCGTAGAGCCTTAATACGTTCAAAACACTTGATGAAACCGGCTAAGTAAACCAGTACACTTAATTTAGGAAGATCAGAGCAGCCTGGCCAGGACAACAAGAAGATATAAAGAGCTACTGCAAACTGAAACACAATCTCAACAAAGTGTCTTAATGAAAGCTCGTTATCTTCTAATGCAAAGGCGGTAATAGAATCTGGACCACCAAGGTGAAGGAGAAGAAAAGGTGCCCAAAAAGACATGAGTTCACTTGTGTTTTGTTTGTAAGTATCTTCTAAACTGTAATGAGAAGTGTTGCTGCATTCGTCTAAGGCGGTTCGGGTAATAACACCAAGCGCTGCTGATGCAACAGCTACTGCTAATAAGTAGGCAAACCAGAGAGCCATTCTAACTCGTGTTCTTGGATTGTATTTCCGAACATTTCTAGTAGACTTAAGGTGATTCAGAAACAAGGCTGATCACAATCAGTCCACGTAGGGCCCACTCGCTCCACATATGCTTAACGTCATCTGGTACCACTTGGAATAGCTTTCTGTGATCTGAAAGCGTAATCAAACCTATAATAACTGGAAAGAATTTAAAAGAAATTAGACACGGACCAGACCTATAATTAAGTACGTTACCTATAAATGGTACACTTAACACAAAAAAGAAAAAAATAAAAAAATAACAGAATATTTCTATAGAGGGCAATGTTTAATATTTACCAATGGACATCATTTTCCTTCCAGATTCTTAAATTAAAGTGAATTGGTTTTGTGCTTGCAGTAGACGCTGATATAGCTTTCAGTTTAATAGATATATATATGCGCGCAAGAGCATATGTTGTGGTTCCTGAATTAGTGGGAAAATTCATTAAAATTTCTTGGTAAATACGAGAATATCTCGAAATGGAATGTCAACATTGTTAGAAACTCGAAGGCCTTTTAGGCTTATATTTGATGAAGAGGTTGTAAGTGAAATTTAGGAAGAGAGGAATACTTGTGAAAGGTATGGAATATTATTGATTGCTTAAGCTTTGCTTGATTTGCTTCATTACAAATGCATCACCACAACACCTATTTATACTACTCCATGGAATGTTCTAGAGATGAGATATTTCCATGGATATTCTACTACGATCTAGATACTTCCTACATCATCTTGATTATTCCTAATACATCATCATCCTTATCTTAGTTCTAGATATTTCTATAACATTTAGCAACAATATTCTAGACATATCTATGGATATTTTCTAGGATTATTCTTTGTCGTTCTAGAAGCTTCCATACCATTCTACGACTTTCTAGAAGCTTCCACTATATGGGCTCGGACTAAATCAAGTTTACGATCCAACACCCCCTTTAAACTTGATTTACCGACTCCAAGCATCATTCGTTGTCTTGAAAAACTTTCTCGTTGATCGGCTTGGTGAGGATATCGCAACTTGGTTTTCGGACCTCGTATGTATCACTTGGACATCTTTCCTTGCAATGCACTCTCGAATAAAGTGATAACGAGTGTTGATATGCTTACTCGATCATGGTATACTGGATTTTTAGCTAAGTCAATGGCCGACTTGTTATCCACGTAGATCTCAATCGATCTTCTTGTTCCATGTGTAGCTCCTTTAGCATATTTCTAAGCCAAATTGCGTGACATACACATGATGTTGCGCCTACGTGCTCCGCTTCACAACTAGACAAAGTAACAATAGGTTGCTTCTTTGAAGACCATGTAAAGCATTGTTACCTAGGAAGAATATGAATCTGTTGTACTTCTTCCATCGCCTTTGTCTCCACCCAACATCGTCGCTATATCCAACCAAACTTGAAGTCTTCACTTGTTGAATAAAACATTCCGTAGTCTACGGTACCTTTGATATAACGGAGAATCCTCTTTGCAATCTCCAAATGCTTTGTCGTAGGCTCTTCCATGAAACGACTAATTAAACCAACCGCAAAGAGTATGTCGTGTCTTGTACATGTCAAATAGCGCAAACTTCCAACGAGACTCTTGAATTGAGTTGAGTCTACCGCTTCTCCTCCGTCATGCTTAGAAGGCTTTGCCTTATGTTCTATGGGGTGCCAACGGGATTGCACTTATCCATGCCAAACTTCTTTAATATCTCCTTGGCATATCCTTCTTGACTTATGAAAATTCCATCATCCGTCTCGCTTCACCTCAATGCCAAGATAATAAGACATAAGTCCTATGTCATCATCTCGAACTCTTCGTCATTGATTTCTTGAGCTCATCAATCATACCGAGAGTTTCCTTCTTGCCCTTTGGCAATATAAATTTCTTCTTCAAGAAGTCCATTCGTAAATGCGAATTTACATCCATTTGGTGGATCTTCCACCTATATTGAGCGACAATAGCAATAATCATTCTAATAGTTTCTAAGCGAGCAACAGAGCAAATACCTCTTCGTAGTCAATACCATGCTTCGCTTGTAACCTTTTGCCACAAGTCTTGCCTTGTACTTTTCCACTTCGCCTTTGGCGCTTTCTTGGTCTTGTATACCCACTGACTCCAATAGCCTTTTGGCCTTTCGGAAGGGTTGTCAACTCCCACGTATCATTCTTCACTATTGAGTTTATCTCCTCGTCCATGGCTTGTCTCCATTTCTTGCTTTTCATAGCCTCCTCAAAACTAAAGGTTCACAATCAACGATAAACAAGTAAGGGTGTTTCGTCGGTTACCTCGTGAGAGCTCCCATAAACTTCTTGTCTTGGTTCTCCTTCACTTGAACTTGAAGGTGATTCTTGGGTTGGAGTTGGACTTTGAGGTTGTTGGACTTCTTCACTTGATTCACCCGTCTCTTCTTCATCATCATAGGAAGAAAGTCATACCTTTCATTTTCCTTGATGCTCCAATCCCATGTCTCTTCTTCATCCAACTCCACGCCTCTACTCACTACCACCTTCCTTGTGATTGGATTATAGAGCTTATAACCTTTCGAATGCTTGTCGCACCCAACAAACACATGCTTCTCACTTCTATCATCAAGCTTCAATCGCCTTTGGTCGGGAACGTGGACATATGCTATGCTTCCGAATACCCTTAGGTGAGAGACGGTAGGCTTCATCCCATTCCATGCTTCTTGTGGAGTCTTGTTATCTAAACTCTTTGACGGACACCGGTTCAATAGATATATCGCACAATCAACCGCCTCGCCCAAAACTCCTTTGGCATCTTCTTACTTTTCAACATGCTTGGACCATATTGAGAATGGTTCTATTCTTTCTCTCAACCACTCCATTTTGTTGTGGGGAGTAAGGAGTCGTTAGAAATCTCCGGATCCCATTATCCTCACAAAATTTGTTAAATTCTTTTGATAAAATTCTCCACCTCTATCGGATCTCATTGATTTAATTTTTAAACCTTTCTTTTTCAACCATAGTTTTAAATGTTTTAAAAGTTTCAAAAGCTTGGGATTTTCTTTTAGAAAATATACCCAAGTTTTTCTTGAAAAATCATCAATAAAGAGCATAAAGTAGAGATTCTTACTATAAGAGGGTGGAGTAATGGGACCACACAAACCGTGTGAATTAGATGTAAAGGCTCCTTAGCTCTTGATGTCGCTTCTTTCGAACGAACTCCTAGCATGCTTCCCAAGAAGGCATCCTTCACACGCTTGATTGGGATGATCAATTTGATCTAACCTTTCACCATTCCCTTTGAGGATAATAACTTTAAGTCACCAAAGTTTAAGTGCTCAGATCTCATGTGCCAAAGCCACGAATGATCCTTCAAACAACTCTTTAAGCACTTAGCTTCATCATGTTGAATGTTTAGAAGGAACATTCGGTTTTTGGTCATAGGCACTTTTGCTATGAGCTTTCCTTCGATTCCTTATTGTAGCACTACGATCCTTGAAATGAATATCGTAATTTTTCTAAAGTTGTCCCACGCTTAAAATATTACTTTTAAGAGTGGGCACATTGTATACGTCCGAAATATATTGGTGACTTCCATCTTTAGCTCGGATAAGTATCTTACCTTTTCCTTTCACGGTGCCTTTGATTCGTCTCCAAAGGTGACGTTACCTTTACTTTCTTCCATCTCCACGAACAAGTCTTCTTCACCGTCATATGGTTACTTGCGGTGAATCTATATGCCATGGCTCTATCCTCTCTTCTTGTTCGTCATGTCTTGCCATTAGCAAGGTAAGCTCATCTCCGTCTTCTACCTCCACAAGATTAGCTTTTTCTTCCACTTGTCTTGAGCTAGTACACTCATTGGCATAATGACCATATTTACGACAGTTGTAACATTGTGTTTGGGGCTTACCTCCTCTTTGAGATTGAAAGCTTCTCCCACGACCTCTTCTATATGAAGACCATTGGTTTTCATCTTCTTTGTTGACATCTTCTCTTCCTCTTCCTCGTCCTCGGCCTTGGAAACCACCACGACCTCGAAAAGTACCACGTCCTCGTCCTTGCTCCTTTCCATGTAGAAAGTTCTTTTCTCTTTCTTTGAAAGAGACCTTTGAGTATAAAGCTTGCTCCAAGGGTTCTTTCCCCCTTCTTTTCTTCAACTTCTCTTCATGGGCTTGTAAAGATCCCATGAGTTGATCAATGGTCATTGAGTCTATGTCTTTTGACTCCTCTATGGCCACGACAATGTAATCAAAGCTAGGGGCAAAGAGCGAAGAATCTTTTCTATCACCCTTGTGTCACTCAAGCTTTCACCATTTCTCTTCATTTCATTTGAAATGGTCAAGACACGAGTGAAATAATCCGAAATGGTTTCGGATTCCTCCATTTGGAGTTTTTCGAACTCTCCTCTAAGAGTTTGAAGACGTACCTTTTCACCTTGTCGATTCCTTTGAAAGCATTTTGAAGGATCTCCACGCTTCCTTGGAAGTAGTTGCGTTGCAACTTTCTCAAACATCGCATCATCAAGACATTGATAGATGAGTGTAAGAGCACTTTGATCCTTCTTTCTTGCCTTTTGCAACTCCACCCTTTGGGCGGCATTCATGGAACTTTCGTCATCTACTTTCTCAACACCTTTCTCTACAATCTCCCATACATCATGTGAACCGAGTAACGCCTTCATTCGAATGCACCAACTACCATAGTTGTCTTTGGTAAGACGAGGATATTCGAATGCACCAACTACCATAGCTCTGATACCAATTTGTTAGAAACTCGAAGGCCTTTTAGGCTTATATTTGATGAAGAGGTTGTAAGTGAAATTTAGGAAGAGAGGAATACTTGTGAAAGGTATGGAATATTATTGATTGCTTAAGCTTTGCTTGATTTGCTTCATTACAAATGCATCACCACAACACCTATTTATACTACTCCATGGAATGTTCTAGAGATGAGATATTTCCATGGATATTCTACTACGATCTAGATACTTCCTACATCATCTTGATTATTCCTAATACATCATCATCCTTATCTTAGTTCTAGATATTTCTATAACATTTAGCAACAATATTCTAGACATATCTATGGATATTTTCTAGGATTATTCTTTGTCGTTCTAGAAGCTTCCATACCATTCTACGACTTTCTAGAAGCTTCCACTATATGGGCTCGGACTAAATCAAGTTTACGATCCAACAAACATTCCTGGAGATATAATCGCTATTCAAACCGACAAAGACAAGCAGAGATTCTCATACACGCAAACAAAGGTGTGGGTTGCTGGTGATGTGGTCCTAATGAGTTCCTTTTTTTAACTTAGAAAAATTTAGTTTCTCTAACTTACTAGTATTAGAAAGTGACAGTAGATCAAATTGATATTAGCCTATTAAACTATCAGTAGTAACCAAAACTTCAGCTACTCGATATATTGACTTTGACAAATTCACTTTTCTGGGAATGGGCTTTGCTGATATTTTATCAAATTGAAATCCTGTGATAATTTCGACATCTGTCAACTCGCATTAGATATCATAAATTCAGTCTATATTTACAGTATCATCAAAATTGGCTTCTGTTCATATAATGATCACAAAAAGGAAAAGAAAAAAAATAAACCTATTTTAAATGAAATAAGAGAAATTTAATTTCATCAACAATAGCCTTTTTAATAGGTTTAGGTAAGACCCACATGATGATATCATTCTACAAAAGTCTTCTCTCTTGTAAATTTCTTCCTAATTACATCTTGTTGACTTAATCAATTAAGATATCAATCTTATTGCTTGAAGTTTCTTGAACTCAGGTTGAACATTTTAGACATGAAAGCATCAATTTCCTCGTATATTATATGAAATTACCAGTTAAAATGAATGAAACTTCACTTGATAAACTGCATTAATCAACAAATGCGAGACTATGTTCAATATCTGCTACAATTTGATCATGTTTATCTAGTGGCACTTGGGAGCTCTGTTTATCTAGTGGCACTTGGCACATGATGATTCTACTTCCAGAAGCATAGCCAAAAAAGCATATATGCTGGGATCAATTAAGCAAATGTTTGATTGTGGGTCGTAGGAGTCTGTATTTTGTCTCTACATGTGTCACTTCTTCCTGTTCTGTACTTGTAAACACCCTATATGGATTACACAAAATGAAATGACAATGCTATTATCATTGTCTTTGGTCAAGTAACATGTTTTTATATCGTTCGTACATCCACTGACTAAGCTAGCTACATGCAAACGTATGAAACTCAAGTAACATGTTTTTATATCTAGTCCAGGCATTTCTCCCAACTAGCTAGTTAAAAAAAAGATAAGCTTAATGAAGAGCTGCAAGACTGGACTACATAAATATGATTAGTATTACCTCAACTGGCTAGCAAGAATGTAGTCTCGACAAGCATGGTCGATAATCTTTTCCAGAGTTGTAAACTGCAGCAAGGCTTATAGTAACTTCAAAACAAAACACAATGTTCTTAACTGCAACTACACATCGGCAGGTGGCAAAATCAAACACGTTGACGAGTAATATCTACCAAACTATTTTCCAATATAATAGTTAATGATTTCTACTGATATACTCCATTCTAACAAACACCTGGTTTGGACAGCTTGTGAAAACATTTAACCTATAACTTAATGGGTCTTTAGATGATCCCGGCATTTCTCTTAAGGAGGTGCAATCACATGCTCTAAGATCCAGGGCCGTCCCGTGGATTCCAGATGCCCTGGGCAAAACTTAAGAATTAGGCCCTTCAAACATGCAAATTTTTTGTTTATAAAAATTGTTATAAATATACTTAAGAAAATACAACACACATGTTATTGATTAAATAGTTTCATTCATTGATGATTTTGTAAGCAAAGCTGTTGATTATCTCCTCATAATAACTGTTTTTAGAACAAAACTTACGACAAAAGTAAGAGGAGAGTTATTTTACATACAAAACTTTTCTCACATACCAAGGGACTCATCTCCACCATCCATCTAAAAAGAAATCAATGGCTAAGATTAAAAACATTTTATTATTTCACCTATTTTTATAATTTAAATATCTCTTAAACCGTTAATCGTTAGGTGAAAATATTTACACCATCACGAGAGCATTTAATTATCTTTCTATAGCGGGCACTTTGATATACTTTCGAAAAAAAGAAAAAACTCGTTTTTCACGTTTTCGTTATTTTTGGAAAAAGCTAAAATTCATAACGCACTTTACAAAAAACTCATTATGCTCTCTACTACTTATTGTCATTATACATAACCGTTTTCATTTTATTCGTTTATTTCGTCGTTTTATCCGTTTTCGTAAATCGTCCATTTTATCCGTTTTCATTTTAATATGTCCGATAAAAGCAGATAAAAGCGGATAAAACCGCTTTGACATGGATAATAAAACGGTTTTAATCGCTTTTATCTGTTTTATCTGGACAAATTAAAATAAAAACGGATAAAAATGGACGATTTACGAAAACGGATAAAAACGGACAGAAAATAACCGAATAAAATGAAAACGGTTATGTATAATGATATCGACTGGAAACAACATTAAGTATAATGACAATAACAAAAGTTGAGAAAGCACAATGAGTTATTTTGATAAAGTACATTAAGCATTTATAGCTTTTTTCCTTATTTTTTTCCTTTTTTTACGTTACTGAAATTTACATGAAAAAATCATATATGATAAAACACTAAATTGAACATCACATGTGATATTAGTGTTAAATCATATATGATATGTAATATCACATGTGATATTATATGTAATATCATATGTGATATTACACTAATATCACATGTGATATTACATATCATATATGATATTACACTAATATAACATGTGATATTCAAATTAGTGTTTTATCATATATGATTTTTCAATGCAAATTTCAACGAAAAAAACTTTAAAAAAAACGTGAAAAATACGAAAATAAAAATTTTGTCGAAAGTATATCAAAGTGCCTATTTATAGAAAGATAATTAAATGCTCGTCGCAATGATATATTTTTTTTCGCTTAACGATTAACGATTTGAAAGATATTAATATTTGAAAAAAAATGATGAAAGTGGGTTTTTTAAATTGTTGGGATTAATCTCATTCATTAGATCAAAAAAAAATGGAGGGTGGAGATTGATCCCTTGGTATGTAAATAATCTTTTGTTCTCAAATGATCTTAAATCCAAAAGTAAATATGATTCAACTAGATAAACATTTACATCCAATTGTTAACAAATTTATATCCCCATTCACAACTAAGTTTAATACTCAAACGCCTCAAAATAACACAAAACAATTTATTGATAATTAAAATTGGTTTCTTATCTTTAATTAAGCAAGTAAGTAATTAAATGATTCTTGGTTTAGTGGTTTGCACTTTACATCTTTACACGCCAAAATCTCAACGACTCAATCGTAATTCGAGAAAATATATTGGGCGTAAAAGGCCTAAAAACTACATACATGGCCATACTATTTGGTTGTGATACATATATGTATATTGGACTTGTAAATTTGGTGCCCCTTAAATATTATGGGCCCTGGGCAGTGGCCCAGCTTGCCCTTGCTCACAACCGGGCCTGCTAAGATCAAATACACTATCAGAAAGTTCGGGCAACACTTCCAGCTTTTTGCAACCATCAAGGTGAAGTCTTTCAAGATGAGAAAGTTGACTCAAACTTCCAGGCAAGCTAGTAAAAACGTTCCCTCCCAGTTCCAGGTATTTTAGACATGATAAGCCTCCAATGCTCTCTGGCACTTCTAATAAACTGCAGTAGCTCAAATTCAGAGACTTTAACATATGTAAACCTGCAATTGAAACTGATCTTTGGGGATGTTGTTGGTTACTTAATAAACGAAAAGGAGCAGTGATTGAAGTCCACCACTTAGTTTGAATCCTCCCTTGGCCACCAAATGACAATGATTCAAGGTTTATTAGAGAGGATACAAAAGTAGGAAGTTCTGTAATGGCCGTTCTGTCAACATGAAGCTCTGTTAAGCTTTTGATCCGACCTAATGCTTCGGGGAGTTGGTTGACTTTTACACACCCCGTTAGATTCAAAACTTGAAGAGCATCCATTTCCACTCTAGTTGGAAAATTTTGAAGCCGTTTGCAGTCTCTAAGATTTAACACAACAAGCCTCTTGAGCATTCCAATTGAGGGATGAACGCTAACCAAATTCACACAACCTTCAAGACTTAGCTCTTCGAGATTTGTAATCTCTGAGAAGTCAGGGGTGGTTGTTAGGTTACAACAATACTTTAGCTTCATTACTTTCAACCTTCTAAAGCACTGACATCAATAGGGAAAAAAACAAAATATCAGATCAATAGGTATCAAACAGGAAAACATGTGTGTGTATGGAAATACCTTAGGCGTTGTCCAAAAATGTTTTATGTTTCTGTAAGACAGGTCAATGGCCACAATGTTTTCTGGATAGAATCTGAATGTAAGTACTTGAAAGGGCATCCATGCCAATAAAACAAGCTTAGCTCATTGGACAAATAAGACAAATTTCCTGAGAATACTTTTTCCTCTTGATAGATTTTCAGGATCCGCAACTTTTTCATAAGTGAAAAATCATTAACATCTATGTGAACCCTTTGACTAAATTTCTTAAACGAAAGGACTAGAACTTCAACTGCTTCAGTTATTGCCACCTGAAAAAAAAAGACAAAAACATGTAACTTATATTAAGAAGGGAATTGATACTCACACCATATTTTTTGATTAATGCACAATCTGTGCATTACAGTTTGTACCGTACAATACTGTAATGCACAATTTGTGGTGCATTAATCAAAAAATATGGTGTGAGTATCACCTCCCTATTAAGAATAAAAACATGTATCCGCTTATACTTTTATATTAATACAAAGTAAAATAATCATATCCCACTTTTTACATTATTTTGACCCAATATATCATAAACGTTAGATGAAATCAACAATCTTCTCTTCTTCCCAGGCATGATAGATTCTTCATGAACAATTGCCCTTGCCATTATTGGGCTAATCCCAATCTGCCCGTTTACCCCATACGACCCAGTCAAACCCAATGGGTCAAACAGAGAAAGTCAACCATTGACAGTTACAAACATAACTGCTAAATAGCAGTTATATCATAACTGCCATACGGCAATTATTCCCAACCAACATGTCTCTTCATCACACCCTTTCAACTTGTATAAATAGATTAGATCTCTGTAACATAAAGAATGATGACATATTATTGATTAATATAAAAGCATATTTCACAGAACTTTTTATTTCAATATCTGTATTGGTATATTTTGACTTTTGACTTAGTAAGATCATAAGATCCATAATCGTTGAGGCCAACAATTGGTATCAGAGCGGTTTGGTCACACTAACCAAGAATCATCATTTACTAGTTTCGTTTTAGTTTCCAGAATCAATAAGAACCCAAAACAGTTTCGGAAAAAAAAATTCTGCAAAAATAACTTGAACACAAATCAAGTTATCATCTTTATGTTCTAAACGTTTGTCACATCAAGGGGAACAATCACACAAGTGATTACTCCAACCCGGAAACAAACTTATTTGCAACTTTTCCATCGAAACTGATTTTTTTTATCCACATAGGATTAGAAACGAATTAAACCTCGTTGATACATATTGATTCAAACAAACTAAACGAAGTCATCATCTAGGGCAAAAATCAAAGATTCAATTTAGAACAAACACACCTGTTCCGAACCAAGAATCAAGCCCTAGCGCGTTAATTAAGCCATCAATTGACTTAATTAAGTCTCCAATCTTTCATATCACTCGGACTAAAACCCCAAATCAAACGAAACCCTAAAATTTCGATTGAAGGATCCGTGTTCACATAGATCACCACGTCTGGAGAAGATAAGAAGGCCATTCAACCTTATCATAGGCGTTTGACCGAGAAGATCGGAGAGAAGAAGCGGATCTCAAACCCGGAAAAGAGAGAGACCAAGCAGTCTCAAAGAGAGCGTTTCTCTTTTATCTCAAATAAGAGATATAAAAGAAAAATATATATCTGGCGCATATTTTATCTCCCAAAGAGATAAATTAAATACACAAAAAAAAAGGAAGCGCTAGTACTTTAAGTGGGCTAAATACAGGATTTTATTTTTTAAGTCATCGGGTTAGACCATCAACCCATTCAGGTTTCAAAATTTTTAACATCACCACTCTTTCATTTTTTTATATAGTATATATTCTTTACTTTAGATATATATTATTTATAGTTTGATAAGTTACTTTTAAAAAATTGTTACTTCATCAAAAAAAATTAGATATAATAACCTAGTGATTACACTGCTTATTATATTAGAAATAACTTTTAAGGAGTAATTAACCTTAGGATATTTCATTTAAGTTTTTTTTTAATCTCCCTAGGATAATCTTTCAAAACAAGTCCTATAAAAGAAAGTTTTATACACCTTTAAGGAAAATAAAACATTAGAGCTCATTAAATTTAAGAAATTTCAACACACATCGTGTTAAAATTTTCTTGGAGATTGATTGTCAATATCTTTAAGATATGACTAAAGAAAGTGGTAGTAAGGAACCTAGTACTAATAATAGTACACCCAATTTCAATGCCCAATCCTAAAGCCCATGAATTACTTATTATGGGCAATTCGCATGCAAATTATCCTCAAGCAAATAGCTTATGGAAACAATAGAGCCGATCGAGTCGACTCACCCAATAAGAAAAAAGATAAAACCGCTATTTCATTTCTTTACCAAGCCTTACCCGAAGAACAATTACTTCAAATAACAAAGCACAAAACCGCCAAAGACATTTGGAATGCTTTGAAAACTAGACACGTTGGCGAAGACAGAGTTCAACAAGCAAGACTTCAAACAATCAAATCTGACTTTGAGATGTTATACATGAAGGAAGATGAGACAATTGACACCTTCACTACAAAACTTACAACTCTGGTAAACAAAGCCGCTAGTTTAGGACATACCATAGAAGATGAAACCTTAGTACGAAAATTACTAAATGTTGTACCCGAAAGGTATCTGCATATAGTCGCATCTATAGAACAATATTCTGACCTAAGCAAAATGACTATGGAAGAAGCAATTGGTAGACTTAAAACCTACGAAGAAAGGATTAAGTTTAAAAAGGGAAGACATGTTGACAACCAAGAAAAATTAATGTTCACACGGCATGACAATGGAGGAAAACACTTTAGAGGACGTGGACGTGGGAAGTATAAATTTTCACACGGTAAAAACCAAGAAAATTTTAAAGAAGAAAAGAAAAATGGAGAAAACTCTCACAACAACTTCAACAAATCACATATTGATCTTAGCAAAGTAAAATGTTACAAATGTAATAAAATGGGCCATTATGCAACTAAGTGTCATTCAAAACCAAACACTAGTATGCAATGTAATCTTGTCGAGGAGGACTTAGAGGCTACCTTACTAATGGCAATATTAGAAGACCCACCTGTAACTAAACTTAAAGATCAAATTGTCTGGAATGAGACAATGGAGCCAGCAATCATATGACTGGAATGAGAGAACACTTCAAAGACCTAGATGAAAACGTTAGTGGAAAAGTAAGATTCGGAGATGGATCTCATATAGAGATTAAAGGAAAAGGTTCAATCCTATTATAATGTGATGACGAGAAACAAAGAATCATATCTCAAGTCTATTACATTCCAAGCCTAAAAAGCAACTTATTGAGCCTTGGACAATTCACCGAAATCGGTTGTAAAGTAGTAATGGAAGACGATGAATTACGACTTTATGACATGGACAACAAAATCTTCATGAAAGTCCCGAGACAAAGAAACCGTATATACAAAGCAAGTCTGAAGATAGGCACACCTGTTTGCCTACTAGCAAACTTGAAGGACAACACTTGGTTATGGCACGCAAGACTAGGACATCTCAACTTTGAATCACTAAAATCAATGACTCAAAGAGAGTTAGTTCAAGGAATACCGCCGTTAAACATACAACACAAATGTGATGTTTGTTTAGTTGGTAAACAAAGTAGAGCACCATTTCCGGAAAGCAAAACTAGATCAACCTCACCTTTAGATTTGGTATACGGAGATTTATGGACCAATTACACCACCAACACCATCGGAAAAGATACATATTCTTACTAGTCGATGACTATTCAAGATATATGGGCGTATTTCTTAACACGAAAGATCAAGCATTTGATACTTTCAAGGAATACAAGAATACAATAGAGAAGGAGCTAAGAACAACATTAAAAATGTTCAGAACTGATCGTGGAGGAGAATTCACTTTTAACGAATTCACTCAATACTGCAAAGAAAATGGCATAGCACGACAACCTACCGCACCTTACTCACCGCAACAAAATGGAGTAGTTGAACGAAGAAATAGGACAATCATGTCTACAACAAGATGCATGATGAAAGCAACCAACATGCCTCAAAACTTTTGGGCTGAAGCTGTTAGACATTCAATATACATTCTAAACAGTGTTCCTACAAAAGCCTTTGAAGACATCACTCCATATGAAGCGATTAAGCAAAGAAAGCCAAACTTAGAAAATCTAAAAGTTTTCGGCTGCATAGCATATGCAAAGGTACCATCTCAACATCTGACAAAGTTAGATGACAGAAGCAACAAAATGGTATACTTAGGAAATGAACAAGGATCAAAAGCCTACCGACTATTTGATCCAACAACACAAAGAATTTGTGTTAGTAGAGATGTGAAATTTAAAGAGGATGAAGCATGGGACTGGAAGGATTACTTGAATGAACATACCAACGATCAACCTGAATGGTTTGACTTCGAAGTTGAAAACCTAGAAGCCACAAATGATCATCAGGAACAAGAAATCCAACCAAATGAAGAAGATATCGATATCCCTACAGATGATGATGAAAATCCAACATCAACGACAAACTCACCCTCACAAACCTTTCGCACACCATCTACAATTTCATCGAGAGTAAACGCTCAAACTACACCAACTACCTCAGCACGTTCAACCAATCAAAGTAACTCAAACACAACAAGGAATTTACATCCAGACTTTGATCATACACCTTTACAAGGTTTTAAAACGTTAAATGATATATACAAAAACACCGAGGAAGTATTACCTGAGCAATTATTACTAGCTGAAGATGAACCTAAGAATTACAAGGAAGCATCAACCGATCTAAAATGGATTGAAGCAATGAAGGTCGAATTAGATTCCATCAACAGAAACAATACATGGGAACTAACCACTCTACCAAAAGAACATAAAGCCATTGGATTAAAGTGGGTATTCAAGACCAAGAAAGATGCTAATGAAAATATAGTCAAGCATAAAGCAAGACTAGTAGCAAAAGGATACATACAAGAGCATGGCATAGATTTCGAAGAAGTCTTTGCACCTGTAGCAAGAATGGAAATAGTCCGATTACTATTAGCCATGGCTGCTAATAATAAATGGGAAGTACATCATCTTGACGTCAAATCTACATTTCTGCATGGAGACTTGAAAGAAGAAGTGTATGTTACACAACCCGAAGGATTTATAAAGAAACAAGATATTGGAAAAGTCTACATACTCACAAAAGCTCTATACGGTTTAAGACAAGCACCACGTGCTTGGATAATAAAATTAGACAATACCTTGAAGTCTTTAGATTTCAAAAAATGCGCTTTGGAACAAGCTGTCTACACAAAGAAATCAAAAGATTCAATACTTCTAGTTGGAGTCTACGTAGATGATTTAATCATCACCGGCACACCTAAAGAAGAGATAGACAAATTCAAAGCTCAAATGGAAGAAAAATTTGAGATGAGTGACCTAAGATTACTATCCTACTACTTAGGAATTGAAGTCACACAAACTGGAGGTGACATATCAATAAAGCAATCCGCCTCACGCAAGCAAGATCCTAAAGGAAGTTGGAATGCTAGACGCAACGAAACGCTAATACCTCCGGATCCATGAACAAGACAAACAAAGAACATCAAGAAACAACGGTCAACTCAATCAATTCGAAGCTTAATTGGATGCTTACGATATACGCTACATACAAGACCCGACTTAAGTTATTCCATTGGATTACTTAGTCGTTTATGCAGGAACCAAAGGAACAACATATGAAAGCTATCGAGCAAGTACTACGCTATGTAAAAGGAACAAAAGACTATGGAATCACCTACAAACACAATGGAGGAAATCGATACAAGGTTATAGTGCAGTAGCTACGAGTCAACACTCAAGAAGGCAAAGGCACTCTGGAATTATATTCTACTACGGTGAATCACCAATAAGTCGGAGTACACAAAAACAAGCCACGTAGCTCTATCTTCATGTGAATCCGAGTTCATTGCGAGCAAAGCAAAGAACACAAGCATTATGGTTAAAGAGATTACTCAGCAAGCTTACACATACCCAAGAAGAAAAGGTTACGATAATGGTCGACAACAAGTCTGCCATCGAACTAATGAAGAATCCCGTATTTCACGGAAGAAGTAAGCATATTGACATAAAATATCACTTTATACGAGAATGCGTTGAAAGAGAAGATTTACAAGTCGAGTTTATAAGCGGAGAATTTCAAAAGGCTGACATGCTCACAAAAGCACTACCGAAGATCAGATTCCTAACAATGAGACAACTAATCGGAGTCAAAGATCTACAGCAAAGCGATTGTGATTAAGGGGAGAATATTGGGCTAATCCTAATCGCCTGTTTACCCCATACGACCAGTCAAACCCAATGGGTCAAACAGAGAAAGTCAACCATTGGCGATTACAAACATAATCGCTAAATAGCAAGTTATATCATAACGCCATCGGTGATTATTCCCAACCGACATGTCTCTTCATCACACCCCTTCAACTTGTATAAATAGATTAGATCTCGTAACATAAAGAATGATGACATATTATTGATTTATATAAAAGCATATTTCACAGAACCTTTTATTTCAATATCAGTATTGGTATATTTTGATTTTTGACTTAGTAAGATCATAAGATCCGTAATCGTTGAGGCCAACAGCCATTGCTTGAATCAGGTCATGCATTTGAAGTGACATATTGCTAGAGATCGTGATTAATGACTTATCAACTAGAACTCTCATGTTTGTATCTGCAAAAATTTCTGACCATCTAGTATGCTTGTTACAAAATCACTGTTTTCTCCAACGAATAAACATGCGATATCAAGTAAGATATTTTGCTAATGGTTGTTTAGCCCATCGTAAGTTAAACGAAGAACACTTTGTATCTTTTCATTTGGATGTAATTTAAGCCTGTCTAGTTCACTAACCCACTGACCCACAGTTTTGCCATATAAAAAAAGACCCAAAACTTTGAGGGCCAGAGGGTGACCTTGCACATATTTCACAACTTTCTCAGAAACTTCTTTGAAGCCTTTAGAAGGATTTTTTTTTCCTCAAATGCGAAGGAATAGAAAAGCTCAAGAGATTTATCCTCATCTAGAAATTTCATGTCATGGATTTCATCCAATCTATGAGATCTTAGAAGTCATTTATCTTTACCGGTGAAAATAATCAAACTTCTGGGCAAAACCATGTAGTCGAACCCGATAGTGCTTCTAAGCGCTCATGATCATCCACATCATCAAAACAAGTAGGACTGGGTTACATGACATCCTTTACTTTATTACCATAGCTCCTTCATCAACACTTGATATCTTCATATTTTCTGTTTTCATGATCTTTCCAATCATTTGCATTTGGACTTGAGTTAGGTCTCTGACGTCACCACAAAAGCAACTTCCCTCAAAGTGGACATACATCAAGTTATAAATAGCTTTGGCAAGGGTCGTCTTTCCTATTCCACTTATACCACATATTCCAATCATGTTAACCTTATCTGACCCAACAAAGCGTGATAAGTCTAATTTGTCGAAAGGGAAATCTATGCCAACAAGGTTTTCACTAACATGTAAGGGTCTGTCACATAATGTTTTGAGGATTTCTTTGGAGATACAATTAATGAACTTGGACTCATACCTGTTTAACCATAAAGAGCGAGAGTTAAATTTTAGTTGATCTAAGAGACTAATCGGTTTGTGAGAAAACAACCAACATAAAGATCAATGCAGACAAAAAGAAATTTACCCATTTGTCATGTCCTTGAGATCCCATCCAGATAAGTTAGCCGCCATGGATAAAGCTTCCTTCCATTTATCCACCTCCGTTCTATTTAATACATCATGTTTGGCAAACGCTTTTGCATAACTCTTTTTTTGTTGCCTCACTATATCAGGCTTGGCATCATAAAATATAATCTGAACCTCATGTTTGGGATCTTCTATCTGCTTGCACTCAAGTATTTTCACAAGTTCCCTCAGACACCGTGTTGAAGAAGCGTAATATTTGGAGAATATAACTATCAAAAACCTTGATTCTTCAATGGCTTTCTGGAGATGAGGTGATATCTCTTCACCTTTAGGCAATTCGTTATCGTCTCTAAAAGCATAAATTCCTTTTTGCTTGAAATCATTGAATAGATGATCCATGAAGCTTTTACGAATATCTTTGCCTCTGAAACTTACAAAAACATCATATTTCCATCGATGAGGAGTGGATGTAGTAGCCATTATCGATAATGGGATAGAGCTGTGTGGACAAATAAAGTTATTAGAAAGAGTAGTGGTAGAATGTAACATGGAATTGTTGTTGTTTTTCACATACAACTAAATAAACATGCATTCTTAGTTTTCAGAACTATAAAAATTTAATCACTATTTCATTTGAGAAAAGGTAACTAAAGTTTTACAACAGAAGTCGTCATATATTATCCATCTTAAGTAGTGCCACATAATGTGGGTAAATTCTAGCCTATACAAAGTTCTACATATGCTCACGTAGAAAGAGTCACGGTCCCCTACAAAGTGGGTAAATAATAGGGAAAACGATCTAAAAAGGCATCGAAGTTGCCACCTTTTCCTTTTTTGGGCATCGAACTTTTTTTTCCCTAAAGTAGCCTTAAACTTGCCTAATTTTCCTTTTGTAGCCTCTAATCAAAAATTAATTACATAAATTTACATAAATCATCCCTGTGGCTCTAAACAATTACACCGTTCATCCTTGAGTCAATTACATAAAAGGTCCCTGTGGCACTAATAATTTACACATTTCGTCCTTGTAGCTATAAACTTAAACTAATCTAGGCAGCCACCATCCACCGCCACCATCCGCCGCCTGCCGCCACCATCCAAAACTTGTGTGCTCCCTGTCGTGGTTTCATCTGTAAAATCTAAAAGCTACTGAGAGAAACTGGTTTCATAAGGCACATCACTTGTTAGGCTGCCCAAAAGCTTCCCAAAAACTTTTTGGCAACATTCTATCTCGACGCACATGATGTTGATCTTTTATAATCAAAAGTCTCATCAAGTATTGAGTTGCACAATGACACACAGCTTTGTAGACCAAACTTGTTGTAGTGATATTAAATATATGCTTTAGTAAATAAAATAATTGATGTGCAACTTAGTGTAAAGAAACTGTCTTTGCTCACTGATTGAGACTTTCAGATGATATGAAGGCCAATAATAGTGAATGCAGGATGTATCAATTGATTACTAACTGATATGAAAAGGCTTAATGGAAATAAGCTTAAGTGTACCAATAAGCTACAAGAAGCTAACTAAGGCTAGAATAAACCTAAACTAACTAAAACCAACCTAATGCAACTGATATGAGTCAAATAAGCTCAAGTACTAAGGCTAAAAAGCACATGACAGATTCCCAGACCATAATGCCAAACATCCCTAATAAGCCTACTTTAAGCCCAAATATAACTGATTTATAAAAATCCTAAAATTAAACTAAAATTAAATAGTTAAAGAAAACCAACCAGAGTGCTTGATTCCTAAGTTTAAGCTTCCAAGGATCTAATATGATGAAATTAAAAATCAAAAGCTAAAGGTAATTAGGATATTATAGTGACTAATGCAGAACTGATATAGGCAAAAAGGGAAACTTGCAGTCCTTAAACTAAGGATGTAAATGAGAAAAAACTTCTCAAATAAGCTGAACAAAATGAAGCTAATCATATGAACTACATATACTAACAATTTTAAAAGCTAAAATCTACTTTAACTAGCTTGATCCTAGGATTTAATTAAGCTATATGGGCTGCTGATGGGATCAGGTTCTAAAACAGTTTTAAGGGGAGTTGAAACAGATAAAATTGATACAAAAAGAAACTAAATAAAAGTTAACTAAAAGCAGAAATGAACTTATACTAAACTACAGAATGTAAAAGATTCTTGGGATGTGAGAAAAAATTAAAGAAAGGTGAGAACAGGGATGTGAGAAGGAAGGTGAATATCTGTTTTTTGTACGTATGTACAAGATTCTTGGGATATATATAGTTAAGGGACGTTTGGCTTTTTTAGGCTACCAAAGGGACGTTTGGCTTTTCTAGGCCACCAAAGGGACCTAAAGGTTGTCACAAGCTGGTAAATAAGCTAAAACTAAAGGTTAAGCTAATCCAAATAACTAAAAAGCACTAGATGATTAATAATAAGCAAACCTTTAAGCTAATTGGGCCCTAAATACTACCCTACCTACTTATTCAAACAATGAGACTTAAACAAAACCTTATGGGAGGGTTTTAGCTTAAGAATAAGCTATCAAGACACCTCCAAAATGCTAAATAAGGACAAAAAGGTAAAGTGCATATGTCTAAGAACTAAAAAAAACAAATCATAGCTAAAGAGAAGCTTTCAACAAGCTTTAACATGGGTGCCCAAAGGGGCTGCTGTAGGGGCTGATGGACAGAAAAAAAAGGAAACAAAGAGCATGTTTTAAGGGATAAAATAAGCTACTAATCTAGTTCTAATGTGCAAATAAGCTATAGTGATATAAGAGGGTCCTAAATAAGCATTGGTGGGAACCTAAAATAAGCAATAACAAAAAGTAAAAGAAAGACTAATAAGCTCTAAAACTGCCTCCCAAGCCTGTTGCTGTAACAATGGTGAAACAGATTGACCTTTAAAGAATAAAGATAGTGCTTTGTATGGATTTCCGTTTCTAGCATACCCACAAATCATTGATGTCCAGATAATCGAACTATTTTGGGTTATTGAGTCGCTGTTAAACATTTCTTCTGCATCTCTCACAGACATTTCATCAAACACCTTAACAACCAAATCCAAACTTGCATCTTTTTGATGATGGTGGCGTGGCAAGGCGGTGGAGGTGGCTGTGGTGTCGGTGTGGTGGTGCTATAGAGAGAGAGGGAGAGGGAGAGGCATTAAAAGGGATGTGAGAAAGAGTAAAAGATAGGCTTTATGATATAAAGTTACACAAGGACGAACGGTGTAATTGTTTAGAGCCACAGGGATGATTTATGTAAATTAATGTAAGTAATTTTTTATTAGAGCCTACAAAAGGAAAATTAGGAAAGTTTAGTGCTACTATAGGAAAAAAAAAGTTCGATGCCCAGAAAAGGAAAAGGTGGCAACTTCGATGCCTTTTTAGATCATTTTCCCTAAATAATAAAAGGTATAAAAGGTGTTTTCAACCTATCCAATCTTCATCTAACAGTCACAGGGAACAAAAAAAATTTGGTCTGAGGGCAGTTTTGTCATTTGACCTGTATTTTAATTCACCTTCAAACTTAAAAAAATTGTCATAACTTTTAAACGATAAACTTTTACGAAAAATCGATTTCACCATAATTTCCAGAATTAATTATCTTTAATTTGGTATAAATTTTGATATAAAAACCAAAACCATTTTATAAGATTTTAAGTGGGTGCTGATTTTCTTGAAATTTTCGGTATCTTCGACCCTAATTTTATCTAACTTGGTTAAATTACGCAAAACTTAAAGGGATTGAGTTGTAGAATAGCAACGTACTTTTCCAAGTGTCTCATTCTGGTACGTGTACTTTTTTTAAGCTGTAGAATAACAATGTACTTTCCATAAGTGTCCCGTTCTACTACGTGTACTTTTTTAAGTCGTAGAATAGCAATGTACTTTCTATAAGTGTTCCAATTTAGTACGTGCGATGACGCACCAAATTGGAACACTTATGGAAGTAGGCGTACCAAATTGGAACACTTTTGGAAAGTACATTGCTATTCTGACTTAAAAAGTACACGACTAGAACGGACACTTATGGAAAGTACATTGCTATTCTCTGACTTAAAAAAGTACACGATCGAATGGGACACTTGGAAAAGTATGTTACTATTCTACGACTCAATCCCAAACTTAAAATACAAAAGTTGTATATTTTTAGCTATTATTTACCCATAAATTTGAATCACTCAATTCCGATATGATATGAGCGAGATATCGCATTTTGAAAATGATGTTTTAAACATATTTAGTCCACACAATGTGTTTAACAAAATTCTTAAGAGAGTTTTTTTTCTTGTAAAAGCAAGTTTAAATACACTAATTGTTATACCATAATATATTTTTAGTTATTTTAGTTATTTTTAACTGATGAACAAGACTAATGAATTTGGGTACATATAAAATTTAGGTTTCATATAATCACCTTTAATCAAGTTATGTTATTTTTTAGTAACTTACTTCATCATGAATTAGTCTTTAATTAATCAAGTTCAAACAAACCCGAGCCCCTAACTTCAAACACTTACTTTCACGGGACTTAAACCAATTTAAACACAATATTCATACACTCAAGATCATTTCAAGGACTTTAAACTAGGGGATTAAAACACAACACAATCACTTATGTATCGTCTTTAAGATTCGGAATCATTTCCCACACCAAAATTCAATGGAATCAAATACAAAAGAGAGAGAATTGCAAGAAATAGTGCTCAAAGCAAGGGAAAAGAAAGTTAACTGAAAGCTATATCTAAAAGCAATTAGGTCACAATTTAAGTTTTTCAAATGTTCTAGAACATTCATGTTTCAAGGATTTGAAAGGGTATTTAAAACTCTCTTCGGATTTGGATTTGAGCAAACGAGTTTCACCGATAAAGTTTTCTGCAACTTGGATTAATTAGAGAATCTCCAAGGCAGATTTTCGTGTGCTACACACACAACTCAAAAATTTCTTAGAAACAAATTTCAATCCTTCCTCAAGGTATGATTACTACTCAAAAAGAACAACACTTAGCAAAACGGTTGGAATGGAGATTCAAAGTTTTAACGATATGTTGATCGAGAACCTGTATATTCTTGAAAAATTACTCCAACAAAGAGCGTTAAGGAGAGATGATATTAAAATAAAGAGAGTTGAAGGAAATTCAAAAGCTAAAAAAGGAAAGAGAGTTGAAGGAAATAGAGGAGCAGCAACAAGAAAGAGAGTTGATTGAAAGGGAGATGATTGAAAAGGAGATGATTGAAGCCTTGAACGAGAGAAGCAATTACAAGAAAAGGAGATGCGTGAAGCCTTGAATGAGAAAAGCAATTAAAAGAAAGGGGAAATTCTACATCTACCCCAACGGTACAAGGGTATTCACCCATGTGCCCCAAAAAATTTCAACTTCTCATGTTAGGCGACCATCATATGATTTTGACACATGTCCCTCTTTATACTTGTGCAAGTAATACTCTAGTAAGATTGTATCATAGGTACTTCTTAGGCGACTCGCCATTATTTCTTGAACGACTTATTTTTTGTCTTTTTTGTGAAAAAGTTGTTAACTACACTTTTGATCCTTGTGTTTTGCTTGATATTTCATTTTTTGTCGCACTCTTTTATTAAACATGAGTGTGCATAAACACAAACATAAATAAATAAACATAAATTCATAAACACGAACACAAATACACAAACACTAACACTAATCTCTCTGTCTCAAAAATCTTTCCCTCATTCTCTCTACCATGGACTAAACTCCTGCCACATCACACCACACCACTTCCACACCACCTTCAGCGACACACCAACCGTCGGATCTGTCTGAATCTCACCACCTCACCTCCACCAAACAGTCACCACATAAGCTCCAAAAAAATCCAATACACTCCCAACCTCGTCCCGTCAACCATCGGCCACCACAAGCCGGATCTTGTCAGATCTGACATAAGCCATAAGATTTGTTTGTTCCTAGAAGACCACACAAGAACATAACGGTAGTGGTGGGTGGGTGGGGGTAGGGGTCTCGGTGTGGTGGTTTCCAGTTGTGGGGCTCTCAGTGGTGGTGGGGTCGCCAATGATTGTGGTGGTGAAAAAAGAGTGTTTTTATTTGGTGTGTAGCGAGACGTTAGAGGAATATTTGAGTGTTTTTATTTTTTGATTTTGATTGTTAAAGTGTGGTTTTGTGATTTGTGAGTATCATATCAAGAGTGGTAGCCAGTTTGTTATTTGATCTGCTTATAGGAGCAGTTGGTACCATGACCCAAGTTAAAGTTTAACCTCCTGCCACGTCAGCGTCACATCAGCTTTAACATTTCTCTTTAACTCACTCAAAAAACACCCACTATAATAACATCCCAAGGTTAAACCTTAACTCACATATTTTCAAATTCAACCCCTAAACTAAAACAAACACCTCATTTATTAAAAAACATATCATTAATTTGAAAACATATTACATTATGAAATTAAAAAAAAAAGTTACAACAAAATAAAAAAAGACACTGGAAATTAAACGTTACAACATAAAGGAAATGACGAAAATACAACCTACTGACGAGGTTGCAAGTCATATTTTTTGATGATTCGGTCTTTTTCATCATTGATCCAAGCCACGACATTTGGATCTTTGCCATCAGTGTCAATCATCAAAAACTTCATCTCTTCCAACCTTGTTATTGTTTCATCTTTGACTTTCTAGGCTCGATACGCCGCTTGGGCAGTTTCACGTTTCATACGATACTCGTTTGTCATAGTTTCGGTGAATTGACTTGACGAGCTCGTTCCTCCGGTGCTCGCTCCCCCAGTACTTGTCGTGCTCTCGGATCTTGCTTTTTTGGAAGCACGTTTTTTTCTGATGGGGCGTGGTTGTTCATCATGACCAAATAAAGCCTCGTTTGTTTCGCTTGGGACATCGCCGGTTAAATCAAACGGATCCGGAGAGTCCCATTTCTTATGAAGACGCAAAATCTCCCAAGCTTCTTCGAGAGCAAACGGCGCGGATTTGTGCTTGTCACGATACATTTGCTTCGCCCATTTCATGATATCCATCTCATTTTCCCCACTTCTCTATTCTCATTGAGGACGTTTGAAAAAATCGTTGAACTTTGTGCAATCACGGTTTAATGTTTTCCACTTGCTTGTTATCATATCCTTGTTGCGTCGTTGAAAATTGAGTCTATTGAACTCATTTCTGACCCGTTGCCAAAACGTATCACGATCTTGTGCACGCCCGACCATCGGATACTCCGTAACAGCTACATAACACCTGGCAAGTAATTCTTCCTCTTTTGGTCCAGCAACGCAGTTTTCGTCATCATCATCATCGATTGGTTCGGGGTCTTTGGATTCTTTTTACTTTCGTTTAACACGACCTTTGGGCTTTGGAGGAGACGTGGGTATTTCGGGAATATCATGTGTTTCAGTTTGCGAATGTTGTGAGAATTGTAGATTTTGAAAGTTGGTGTTTAATGTGTTTTGTTGATTTTGTTGCCAAAACAGATATTGTTGATGTTGTAGGAAAAGATCTTAGCTCGACAAGCCTAGTGGGTTGGGAAAAGAGACGTTTGGGTTTGAAGATGAACCTGCGTTCGGGTTTGAGGTATTCCTCCCACCACCGAGAAGATTCATGAATGTATCATCATTGTTGCCTCCCGACATGTTTTTTTTAGTAATTGGAAGTATTATATTGAGAGGATTGAGTAGTGTAAGTGTGAAAAAAATTTGTTATTTTAGTTGGGTATTTATAGTGGTAAAAAATGTTTTTGATTTTTTTTATATGATTTTTTTTAAACCCCAACGGCTAGTAGCCGTTTTGGGGGGGGGGGGGTAAAGTGATTTTTTTTATTTGGCCTCTTTAACGCTCGTTATAGCGTTAACGTGTGACTTTTAACGTGGGGTTAACGAGGGACTTGGTGTTGGTAACGGAGGGTAACGTGGGAATAACGTTTGGGAGGAGGGGGGGCGTTATTATTGCAAGTGCTCTAATGCAAATTCATTTTTCACAAGAAGTTTCATTTCTCCAAAATATTGTTCTTGCCCATTGTCTTTCACAAGAAGATAATAGAAAGCTAGAAATCAGTTAAAGATTTGGCTACATGAATGTATGTGCAGATATTTGGATACATGAATGGAAAAGGGAATGACTTTATTAATAAGAAAGTCTAGAAGCCTAAGAGCATCCACTATGATAAACCTTTTACAAAGGTTTATACATTAATACATCAATAAATTTTAGACCTTTTGATTTTATAAACCTATATTCACTATAGTATAAACCTTTGCAAGTTCATAAAATGTCTTTTTTAACAAATGCATTAAGTGTATTAAATTCATAAAAAGGTTCAAGAATTAGGACCTCTTCATGCCACATAGACATGAAATGAGTGTCCACTATTGTTGAAATAAACATAAACCTTTTCATATTTCTTAGACCTTTTCATAAACCCACCATAGTGGATGCCCTAAGATTTTGCAATATTCATCTATTGCTGGTTATAGTTATGGTAATGGTTATGTGAAGAAGTTGAACGCCTAAATGCAGGAAACTTCAATTGTATATCTACAATCATATAGATGGTTTTTCTTAAAGCACACATCGTTTAATATGGATCTAATTTACTAAGGGTATATAAGGAATAGTATAATTAGGCATAATATTAGGTCTATTAATTAGTTATACTCTTTGTATTTTAGGGAAATACAATGTGTTTTTATTTATAAAACAGAAAGAAAGAATGTGATCAAAAATGAAATAACAAACAAATCACAAGGACCAAAAATGTAGTTAACAATTTTTTCACAAAAAGACAAAAACAATTCGCCTAAGAAATAGTGGGTCTAGTTGCCCAAGAAGTATCTATGATACTAGCTTACTAGAGTAGTACTTGCACAAGTACAAAGAGGGACATGTGTCAAAATTATATGATAGTCTCTTAAGATTTCGAAGCCGACCTTCGCCCATGAGGCATTTGGAGAAGTTGAAATTTATTGTGACACATGGGGTGAATACTCTTGTATTGTTGGGGTGTGTTTGGTAAAGAGAAAAGAAATAGGAGAAATAGAATTGGATTAAATTCCATTGTTTGGTAGAGAGAAATAAAAAAGGTGGAGAATTGAAGAGAAATTGGTTGAGAGTTGGAGAGAAATGGTAGTGTAATTTGGTTAACCTCCATTTTCATTATTTTGGTGGAGAATTTAGGGCCCGTTTGGTTTGTAGATAGGTTTAGCATTATGATTTGGATTTGGATTTAAATTTGGTTTAAGATTTGGATTTGGATTTAAAGTATAAGAGAGAAAATAATATTTAAAAATATATTTTATATTAAAATATCAATTACAAATTATTTATAATGAGAGGATAAAAAGAAAAACATGTGAAAGAGAAAATATTTGGGCCCACTCTTGTCTTAAAACCCCCCACCTTCCCCTATCTTTAGTACATGCCTAAATATTTGGGTTATATATGAAATACCAAATGCAAAAAATGCAAACAAATAATTGACTTAAAGTTTAAAACCCAAAACCCGTGCTAACCCCCCAAACCAAACGGACCCTTAGAGAAATGAGCTTTTTTATTTATTTATTTATTTTAATTTTTTTAATTTCTTCAAATTATAATTTTATTAAAGAATGTACTTTGTTAGTTTGTTAATAAAATTTTGTGTAAACAAATTACGTGTGCAACATCATGTGCTCAAAACATTTTGGAAAAAAAATGTTGCTCGAAATATGTTTTTCAAAGGAAAAAAAGTTTCGCGATTATAAATTATTTCAATTCTCTGGCACTACCAAATAGTAGAATTTAATTTATTTCTCATTCAATTCCATTTCTCTAGATTTAATTCTCCACTCCATTTCTAATCTCTGAAATTCTCTCCACCAAACATGCCCTTAGGGTAGATTTAGAATTTGCCCACAGAGGTGAAAGGACGAGAAATTGACAGAGAGATACAAACACAAGAGGGTACAGTGAATTTGCCCTATTCCTTTGATTGGTTCGGTCGCAATGTTTCCCATCTTTACAAATGATCCATCTTCAATTGATTTACATATTTGAAACCAACGAAGATCCTTGCAAACATGACTTGTTGCACCCGAATCAACCCACCAAGCAACTTCATCATCCCGAACATAAAATGCATCAGAAATTACAGAAACATAATGTAAAAAATTATCAAAATTCTTCATAAAATCAGAAGTATAACCTTGTTGCTTTTCAGGATCCTTAGACCCACTTGAACCAGCGCCATTATTGCCCTTACGAGAGCGACAATCCTTCTTCATATGACCAAGCTTGTTATATTTCCAACAAGTCAATGCACCCTTCTTGTTGGCAAATTTATCATCACCACTTTTGAACTTTCTTTTGTTCTTATTGTTGTTAGAATTTTTGGCTCCATCTCCTTCAACCATGTTAACAAAAGAAGATCCAATTTGGTTCTTTCCTTTAGGATTATTATCAAATTCCTGATTTCTTAATCCTTCCTCAATTCGTAGATGACTACCGAGTTGAACCAAATTTAACTCTTTCTTTTTATGTTTCAAACCATGTTTGAATTCTCTCCAGGAAGGGGCAGTTTATCAGTGATAACTGCAACCGAGATGGCTTCATCCATTATCAACTTATGTTGGGTATAATGTCCCAGAAGCCTTAACATTTCACGATACTGTTTCATGTCAGGCCTGGTATCAACCATCTTGTAATTCATAAAATTACTCACAAGAAACGTTTTTGCAAAAGCAACTTCTGCCATGTATTTGGATTCTAGGGACTCCCATAGTGCTTTTGCAGTTTCAAAGTTTTGATAGATATCAAATAGGGAATCAGACATATCGTTTAGGATGTGACCACCGCATATAGTCGTCATTTTCCCACTTCATCCTCTTCCTAGTCGTATCCAAAGTTCCATCCTCGGACCATTCAGGACTGGGTGTACTTAGAACGTACCCAACTTTCAGGGTGGTAAGAAGAAAGTGCATCTTCTTTTGCCAGCGTCGAAAGTCCTGCCCTTCAAAATTTTCCAACTTATCAAACTTGCTCGTCATATCCTTCACAGATTCTCCGCTAGTTATGATAACAGAATACTTAAATCTTTGTTAGAAATTAGTATCACAGAAATCTGAGAGTCATGTAAACACTTTCATATAGAAGTATCTCGATGGTTCTATCGAAATCTTAATCGGATAAAACTCAGATTAGAAACGAGAATATGTTTTTGTTGTTATGAAAAACCGAACCAGAGATGGATAATGAATATATGACCAATAAACTGAACAATGGTTGTAACTGCCATAGCAGTTATTTAACTACCGAAACAGTTAAATCAAAGGGTAAAAATTAAGTCCATAATTCCAGGAAATTTTATTTTCAAGTGCGTTTTTAGTATAGCACTTTATAACAATTAAAATTTTTCTAGCCAGGGGCTCTGCCCCTTGGACCCTGCTACCAGGGGCGCTGCCTCCGGACCCTATCAATCGGGGCTTCGCCCCCGGATGATAATCATAATAACGTCATACAAGTGTGCACTTCGCACAACCCTGGCTTGTTAAACGTTTTCACAACTACACATTGGTCAACTAAGTCAATCCATTACACTAAAATCATATTGGTGATGTAAAATCACCAACAGAACACTATGTAAGTAAAAAATGTACCAACTAATAATTAACTTTTGAGGATACGTGAGACAAAGTGAAGAGATTGGTGATGGCTATGTATTTTAATAATAAGCTTTATTTGTTGACGATAGTGACAAAGGAGTAGTGCAATGAATGGTTGATTTATTTCCCATAAAGTAAATTTAGCAATTGCCCTGTCCCGCCACTCAATTTATTTCCCATAAAGTCAATCCATTACACTAAAATCATATTGGTGATGTAAAATCACCAACAGAACACTTATATCCGTCCGATATTGCTTATATCCGGGACGGAGCCAAGAGGGGCTGGAGGGTGCTCGGCCCCTAACCCACCCGCCTAGCCCACTTTAATGGCGGCAGTTTTCGAACGTCAAAACTATGGATGATAGAAGCTTGTCCTTTCCGTTAAAATTGTCGTTTCTATCAAAAGTACTTTTTGGCGTGTATTGTAGTTGATGGTTGTAGGTTGCGGTTTCTTGGCCAAGAACAAGATGTACAGGAAGAGATAGGTGATGTAGAGGAAGAGATAAGGTTGTTTCTAGGGAGTAGACAAGAAAATGAGTGTTCCCATGTAGTAATGTTTAATATTCTCTTTTGGTTTCATGTCTTTATTTCTTTATTTTTATATACGAATAGACTAGTCAATACTTAGTTACTTTTGGTTCATATCTTTATTTATCTTCTAAGTTTGGATATTTAAAATTTACTCGTAAGATCTCAAGATAGTATTATGTCATCCGGTTTTGATTTGGGCGCTTGAACATTTAACTCATAAACTCATATTGATCCATATCTTTTACAAAATAGTTAATGAAAATGTTCGATAACGTATCAAATTATGTACATAAAGGATTTTGTTAATGTGTGCCCATTATGTTACAACCGAGTTTCTAAAACAAATAATAGTATGTTACTACTGAAAAAAAAATTGAGCCCCCCCTAATATAAATTCCTGGCTCCGTCTCTGCTTATATCGTCGTGGTTTGCTGATGTCCGCCCGATCCCGGCTAGTGAACAGTAGAATGTACAGTGCTCTACACCTCATGGTTAACCCACCTCCTGCTTTAGAGTTTGTCATGATTTAGCCAAAACTAAGTCCAAAGGAAAACGACTCCAACCTCCTACTCCTTCAACTTCATCATCAAATAACTCAGAAGATGGACTTCCAAACTCTAGGCTTCAACCTCACGAGTACTATGAGGCACTTCCAGAGATTGACAAGCCC
Source organism: Chrysanthemum lavandulifolium (assembly GCA_022545495.1). NCBI lineage: Eukaryota > Viridiplantae > Streptophyta > Magnoliopsida > Asterales > Asteraceae > Chrysanthemum > Chrysanthemum lavandulifolium. The sequence goes on along the minus strand of CM040245.1, from coordinate 240,886,773 downwards.
TCGGAAGAATTCAAGAAAACTAAGGGTATGTTCAAGTGTCTTGGTAGGATGCTCTCCAAGATCAACAAAAAGTTGGACAAGAAATGAAGGTTTTAAGGAGTGTTTGGTACAAGAACAAAAACAATGATGTATGATGTACTTTCGCTTTCTAGGATGATAACTAAACATTGAACAATCACGTGAACTAACTTTGCCGTGCAGGGGGATAACATCTTGATGTTATCAAATTTTCACCATTTTCACTATTAAGTGAAATCACTAGCCCCTAATTGAAATACATGCTCCCATGTGTTTATATATGTGTTATTGCTTTTTCCTAACCACAAATTATGTTTTACATATGTTTTAGGAAAATTTGCGGAATTCAAAAAATTTTAAGATGGTTAAAAATTCCCTCTTTAAACAAAACAAGTACCCACGGAACCGACGGACCCAGAATTATGGTTCTGTCCGTTATAATTTTTGGTGCCGCCAAAATCTCACCACCGAACCAGCCGGACCCAAAAAACGGGTTCCGCCCGTGTAATGTTTTGGTTCCGTGGATACCTGCAGGTATGTTTCGAAATTTTTTTTAATCCCGCACTCTAGTTCACTATATCTTGTTACTGGAATACTTTTTACTGATCACTATTCACATTAGGGCTAGTTTAGCTTGCTTGGACCAATAGGATATCCTTTTCTCACCAAAACTCAAAATTTCTCAAAATCCACCCAAGGAACCCTTTTCTATAGAGGAAGGAACCCTAATTTTGGTTCCTTGCAATTCGTGGGTGTCTGATCTTCAGGATTTTGCAATGATTGAAGTTCATTAATTGCATATCTTGATAAACTTACTCAAGACTTCCTCTATGGATTGACTTAGGAAGATTTGACATGCATTTAATCACTACAAAATCATTAGAAACCACTTTATCTGTATGGTTTAACATCAAATCAAACACAAATTTCTATAATTCTACATTTCTATAAATTGATACATCATGGATGGTCTTTTTCACACCTTCACCATTACTTACTCTTTCTCTTAGAACTTATCAAGCTTAATTACAATGACAAAGTCATCAACCTCATCACCTTCAAGCAAACCTCTCAAGAAAACCGCGAGAATTAGCGAAAGACCATGTTGCTTTGTCAACCTAAGCTCCTCATCAGACTCATCACCACTCAACATCCTGTATTAGAGATGATAACTTCCTCACCTTAAGTACTCCAACTCCACCACCAAAATCAACCATTATTTTGAATACTCCACCACCAACCAAAACACCAATCATCACCTCTCCTCCACCGGCTCCAACACAACCATCAAAAACACCTTCATCACCAAAATCCCCAAACCTTATTCCACTTGAGCTTTTTACAACACCACCAACATCTCCTCATCCATTTGCGGATGATTTGGATGACTTACCACCTAGACCAACAAATCCACCACCTCTTCCATCTTTTGTCACCATTGAGCGTATTGCTCATGAAACTCCAAGAGCATCCTTTGAACCAAACGAGCCTTTTTAAGATGAACCTAGTCCTCTACTTTTTCACCCAATCCATAAAGAAATCCATGGGCCACTATATGGAGATCATGCTCTACCACCTCACTCATTCTATCCACATATTGAAGACAGTGATGAGTCAATGTGGGAAGACCACCCATAATCTCAAGTAGAGATCCAAGATCATCTTGATAATTTCCAAGATTTTTCAAACATGGTAGATTCTCATCTCAATGAGGCAATGCAAATGCAAACCGATTTTCTCTCTTCCCTCGTTGCTCCATCAAATCTTAGCCATCATTCAACCAATGTTCCACCACTAACCAATGAACCTAGTCTACCACCAAATTAACCTCGCCATGGTTGCTCCCATTGTGAGCGAACCGCTCATCTAAGTGAAAGGACCCGTATTATGGTCCACAAACTTCAAGATGAAATGAGGTTCATCCTTAACCACATTCTTTAGTGTATTAACGCTCTTTCTCATCCTCCACCACAATAGGATGGTCATTAGTTATTTCTAGGATTTTTATTTTCTAAGTTATTTTTTTTTCTTTTCTAGGATTTTTATTTATTTTTTTCTTTTATAGGATTTATTTTTTTTATGTCACCACATCTCCATTATTGTCCATTTTATGACTTTTAGTCATAAAAACTTTACTAACGAATGATGTTTGTTATAATGATGTTGGTTACTCTAAGTGATTCTTTGTTGATTGTAACTATATTTATGCTTGTATGGTGCTTGTGATGATAGCATGCTTCTAACCTTTGTCTTGTAGCTTTTCATAATTCATGTATCTTTCTCTTGGCACCTAATTAAGGGGGAGCATTGGCCAAGGGGGAGCATGTGGCTTGGGCTCATTGCATTATCCGCCTAGCCTTTTCTTTTTGTTTCGGCAAAAAGGGGGAGAATATTATTGAACTAGAACATTGACTTTCAAAAGTCAACAACACTTTTTGACTTTCAAAAGTCAACAAATGCTTTCTAATAAAGTAAACCAAAAATTGACAAACAAAATTCAACACTAGCTAATTCAGATTTTAAGACAAAATAACTTTTAAATTGTCAACTTTAGTTAACTAGCTAGATCTCTTAAGTTCAAGTTAATTTCATACTTTTAAAATTCTTGTACATCTTTACATCTTTGTTAAAAATAGAATTTATGTTTTGTCCTCAACAAAAGGGGGAGATTGTTGATACAAATATCGTCCAAAAACGTTATTTATATTTTACGATCTTTACCTTGTTTTGTTGTCGACAAAAGTTAATTATATTTTTGCAAAATATAAAGTTTGTCAAGATTGTTAGATATTATTAAAAGCTTTTTTTTAAATAGTTTTCAACATTTAAGCATTAACATTTTATCACTTTTGATTAACTACATATCAATCTACATTATTAGCCTTCTAAATTAAAATATGTCTCAACATTTTAGATCAATCATTTTTTACTTTAACAAGATATTACATAAGTATTTACTTATATAACATGTAAATTCTAAAAATGAAAAACTATATATTACATCATGTCTTGCATCAACTTAGAAATCTTTAGAAGATTTCATGAAATATTTTGTTCAGATATTCACTAAACATATCTTGCATAATCTTGGGTAGATTTGGTAAGATCCTTGAAAGATTTTTTGTGATCTTTTCTGTCAGACTGACGAAACCAAAAATTATAAAGGGCGGACCCTTTTTTTGCTTTTGTCCAGTCCGTTTTCTGCTGATCACTTGGCTTATAAATAGCAAGCCAACCCAAGTTGTTTTCTCATCCCTCATAAGCATAAAACACATACATTCTCTTATTCTATTACATCTATCTCAGTTTCATTTCATTTTAGTGGTCATCTTTTGTAGCAAAGAATATCAAGCCATAATCAAGCTTCAACGAATAGTTGAAAGTCTTGTTTGTTTTGTTGTTGTGTGAATGTTCATACATCATTGTTGTACCAAACCATCTTAAATATCTGAGTGTGATCGGTTAGTATTTTAGTCCTTAAAATACATAGTGTGTTGGGAGTGGTTGTACCCTTGTAAAAGAACTCGACATCTAGCTTTGTGTCGGAAATATTGTGTAAGCGACGTGTAAAGGTTTTCTCCGCTGGTTAAAGGAGCTTGTTGATTAGTGAAGATAACTCTGGAGTTGGAGACTCGGGGAGTGGAGTAGGGCAAGGAAAAAAAGTCTTTGTAGACCGAACCACTATGAACAACCTTGTCGTGGTTTGATTGTTTCTTTCCTTACTTTCATATTATTTATTACTTACATATTATTCATTCTTTGCTTGCATATCATTTGTCCTTTAACATCTATATTGATTGATATCACAATAAGTCTTAAAAAAAAATTAAATTTAAACGATAAAACTATTCAACCCCCCTTCTAGTTTTCCACAAACTTAAAATTTGATTTTCTTAACAAAATCTCTTTTCTAACTACTTTTAAATTTTATACACGTTTTTATATATTTTTATTAAACATTTTTATATAAGTTTTATGCACATTTTTATACACACATATTTATACACGTTTTTCTACATTGTTTTATACACGATTTTATACACATATTTTTATACACGTTTTTCTGCACGTTTTTACACACTTATTTATACACAATTTTTTACATGTTTTATACATAGTTTGAATATACATGTTTTTATACATTTTTATCTGTTTTACACGTTTTTATGCGTTTTCATCCATTTTTATACGTTTTTGTCCGGTTTTATATGTTTTCATCCGTTTTTATACGCTATCGTCTATTTTTATACGTTTTAATCCGGTTTTTATACATTTTCGTCCATTTTATACGTTTTCGTCCCTTTTTATACGTTTTCATCCACATTTATACGTTTTCAATTTTTATATGTTTTTATACGTTTTGCTACTTTTTTATCCGTTTTTACGCATTCATCCGTTTTTATACATTTTTGTCTTATTTATCCTTGTTTTTTCATACGTTCTTATATGTTTTTCGTGCGTTTTTATACGTTTTTACCCGTTTTGTCCGATTTTATATGTTTTCATCCGTTTTTAGAGTGTACATCAGTTTTTAAATGGTATCATACGTTTTTATCCATTTTCATCCGTTTTATACGCTTTCATCTGTTTTATACGTTTTCATTTATTTTTATATGTTTTCATACGTTTTTATCTTTTTTCGTCCCTTTCTATACGTTTTCGTCTGTTTTTATATGTTTTCATCTATTCTCATACGTTTTCATCCATTTTTAAATGGACAAAAACATATAAAAACATTTAAAAAAAAAGGACGAAAACGTATAAAAATAGGGGAAAACATATGAAAGTTATAAAACGTATAGAAATGGATAAAACGTATGAAAGCGTAAAAAGGGGACGAAAACAAATAAAAATGGACGAAAATGTATCAAAATGGACGAAGACATATAAAAACATTTAAAACAAATGAAAATGTATAAAAACGGATGAAAATGTTAAAAACGTATTAAAACGAATAAAAACCGTAAAACATATGAAAACGTAAGAAAAACAACGCAAACACATGGATGGAAACGTATAAAAATGGCGGATAAAAACGTATGAAAACGTTAGAAAACGGATAAAAAAAATGATAAAACGTATGAAAAAAAAAAAAAAAAAAAAAAAATACCTATAAATACGTATAAAAAAATGACGAAAACGTATGAAAATGGACAAAAACATATGAAAATGGGCGAAACGTATAAAATGGATGAAAACGTATAAAAACGGATGGAAACGTATAAAAATGGACAAAAACGTATTAAAGCGTATGAAAACGGGCGAAAATGTATAAAAACGTATGGAAACATATAAAACTGACGTAAACGTATAAAAGAGATTAAAACATATAAAAACATACAAAAATGTACAAATCAATTTGGTGAGTGTACAAATCACCTCCCTTTTGTAATACTGCATTTTCCAAAGTTTATAAAAGAAACATATGAGAGTACAATCTTATACCTACATTATATACATTAGTGGAGGGAATGAGAAAAGAATATTGATCAAGTCTTTGGTCATTTGCTACTTTAATTTAGTCTTCTAGTAGAAATTTTCTTAGGGAAATTAGCCACATCAAATTAGCTCCTTATCATCATGCATATCTACTTATTTATCAATACATCATTTTGATAAACTTATTATCGATCATAGCCATAAAAAAGAAACGCAAAAGCAATCAACCATTTTACATCTATTAGTTTTATATAGTTTTTTAAATAGTTTTAGCTATCATATTTGTGGGCATCCTATAGAAGTCTACTTTCTTGAATCTCATTCCCTTGAAGTTTCTTGATCATCTGTGGCACGCTGTAACTAATCTTTTGTAACTCAAGTAATAAAATTTAAACCATTTTGAGATTATGATCTAAGTACAAAATTTGCACTTTCTGAATGTTAAATTTACAGCAATGTATGATTTCCTAGCTACTGTAGTATAGAAATGAACAAGCAGGATCAGAAAATAAAAAATTGAGAACTAGAAAGAGACGAGATAACTTACAGTTTTTTGATTGGTTAAGAAGCAAGCAGAAAATATGAATGGCAATCAACAATGAAATGATGGATACTTCTAATCACGTCTGACATTAAATAATACAAGTGGGTTGACCTCAAGCCAAATTTATGTTGAAAAATAAGTCATAAGTCAAGTCAAGTCAATGAAAATAAGTCATAAGACAAGTCAAAACAAGTCAATGAAAATAAGTCATAAGTCAAGTCAAGTCAAGTGGGAAGACTTTGTTACGTATTGTATTTGTTACTCTCGTTCAACAGAGTGTGCAGTTACTCACTCCAATTTGTGCGTTCTTGCTCTGTCAATTTCATACCCAAGCGGGGCCTAGTCATTTTAGGGGTGTTTGAGATTGCCTTTGGAGGTGGATTATCTGATTATTGCGATTGAAAAGCGCAGATAATCAGTTTTGAGTGTTTGGTAAATATTTTTAAAAACGTGATTTTACTACTGAAAACGCAGTTTTGCAGCTGAAGGTAGGGACCTACTTTTTGCAACCGTGGTTTTGCAAACGTGATTATGTGCAAACGTGATTTTTCCCAAATACCCCTTATATAAAAACCACAACTGTCATTTTAAAAACACTATACAAGCTCAAAAGTTCTCATTTCTTTGGCGGGTCCCACCTACATTAATGGAATCAAATATCCCTTGTGTAGCTCCACATGAAGGAGCTTCTTTTGTCATAAGACATGACCTCAGATAGGAAGGCATGGAGAGATAGAAGTTGGATCGGCAGGTCCTTGATGTTTAGTGGGTTTAGGTTGTTTTTGGGCGTTTAGTGGGCTAGGTACTTTGCCATAGTTAGGCCATGTGCGTAGCTTTTCCTTGTTTGCCTTTGTTTTAGGCCCCGTGTGTTTACCCCTTAGGTTTTCCTGCTTTATCTTGCCCCCTGCGTTTTTGGTTTTTGCTTTGCCTCCGCCTTAGGCCCCGCGCATTGCTTTGCTCTACTCTGTTTTGCTCCCTTAGGTTTGTCTGATTTGATCTGTCTGCGTGTTTTTGCCTTTTTTTGCCTGCTTGTTGTATGTTGTCTTCTGCCTTTCTGCTCTCTCTGCTTTTTCTCTCATCCGCACACTGCACTAGCCGGAGGTCTCGTTGAAGCAGCCTCCTACTCCGGGTTTATCCCAGGGTGGGGTGGATCTGCTCACATTCTACCTCCTCCATACTCTGCCCTGACCGGATTGGATTTGTTGTTGTTGTTGTTGTGTTATTGATCATATAAAGGCATTTGATTCATACACACTTTTGACTTGAACTATACACATTTATAGGTCTAATGATTATGATTTATTATTTTATTTATTTTTATTATTAAACAATTTATCATTAAATAATGATTACATTCAATCTCTTTTACATATATCAAAAGAAATGGGGTGTAAACCATACAACCAATTATATACACACTTATAGGCCAAAAGTGTGTATTAATGATTACATTTTGACCATTAACTTAACATAAAATAATGATTACCTTTTTAAAATATATATATATATGAATTAATACCTCTTTTTGATTTTTTTTTTCTCTAGTTTTGTAATTAATACCTCTTATAATTTATTTTGTCTTTACTTTTAGTTTAATTTTTAATTATATTTTTTATCGGTGTATTATCTGTAGAATCGTTTCACAGGTTTATTTCCATAATCGAATTATAAACAAGGCACAAGATTTGACAAGAGGTGATTCTTTATTTACTAAACAACATGGTTACATTGTTTATACAAGACACACCCTAAACATTTACAAGTACTAATCTATTTATAGGTTTCCAACACGTTCTTGTGAACCATCGTGGCCCTTTGGTTTGTAACCGAATTCTGTAACTAATAACTAACTAACTTCTATAACCACCATAACTATAAAACGGTTATTAACTATCTAACGTACAATTTCAGCCCTTTGGCTTTCGTTTTTATGCTTAACAAGACTTATGCAATTACAAGGTCCAACATTTTCCCCCTAATTGTTTAAGTCTTGTTCTCCGAATCTTTATGCTCTTCTCCACGTTAGTATCACCAAATTCCAACAACTTGTTGATTTTCATTCGATGTTTACCCAAGTTGTTTGTTGCCTCGTTGTTGTTGTGTTTATTTCAAACCAATTCGCAAATCCACAAAATGTTCTTGGCTTCCTTATTATTTTGTTTCGAATTGTTTTTGCTCAGAACCAACGAGTTCTCCTTTTTCTTCCTTTATTGGTTTTCCTAACTTTTCTTCACGTTGGCGTTCCCCTTTTTGTGTGTTGACTTGAATTCCTTTCTCAACAACCGTGTCTTGAACTCTTCTTGTTCTCGATTTTCTGCCAAACAATCAAATAATGTTTTGTTGTTGTTGTTTCTTTTATCTTGAATTCCAAGTCTCTTTCCACACAAAATACTTCAATATTTCTCTCGGTATCCTTCCATAACAAACGAGTGTTTGTTTCTCTTCTTGTTGCGTTATATAGCGAACAAGGTTTCCCTGCTTCTTTGTTGTCGTGTGATATAGATCACCAATAGAGGTTCTCGTGACAAATCTGTTGTTCATACCATCTTCATGTAATCCATCTATCTCTGCATTATCCTTCTGGCCTTGTGGGTCCCTGGCTTCGCAACTTTGTCGCTTTCTCCCACATTGGCTTTTCATCCCAAGGTACTTTTGCAGTCTCATGGTATACAACTATCAAATCAATGAACTTCCTGTAGCAATCTCTTGTTGCTTCCTCTTCACCATCTGTCAAGCCTTGTAAACTTGCAATGGTCTTCCATTTGACAGTGGTCTTCCATTTGTCACCGAGTCTCTTCCGTTCCCAACGTGTTTCCCTTGGTGTCTTTTCCCTCGTTTGATCTTGATGATCTAAACTTGAATCAAACTCTTGTAATCTTCAATCCCTTATTTCTGATGTCACTTCCTAGGTCTGAACCTTTGGCTCTGATACCAATGTAGAATCGTTTCACAGGTTTATTTCCATAATCGAATTATGAACAAGGCACAAGATTTGACAAGATATGATTCTTTATTTACTAAACAACATGGTTACATTGTTTATACAAGACACACCCTAAACATTTACATGTACTAATCTATTTATAGGTTTCCAACAGGTTCTTGTGAACCATCGTGACCCTTCGGTTTGTAACCGAATTCTGTAACTAATAACTAACTAACTTCTATAACCGACATAACTATAAAACGGTTATTAACTATCTAACGTACAATTTCAGCCCTTTGGCTTTCGTTTTTATGCTTAACAAGACTTATGCAATTACAAGGTCCAACATTATCAGAATACAAATAGTTAATGAGAAAATAAATTGTTTATTAAAAAAATAAAAACATGTAACAATCGTAATAACTTTATAAAGTAAAAAGTCATGAATACATTTGTCTTTCATTCTGAATAATTTGAGTATACATGCGTTGGCGACTTAAATATATAGTTTTTCATGCGGATGCAACCTCAGTTTTGTACCTCCTCCATTGTTGGTGATTTGGCGGGATTGAACAACTTTCATCTAGCGTTACATAAATGTAATGAGCATCCCTCACATGTGCAATCACAATGAGACCACTTTCTTGTGATGGGTTTGGACCATACCAAAGTGAAAAACATATAAAATTTTGTGTCAGGGATATACATATAACCGGCCGGTTATAGAGTGAAGCAATAACCAACCCCTTGTCTGGCATGATCATCCATTTGTCCTGCGGTGCAAATCCAGTTCCAAAAATGTCCACAGAGTTTCGAATTCGTTGAAAGTCATTACTATGCCACATGCCCGTTTAATTTAGCTCATGAAAATCTAACACTTCCAACAAATGTTGTCGAATTAGTGACCACCTATTTTCGTTGAGACGAAGACCAATGGCAACTGACCGAAATCCAAAATTTCTATCTCCTAACACATCATGAAAACTTACGATCTATCGATGTAAAATACCTGTAATATACTTCATGAAATCTTCACTATTATAATCTGGAATGTATGAACTATGTCTCTTATATGAACTGTGTCTAGCAGGTTCTTGGACATATGAGTTGTGTCTTACGTATGAACTGTGTCTCGCGGGTTCTTGGACGTATGAACTTTATCTCGAAGGTTCTTCGTTTAAATCTGGGATTGGATCGCGAGTGTAACTTGTTTGATAATATGAGTATGAACTATGTCTTTCTGGTTCCACATTTAAATCAATCCCAGCAAACCTGGCCGGCTGACTACATGTTTGAGGAACACATTTTTTCTGATGTTGTATTTTCAAACTTGGGCTCCCGTGAGTTTTTTTCTGAACGACGGGTTCACTGATGGTGATAAAGATTTAAAACGTACGCTTTAGGGGGTCATTTAAGCCCTAAATCGACCACTTTTATATTCGTTACTGCTTAATTTCGTTTCTTTTTTACTTTTTAAGTCTCTTGGAAGAACAATGCTGGAATGAAGCATATTTGGACGAAAAGGAGCAAATAAATGAAGAAAAAATGGCAAAGTCAAGATCGAAGTCACTCAAAGCTGATCAATAGTACCTGACGGCGTCCCAATCAAAGGGCGACGCCGTCCCTCTATGATGACTTGATCAAAACATGCACGCGACGGCTCAATGGAAACTCTGATCTTATAACATGAAGGCGTCACACCTTAAAGAAGAAGGGCGTCACTCACAGTTTTCCTCTCAGACGACCCAGATCTAGAATCAAGACGACGTCCCAACTGAAGACCGACGGCGTCACAACTCTAAGGTGACGCCGTCCCATCGATGACTTGGCCCAGACGAAACCCTAATGATGGCGAGTTGACGCCGTCGCACTTCTAAATCTATATATAGAATTTGATTTTTATGCATTTAAAGAGGTAGACTTTTGGAGAAAAAACCCTAAATCATTTGTAGTCCGAATTGGACAGTATCTTGGGGTCTCATACCCTATTTTACACATCGAGAAAAGTCTTTTAATCCAAAGTAACATTATGTCTATCCTGAATTCGATTGATTGTGTGTATGCTTGCGTGTTTACCATGTCTAGCTAAATTTCTTGTGTGTTTGCTTAGATCTATGAAACCTGGTTATTAATTATTGTTAGGTTGTTTCTTATATTAATTATAAATTGGCTTAGGAGTGTAACTAGACATCATTTGTTGTATTTAATACTTAAGTATGCTTTATGATGTTGTGGCTTATGGATGAAATAGCTTAGGCTTGCCAACTTCGTATGTCATAAACGAGAGATAACCTCAAAGAACTAGGGGGCACGCATACCCTATGATCTCAGAAATACAACGCGTTAATATAAGGTGTGACAATTCAAAAGACCAATAAAAGATAACTAGAGAGTAGTAGTATCTAGGTAAACACATTTTTAATCATCATACGAGCACACATCAGATAGACATAGCTACCCGTAGTAATTAGATAACTAGATAATTAGATAATTAGAGTAATCGGTAGAAATACCACCCCCAACCAATTGCCCCGAGATTTTTAACTTAGCTTTCTAAAAAACCATAAAAAGATAAAAAAAAATAATAATAATAAAAAAATCATCCTCAACCCCCACCTTCTCGTCATACATTTCTTACTAGCATTCCTATTCCCCTAGAGAACGATATCAATCCCCAATACTTACTCAATGCTACACTACAACGATTAGGTTCACTGCCTAGGAGGTTGAAAAACTTGCTCAAGAAAAGGAAGTTTCCTTTGACCGAACGTGTGCTCGACGCGCATCAAATTTTGGTGCCAACAAGGGAATAGAATAGCTAGTTAGATCTCTATCTCATTTAGATTCCCTTTCTTGATTCCTATCAAGTAAGATTTTTTCTCATTTTTATTAGCTTCCTTGTAGTCTATCCCCCTTCTTCGTGACTTTGTTCGTAACCTCATCACTTTTCATCATGGAAGGTGATAACCCACCACCAATTGACCCGCTAAGAGGCCGTACTCTAGGTGAATACTCTAGACCGAGCCATCAAGGCTATAGGAACACCATTGAGCTCCCCGATCAAGCTCAAACTACGGCCCTGCGATCCGACACCATCTGGTTGGTGCAAAATGGATGTGCATTCCATGGACTTCGTTCCGAAGATCCTAATCAGCATCTCAAGGATTTCTTAAAAATTGTTGACTCCATCGACCTTGATGCTGCCACACGGGATACCACGTGCTTGCGTCTCTTCCAATTTTCTCTACGGGACCAAGCTAGTAATTGGCTTGAGCGACTTCCCGCCGGATCCATCTCAAGTTGGGATGATCTCACCACTCGTTTCCTCGCCCAATTTTTCCCATTGGGGAGAAGTACCAAACTTAGAAATGACATCTTGATGTTCCAACAACGTCAAGGCGAAACTCTCTACGAGGTGTGGACTCGATTCAAGGAATTGCTCCATAAAGTCCCTCATCACGGCATCGATCTTTGGCTTCAAGTCCAAATCTTTTACGATCATGTCAACTTCTCAACTAGGTAAACCATCGACCAAGCGGCCGGTTGCAAACTTAGTGAACTCACCGCAGAAGAATCGTGGGGTACAATAGAGGACCTTGCCCTCTATGACAACGAATGTTGGAATGACCCCAATGAGTTGCCCAAAACCATCAAGGCAATCTCCTTGCCTCCCATTGATTCACAACATTCCAATCGTAGGATGCTCGAACTTGAAGATTAAGTCAAATTCCTAATGAGCTCCTACAAGAATTCTAAGCCTTCACACCAAGTGAGCAAAATCACTCTACCTTGTGAATTATGTAGTGGTCCCCACGACACTCGTGATTGCACAAGACTCCTCGAACAAGCTTTTGCGGACTACGCCTCCATGCGTATCGACGGAGCGGGAGAGAAGTGGTACACTTTCAAGCATGAGCAAAACAACTTAGGAAATTCCTACAACTCCTATTGGAGAAATCACCCTAACCTTAGGTGGAGCCAAAACTCGAACCCGTCCCAAAACAACTCATCTAGTCCACCCAATAGGTCCCAACCGAACCACACTTCCTACAACAGCCCTCCAAACACCAGGAATTCCACTAGTCTCGAGGCAATGGTGTCCAAATTCATATCATCTCAAGAAGCTCGCTAGACTAAGCTCGAAGCCGATTTCAAGCAACGACAAAGCGAGATGACAACCAAACTCGATGCCCTCTTAAAAGCCTTAAATGATCGGGAGATTGGAGCACTACCAAGTGACACTATAAAGAACCCAAAAGTGAATTCGATTTCATCAACTTCATGTTGTAGCTCACCAAGGAAGAGTGCATATCCATGCCCTTCTCACCCAAAATTCCACTCGGTCAACGCCATCAACACGGGTTCCAAACGATCCCTCATAAGATACCAAGGACCCGAGCCAACGGTCTATCCAACTCCTGATAAACCTATCAACCAAGAACCCAAACCCACTCTAGAAGAGGAGTATAAGCAGCTCCACCAAGAAAAATCGTTTCTTGAAGTATTGACTCATGCACCCTATTATAATGCTTTAAAAGAAAAATATGAGCAAGAACTAAAATTAGGACAACGTCGGTCCGCATTTGTGAAAAATACGTTACCCAAGAATTTAGATGATCCCGGGCTATTCATTCTTCCGTGTAGAATTGGAAACTCCAAATCTTTCGATACATTAGCCGACTTAAAGTCAAGCATCAATCTTCTTCTGTTGTCCATCCATAGAAGCCTTAACCTAGGTAAAATAGAACTAACGGAAACCATCTTAGGTCTAGCGGATGGTAGTATTACAAATCCGATAGGGATAATTAAGGACATGGTAGTGCACGTAGGTCGATTAACTCTTTTGGCGAATTTCCACGTGCTAGACATGAATAAGCACCCAACATGCCCATTGTTAATAGGAAGAGGATTATTAGCTACCGCTAGTGCCATAATTGATTGCAAGATGTCTAAGATAGTGGTAGGAGAAGGGAGTGCTAGGTCAATTTACGATATCAAGAAGCATATCTACTACAAAGAGGATGAACAAATACCCTATGAGATCATGTTGGATAGAAAATCATCTAGATATGGACCTTGGATTAATGGAGATTTTGTAGGTCCTTAACGGAATTTATATCTAGAAGAGACCTTCGTAAGTAAATCAACTCTCCATGAACAAAAATTGGCTAGGGACATTGATGTGAACCCGTTCAAGGATACCTTAGTATTTAGGAAGATGATCGAGTTCCTAGAAACCTTGCCCATTAATCTTAACATGAACAAGTGGAAAGTTGAGAGTGAGAAGCCTAAGCATAATTGGAGTTGGGATAGACCACCTAGTGATGGGAATGGAGAATGGCACATTAGGATGACAATATATGATCCTGATGGAGAAAAGTTTGAAAAGGCATATCGGAATTAGCGTACCAATAAGAAGTTAAAAGATAAGTTTGATCCCTATGACATTCTTGAGGATAAACTTACTTACATAAGTACGTAAGGGCACGACTTCGAGTCGGGCTACAAGACTCATAAATAAAGAAAAGTGCTTCGTGGGAGGCAACCCATGCTTAATTGTTTGCTTGTTTTGTGTCGTATATCATTTTCATTGTTGTTTATTCTCATGTTAGACTTTGTGAAAATGCTTTATTTTGTCTTTAACCTCGTCTTAATTACATATAAAGGTATTTGATAAAAAGAAAAGTGTAGGGAAGAACGCATACGTTTTTGAAGAACATGAACATGAGAATAATAACTAGTGAAATTAATATATATATATATATATATATATATATGTGTGTTTGATAGAGTCAAATGCTTGTATCGAGTCATAGTGGATGTTTTGCAGTGACTTTTCTAGGTTTTAAAGATGTAATTTTCCGATAAACGCAGCAGATCAGCTTTTTGTCAGACAACTTGACGGGCGTCAAGCTATGCGTAAACAGATTTATCATTTTTCGTTTTCGTGCTACTTATAAATTTTTGGAAATTCTCAGGTCTTAATTTTCCAGAAAAACTGCAAACATCCATTCCACAAGCATCATATCTTACTTGCTTTCTAGTGTAGTTGTGTCATATATAGTTTTACCGCCGATTTTATGTGAAGGTTTCGTTTGTTTTCTAATAAGTGTGCAGGTTATATTTAGCAAGAAGAAGAAACACTAATTGCATGGAGCTTATCACTTATGCATTCTTCTTGGAAAAGAATTTAACCGCAACTTTACACGGATCCTACCGAGATAATCAGGGGATTACTAGTTTCTTTTCCTTACTTACGTTCCTTTATCATAACTTTGATACTTTCCGGGAACATTAGAGACAATGTTCAGTTTAAGTGTAGGGAGGGAGAATAAAACGGGAACTTAGAAACTATTCACTCACTTGATTATTTGTCTTGTCCTTGGTAATTTGTGTAATAAACTATGAGAAATATTCGTTAGGGCAATTTTAGCACCAAATTTAAAATTTTTTATGACATTTACGAGCTAAACTTTAGTCTTAATAAAGCGCCTCATGGATAGGAGTTATATGACTAGCACAAAACCGCTTACCACTCAAATTCCATCCCAAAATGCGAGGTTCGCCTAGATCTTTAGGAATAAAAGCATTCACCTTTAATGCTTAGAGAGTGTACCGTAGTATAATAGATTCTAGAACTTGTTTTGTGATGCATTCGAGATCGCTAGTGAGACTACACTTGTGTAGTTAGGAATAACTAAATGAAAAGAGGTATTAGGATAACCCTTATTTGAAACCTCAGATTATAATTACTTCTTCCACATCGGTTGAGTAATTACCTACACCCTGCGATGTACTCATCTTTAGTACACGATACCCTAGTTAACCCCTCAGAGCCTATCCTTTTCGTGGTTCTCGTGATGTTTCGGTTTTCTAGAAAATCAATGAAGAGCATTGTTTGCAATCCACCCCCAGATGTACACCCAAATCGCCTTAGCCTACCTTATATGCACTCACCTTTAGTGCATTATTGTTATCATTACTAAACCCTTAGTTCAAATATCTAGTTACTTGCATGGTTTCTAAGTCGAGTCATATCCTTTGTACAAAGTTTTGAGATGATTGGGACTCATGGGTAAAAGTAATATTTTATGGAGTAACGGGAAAGAACGATAAATTCAAATACCATTTGTCTACGTAATTAAATACTTCAAGTGTTTTGATCTTTTCAAATTGGGTCAATTAGTGTTAGAGAAATAAAAACTCAAGTGTAGGGATGCTCCTATAAATCTCTTATATTTTGATGTTATCGTAGAGGATGGTAGAGTAAAAATGTGTGCACAAAAAAAAATCGAAAAAAAAGAGTGTAAAAAAAATAAATAAAATGAAAAAAATGAAGAAAAAAACATACGGGATACCATCCTACATCTATCTTTATGTTATGTCTTTAAATTTATGTTTGTTTTGTTTCAAGTTATCTAGAGTTAGTGAGTCGAGTCTTGGCTTAGCAACGCCACACTTTTCATGCTTGTAAAATAGATTTTTGACTTGCCACCACTAAATATCCCCTATCCAACAAAACTCTGTGTTTCCCTACCGTAAGCCTAACGTTACAACCCTTGTAAAGACCTCTTAGATAGTTGTTCCTAGGTGCTTACACCAAAGCGATGGAGGTTTGATCTAGTCTCAAGCTTATGGTAATCTATGTACTGTGTCAGGTAATGAGTGTTTATCTTCCATTTCCATTTATTATATTTCATATAAACCCGAGAGATGAGAGAATCCAAACAACCCTTGTGAGGTGCTAGTGTATAATTTCCGTGCTTGTTATGACTATTGCGGTGCTTTTACTTATTGTGAATTATATTAAACATATGCTTCATGCCCCCTAACTTATAAATTGATTGGCCAAAAGCACATTTGCTTGAGGACAAGCAAATACCAAGTGTAGGGATATTTGATAAGGATTTAAAACGTATGCTTTTAGGGGGTCATTTAAGCTCTAAATCAACTACTTTTATATCCGTCACTGCTTAATTTCATTCCTTTTTTACTTTTTAGGTCTCTTGGAAGCAAAATTTTTGGTTGTAAATCAATGTGAGTAGCCCTACTTTCCCACTTTCATTATCCTTTTTCCGTCATTCACTTTCGAGAGCTAGACCGGACTTCTTTATCCGCTTCCGGTCTAATAAGGGCAATCTTTGGAATGAAACATATTTGGACGAAAAGGAGCAAATACATGGAGAAAATGGCAAAGTCAAGATCGAAGCCACTAAAAGTCGATCAAGAGTACCGACGGCGTCCCAATCAAAGCGGCGCCGTCCTCTATGATGACTTGATCAAACATGCATGCGATGGCTCGGTGAAACTCGATCTTATAACTCAAGGCGTCACGCCTTAAAGAAGAAGGCGTCACTCACGTTTTCATCTCAGACGACCCAGATCTAGAATCAAGACGACGTCCCAACTGAAGACCGACGGCATCACAACTCTAAGGTGACGCCGTCCCATCGATGACTTAGCCCAGACGAAACCCTAATGACGGCGAGCTGACGGCATCCCATGCAAAAGGTGACGCCGTCGCACTTGTAAACCTATATATAGAATTCAGTTTTTCTGCATTTAAAGAGGTAGACTTTTGGAGAAAAAACCCTAAATCGTTTGTAGTCTGAATTGGACAGTATCTTAGGGTCTCATACCTTATTTTACACAACGAGATAAGTCTTTTAATCCAAAGTAACATTATGTCTATCCCGAATTCGATTAATTGTGTGTTTGCTTGCTTGTTTACCATGTCTAGCTAAATTTCTTGTGTGTTTGCTTAGATATATGAAACCTAGTTGCCGATTATTGTTAGGTTGTTTCTTATCTTAATTGTAAATTGGCTTAGGAGTGCAACTAGGAATCATTCGTTGTATTTAATGCTTGAGTATGCTTTATGATGTTGTGGCATATGGATGAAATAGCTTAGGCTTGCCGACTTCGTATGTCATAAACGAGAGATAACCTTAAAGAACTAGGGGGCACGCATACCCTACGACCTCAGGAATACAACGCGTTAAGATAAGGTGTGACAATTCAACCGAACAATAAAAGATAACTAAGGAGTAATAGTATCTACGTAAACACAATTTTTAATCATCATACGAGCACACATCAAATAGACATAGCTACCCGTAGTAATTAGATAACTAGATAATTAGATAAGTAGAGTAATCGGTAGAAATACCACCCCCCAACCAATTGCCCCAAGATTTTTACCTTAGCTTTCTAAAAAACCATAAAAAGATAAAAGAGAATCATCCTTAACCCCCACCTTCTCGTCATACATTTCATATTGGCATTCCCATTCCCCTAGAGAACGATATCAATCCCCGAGGCTTACTCAATACTACACTACAATGATTAGTTTCATTGCCTAGGAGGTTGAAAAACTTGCTCGAAGAAAAGGAAGTTTCCTTTGACCCCTAACGCGCTCCGTTCGCACATCAGATGGTAGTTTTACTTGGAGCGAATATATCACCCAGCTTTCTTAATATACTTCTTTTTACAGCATTAGACTACTTGTTGAAGTGTTCTTTAACATGGATTAATTCAGTGTCACAGTGGATATCGTTATTTCGCAAAGATGTTGTCGATGAAACATCTAGCGTTCTCCAAAATATGTGTATTGAATCCAAAGGAATACACTCACCTGCATAATAAAGTTTTATTTTTTATAAGTCAGAAAAATAAACACATCAAAATATTATTCAATCCAGAGTAACTGTATATACAGACTTGAATTTAAGTATGATAAAAGTCTGCAAGCACACATTAACCCACAACTGTTATAGAGCTAACAACCACAGGTCCATAAATCTATCTGAACACCATTCAACCGTTGAACCTCTTTTCGCATTGATTTGAGAGCTTCATTTGAGACATAACATTACTAAACTAAAAAGTGAAGGAATTATGGCAACATTTTCTCATATACGAATCTATTAGTGTAGGCAATAATGCAATATTCTTCCATCTAAACTGTGAGTGAAGGCAATATGGCAATATTTTGCAAGTTTTAGTTACTAAATTGCTATTGTATTTATTTTTCATATACAAATAGCAAAAAAAATTTTAAGTGGCAAGCTTTTTTACACTAGTTTTATTAGGCAATTACACACTGGCATTTTTATTGCTTTTATACAATGTCATATGAGTATTGTATCTAACCTGGTTTGTAAATCTTTTTTCAACCTGGGCTAAAAGGATGGTTTGCAAATCTTTCCGGACGTGGATAGTAACAACCTGCAAAAAACAAATATACGAAAGCAAAAGGTGTGTTAACAAAGAAACTAATTGATAAGCTTTTCTTTATTTTCTTTGTTCAAAAACTCAACTCAAGTGTAAGAAAAATATAACACTATTTATCAATTACCTTGTAATTATCTTGAAGTTTTGAATGAGTTACTCAAGAGTTGCTTTGTTACCGGAGAAATTTTAGTGAATGTAGAATTGATACATTATTTTATAAGATGGTATATTTAAAGATCAAAATTAGGCAATTTATATACATGATTATATTTTAATTTTAACTGTAATTAAATGTAATGTTAGTTAGAAAGTTATTAATTAAAATTTCTAATTTTTCAAAATACTGTAATTAATTATATTAGTTTGGAAGTTGTTAGTTAAAATTAAATAATGTCGACTTTTTATAAATTTTAACATTGTCAAAGTACTAGTTAACTAAAACAGGAAAAAAAAATAGTTATATTCCTCATATATGTATTAGTTATATTTGACCTATTATGGGTAAATTGGGTATTAAAGTAGTCAAAGTGTGTATTTTGAGGTATTAGTTATATAATAAATAGAAAGAGAAAGAAATATCTTATCATCACTTTAAGCGGCTACCATATGACTAAGGGTCTCTTATTTGGAACCTCCCTATGATGTCAAATCATGGGAATATTCCTTTGTCCTCCCTTTTTCGAAGACAACAGCAGTTTTGTCATTTACTTTCGTATTTACGGCAGTTTTAAGCGTTTATTTATTAAACTTTATATTTATAGTTCCGCATTTTCGGGTTTATAGCTTTTGATATAAACAAAATTATAAAAATAAAAAAAAACAAAAAAAAATAAAAAAAAAAAAAAACAAAAAAAATAGGAGGGATCCTAATAAAAAACTATGGGGGGTCCTAATAACTCAACCCTATGACTAATTAATTACTCTATTCTTATGTTACAAATTACGAGCAACATAAAGTAGCACAAAAGTAGGTCAACTATAGTCAAAGGGTGTATGAATCATAGCACCCTATAATTATCCATCCTACCTCTAACGTTTGGATCAAATTTCGAGGGTCCCACTTGACTCCAACGGTGAGATAACGTCTTACCACTGCAACGGTAAGAAAGCCTAGTCCGAGGTTATAAATTGATAGTTGGAGAAGAAAATCTTTTCTACAAGCTCTTACTTTTTCTTCCTACACACATAACAATATTATATAGTTTTTTTTCACTCATTCTCTCTTTGCACCAAACCGTCTGTTGTGACATTTATCAACATCCAGTGAGTAGCAGGACATTTTGTAGGAACAAAATGTAGGAACATTTAATATTTTCCAATTTTTTTACTTTTATTTTTATTTCAAATTTCATTTACTTTTAAGGGGGTGTTTGGGTAAAATTGTGTTTCCTCAAAAGTGAGTTTGTCAAACCACGTTTTGCAACTGCTACTCCCCCTTTACTTTTTGAAAACGCAAGTTTTAGCCTTCAAAACGTGGAAAAGCACTTTTTCTCTTTTTGTATCCAAACACTAGATTCCCCAAAAGTGCGTTTTGACATCGTGAATAATCAAATAATCCAAGTTCAAACGCAATAACAAACACCCTCTAAATAAAGTGTAGACTTTTAATCAATTTTTTTATTAACACCCACTTTGTGTGTAGTGTTTGTTTTAAGTTTTAAAGTTTTTATACAATTAATGTTTTAGTTTAATTACTTTTGTCATTAACTTGATAGTTACTTAATTTTGGCTTATTTTAATATAAAACCGGTGTCTTTTATGTTTTTATTGTTTAAATCTTATTAAGTTCAAATCCTTTTATAAAAATCTTCATTTTTAGTTTTCAAAGTTTATAAAGTTTACATTAAGTCTTAAAACTCATTTTCGTCAAGTCTTTTTATTAAAGTTCGGAACTTTATGTATGTTTAGTTTAAAAATAGTTTAATAAATCAAGGTTTATAAATTTCGAAGCTTTTTACTTTAAAAGAGTTGCAAACTTTATCCCTTACCTCGCTTCAAATTCACTTAAATTCTCAAGGTTTGGATGATTAGTCGAGGATTGCCGGTATTAATGAGTATTTTTGGTAATTATCGAGCTATGGGATTGGGTTTTAGTTTAGAGTTCTTTTCGTCATCGCTGTTAATCTAATCCCGGTGCTTTCTGTCCTCTTTATTATTATTTCTTTGCCATACTTAGTTTTACTATATTTGTCGTTTGATGTTGTGATAATTTATATAGTGGTTTGGTTTGGTTTGGTTTGTTTGATTACTATTTTTAGTTAAAGATTTGACTTGCGGACGAATTACGCGTGTTTTGGTTGCGAGAAATTTAACTAATAAAAACGAGTTTTGACTAGACAACTTTTAGACGTTTATTCTACCTATACAACTTATAGTCTAGACAAAATAATTCAACAGTTTTTTAAACTAAAATCTCACAACCAAAAGCGTTTAAATCGGCCTTTGAGACCGTTTTTATCTTCTTATCAAATGAGCTTGGTTCGCAAATAGTTTTTATCTTCTTATCAAACGGCCTTTGAGACCGTTTTTATCTTCTTATCAAAAAGAGGTCTAAATTAATTTATAAGTCAACACTTTAACTGCAAATAGTGACTAAACAAATTAATGGATAAATATGGATTAAAATTGAAACACTACCGTGTGGATGAATTAATCTAAATTCTTATCTTGGAACCAAACCATTTCATGTACTCAATTGTTTGTGGGAGAGGATCATGCTTTATAATGGGTATTTACATATGCATAGATTATCTAATAATGAGAAATAAGAAAATTCTAAGAAAGCGAATAAATGAAAATTCCTGCAAGTCAAGAGGTCAGTTCACATAATGGGTTTTGTCACTTGCGATTTGGTCTTTCGCGGTTTGTCAATACATTGCGTTTTGACCTAGTGTGACTTGTCCAACATGCGTTTTGTCATACTGCCTTTTGGTCTTGTGTGATTTGTGTCCTCACTGAGATTTGGTTGGCTATGCAATATCTCTTGTTGCATTTTGATGATTAAAACTTATTATCTGCGACTTGATCTTACATTTGTTTTGTCATGTTGCGATTTGTCTCTTAAGTTTGTTATGGTACGTTTTGTCCCTAGACTCTTATCTATGTTGCGATTTGCCCTCATGATATTTGTCAACATAGACTTGATCATCTCAAGTTGTCAAAACAAAGTTTTGTATATCTAGTAATGTTGATCAAAGTGACATTTCCGGAAGTGTGTCTTATCCAATAAGTGCTTTAATTCTATGACTATGTCTTATGATTCCCAATGCCTTGGTGTTCAATCTCACATGTCCTTATCGTCTAAGCTGTATTTCTCATATAACATAATCATCCTGCATATATCTTTCTTTGTAGATGTGATTGGTACAGGTACAATGGCTGACATCAATGCACCGGTTAACCAAGTCACATCGTCCCACTTTCGCACGCATCTTGATGAAGAGATTCTTCCGTATGTTGACTGGGTTCCTATTGGGAAAAGCAACTGCTTCATAGACAGGGACAAAACTCAACCAAACCCCATCTACAAGATTGCACTGGACATACTGAAGCATACGAACTTCTTCAGTTTTGGGATACGGTCAAATGGGATAAAATCACAACAATTTACAACTGTCAACTAGATGAAATATGGTATGTACTCACCAAGGACACCATCCGTGACACCCTTTAAATCACACAGAGGATGCAAATCACCCTTT
Source organism: Chrysanthemum lavandulifolium (assembly GCA_022545495.1). NCBI lineage: Eukaryota > Viridiplantae > Streptophyta > Magnoliopsida > Asterales > Asteraceae > Chrysanthemum > Chrysanthemum lavandulifolium. The sequence continues at coordinate 240,863,912 of CM040245.1, read as the reverse complement.
CACTCCTCCACCAACCACCGACGAATTAATCAAGTTTGTCACCGACTTGGGATATCCGTCTGTAATCAACAAGATTTCTACGGCAATCACAAATGAAATGTTTCAGCCATGGAGGGCAATCACCATCATTCTCAACCTATGCCTCACTGGCAATCACCATCATCCTTCCAACGGTAAAGCCCATAAATTGTTATACGGTCATTCATGTTAGTTTAAAACCAAGGGTATAATAGAGATTTGATGATGTAAATTAATTTTTAATTCATTTTACAATGAAATGGATAAATATGACAAAATGAGTTTTAGGTTGGGTATATACGTCATTTGGGTATTTAGTTGAGCAAATATGACATTTGAATGTTTAGATTGAGTATATATGGAATTAACCCTTTTCCAAAATAATGTTTTAGTATGTGAACTAAAAAAGTGTCAATAAATGTTACAAACTTGCATAAAGTGTTTGATTATGTATATTTCTGTGACGTGTCACTTAAAAACCAATGACATATGTCATATTTTGAAGTATAACATGTCATCTTAAAGTGCATCTTAAAACACTTTTACAAATTGGTAATATGTAAAGCAATATTTTTTTAATCACGTACTAAAATAGTATTTTAAAGAAGTTCACTACTATTTAATGACTTTACCCTATGTTGTTATTTAAAATAGGTTATGAGTTTCCGGAAATACCCTGCTTACAATGACAAAATTAGACAAAAAAAAAACAACAAAAGCAAAAGAAAAAAGAAAACATCTTTCTTACAAGGTCTAACATTACTTCCCCTTTTATTATTTTTCTTGACCCGAATCATAACACCTCAACCCATTTATACAGGTAATTCTGTTTTAAGGGTATGCTTGGTTCAAACACAGGAAATAAAAAAGGAAAGTCAATGATAATAGTGGAAAAAAGAAAAGGGAAAGAAAAGCATACTCCCCAATTTATTGGGTAATGACCCATTACCAACTATTGGTTAATCGGTCATGACTAAGGATCAAATGAGAAGAATTCTTAAAATAAGAAGGATGATAAATAACTATAACTACACATTAGAGATGCATCAATTTGAATTAGATGCATCCTTAATCTTTTAGATACATTATAATATATTTTATAACTAAAAATTAGATGCATATACATATATTAGATGTTTTTTATCAAGTTAGACGAATCCTATGTATTTTTCATCCTCTGCGGGTCAAATTTGTTGCTAGTACTACTTTGCATCGTTTTCACCTCAAAATAACTTTCGAAACTAATTATGATGCATCTAAATGAATAAAGATGCATCTAATTCAAGTCGATGCATCTCAAATATGAGGTTATAGTTATTTCTCATTCTTCTCATTTTAAGTTTTATTCTCATTGGATCCTTACTCAATGGGTCATTGCATTATACTTTACCAATCATTTTTTTCATTATCTTTTTCATTCATTACCCCTGTAACCCCTTACCAAGCATGCCCTAAATTTTCTCATATTAATTTTTATGTTAATTAGATGTCTTATATAATATAATGCTCAATTAATTATAACCTTGATTGCAAACCCACAAACAAACTGTTCATCTTTTGTATGCTGATGCACATAACCTGTTCGACGAAATGATTCAATGAAAATATGTTAATAAATTATTGAAAATTTCTTTTTGGGAAAGCCTTTTATTTATGATGCACATAAGGTGTTTGATGTAATGCCTCACTGAAAATATGAGAGAAATTTAATGTAGAAATGTGTTTTATTGATGTCATTTTGGACCATTATGATTCGATTAATTCCGTTGTTATATAAAGCTTTAGTGTACATAACAAATGATTGAATGCTTATTGCTATGTTTTTTATTAGTAGACTCTTGTTAAGTGTCAAAATCATTTCGCTACTCTAATAATTATTAGGTATTTAACGGATTATATTGATTGAATGGTAAAAAAGTGAGAAAATTTACCGGGACAAAGACAGTTCCATCTTTATAAGCGTGAGGATTGATAGACAGAGTTGTCCTTTGATCACACATATTACAAGTAAAAGCAACACGCATACGACATCTTGGAGACTTGGTGAAGAGAGACCATGGAAACGTGGAGTTTTTCTCCCCACTACCATCTGCAGGCACATGAGGCCCTTCTATATCCGACCCTGTTGTCCAACCCCTTGCATTTGCAGCACTAAACACTAATCCCATAGCATCATCCTACAATTTTTTTTTTCAAACAGCGCATATATATGAATCAAATGGGCTCTTGTTGCTTCTATACCTCCTTATTCATTTTTCAATTTTGTGAGAATATGATAGGTTCTTTCTCCTCTATAGTTTCCTATCAATATTCATCAGTTCCTCACAATTCAAGGGGTGTTTGGATGTGTGTTTTCAAAGCGATCATCGCAATAAAATAACCAGAATCAGATAATTGGCGACTAGGAACAAAAGAAAATTTTTGTTGGCTAATTGACTATTCAAGTAACCAATAAAAGAGCGCAATTACAAAATCAAGCCCTACTAGTCGCCAATTGAAAAGTCAATACCTAAAATTTGGTCAATAATAGTGGGTTTTCTAGAATTTTATTAAAAATGCCCCAAACATTATGTGTCAAAATTAAAAGAAAATAACTTTAAGAAAATGAGGATTATTTATATAACTTTCGTGTTAATCAAGTTAAAAAAACTGAGGATTATTTTTAAGATACAAATTTATATGTATTCGTAATTATGAATTGAAAATAATTCTTAAAAATTTAAAAGTGTAAATATTTAAAAAATAAAATATATCTTGAATGATTTTCTTACTAAATTTAAAATTTAAAGAAAACTATCAAAATAAATTTATACGTAGCGTTTTTCTTTAAACCTAACCCTAATGTAAACCCTATATACACTTTAACAACATCTCAATTGATCATACATTAACCAAAAACTCTTTGTGTAATTATTTTCGCTTAACAATTAACAGTTTACAAGATATTTAAATTATAAAATATAGTTTGAAATATTAGAATGCTTTTAATCTCAACAATTTTTTTTGGTGAAAGGCGGAGATGAGTCCTTATCATGTGAAAAAAATTTAGTACGTAAAATAACTTTCCTTTTACATAAAAGCTTTTCAAGAAACTAACTTTTTTTTTTTTTTTTAAATAATCTGAGAGAACAAGGACTTGTTTTTTTAGGGATGTTGTAGCAAAAGATAAATTTTGTCTTGAGTGGAGGTTGTGAAACACTCTTTAACTCTATTGTACTTTCAAATACATTTACGTATTATTTCTTTGTCATATTACATCATCAGCTGTTTACGTATATGTGATTAAATTCTATTTTGATTTATTCGTCTAGTGGGTTCTCTTGAATTACTAGTATTACAAAAACTCTAAAAGCGTTTGTTAATTAATTACACTGTCATTTTTGAAAAGTAAGCAATAGTTAAGCCTATTTAAATACAAAAGGACTGAAAACATGTGTTATTTAAGAAGATAAAATTAAATAAAATATAAATTTCTCAAAAATACTTACTTTTAAACATAAATGAAGCAAAAGAAATAAGCCAAATCCCTAAACCCCATAATTTACTTTACTTTTACTCTTTGGTTGTTATCTAAAATAAGGTATGAGTTACATTAATAAATAGGGCAAATGATAAAAAAATGCATCAAACTTGACACTTTATATGATTGTGTGTAGTCAACTATTTTTTTTCTTATTGTATGTCTTGAACTTTCAAATTTCGATCATTATGTGATCTTGTGACTATTCCGCCAAGTAAAATGACTATTTTACCCTTCGAAATTTGAAAATTTTAAGGTAAAATGGTCACAAAATACACACAATAAGCGAATTTTGAAAGTTCAAGACACACAATAAGAAAAAAAATAATTGGTACACAATCATAAAAAGCACAATTCGATCGATTTTTTTGTTATTCTTCTAATAAATCCCGGATATATTAGTGGGCTCCCAAAACGTAGCTAACCCAAGGAAAGGAAAAAATGCACAACATTTCTCCCCCTTGATTATTTGTCAACACCCATTTACAGGTACTAGTATATTTTTTTATACTAATTTGACATCCCATATAAACTTACTGTATTACGTACTAGTATATTTTTTTTATGCTAATTTGACATCCCATGTAATTTATAGATCAGTTGATTATACCCCTGATTCAAAACCCACTAACAAACTCTTCATCTTTTCTATGCTCATAACCTGTTCGATCAAAGGACTCAGTCAAAATATGTTAATAAATTTTTGAAAATGTGTTTTTGGGAAAGCCCTTTTTTTATGATGCACCATAAGGTGTTTGATGTAATGCCTAAGTGAAAATATGAGAGCAATTTAGTGTAGAAATGTGTTCTATTGCTGTCATTTTGGAGATAAGAAATGATTGAATGCTGATGGTCTTGTATTAACATAAGTAATAATTTGCTAAATAGTAGACTCTTGTTAAGTGTCAAATGTGTTATTAACTTGTTAAATTTAGTTAAGGATTAAAGAAGTTGTAGTAAACAAATTATGGAATTTTTATCACAAAAAGGAAACGATATCAGAAAATATCTCATTCTTTTATTTAGTTGGCTGTATGGATCATCTGGATGACATATTTGGTGCGTCAGTAAATTTAGAAGACACCCACTTGAAAGATGGCTTTCAAGAAGGCTACGAAGCCGGTTTTGCTTCTGGAAAAGATGATGGGCATGAAGTTGGATTAAAAACAGGTTTCATAACTGGTGAAGAGTTAGGGTTTTACAGAGGCTGCATCGATGTCTGGAACTCTGTGATTCGAGTTGAACCAACATGCTTCTCCACCAGGGTTCAAAAGAAAATCAAAGAGATGGATGAGTTGGTGTCTAAGTATCCTATCATGGAGCCAGAAAACAAGACTGTAACGGATATTATGGGGTCATTAAGGTTGAAGTTCCGGGCTATTTGTGCAACACTGAATTTGAAATTGGAGTATAACGGGTACCCAAATGCAGCAGACCCGAATGAGATACAGTTTTGAAGAGACATATTATAAAGCGATAACAATCACCAAGGTGGCCTTGTGGTAATCCAAAAAGTGTCTGAAGCGACCATGGTTCAATCCTCGTTGGGTAAACATCTTGGGATAGCCAGTGAAAGTCCGGAAATATAACCACTGGAATACCGGTTAGGCCTTGCTCATCAAAGCAAAAAAGGCTCGAGTTCCCTGGGTAATCTAAAGAGATATTTTGACTTATGTATTATTATTATTTTATTTTATTTTTTCATTTGCATACCTTAGCAAAATACCATTATTCTGTCACATACTTGTATTCCTTAGAATTATATGATTAGATTTTATGTCTTGTTGTCATCAAATAAACAAACATGAACTGAGTAACTTATAAAATACAAGAAACTGAACAGATTAAAAGTTTGCATCATTCTATGCTAGGCCATAAAAGGGAGGCATATATTTTTTCTGTTTCTGTTTTCGTTTTCTGCAAGAACCCAGACCCAACCAAGTCTTTGACCAGGGAACAGGATAATTCCTACTATCACTATTAGAAGACCAGTTATGATGATTTACAATACACAGATAATTTATGAAAAGGAGTGACAAAACGGTCAGAGATGGTCTAGTTGTCTCCAATGCTGGACTCGTTAAAATAAGAGAGTAATACAACCGGTTTACCATGGGGTTGTTAAAAGAAATCAATCATTGCCAAATAGAATATAATTCATACAGATTTGATTGGTTCAAGTTTGATTTCGTGCCGCTAGGTAGCCATCATTTTAATTCAAGAGTAATCATCAACATAATTAATATGACACAATATTGGTTTTCTTATAAACATTAGTCTTGATAAATAAGAACACAATAATCCAACTTAATATAATTGTATATAATTTAGAAGATTAATTAATGCGAAAAGATGTTGGTTTGTGGTGATGTTTAGAGATGAAGATGTATAAAGTAAAAAAGAAAAAAAGAAATTTTTAATAATTATGGTGGAGGTGACTGAGATGATGGTGGTGGTAGTGTGGGTGAGTGAGGTGATAGTGTTAATTTTTAAAGTAAATACACCATTCGTCCCTAAGGTTGTACCACCAAAATAATTAACAAAAGTGAAAATGTCTATTATGCCCTCTTTCCAAAAAGTAAAATGGGTGTTGACCAAAATATAACGGGTCAAGGGACCTCATTGATATAAAAAGCTTGAAGAATGGACTCCAGACGACCAAAATGCCAAGGTATACCCCATTGTGATGTTTTTTTGACAATTTTAGGGACGAACGGTGTATTTTACTCTTAATATAATGTTTGCAGGTAGGAAAATGAACGTTTGAGTAACTTAAGATGTCAACGAATTCTGCTTCTAATTGCTTTCGTGGTATGTTCTTTTAGGTTCATTTACTTGAGTAATTTCTGCTAGTTTTCCAGTAGCATGCTTGTAACTGCTACACTTTGACAAGGTCATTGCTCGATTATCGTACTTCTTTTGTATCTGCCTTTCTCGCTATTAAAAGTCAGAATATAGGGTTTGCTTGTAAGAAAGCTAATTGTTCATAACCAATGATCACGTGTCTATATCAAGCTACACTGTTAATTCTTTAACTGTCTCATTGCTAGCATGTGGGTGTTCATCTGTAAATTTATGAAATAATCGAGGGTTGTACATTGACTTTTATTTGTTGCATTATGTGAATTTCTTAATTTAATAATGCATATTGATTGGTCACAAAATTCGTCATGTTTTCACTTAAATAGATCAAAGTTATTGGCTCCGTTAAGCCAAATAATGCATATGAGCACATATCCAACATTATAGTGAGAAGTCTAAACACGCTCATATCTAGTTATTTATATGAAGGATGCTAAAAAAATTTATGCTTACATGAAATCATAAATATAACATATAGCATGCGTTGACTAGTCTCCGTAGTAATGATCATCCTTTATATAGATGGTTCGAAAGTCTGCATACTTCATTTCGATATCCACTTGTTTTTTTTGTCATACAAGGATCTAGGAAATCTCATTGTTCCAATATTAAATATGCAATCCCAATAGTTGCATCTTCTGCTATTATTCCCGCTTCTTGTGGTTGTTTCTGTCACTTGCGAGTTCAAGCACTGTTTCTGTAACACCAACCCGACAAGGGTAAAGATATCACAAATACAGTTTCATATCAGAACTTTAAGTACTATACCAAAAACGAAAGTCTTTACGAAATTCCAAAAGAAAACATAAATAACTAAACTTCAAAATAAATCTAAGATCTCTATGGTCAAATCTTGCTCTCAGCTCTACTCTCAACCCAGATCAGCCATCCCACAAGCTCATCTTGAATGCTTAAAAATCTGCCGCAGGAAAATAAAAGTGCGGCTGAGCTTACAAAGCCCAGTGAACAGATATAACGAAACAAAAGCTAAACAAAACAAATATACAAATAACGAAATCAAAATAAGATGATGATGAGGGATCTTTTAGGATTCTGCGGAAGCACAAATATACAGAAATCCAAACAACAATTAGCAATCAAGGACAAACACATAGCATATTGATGACTCCAACGCAAACACATCAAAATAACCAGACACTTAACATATCAAGAAGAAATAGATTACACATAAACCAAACAAAAGTCTAAGGCTAACGGAAACACTTTCTAGAAAATAAACATGGCATTCAACAAATTAATTAACCTTCACTTAACACGCTTAATTCAACATTGCAGCAGCAGAAATAGCAGTCCAAATCATGGCAGTCTCACAAGCAAATAGAAAACATAGTAGACAAACTATAATTAAATAGACCAAACAAAACATAGCATAACCATTAACAACTATCAAAACAGATATCATAAGCTAAACCAGGTTCTCGGATCAAATCCTAACATCAAGAGAGTTAAGCATGGCGGTCACATAGGCGGATAAAACACTAACGTATAAGCAAAGTTCACAAAATTAATCGAACAATTATACATACTAAACTTATAGAATACTCACTTTCACACCAAAGACATTCATCTCATCGATCAACGAATTCACATGACGATAAACTAACATGACATCGATGACGACATGCGAATCATATTTAAACATATTAATCATAACCTAGCATAGTAGCGGTAGTCACATAAACATACAAAAGCATAACCACATATAATAACATATAATAAGCCGAGCACATAATTATTAACACTTGAACATACCGAATCATAATCGAATACTTAACATAGAAATAACAAATAAAGATTTAGTTAACTACCACGAGCCCGAACATATCATATCAAAAACATCATAACTATATAGAAATAATCTTAGAAAATAATTCGAGTAGCTAGCTCCCGAGTTTTATGAAGATGCGTATTACACGACATCATTCATCTAAACAAATCATATCGGATAATGATCGGATCTAGGATGCATCCATCGCCCACAAACATATATTGATAATATAATATAACTTAAGCTCATAACGGATAATAGATAAGGGGCGTGGCGAACTTCACTCATCGCCTAGAGTCATGTCGAGGTGCATCATCGACACGGACATGGAACCCCATGACTAGTTAATAATTGGCTCAGGTGTCAAACTAACTTAGGTCAAACAGCTTGTCGTAAATGACACAGATCATAATCAAACACAAGTTCAACAAATAACATATCAGATAACTCATATCATAAGATTCATATTCAAATATTCAGAAGTCAAAAGTTCATATAACAGTCACAAATCATACATTCATAATTAGAAGTTCATAATTAAACATAGTAGAGTTCAACAAACGTGCATATCAAAGTCTTCCTAACATAAAGTTCAAATCAGACATGGCATGGTTCAATAAAACATAAGTTCAGATAAGCAACATGTCAAACAATCAGGAAAAGGGTTCATAGCAATGGCATCGGAAACCCTAATAAGTAAAATAGGAAAACTAACGAAAAGAACATCATAAGGAACCTTTACTAAAAAGGTCAGAATATTTGTACCTTAACGCAAATGAGAGAAAAGCAAACGAACGAGTGAATCACGAAGATATAACGTCGCGTCTCCTTCAACGAATCTACACGAATTATGATTTATTTAATACTTATTGGCATCATTAAAGTTATAACGGATTTATCGCATTAACATTCTTAGAGTTATAAGTATATTCTCATTTTTAGTGACGGACGGAATTCCAACCTTTTAGAATATTAATCGTTAATTAGCCGAACTTATGGGTTACAAATGATAACTGGTAAATCTAAAGGTTTAATATGATCATCATTCAAAGTATAGGGTTACAAGTGAAATTATATCATGTTTATGTATTTTATTCATTTAGCCCCTTTTAACTATCACATTACATGTCAAGCCTTCAAGTTTCAATCATTACGAATCTATTCTTACATTTAAATAGGTCATATTTGTGTATATCATTTAGTCATAGATTTTAAATCATGCATCTCATTTACGGTATAAGTCATTTTAATTTGATTTGTACAAGTTTACAAGACCCTAGGCGGTTACCCCTTTATTGTCGAGATTCCTCACCCAGAACAGATTTGTTATACGCCCCATTGATCACACAAAACAACCCTAGACTCATATTCCATTCGACCCAAATCCCATCAATATTATACACCCATGACTTCCAAATGTGTACACACGATAATAACCTAAGGAAGGCATGTCGCGATGTTTAACAATCAGATTCAATGACCACCTCTTTGTACTCTTTCTAATATACCTATATATCATATTGTTATTTCATGTGACGATTATTTATGCGCATGGAGGGACTTAACACGACCAGATTTCACAAGCAAAACAAGTTCATGAAGCAGCGTATAATTCATAGTATTTCGTTATCCCCGGTAGCCACACTTTGGTTAGTTTCTAACTCATTTATATAACATTTTATGTAAGGAAAAATTCATATGTAAAGGCGTTCAAGTGTTCGACCCGAAAAAGATTTGAAACAGTTTCAAGACAACATAAATCGACATTTATCAAAGCCCTTGTTATTTTCATGATTTCATGTGTCGACCTTTACATATAGAACATCTTAGTCATGATTTTATGTGACACATGTTTATTACTTACTATGCGGTTAGTGACACCCGATCGATACATATATATACATGAGTTTCTGAATTCGTATGTACACAACAATGGGTGACAAATATATGTGGTACGGTTACAGATTTTATAAAGGTTCTAGCGCCTGATTCTAGTTCACTCATTCGTATGGTTTGTTAATCATGTCTCACGGCTTTATATGTTTATAAGTTACAGGTAAAAGTTTGGAACGAAAAGGGATGTCGATATACCTTGGCGTACAAGTGAAACGAAACCAAGAGGTCAACAGCTTCAAACACCCTTGCCGACAGGTTTTGGTTCGCTTGGAGAAGATGGGTACAAGTGCCGTGACTTTGTAAACTAGGGTTTCAATCTTGAGTGTTTGTGTAATATAAATACCGATCGACATGGGCTTTTGGTGTGGTATTCGACTCAATAGCCCAACCGGACGAAGCATGGTCTTGGGCTCACTTTGGACTCTCGGCTCACAACCAATGCGGCCCAAGGGATTCGGGTGGCACCAAATTAAACGGCCCAAGATAGTTACAACGCGTGACGTATCTTTCGTCGTACAAAAGTCGATTAGTTAATATACTCGTTAGGTTTTTTTTTTTTATTCGTAAGTTAGTTTTATTTTTATTTCGTTAAATGAGCGTTTGTGTATTTTACGTATTTTATAAGTGTTTACGGTGAGGGTAAATTAGTCTTTTAACACGTTTCGTATTTTTAGGGTTTTACAGTTTCCATGTTACTTGATGTTCATCATACATCCCTTTCAATTCACTGATTAATAATGGTGCCAACTTTGGAATTCATACCTAAACAAACTCTTAGTTTCTATTTGGCAAGCATAGTCTCTTTTTATTCTTTGATTTCTGTTATCAGTTTTTCGTGTTCTGAGTTTTGTCCTATTATATGCATGAAAGAAAATCAAACTAGCTGCACGTTTGCTGTTGCGGGGCCTCAGCAATGTGTCGTCATGAATGCTAAGATCACAACAGGAGACTCCCTGCAATAGTTTCTTGGCTTACGTATGCTCTTTTATAATCTATTAGAGGAAGTGTTGACCCATTTATTCATGAACGGACAAATGGGTATGTTAAAAGAATCAACCTGAAAAGAAACAGGTCAAATGGGTAGAAAGTCACCAAATGTGTAACCTTATGCATTAAACATCCAAAATTATTCTATTTAAAAATTTTAACTTTATTACTATTAATTATGATTTATAATCATATTGCCACTTATACATTTGCTTTGCATTAACCAAGTTAATTGATTTACTTCACTGTACAACATTTCTTTATTTTGTGTCTATTACAGCAAATAAGGACTTTCATACAAATGAGATCCAATTTGAAAGTGGTGGACAACTCAGGGGCAAAACGAGTTATATGCATACAAGCTTTGAAATGGAAGAAAGGAGCCAGATTAGGGGACACGATAGCAGCATCAGTGAAGGAGGAAAAGTAAAGAAAGGACAGGTGGTTTATGGTGTTGTTGTCCGTGCTGCCATGCAAAAGGGCCGGTGTGATGGGAGTGAGGTTAAGTTTGATGATAATGCAATTGTACTTGTCAACAAGCAAGGTGAACCAATTGGGACCAGGGTTTTCGGCCTGGCTCCACATGAGCTAAGGAAGAAAAAGCATGTTAAGATACTCAGTCTTGCTCAGCATATTGCATGAGGTATCTGTTGGTTTTATGGATATAAATTAGTAGACGTGAGTTATGATCGAACTCGAGACTATGGGATTTCACACTTTACGTATGAAAATTTAAAGTTAATAATTAAAAATAGATGTTATATTTATTTATTTATTAAACGAAATAACTAACAAACGTTAAGTAATTAATGTAATGGACTAACGGGCGTTAAAGGTATTTGGAAAAAGGACTTAATTGCAAAGTTTGGGAAGGTTCCGGAATCCCTTTGGGGAGTCCAAACCGATCGGCCAAGGGGAAGAAACAAGGAAAGAAAAACCAACTTGTTCACCAAGTTTAGTTGGGTATATAAACAAAGCTAGGGGTTTTATTTTTCCATCTCTTGTGCTCATTGCTAAACCCTAAAAATTGTTTTGTGTGTGTTTTTCTTCCACAAACCAAGTTATTTGTTTGATAAAAACTAACATTACTTTAATTCGGTTTATTAAGTGTGTACAAGAACATAGTAATAACATACTTTTGTTATTATCTTGGATTGAATTACAAAACGGTAAGGGGTAATTCATATAATTCTAACTAAACCAAATTAGGGTTCATCCGTTGCTAGTTTATGGATTTGATTCTTGTTCGGCTAGAATCAAGAAAAGGTATGCATATTCTTTTATGTTAATTAATTGTTCATTAATAAATCCTATACGCTTCCGCATGATTACTTTGATGTTTTGTGATTATTTATTTGAAAGTCTTGATATATAATTCCAACAGTGGTTTCAGAGCCAGGTTCATTGGTTTTAATGAGTAATTAATTACATAAACGCGTAATAAAACAAATACTTGTATGTTGTTTGATATGTTAATCTAGGGTTTATGTTTAATTTATGTTTGGTCGATTTTTTAATTAATTGGGGCGTTCCCCTATTTTATTTAGTTCGACACATGTATAAATTTTTTAGGGTTTTGAAAATTGTTTGCTAACCTTATTAAAACCTAGAATTAATATTGATTACGTGATTAATTCGTGAATAATTTGTTATGTGTCATGGAATTTTTTATATGCGATCTTGTGACTTATTTGTATAATTGTTATGATATCCATGATTATACATGCATGTGTCATGGATAAGTTGCTTTGATAATTGTTTAATTGTTGAGACATATTTAATTACGATAAATCTTTTATTGGGGAAGACTCCAATTATGCATATTAATGAATCGATTATGTGCAATTTGGTATATCATTAATTATGGGTTTACTTAATCGATTAAATCGATGTATGTGGCTCACTCTCAATTGAGAGAGTGAAAGCCCTAATTAATATATACATTAATTTAACCTAGAAATTGATTATTAATAGGGTTTTATCGAATAAGTTGCATGTGGCTACTTGTTTACACGTATAAATTGTTTATTATGCGCATTGTTTTTAGTAGTTTATTTTTATTTGTTACTTGTTTGTTTATTATGTTAGACAGGTTTTAAGTAAAGGGTAATTTTGAATAGAAAATAATACGGACTAAACAATGGCGAAATTTGATTTGTTTTGGAAGAGTTAAGTTTTCAATAGTTTAATTGATTGGTGACTTTGGTACAAATGGTGCGAACGGCTCACCTACTAGAATGAACTATAAAGGGTTAATAAAGAAGTGCATACACAATCACCGAAAGAATGTCTTAGGTTATGCTTTGCGCCACCGGTCCTCTCGCCTCGTAAGTTCAAATGGAGCTACTTAGTAAGCCATAAAATGTGCAAACTCATCTTAAGGGCGAATTAGTTTTAATTCCATGCGCCACTACGTAGTAATTACCCGAAACACTAAGTGTTTACACTTATGCAAAAGTACGGTATAATGGACGATAATTATCACTAAATTCTTTTATTGGTGAACCCAATACCTCAATCAAAACTTTGATAATTTGATCTTTATGAATTGATAATAAAAAGTTTTTTATTAAATTTATGCTACAAGATGAATGCATGACATCTTTGTACATATTTGATTTGACCACATAAAATCAAAACTAGTACCCTTTTAAATTAAGAATATGCCATCTAATTAAAAGGAACACTTGAAGTTGCAATTTACGTCATGACAGTACTTGGCTAGATTGTAATGGAGAGGTAAATCTCTATGTAAAGTCAGACCTTACATGGACATATTTGCAGTTCTTTAAGTTAGACACTTAAATTGAGTAGGAAGTGAGACCTGGACTCAATGGCATAAGATGGGATGAAACATGTTTATATTTGCAATAGCGTTGGAAAATATAAATCCCATAATGATCTAGGAGTTGGAAATTGTTTGCCAATTAATGTTCGACTGATTACCTTATTATATGCGTTCGTTGCTAGCAGATCAACTGATGTAATGAACCTATGATAATTTGGATCCTATTTTTCGAGAAAATTATATGGTTATATGTTTATATTACCATTGGGTATATTTTATTTTCTTGAAAAAATTGTATTATCGAAAATACTAATACTTGAACTTTTTTCTATAGAAATGGCTCAAAATAACAATAACACTAACATCTTGCACTAAGTTCTCGTTCAAAAGCTTTTTGATCGAGAAAAGTTGGTGACTCTAAGAATTTCAATGATTGGCACGCTCTTTGAGAATTGTCCGTAAAGTTCTTGACGGTTGAAATATCTTTATGAACCTTGCCCCGAACAACCAACGGTCACGATACTACTCAAGCTCAAATTGATGCTTGGCAACTTGAGTATAAGCGTCATAATGATGTGGCTTGTCTTATGTTGGGAGCGATGGAATCGCTCTTCAAAAGCGGTTCGAACATTATTTCCCATTTAATATGCTCAATGAACTTGGACTATGTTTGAGAAACCGGTGCCCGAGATTTATGACTTGACCCGCGTTACATAAACTGTAGGCAAGGTGAGGATAAACCCGTAAGTGCTCATGTGCTGGAAATGAAAGGTTACATGGACCATCTAAAAGCACTTGGCAAAACTTATGATGATGACATGGTCGTGAATCGATTAATCGATCCTTAACAAGGATTTTAATGGTTTTGTCGAAATTTCAATATGCATTGCGTGGGAAGGCGATTCTTGACCTACACGCATTGCTCATTGATTATGAGAAAGGGTTGCCTCAAAAGGTTCCTACCGCCCGGTACTTGATATTCGGTGGAAGGATTAATAAGCCAAAACCACGTGCGAACAACAAGAAGGGAAGGGTAAGGGTAAGGTTGACAAAGGCAAACACGTGATGGCCTATCAACCTCAACCCAAGAAGCACCCTACTCCTAGGAAGGAAAATCCTAAAAGGATCAAGCATGCCACCACTTGTAAGAGCGTTGGGCATTGGAAGAAAGCGTGCTCTATCTTGATGAATTGCGGGCAAATAAAATGAAATCTGAAGGGTCCTTGGCGCGGTTCTTACGGTAATTTATTTGTCATTGAATTATTTACTCTAAATTATAATAATTCCTGGGTACATGATACTGGGTGTGGTATTCACATTTGTAATACACTTGAGGGTTTAGAGTGGAAAGGAAGCTTGCCTATGGGGAGCAATATCTGCACGTGGAAATGGCACACATGCATGCATTGAAGCCATAGGAACGTTTAGTTTAGTATTTCCTTCGGCTTAGTCTTGTTATTAAACAATTGTCATTACGCACTTTCTACAATTAGAGGTGTTGTTTCCTTTTCGGTTTTGTTGGATGATGGTTTTACTCATACTATTTCACGTAATGGAATTGATGTTTCTTTAAATGGTGTATTTTATTTTAAAGCAATTCATCGTGAATGGTGTGTTTGAAATTGATGTGATTGAAATGAATCTAACAATAATAATAATTCAATGTTTAGCATTAACAAGAAGATAAAGTTAGACTTGAATTCTTCTTATCTTTGGCATTGTAGACTTGCTCATATAGGCAAGGCTCGCATGCATAATTTGCAACAAGAAGGGCTTTGCAAAATATCAATGATGAATCATTTGATAAATGTGAGTCATGCATATCTCGGGAAGATGACTAAGAAACCTTTTCATAGCAATATGGAGAGGCGTCGATCTACTTGGTCTTATTCATCTTGATGTGTGTGGACCACTTAGACATGTGTCAAAGAGAGGTGCTAGCTACTTCTTAACCTTTCTTGATGATTTCACCGTTATGGTTATGTTTATTTACTTAAGCATAAACATGAGGTGTTTGAAACATTTAAGGTTTTCAAAGTCAAGTAGAAGCGCAATTGGGAAAGAAGATTAAAGCTCTTCGATCCGATAGAGGAGGTGAGTATCTAAGCCAAGAGTTTAAAGATTACTTAGTGAGAATGGAATTGTCCAGAATCTCACTTCTCCATATACTCCACAACAAAATGGTGTATCTCGAGAGAAGAAATCGTACATTGTTGGACATGATACGATATATGTTTAATCTTACCACTCTTCCTTTATCCTTTTGGGATTATGCTTTGGAATCACTGTTCGCATTCTAAATATGGTTCCATAAAGAAGGTTGATAAGACACCATATGAAATATGGCATGGTAAAGCTCCTAACCTGTCTTATTTAAAGGTCCGCATTGCGAGGCGTATGTTAGATGTGACTCGATGAGATAAACTCCAACAAAGATCCGTAAAGTGTATCTTCGTAGGATACCCTAAGGAAACTATGGGTTACTACTTTTACTATCCAATGAAAATAAAGTAATTGTTGCTAGGTATGGAGATTTTCTTGAAAGAGATCTCGATCTCAAGAATTCATGGGAGAGTTTATGATCCGGAAGATGATCAAGAAGATGCATTACCTTCGAAAACACTAACGTGCTTCGGTAACACGATAGTCCGGGTCCTCCACCGAAGTTGAAGTGATTCTCGTCGAGATCCGTAAGGAATACGCGTGCACCTAAACGTCTATGTCTTAACGTGAGGTTGAGGAAACTATGTTAGGAGATCTTGGAGAGCCTACTAGTTATAAAGTTGCCATGGCAAGTCACGATAAGGAAAAATGGCGGGTTGCAATGAATGGGAAATGCAATCCATGAGAGAAAATGAAGTCAGGTAGAGGTTGACTTACCTCCAAACGCCACGGTGGTTGGAAGTAAGTGGCTCTATAAGATTAAGACCGACATGGATGGCAATGTACACGTCTATAAAGCTCGTCTAGTTGCGCAAGGTTTTACTCAAACTTATGGCATTGATTACGAGGAGACCTTTTCTCTGTAGCGGACATTAGAGCTATTAGAATTCTCATAGCTATAGCTGCATACTATGACTATGAGATATGGAAAATGGATGTCAAAACCGCCTTCTTAAATGGTCGCTAGATGAAGACATCTATATGAAGCAACTCGAGGGGTTCGTGAATCCACAATTTCCAAACCGTGTATGCAAACTTCAAAGGTCCATTAATGGATTAAAGCAAGCATCAAGGCAATGGAATAAAAGATTTGATGAAGAAATCAAAAGGTATGGATTTATTCAAAATCTTGATGAGCCATGTGTATATCACAAAGTTAGTGGGAGTGATGTAATTTTCCTAATTATTTATGTCGATGACATATTAATTATGGAAAAAGACATTCCGAGTTCGCAAAATGTTAAGGCATATCTTGGGAAGTGTTTTTCCATGAAGGATTTAGGAGAAGTCGCATACATTCGGGAATCAAGATCTACCGAGATAGGTCAAAGCGTTAATTGGTTTAAGTCAAAGCGCTTACATTGATAAAATATTAAAGAGATTCAATATGCAAAATTCCAAGAAAGGATATTTGTCGATGGAAGTAAAGCATGGCTTATGTAGCGATATGTGTGCTTCAACACTGCTTGAGGTGGCACGCATGCGAAAGTTCCTTATGCTTGGTGTAGGATCTATTATGTATCTTGTGAGATGCACAAGGCCGATGTGGCGTTCACTCAAAACATGACCGATCGATATCAACGAATCCGGGTGAACTTCATTGGATTGTCGTTAAACATATTCTAAAGTATCTTAGGAATACGAAAGATATGTTTTTAGTGTATGGAGGAAATCCGGACACGAACTTGGTGTTCTGAGTTCTTGTGATGCGTCTGGCAGTGTGATAAAGATGATACGAAGTCTCAAATGGGTTATGTCTTTGTCATCAATGGAGGAGCATTGATGGAAGAGCAAGAAGCGAGTCTGATTGCGATGTCTGCGACAAAAGTCGAATACATAGTCGCCGGAAGGCGCAATGGAGGTCGTTTGGATTAGGAAATTCATTTCGTGGCTTGGTGTTATGCCTTCAATTGAATCGCCTATTGATATGTATTGTGACAATTCTGCTGCAATCATATTTGCCAATGAACACCGAGTCATGAAGGGCACCAAACATTTTCACGGAAGTATCACTATGTTCGGGAACAAGTCCGGGAAGGTGAAATAAATCTCGAAAGTTCACATGATGATAACTTAGTTGATCCGTTCACTAAGGCTTTAGCTAAAGACAAGCTTGTAGGACTTGCCAATGGAATTGGACTTCGTTTAGCTAAAAGTTTCATGCATAAGCGTGATTAGTGTTTGGATAAAGGATATTGTAAAACATTTATTATTTTGATGGAATAAAGTTTGGATTATGTTTATTTTCATTTATAATATTGTTGTCCTATATTTGCATGTTTAATCCGTGAATAACTAAGTTATTCTAAATGTCTCATTGTCGATTAATGATATGGGAGTATCATTAAACTAAGACAAATCGAGAGATGTGGTAGAATATACTTGAAAGTATATTGATGAGAATGCATACCAATTTCGGATGATATTCAATGAATTGAATATAGGACTTATCCCAACTACATAATTTACTTTGTGGATATTGTTATGAGTAAATTATGAATAGTTATCCTCGGACTTGAGATACCGGATAAGTGTCATGAATGTAGTGCATTTCGTGAAGCAACTTAACGCTATGCGAATCGGTAGTCATAAGGGTTGTTTTCATAAATGTTACAAAGTTTGTGGGTTATTCTTGTAGTCAAGATAGAATTTGTTCCTTCAAATTTATTTGGAGTTTAATCTTCTTGAGCCTCGTAGGGTTGACAAGATGTTTGTGCGGCCGCACCCAAATCTCCCTAAATATGTTTAGATGATTCGGTAATCTTGGTCAATCACTTATAACGAGAAACAGAATAGTTTTATTAAGAATGACTTAATTCCATATCTTTATTTAACGTGGTATTAGAAACAAAATGATAACAATAATGAGAAATCATTAAAAGGTTTTCCAGGAGCCTTGCTCGAGTTGTACTAGAGGCATCGAAGTGTTGCTAGACGCTAACCGAATGTGATCACTCTATTAAGATATATCCAAGTGGGGGCTGTTGGTTTTATGGATATAAATTAGTAGACGTGAGTTAGGATCGAACTCGAGACTATGGGATTGCACACTTTACGTATGAGAATTTAAAGTTAATGATTAAATATAAATGTTATATTTATTTATTTATTAAATGAAATAACTAACGAACATTAAGTAATTAATGTAATGGACTAACGGGCGTTAAAGGTATTTGGAAAAGGACTTAATTGCAAAGTTTGGGAAGGTTCCGGAATCCCTTTGGGGAGTCCAAACCGATCGGCCAAGGGGAAGAAACAAGGAAAGAAAAACCAACTTGTTAACCAAGTTTAGTTGGGTATATAAACAAGGCTAGGGGTTTTATTTTTCCATCTCTTGTGCTCATTGCTAAACCCTAAAAATTGTTTTGTGTGTGTTTTCTTCTCCAAACCGGTCGAACACCTTTGTAGGTGTCGATCCAAGTCTTTCCACAAACCAAGTTATTTGTTTGATAAAAACTAGCATTACTTTAATTCGGTTTAATGCGTGTACAAGAACATAGTAATAACATACTTTTGTTATTATCTTGGATTGAATTACAAAGCGGTGAGGGTAATTCATATAATCCTAACTAAACCAAATTAGGGTTCATCCGTTGCTAGTTTGTGGATTTGATTCTTGTTCGGCTAGAATCAAGAAAAGGTATGCATATTCTTTTATGTTAATTAATTGTTCATTAATAAATCCTATACGCTTCCGCATGATTACTTTGATGTTTTGTGATTATTTATTTGAATGTCTTGATATATAATTCCAACAGTATGAATCTTTCTATGCTTGTTGTTTTCGCCCTCTTTCCTCCCTGTTTATTGTTCAAGACAAGTAACATTAGAATTTAGAGGTGGCAATTTTAACCCTATGAATTTGTTATTCTGGGTCATGTTTATCTCTAGTAGGTTTAAGTGTCTGAGAGCTAAATGATAAAAACAACTTAATGGAAAACAGGGCAATGGGTTAAATCGGTCGAAAGTTTCCTGAATGTAAATTAAATGCGTAAGCCTCCTCATTCATTTAATTCAAAACCTTAGATTATTTTAACCGTTACAGCCTTACCTAAAAAGAGTTTGTTTTAACCAGTTGCACGAGAAGACCATTCTTCCACTTCTATTAACACTAGATTAAAAATGGCCAAAAGTATTCAGTTTATGACAAACTAGCAAAGAATCTGCAAGATTCCTTGCGGATTGGTCTGCTAGAAAATCTTCAAAGCATGCAAGTTTGGTTTATTTGCAGCGGATGTGGGATTCACATGGTGAAATCTGGACGCTTTTATGGACAACCATGAAAGCGGATTGACATGGAGGTCTTTTGGTGCAAAATTTTACGCCTCACAAGGTAACAAGGAATCTAGTGGGGTTCCGGGCTATTTTTTAAAAACCTGATTTTTTTGGTTAACATGTTGCCATTTTCGCTACTTTGATGACCAATATCCCCATATACATAGAGGGATAACCCACTGAATAAGGTTAAACTGATTTGTTCTGTGTTTTGTGTGTCTATTTATTAGTAGGCCTTTTCGCTTCTTTTCTAGTTAGCATCATAACCGAATGTATGGTCAATACCTTCTTTCTTTTTGTCAAGTTTTATATCGTATACCATGGTATTTTACACTTTTTATCCATCTACTCCAACTAGATAGCATAACTTCTTACCATGATTAGCGGTACATCTGCAAATTTGTTCTGGAAATTATCCTTTGACATTTAACAAGTTGATAACCAGTTAATAGAAACTGTATTAACTGTGTGATAGATGTGTGTTAATATTAGAATAATATGATCAAATCATATCAAGACTACCTACCTTATGGGCCTTATTTCGGCAAAGCCCCTATGATTTTGGTTACTTTCGTAAGACTAATATCATATAACTGCACCCGTTAAGCTCAAAGGGACGAGATCACACTAAAAAAAAAACTAAATAATAGTGTAATTGATTTGTTTGTTAGGACCATAAGCTTTATCATGTTATGCATTTAAGCATCAATTGAATAAGATTAAGCATGGCAGGTATCTTTATAATCATTTTATGTTATACGTATATTTTCAAAGTAGACTTTACATACTCATTTCAGCATCAATTGATTAGTTTTGCCTTTAATTTTGATAAGTCTAGTTTGCTTTTGTGTATAAAAGTAATAGTTAAATTTAAGTATCTATCCACTATTATGTAATCTAACATAAACATTTAATATAGAACATAAAAATGCTATCATGCTTTAGAGCACACGGTATAATAACGCTTGGAGTGGCGTAATCAAATTATTTACGTTTTATACCCCTGAACGGTTGCAAATTTGAATTAAGAAAACAAAAATCAAAACACCCCCCCCCCTCCCCGTTTAAACGGCTAGTAGGGGAAAAAATCAAAACCTTATATAAAAACCCAGTTTCACATATTATTTTTACACACTTTCCACATACTTAACCCAAATCACAATTTCAATTTACTTTTTTTTTTCCAAAACCATGGCTTGTAATCTCCCACACACTGTTGAAGAAGTCAAGGAAAGCGTTCAGAAACTGATTGACGGCGATAACATTCGCAAGGAAAAAGTTTACAACTCGAGATGTTTAGCCAAGAAAGAACCTCGAAGGAGGATCTAAGAAAACAATACGCTAAGTGTAAAGACATTTTGTTTGAACGACGTGATGTCATTGACAAATCTTTAGCCAAGGAAGGTTGGAAAGATTACGAGATTAAGAAAACATTGGGGACATGTGTATCTCAAATACAAGGTAACATAAGTCACAAGATCCGTTGGATGCACAAGGAAAACACTATAGGTTGTTCGGTTTCACAGCAACGTCATCAACTTAGGGTAGTTGAAGATGAACCAGTTGATGAGCATGGATTTACTACGAGAAAACATTATAATTGGATGCGAGATGAAGAGGCTTTAAGAGAAATACAGGAAGAGCAAGCAAGGGTTGATGCAGAAAACGCAAGGCGTCAACAAGAGTTGGATGAGTTGTTTAGGCAAGAGCAAGCTCATGATGGTTTGTTCAGGCTGGAGTGTGGGGAATATCCTGAATATGATTATGCATGCGGGAAGCATTCAAATTAATCGTATTGTACTTTAGTTCGTATGTTATTTTCGTATCGTGTCGTATTGTATTTTAGTATTTGTAATTTGGAACTTTTTTTTATTTCATATTGTAATATTTATGTTATGTTTATGTAATGTTCATGTAGTGTTTTATTTTCGTAAATTTTTCTATAGTCGTTCAAATTCATTACATTATCAAATAATATTATACAAAATTACCCAGAACACACATTATAATCTATGGAAACATATATGGTATGTTTGGAGCAATGGGCTGGAGTGAAATTTGAAATTTCAATGGGCCGGAGCTAGTGGGGCTTATATTATAAGCCGAGGGCTGAAGCTTATATTTTTATAAAACTGGTTGGCGAATTAGTTGGAGCTGAAGCTTATTAATGTAAAATCACGTAAAAATACATCAAATTAAATTCACATATATTTTCAGCTTTTACATGATAACTTAGTGTATTTTTAAGGGTACTTAAGTATATTAACTAGCCATAAGCCCCTATAAGCCCCTTTTTATAGGCTTGGGCTTATGAAGGCGTGTGACTTACTTTATAAGCCATAAGCCTTCATAAGCTTGTGTGACAAACGAGACTTATTTTATAAGCCGACTTATATTAAAATCTCAAACCCCTATAAGCCCCGAAAAGCCTACGCGAAACATATCCATAAACTAAAATTAGTAACGAAAATAAATATATTAAAAACCCCTAAATAGCCACAACCTTCCGTTATACCAATTGATGACGTATAGCACGTATAGCAGGCCTACTGGGCCTAACTCGTGCTATACACATACTGGCCAGGCTTAACAACAGCAATAAAACAACCACGAGTAATGGATCAACAATAAGCCTAATAACGAAATTCGCTATGATCCAGACTCAAAGACGCACACAGGATGTTTAGCGGACGAAACATCTGGCCGAGGAAGGCATTCTATGTCCGCAATCCGCGATTATTACGGAACCTTGCCCGACAAAGGTCCCACTCCGGCCACTAACTTTTATATGCGAGTCATTAGGAAACCCTAGCGGTAAGCCTCGCCTATAAAAGGGGTTCT
The DNA here is from genome assembly GCA_022545495.1 of Chrysanthemum lavandulifolium. Lineage (NCBI taxonomy): Eukaryota > Viridiplantae > Streptophyta > Magnoliopsida > Asterales > Asteraceae > Chrysanthemum > Chrysanthemum lavandulifolium. Next base: position 240,840,773 of record CM040245.1, on the reverse strand, counting down.
AACCCCTTCATAAGGTACACCTTTCTCTCTCATGATAACACATACACTCTTATTATCTCTGACAAGAATGCGTACTTATTCTCACGCCGGAGCTTAATCGTGGGGTCTGTCCCCGCGGTAAGGCTAACGGTTTACTCTCATTTGTGCAGGGATTCAATCAATCACTTGAATTAGTACAAGATTAGCCCATCTACAGCTTGCTAGCCCAACCCAACAAGCACCCCGAACACTCATCATAACCCGTCACACTTTTTGTACTAACAAGTTGGCGCCATCCATGGGACCCATTACACAACTGCGTTCTTGAAAAATACTCACCATGGGCACTCGGTTCGAACCAACTCCCACTACTCAATCCAATGCGGAACACGGCGGGAAGAGAAAATAACGCAACTCTGGCGGAACTTGAGGGACATGCGTCCGACGCAGCCCTTAGGAAATATTGCGACAAGTATTACGACCGGATCTTGCCGATTGTGATAGAGAAAGTTTGGAAACAGGAAGAAAGGGCCAAAGCAATAAATGCACTAAAAACTCGGTTAGACTTCCGCGAAGCTTCGTAACATTCCGGGTCGAAAAGGCCGACCGGAAGGAGGGATTTGAGGAAAAAGCTCTAGTCTAGGAAGCGCGGGAACACACAGGAAGGCTCTGATTGAAGGCGTAGTCGGTCTAGGTCACCAAAGAAGAAAGATGTTGAACGAGAGGCGGTTTTCAAGAGGCTGCGCAAAAGTGTGTTCCACAGGATGGGAGACAAGGAGGAAAGCATCTCCGTGTATTTCGAAAATCCTAGAAGATCAATCCGCCACGGCTCCAAGAAAAAGGAGGAAAACTGCCACCAAAACTCCTTCTCACGAAAGATAGAACCTAACTCTAGAAGGCATGGAGCTAGTAGGGCACATCTGCAGAAAATAGGCAAATACTTTTGAAAGCGAAAATGAGGGAAGCGGACATCGTTAGTCCAGATTCAAGTAACGAAATTCAAGCACTAACGGTGACGACTTGGTTAGACCACGGGTATGTAAGGAGACTGATCTGTTCACTCCACACATCCGTTACTTTGATACGCCAACGAAAACACGTATGCGACTAATATGAAAACATATGACCGGGCTAGGCAGCGACGAAGGTGGAACATTGGGCCATGCCAACCTGGTGTCACATGTTTAATTCCACACTTACCGGATCCGCTAGAGTTTAGTTTGATGACCTTCTGTCGGAATCAATAGACAGTTACGACGAGTTGAAAGAGGTTTTCCTGGCTAACTTTCTCCAACAAAAGAAGTGTATTAAGGATCCTGTGGAACTTCACCACATCAAGCAAAGGGAAGGTGAACTGACAGAAGACTTTGTACGAAGGTTTATAGAAGAGACTAGGGACATAAAGGGAGCGCCAGAAATTATGAGAATCTTAGGATTCATGCACGCGGTCACTGATCCGGAACTAATTAAACGGCTACATGACATGATCCCAAAATCAATAAATGAAGTAATGAATATAACCACATCCTTCCTACGGGGAGAAACAGCTGCTCGGAGTGAGGAAAGAAGGAAACCATGGATACATATGCCGAGAAAACAAACTGCAGTCAGGCATCGACAAGGTTTCAAAAGAGAGTTCAGAAACAAGCCTAGAATAAGAGAAAGGCAATGTGGCCTCCACATTCCTCCTAAATCTTTTAGAGAAATACCGGCACCAAAGAAAGCAAGATCTCCAAACTCGCCTCCAGCTACCACAACTGAAGAAAAGGATAACGGTAAATTCTGTGAATTCTATGGAAAGGCAAGGCATACTACGGATGAATGTCTCCACCTAAAAAAGCAAAGAGAAGAAAGAAAGAAAGGAATAATGGTAGAGGAGGAAGAACAGCTAGGAAAAACCAAACATTAAACCCAACATAGCCACAATAATAATGATAAAAAAAATAAAAAAATAAAAAATCCTTCACTCTATTTATAACAAAACAGAAGGCGGAAACACCTCATACAGCAGATATGGTAGGAAAACATAATATGGATATACGCGAAAAGACCGCGTAGCATCAATTATAACACCACTCGCTAGAACAGGTAGCAGAAATACAAAAACAATCAGGCAACGATACAGACGATAAAGTCATAGCACCAGCGGGACAGACGTAATAAGGAAGCTTACAACGTCATCCAATAAATAAAAATTCCCACAGAAAAGAAAAACCCTGGTTCCCTTACCTTCAAAGATGAAATTTCAGGCCTAAAAAGCCCAAGTTAAAACACAAAGTCAGGAAGCGAAGAGCCAACGGTAACAAGAGGAATTAATCTCCGACAAAGACTCCATAACCAAGTGAAAATGTCAAAAAGCTACCCTATCACCCTGGTACGACTAGCTCAGGGGAAATCATATAAAAAAACACTACAGCAAACAAAAGGAATGCGGCCTAAGGAATATATGAAAAATGTATAATAAAACACAAAAGATAACTTATAATAGCCACAAAAGAACCGCCGTTAGCAAAAATGGGAGAGGAACCAAAGGTCACGCTTCAACAAAATCCGTGCTCCGGATAACAGGTAAGGAAGCCTATAAACAACACGGAGAAAGAAGGAACGAGCCGCAAGAGCAAGCAGAGGATCGCATCCGATGCGAAACATAAATACTAAAATGAGGGAAGTAATAATTAAATTAAGGAAAGCACGCGGTTTCGGGAAGGGAAAGCTCCTGATAACGACCAAGCAATGGCGGAAATAAAAGGATAAACCTTATCCAAATATTCAAACAAGAAAGAAAATATGGAAGTACATATTTACGTTCCTTCCCAAGAAACTTTATATCAAATCCAACAGGGCAAGCATACGCTCAGGCTACGAGCCTACCTACCAAACAGTAGATAAAAAATTAATGCTCACACGTACAAGAATAGTAAAACCCTCGCTATAAAAAACGCGAAGTAAAAAAGGGGGAAAGGCAGAAAAAGCAAAAAGGAAGGAACTATTCCTTAACACCAAAAACCTTGGCATAAAAACCCACTCACAGAAAAATTTTGAAAGCACTTCAAAAGAAGTTGAAGATGTTATTCAAAAGAAGAGTATGATTGTACATAGCGCAACAACAAAACAACTCGTATTCAACAACAACACGTTACTCACCTATGGTCGTTTCTAAAAAACTTATGTATCACCTAAGCCTTTACCCCTAAGATGAAAAAACGGAAGGAAAACGCAAAAGCCAAGCAGATACTGAGATTAGAAACTCAAACATGTTCTTAAATGACTACTAATAACAATTAGTCGTTCTAAAATGACGACTAATAACCCACCACCACAATCCTTCACAACACTCCTTCACCTAAAACCCATTCCATGGATGATTCCGAGGTCCTGCTGGACCGTAATTTGAAAAAAACGTTTTACATAATATGAACAAAAGTAAAACCCTACGTTTTATAAGATCCATATATTCTTTCGATTTACATAGAAGTGCAAGGCAAATGAGCAACAAGTTGCGTTGCTAGCCCTTTTTGAATTGCAAAGCCAATTCTTTTAAAAACTACGTTTCTAGATCTAGGTGTCATAACATTGCTATGCATAACTCGTTGGACTCTGTTGAGGCGCTCTACAGCCTCAGGTGCAAGGAAACCAAAGGTATCAAATGCTAAAGGAATAAAAACATGTTGATTTTTAATGCACGCTTTCTCGTGTTTAGCCATTTTGTACGAGGCGACTTTCAAAGCAGCCTGTTCTACTGTAAAACCTCGGCTACTCAAACCCACGAGAGGAGAAACCCCTGTTAGATCCACACATGTATGTTTCCATCCAACCCATCCAAACACCAAAACGTCTGCCGGTTTGAGTGTGGGTCTTCCATCCAACGAATCAGTTAAAAAGTTCACAGGTGCTTTCTTGACGGAGATCCTAGCACGCCTACAAGCGTAAAAAAGGACACCCCTAACCATATCATGTCTGTACTTGAAGTCTGGGAGCTCTTTGCAATGAACTACGTGTTCCCCAAAGGAATCTAAACACGCCTTGCGACAAACTGCGCATATCTCATCAACCGGAAATTAAGGAATCATAAGGCGATACTTCAGGATAGTACGATATTCCACCGGTGACATATGTTGACCTAGCCCGTCTATGGGGATAGCTAATAGAAAATCTTGGGCATGTGGGCCTGTAGACACTCAAAAAATGCTTTCTGTCTCACAGTTATGTCGAAGTGAATTTCCATATCCTTGACCATTTCACTAAAAAGTACATTCGCCAATGTTTGTTGGGGTTTAGAGGGGGCGGTGTCATTATTAGTGAAACCACTAAAATCAAAGCTTGGAATCGTATCACGAAGACAGTCCAGAGCAAAAACATAATCATCATCCATACCACATATGCAACTCTCCCATAAGATATGGTCTTGTAGCACCCAAGATTGGGCCCTCGAGGCAGTGGTATATTAAAAATTCAAAAAGAATTGACTAAAGATTCATGGAGAGATGGTTACATACAACCTACGCCGTGTTAGGTGGTTGGAAGTTTTGCGTTTAGAATTGAAAGCTCGTTTGGTATTTTTATGTTTAATAATATAATGTTTGGTTGTTTAATAAAATTTTTATGGTTTTAAAGAAATGTGGGTCCCTAAAAAGTGGTGTTGGGGTGGTGTTATGATAAAGGGGTTTTTTTTTGTGTTAATGTTGAAATGTTAAAGCTGATGTGGCGTGATTTTTTTTTCATAACTTAAGTTATGGTACCTAGGGCTCTTAAAATTTTAAAAGCATTAGTTCTTAACAAAGAAACTAACTGACTCACCAATCCTTCTTAATTTCACAACTTTGATAACAAGATTTAAGTATACCTTCTGCTCAGAGACACGAATGTTATTTATCTGAGGTGTTTAGTTATCGCTTCTATTGAATATAGATATGTGAAATCGTGTTGCGGGCGAGGTTGTTTGCAACAACTTGGGTGATCAAGATTATAAACATAGTTGTATGATGTCGTGATCCAAATTAATAAGAGTTTAAAATTACTCGGTTTGTATTTAGTTGATAATCAAGCCGGAATATCTATATCCGTGAAGCACAGCCCTGACACTCTTTAAAATTTTGTATAATTTCCCACAGAATTTCTCTTATTTGAACTGTAAGTACATGTTTATTCTTTGTTTTGCTACAAATGCACTAAAGTGGCGATCTCTCTCTTTCCTTTGTTTGGCATTTTAAGTATTTTAAGGTTGCATTTCTGACATAGGTAGAAACTAGTACCTGTTAGTGATGGCGGTGGATCGGATATGGTTCGGGTGAAGCCAATTCCATATCAATGTCCATTTATTTTTTTATCATTCATATTTATATCCATATCCATTTACGTATGATTCATCCATGAAGAAGTGTACAAATATATAAATATAAAATCATATCTACATTATTAACGGTAAGTAACGAAAGAATTGTTGGCCTCAAAGTTGGATCTTTGTTGGTTCTAACGTGGTCACAATAATACCAAGTAACACGATACGTTTCAAAGAATTGCTTTTGTATTGATTGAAATAAATATAAGTCATCATCTGAAAGTGTTACAGATTCTAATCTATATATAATGAATGAAAATGTGCGTTTGAATGGTTGTGTCGGTTCGGTGGAATCAACTGATGCAATGCTTCCTTTGTAACTGTCAAATGGCAGTTATTTCTTAAGAGTTGACTTTTAATATAGTTGACTTTGACTTCGGGTTTGACCCTCTAAATGGGTAGAAAGCGGTTAAAGCGGGTAAGAGTGGGATTAACCCAATATTCTCCCCCTTAATCACAATCGCTTTGCTGTAGATCTTTGACTCCGATTAGTTGTCTCATCGTTAGGAATCTGATCTTAGGTAGTGCTTTTGTGAGCATGTCAGCCTTCTGAAATTCTCCGCTTATAAACTCGACTTGTAAGTCTTCTCTTTCAACGCATTCTCGTATGAAGTGATATTTTATGTCAATATGCTTACTTCTTCCGTGAAATACGGGATTCTTCATTAGTTCGATGGCAGACTTGTTGTCGACCATTATCGTAACCCTTTCTTCTTGGGTATGTGTAAGCTTGCTGAGTAATCTCTTTAACCATAATGCTTGTGTTCTTCTTTGCATTGTTGCAATGAACTCGGATTCACATGATGATAGAGCTCTGTGGCTTGTTTTGTGTACTCCGGTGATTGGTGATTCACCGTAGTAGAATATAATTCGGTGGTGCCTTTGCTTTCTTGAGTGTTGACTCGTAGCTCATCACTATAACCTTGTATCTGGTTTCCTCCATTGTGTTTGTAGGTGATTCCATAGTCTTTTGTTCCTTTTACATAGCGTAGTACTTGCCTGATAGCTTTCATATGTTGTTCCTTTGGTTCCTACATAAAACGACTAAGTAATCCAATGGAATAACTTAAGTCGGGTCTTGTATGTAGCAGATATCGTAAGCATCCAATTAAGCTTCTATATTCAGTTGAGTTGACCGTTGTTTCTTCAGTGTTCTTTGTTAGTCTTGTTCCTGGATCCATAGGTATTAGCGTTTCGTTGCAGTCTAGCATTCCAACTTCCTTTAGGATCTTGCATGCGTAGGCGGATTGCTTTATTGATATGTCACCTTTAGTTTGTGTGACTTCAATTCCTAAGTAGTAGGATAGTAATCCTAGGTCACTCATCTCGAATTTTTCTTCCATTTGAGCTTTGAATTTGTCTATCTCTTCTTTAGGTGTGCCGGTGATGATTAAATCATCTACGTAGACTCCAACTAGAAGTATTGAATCTTTTGATTTCTTCGTGTAGGCAGCTTGTTCCAAAGCGCATTTCTTGAAATCTAAAGACTTCAAGGTATTGTCTAATTTTGTGTTCCAAGCACGTGGTGCTTGTCTTAGTCCGTATAGAGCTTTTGTGAGTCTGTAGACTTTTCCAGTATTTTCTTTCTTTATAAATCCTTCGGGTTGTATAACGTACACTTCTTCTTTTAAGTCTCCATGCAGAAATGCAGATTTGACGTCAAGATGATGTACTTTCCATTTATTATTAGCAGCTAAGGCTAATAGTAATCGTACTGTTTCCATTCTTGCAACAGGTGCAAAGACTTCTTTGAAGTCTATGCCATGCTCTTGTATGTAGCCTTTTGCTACTAGTCTTGCTTTATGCTTGACTATATTTTCATTAGCATCTCTCTTGGTCTTGAATACCCATTTTAATCCAATGGCTTTATGTCCTTTTGGTAGAGTGGTTAGTTTCCATGTATTGTTTCTGTTGATGGAATCTAATTCGACCTTCATTGCTTCAATCCATTTTAGATCGGTTGATGCTTCCTTGTAGTTCTTAGGTTCATCTTCAGCCAGTAATAATTGCTCGGGTAATACTTCCTTGGTGTTTTCGTATATATCATTTAACGTTCTAAAACCTTGTAAAGGTGTATGATCAAAGTCTGGATGTAAATTCCTGGTTGCGTTTGAGTTACTTTGATTGGTTGAGCGTCTTTGAGGCGATTGGTGTAGTTTGGCGTTTACTCGCGATGAAATTGTAGATGGTGTGCGAAAAGCTTGTGAGGTGAGTTTGTTGTTGATGTTGTATCTTCATCGTCTGTAGGGATATCATTGTTTTCTTCATTTGGTTGGATTTCTTGTTCCTGATGATCATTTGTGGCTTCTAGGTTTTCAACTTCGAAGTCAAACCATTCAGGTTGATCGTTGGTGTGTTCATTCAAGTAATCCTTCCAGTCCCATGCTTCATCCTCCTTAAATTTCACATCTCTACTAACACAAATTCTTTGTGTCGTTGGATCAAATAGTCGGTACGCTTTTGATCCTTGTTCATTTCCTAAGTATACCATTTTGTTGCTTCTATCATCTAACTTTGTCAGATGTTGTGATGGTACCTTTGCATATGCTATGCAGCCGAAAACTTTTAGATTTTCTAAGTTTGGCTTTCTTTGTTTAATTGCTTCGTATGGAGTGATGTCTTCTAAGGCTTTTGTAGGAACGCTGTTTAGAATGTATATTGCATGTCTAACAGATTCAGCCCAAAAATTTTGAGGCATGTTGGTTGCTTTCATCATGCATCTTGTTGTAGACATAATTGTCCTATTTCTTCGTTCAACTACTCCATTTTGTTGCGGTGAGTAAGGTGCAGTAAGTTGTCGTGCTATGCCATTCTCTTTGCAGTATTGAGTGAATTCGTTAGATGTGAATTCTCCTCCACGATCAGTTCTGAACATTTTTAATGTTGTCCTTAGCTCATTCTCTATTGTATTCTTGTATTCCTTGAAAGTATCAAATGCTTGATCTTTCGTGTTTAGGAAATACGCCCACATATATCTTGAATAGTCATCGACTAGTAAGAATATGTATCTTTTTCCAGATGGTGTTGGTGGTGTAATTGGTCCACATAAATCTCCGTATACTAAATCTAAAGGTGAGGTTGATCTAGTTTTTGCTTTCTTTGGAAATGGTGCTCTACTTTGTTTACCAACTAAACAAACATCACAGATTTGTGTTGTATGTTTAATGGCAGGTATTCCTTGAACTAACTCTCTTTGAGTCATTGATTTTAGTGATTCAAAGTTGAGATGTCCTAGTCTTGCGTGCCATAACCAAGTGTTGTCCTTCAAGTTTGCGAGTAGGCAAACAGGTGTGCCTATCTTCAGATTTGCTTTGTATAGACGGTTTCTTTGTCTTGGGACTTTCATGAAGATTTTGTTGTCCATGTCATAAAGTCGTAATTCATCGTCTTCCATTACTACTTTACAACCAATTTCGGTGAATTGTCCAAGGCTCAATAAGTTGCTTTTTAAGCTGGGAATGTAATAGACTTGAGATATGACTCTTTGTTTCTCGTCATCACATTCTAATAGGATTGAACCTTTTCCTTTAATCTCTATATGAGATCCATCTCCGAATTTTACTTTTCCACTAACGTTCTCATCTAGGTCTTTGAAGTGTTCTCTCATTCCAGTCATATGATTGCTGGCTCCATTGTCTAAATACCATAGACTATCTACATTTATCTCTTTATATCCTACATCTTGTTCGTGTAGCGAGGCAGTTTGATCTTTAAGTTTTGTTACAGGTGGGTCGTCTAATATTGCCATTAGTAAGGTAGGCTCTAAGTCCTCCTCGACAAGATTAGATTGCATAGTAGTGTTTGGTTTTGAATGACACTTACTTGCATAATGACCCATTTTATTGCAGTTGTAACATTTTACTTTGCTAAGATCAATATGTGATTTGTTGAAGTTGTTGTGAGAGTTTTCTCCGTTTTTCTTTTCTTCTTTAAAATTTTCGTGGTTTTTACCGTGTGAAAATTTATACTTCCCACGTCCACGTCCTCTAAAATTCTTTCCTCTACCTTCATGTCGTGTGAACATCAATTTCTCTTGAGTGTTCTCCTGTTTCCCTTTCTTAAACTTAATCCTTTCTTCATAGGTTTTAAGTCTTCCAATTGCTTCTTCTAGGGTCATAGTGTTTAGATCGAATATTGTTCTATAGATGCAACTATTTGCAAATACCTATCGGGTCTGACATTTAGTAATTTCCTAACTAAGTTCGATCTTGTATTATGTGTCCTAGAGGTGGCGGCTTTGTTTACAAGAGTTGTGAGTTTTCCTGTAAAAGTATCGATGGTTTCATCTTCTCTCATATGTAGTAACTCAAGTTCAGACCTAAGTGTTTGAAGTCTGGCTTGTTGTACTCTTTCTTCGCCTAAGTGCCTAGTTTTTAAAGCATCCCATATTGCTTTCGGGGTTTTGTGCTTTGTTATTTGAAGTAATTGATCTTCGGGTAAGGATTGGTAAAGGTATGCTATAGCAGTTGTTTCTTTTTTCTTATCGGGTTGAGTTGTATCAGTTGGCTCAATTGTTTCCCATAACCCATTTGCTTGTAGAATAATTTGCATTCGAATTGCCCATAGTGAGTAATTCGCGGGTTTCAATATCGGGCATTGGAATTGAGGGGTAGTATTAGATGTACTAACCTCCTTCTTACTTTTATCTCCACTATCTTGAGTCATTTTTTAATAAATAATGACTAGGTAATCTCCTAAAATTCTAACACGGGGTGTGTGTTGAGAAATATAGCGCGCTTCTAATGTTTTGTGTCTAATGTGACAATCAAAACCTATAGGATTAGTTAAAATAAAACTATCCTCGGAGATTAAAAATTAAAGGTGAATAAGCCTAAGGTTAATTACTCCTTAAAAGTTATTCCTAATTATAATAAGCAGCGTAATTACACTAGGTTATTATAATATCAATATGATAAGTATACTTAAGGTATTATGTAGCAACTTATCAAAATAAAATAAACTTATACTATATAAGTAAAGTTTAAAAGTAAAGTGTGGATTTGTAAGAATTTGAAACACAGGGGTTAAAATACCCGGTGCCCTTTTGATTGTGGTTCGAAGTGCCCTAGGCGTTATTAAGTACGCCTCTTTTTTTTCTTTCTTCTTGTGTTATCTCCTTTGAGAGATAAAGTATGTCTCTGCCTCTTTCTTTTAGGTGAGACCGTTGCACTGCTATGCTTCTGGTGGTTGACAGCCGAATATTTTGGCTCTGGTTAACCTCCTTCTTCACGGGTATTCGGTGTTCTCGTTAATCCGCGCGGTTAATCCTTGTTTTGGATTTGTTCGTCTGTGGAAAATTTGAATCAAGATGATTACAAAAAAATGAAAAAGGGTATTGATTCTAGATGCAACAGGTGTGTTTGTTCCTTTTGTTGAATCAATCTATTTTCCTTTTTCTGATGACTATCGTGTTCTTAATCGGTGGTAATGGGTTCTTGTTTCTGAATCGATGTAAGGTTTTGTTTTTGATTTAAAGTCAAAACCTTTGTTCCCTTTGTTCTACTCTCGGTAGAAAAAAAATCCGAATGAAAAGATTTTGCAAGATGATTGAAAATTGCCTATTCTTAGTTGCCGGTAATTAATTACGAGGCGGCTATGAATTATGGACGGTTTTCAGAATCACAAAAATGATTACTAGTTTGATTTGTGGTTCGGATATAGTTTTGCAAAAAAAAATTTACCGTTTTCTGGGAATATTGTTTCTTCTTCGATTCAGGGTAATATGAAACTCTTGGTATATGATGATTTGGTTAAAAGAATCCAAACCGCTCTGATACCAATTTTTGGCCTCAAAGTTGGATCTTTGTTGGTTCTAACGTGGTCACAATAATACCAAGTAACACGATACGTTTCAAATAATTGCTTTTGTATTAATTGAAATAAATATAAGTCATCATCTGAAAGTGTTACAGATTCTAATCTATATATAATGAATGAAAAGGTGCGTTTGAATGGTTGTGTCGGTTCTGTAGAATCAACAGATGCAACGCTTCCTTTGTAACTGTCAAATGACAGTTATTTCTTAAGAGTTGACTTTTAATATAGTTGACTTTGACTTCGGGTTTGACCCTCTAAATGGGTAGAAAGCGGGTAAGGCGGGTAAGAGTGGGATTAACCCAATAAGAATGTGGGAGCCTATATCACAGTTATGTTCATCACAAGACACTGCTTTTAGCTCTAGCATGACCTTAAGACACCTGGAACTGCTCGGTGATGCCCAATAGGCCATCAGTAGCGAAACATGAGTAAAAAACTCGTCCCCTTTCCTAGCTGTTTCTCGTGGTGAAATCCTCTGCAGTGAGTAGCAGCATAAGCTAAGATCTCAATCCATACTTGATTCATGACTTTCCACATACTTTCCTTTTTCATCTTTTTTAATGTTAATGCGAACCTGCGACCATCAAACAATGCAGATTTACAAGGAAACAGTTCAGGAGAATCAACTTCCAGCAGCTTTAGACATGATTCTTCAACTTTTTCAGTAATAAGACCCTTTTCTTTGAAAAACACATTACTTCAGCAGAGGTGTCGCAATACCTGATCATGCCAATACATATTGGCAACATAACAGGGTATGTCACGAGAAGATATGTGCTTGCTTTCCATAGACATATATCAACGTCATAACCATCTTGATTGTCATGTAAATTACTGATACTCCATAAAATAGCGTCACTCATTCTATTGTAGCGAAAAACTACCTTTATGAGCACATAACTCTTTCAGATTGGAGTGAACAACCATATACTCATGAAACTGACTGTAAATCAATTCTTTTTGGTTGTCAGAAACTTTGTTGTGTCTTTTAACTATGCTGTTCAGGATGTAAATGATTATTGACTGTAAATGAGTATTGACTCTGTTCTTTGTCTTATTAACAAACAAGCTGGCATGTTGATGAATGATTTTCTATGAAATAACAATAATTGCAACTGAATGAAGAGCGTAAGGGTTCCATGTTTACATCGAACCCTTGTGACTTTGTTGTATGTCTTACTAACAAACAAGCTTACAAAATACCAGTTGACAAATAGTGTCGAGATGACGTGTGGCGATGAAGTAACACGTTAAAAACATGATATTTATCACCTATTTCTGCTGACAATCTTTTCCCCAGATGTCTCATATTACCTATTTGCATTTAATAAAAAAAATGCAAAGAAATGCAGAAAAACAGCACTTATCATTTCTCAAAAGATAAAAGTAAAGGAAACCCATGTTTGCAATACGTTCTTAACAATCATGCCAACAATATATATGAGCTACCAAACACCTGGTATGTGCTACATAAAAAGCTCATTATAAACAGAAGTCATATGGATGAATTCAAGAAACACAATAAAGGTTTTCAATTGGACTATCCTGACCAGTATATATGAGAGCGCACCCCAGTTATGTGTAACATCCCACCATGTTGTGTTGGAGTAGGGAGGCCTTGGAGCATACTTACATCTGCTTCTTGTTCTATATCTTCATCACAAAGTAGTCTTACACCAAACTCCTTCACCTCAACATCTTCATTATTCTCTTCAAAACAAAATGTTACAAAATTCTTTGCGTTCTTCCATCTCCATATAGATGTTGTATAACGCAACCATATCACATATGACTTGTGGTTTCCTATCACCTCATTCTTAAAAAAATACTTGAAGAAATTCTCAAAGTAATCTTCTATGATCAAAGCTCCATCAAAGTTCTTTAGTGAGTATCCTTTAAGTTTGCTAAGGTTCTTTCTCTTAAAAACAACACAAGTTCCAAATCCCCTAAACTTTTCATACGCCAATATGGTAATTCAACCTTTACATTATTTCCCATACTCTTATTTGTAAACCATTCTGGAATGCTATTCCCATGATATACTATATTTATAGAATGATAGCCAAATTTTTGCGTGAAGAAATCACATCTGTTAGCTGGGAAACCCAAATACCCAAGGAAAGAAAGCTGGTGAATAAAACCTTGGGAAGTAATAGATGAGTCAATACACTGAGCCTTCGATATAGACCCCTCGACATCGACAGTAACATTGTTAAACAGCTTTGGACAATTTCTGAAATCATTTATCGTATACTTGAATGGGTCTTTAGATGATCTGGACACTTCTCTTAAGGAGGTGCAATCAGATGCATAAAATTCCCATAAGCTATGTGGAAGTTCGGGAAACACTACCAGCTTCTTGCAACCATTTAGTCTAAGCTTTTTTAGATGAGAAAGTTGCCTCAAACTTGCAGGCAAGCTAGTAAAATTGTTCCCTTCCAAGTATAGATCCTCTAGACATGATAAGCCTCCAATGCTCTCAGGAACAGTAGCTTAAATTCAGATACTAACATACGTAAACCTACCAAAGAAACTGATCTTGAATCCTCCCTTGGGCACCGAATGACAATGATTCAAGGTTTATAAGAGAGGATACAAAAGAAGGATGTTGGTCGACTTTTAGGCACCCCGCTAAATTTAACACAACAAGCCTCTTGAGCATTCCAATTGAGGGATGGACGCTAACCAAATTCACACAGCCTTCAAGACTTAGCTCTCCGAGATTTGTAATCTCCGAAAAGTCAGGGGTGGTTGTTAGGTTACAGCAGTACCTTAGCTTCATTACTTTCAACCTTCTAAAGCACTAACATCGATAGGAAAAAAAAGAAAATTAGTTCTCAGATCATTAGGTATCAAATAGGAAAATATGTGTGTACACAAAAATACCTTAGGTGTTGTCCAAAAATGTTTTATGCTGCTGTAAGACAGGTCCATGGCCACAATGTTTTCCGGATAGAAATTGGAAGGTAAGTACTTGAAAGGGCATCCATGCCAATAAAACAAGCTTAGCACATTGGACAAATAATACAAATTTCCTGAGAAGATCACATTGTGTCCCTCCAATTCAAGTTTCTGCTCAAATAGTTTTTCCTCTTGATAGATTTTTAGGATCCGCAACTTTTTCATATGTGCAAAATCATTTGCATCTATGTGAACCTTTTGAATAAAATTTTCTAACTAGAGGACTAGAACTTCAATTGCTTCAGTTCTTGCCACCTGGAAAAACAAAAACATGTAATTTAACTTACAAAAAAGTTACATATGCAATTGTTTATACTTTTACAGTAGTAATATAAAGGAAAAGAATCATATGCCAATTTTTACCTTAACTTGGCCCGATATATCGTAAACGTTAAATGAAATCCACAATCTGCTCCGACTCCCAGGCATGTCAAATTTTTCACGTACAATTTCCCTTGCCATGCTTTGAATCAATTCATGCATTTGAAGAGACATATTTGCCGCTGTTATTAGAGACTTATCAACTAGAACTTCAATGATAGCATTTGCGTAACCATTTCTGCTGTCTAGTACACTTGCAGCAAAATCTTTATTTTCCCCAATGAAAGCACATGCAATGTCAAGAAACATTCTTTTCTGATCAGATGCCAAGCCATCAAAACTTGGGTGAAGTTTTTGTTGTATATCTGGATTAGGATATGTTTGGAGTCTATCCAATCCACTTTTCCAAACATGCATTGATTTTCCATACAATGATCGACCAATAACTTTGAGCGCCAAAGGGTGACCTTGCAAATATGTCACAATTTGAAAAGCGAACTCATCAAAATCTTCTGTAGGATGCCTTTTCCCAAATGCATTCAAACAAAAGAGCTCAAGAGCTTTAGAATCATCTATAATCTTCATTTCATAAATTTCATCAACTTTATGAGACCTTATCAATTGTGTGACAACTCGCAATTTCAGGTCATTTCTTAAGTTTACTATTCATCTCGAATTTACTATTCACGGTTACTATTCAAAATTTTACTATTCACCGTTTTGGTCGAGTAATATTCGAGAGCGTATTTCAAAATTAACTATTCACGAAACACTATTCATTCCGGAGAAAATTTCTATTCAAGTTTCACTATTTCATCGTTTATCGTAAACTACGTTTCACAGTATCAAATCAGCGTAACCTTAATGGTTTAGCTGCGAATTCATGAACAATTATCAAGGACATTTCATATAGACTAGGTTTAGTTTACATATCATTAGCATCATTATCATCACATTAGTTCATGCATGGTTTTGCATTTTACGTTAAACGTATAATTTTTATTAAATAAACGCTATCGTGTAATTAATTATTTGGAACAATTGATCCGATACTTCCAAAAATTTTCCCGATATATTTTTATACTCATATTAAGATTATAAAAATAATTTTATGAGTTTACCAGTGTTTTAAATTTATTTAGTATATAAATTGTTATATTTATATAATTCTGACGGTTTTCGTAAAAAAAACTACGATAATTATTATTTCACTCAAATTTTGCAAGAAATGTATTTTTATAATTTTATGACTTCAATATATTTTATTTTGATCCGTTAAAATTTATTTTTAACTAACGCTATCCTAAATGCTTAAATATGTATACAAGTTACTACTTATCTTTAAATAACTTACATCTACTTTATACTTATACTTAATAAATATATATATATATATATATATATATATATATATATATATATATATATATATATATATATATATATATATATATATATATATATATAACTAATACAAACTCACCCTTGTCGACACAAGGATGAGTCACCATGAAGACACAAAATATCTAACTTATACACTTATATTCATTATACTTACAAATCAAACACATAGAACTAAATTATACAAAGTGAAAAATCAAACTATTCTCTCTTCCTCATCTCCCTAAGAACCGGCCACCATAGTAAACAGAAGGAGATCACAAATTTTTTCAAGTCAAGTTAATTCACAATCTAGTCACACCCTTAGTTAAGGTTTTGAAATAAAAACCTAGGATGTTAGGATTAACCTTTGTTCACTTCACCTCATCAAGTTACTAGTAAGCATCTCATGTTCATGTTCATCTTTCATATTTATTTTATGTTCATTTCATCATATTTAAGAAAAACATGCAAGTCATATAGATGTTTATACCACTTTTTATTGTTTTTAAGAGTTATAAGTATATATTTATCATCCTATAATTACTCCTTGAAACATATCACTTTTGGTGATGTCTAGGAACCCATGACACCCTAAGAAGGTGTATGGTAGGATTAGAATAGCTTTGAGTTGTTTTGAATTGGTTAGAATAGGTTTTTTGAGAAAAACTCATTTCGACAACTTATTTTAGAGGTCTGATCTTATTTTCAAAATCTGGAATTCTCGACAGTAGGTAAAATTTTGGCCTAGATATTTAGAAAATATACTTTAAAAGAAAACGTGGTCGCTTGAGCGAGTTAAAGCGGAGTTATAACGAAGAAGATATGAATTTTCAAGTTTGACGAAAACTATAAAATCAGAAAATTCAGCATATTACGTCCACTTTGTGCGAGTCAAAAATGAGGCTTAGGCATTATGAAATGTGTCGACTTATCAAAATATATTAGTATACTTTGATACGAAGCTAAGGACATATAATACGTAGAAAACGGACTTGTAACGATTAAATTACACGCGTTTATACAAAGTTGCCGTAACTATAATATATAAGAAAAACTAATATATTTCTATTAGACAAATATTACGGCCACGAAGGACCATGTTGAGGGTCGTTTTTAAAATGGATGTAATACTTTTTATAAAACGATGTCTTCTAGTAAAAGTAAGTTCGCCTAGCATATTTTCCAAAATGTCCAACCGTTCGTCAAGCGGAGTTGTAACGAATAAAATACGGTCACTTAAACTTTGCCGAAAACCACCCTTAAACAATAGTTTGGACAAGTACCATACTTTACCTACATTTTTCTCCATGATCAATACCTCTAGGACAAAAACTTAAAAGCTAAAACTTTGAGATAATGATACAAGCTTTCCAAAACCGTTGAGTTCGTTTCCAAACACTCGATGTGCACCATTTTACGACTAGCTTTTCGAGACTATTTAGTCACTTTCATGAATTTTTCAAATGACATTATTTTACGACGAAAAGTTATAATTTCATAATAAATCATTAAATAACTATTGTAGGATGTCATTTCAACGTAAATACTTGTAAAGTAAGCTATATATTGTCAAGACGTTATAAGATTATTTTTTGACGATAAGTGTTATTTTCAAAAATTCACAAGTGGTATAGATATCATACGAATTGCATGCATAACATTACATCATGACTTATTATATATCATACCATTCATAATAGGTCACGTTTAGAGATTCACGCTACATTTCGGTGTACACACTTTTGCCATCGCATCATTGTCCAAGTGAGTTTCGTAGCCCCTACTTTTGTATGTTTTGAACTATTTTGGGGAGATAAATGCTTAACTATTTTCACAAGTACTTTATATTTTTAAGGATAAATTCTATCATGATCACCATCGTTTCAAAACGGATGTTGTACTATATCAATTGTTCTTGTTTACGTGCTATAGTTCTCGTCGAATATTGTGCTATATCGGTTGACTCTTGATACATTGAGTCATGTACTATTGATTATGTGCTATGGTCCTCGTCAAGTTAGGTACTATTGTGAATTCATTTGACATCATGTGCTTGAACATAAACTATACATTTGGCAATGGGTTGTGAACACACGAGGTTGCAAGTTTTGTATGGTGGAACTTGGGCGGTGGATTACAATGCCTTTCTTTGCATAAGCAATTTTGAAAGGCTTTACATTTCAACACAAACTCTATGAACTCACTCGACCTTTGTGATGACACTTTTAGCATGTTTATCTCGGTATCTAAGGCATTCACTTCATGGCATGCATATGGACACATCATAGAGTCGCGGTGACGTAGCGTCTCACTTGGGTTTATGAACTTTAAAACATCGTTTGACTTGTAACAAACTTAATTCCGCATATGTTGACTTTCATTTGGGACCTATCTTTTGTAAACTCGATTGTTTTATTAAATCAAGCGATGTATTTTCCAAAGCGACACTTTAGGTCGTTCAATATAACTGTGATTGTGATCTTTGTGACGATCAACCCCGAGAATTCCATTCATTGCGCAAAGCGAGTAATTTGGGGTGTGACAAATTGTTTGTCTTTACCAGTGAAAATGATAAGACTTCCAGGGTAAAACCAATCAGGTGAACTGCTAGAGCTTCTAACTGCTCCCGATCATTCACATCATCCAAAACAAGCAGGATCGGCTTACATGCCATCCTTTGTTTTATCATCTCCGTTCCTTCACTAACACTTGATATTTTCAGATTTTCTGTTTTCAGGATATTTACAAACATTTGCATTTAGACTTGAGTCAGGCCTTGTCGTTTTGTGACTCCTTGGACATCATCACAAAAGCATCTTCTCTCGAAGTAGGTATACATCGAGTTATAAATAGCCTTGGCAAGAGTAGTTTTTCCTATTCCGCTAAATCCAAATATTCCAATCATGTGCACCTTATCTGACCCAACAAAACGCACCAAGTTCAATTCACGTACACGGGCATCTACAGTAACAAGGTTCTCAGCAACATACAAGGGTCCGTCAGATATAATTTTGAGGATTTTGATACGATCCTGCATTCTATAGTTTATTATTATTATTATTTATTAATTAATAAGTTTATTTAGTTTCCTTTATTATATTTTCTTAGTGAACAAGTAAAGTCTAGGGCCTTTTATTATAAATAGGGTATTAGAGTTGTAATGGAGAATTATGCAGAAGATTATTAATGATTTAGTTATTTGACTTCATTATTGGGAGAGATATCGGCCTCTCGAAAGTTAATCATCTATCTTTATTGTTCTTTTGTCCTATAATCGAATGAGTTCGTATCAATTGGTATCAGAGCTAGCCCTACCTTTCGAGGTTCCAACACTCGGAGTGGTGGCCTATGGAGTGGTGGCTTGGACCAAAAAGGGTGCCAACCGCGACCAACATAGCCGTGACCAACGAGGACGTTGGTTCTTCAAGGGTGGGGTATTTTTACGATCCCACATCGCCCAAGTATGGGATTGGGCGGTGGTTTATAATGTCTAAGTGTCCTCTCTTCATCAAGCTAGCTTTTTGAGTGAGTTCTACACTTGGACTTATAAACTGATGCGAGCCTAGTGTGGGATAGGTTCGTATCAATTGATATACACTGTTTCGTGAATTGTTCTTCCTTCCTATCTCGATTCACCAAGCGGTGTATAACAATTGGTATCAGAGCCGTTCGATTCTAGGGTTTCTTAAAATAAAAAAATAAAAAAATGTTCATCGGTTACTGTTCATTAAGTATTGTTCATCACCAGACTTTCTTTGTTCGTCCGGATTCTTGTTCATAGAAGGAATGGAAGCAAAGAGCTTTGAAGAAGGGTTAATTAAGGTCACGGAGATGGTGAAAGCAGTTACAATCACATTGTTGTTGCACCAATCTCAATTGAAGGAATCTTTTAGGCAGTAGCGTCAAGATTTCTCAATGTAGTGCGAGAAGTTTCAAGGATTGATCAAGGCGGCGATAAAGGAAGAGGTTAATCACGAGGACATGTCCATTTATTGGGGTCTAACTAAACCAGCGAAGTCTAACGGGAAGGCAAAGGCAAGGTTGTTTTGGAATAAGTTTGTGGTTTCATGTCCGAACTAGAAAAACTAGAAAGCTAGGTACTTTGCTTGAGTACGGAAGATTTGGTTTTCATGAACAACTACAAATATGCATGAGAAAACTCAAGAATATATTGCGGGAATGCTACATGCACTTAAATCACACAAAAGGGATACAACGAAGAACATGGGATCCCGGAATTACCCAAGGCAACATTTTCAAGCAACACCTTGAGGACAAAGTGTTTTTGGGGGCAGGAGTATTGATACGATCCTGCATTCTATAGTTTATTATTATTATTATCATTATTATTGTTATTATTATTATTTTTTTTTTTTTTATAAAACATCACTTCATTAGAAACCATAAGGAAATTACAAGAAATTGGTGGGAAGCGGGACACTAGTTGGGCTCCACTCCTTCTGAATGCAAAAGCTTAGTCTATGAAGATGAAAGCCCCTCTTGGCATTATTCGGTGGCTATGACTTGATCTTGATGCGTGAAAGTGTGTCCAAGGCTTCCGTGTCAAGCTCCCCAAATGTAGAAAAAGCAAGCGGGATGAACTTGTAGCCATTTTCTTCACATTTGGACACATATTTCTTTTCTTCTTCTACCGCGTTATCTAAAGCAACCAGAGGAGCCCACAAATTAGCATCAATGCCCGCAAAGGAGATTCGATTACATCCAAACATGCATCCTTTCCTTGAACCGGTTAAATAACCCCATTGGGGCCTCCTTTTCACCATAATCCCAACCTTGGAACATATGTCGACAAGGATGTCACGTACCATATTATGTCTAAATTTCACCCCACTTCACTAGAGCGATGAAGCGCATGGTCTCCCATTGGTCCATACGATGCTTGCAGCTCGGACAAGGACTACCTTGAAAACATGGGTATGGTAAGCCTATAAGGCGATGCCGGCCGAAGCTGGCGATGGTTCATCCTTTGGCCTAACCCATCAATAGGTATGGTGAGCAGGAAGTCTTGTGCATGTGGAGCCAGGTCTGGTGAGGATAGCCACTTGCCTTGGACTTAACGAATACTTTGAAATAAGATCTTTCTCAATGACACGAAATAACACTTTGCCAAGGTTTTCATCATATGGGGCGGGAGTGTCGAGGCTGACGAGAACGTGTCTTTGTTACAAGCATTGTTAAAATTATCGAGCATGTTGAAGCGAAGGGCCATGACGGTTAATCGCGTTTTGACCAAAATTGGTCCTGCATATCGCTAGTTTGCAAAGCGTGAGGTGAGAAAGCATATTGGATAATGTCATTCGCATGGATACCCAACCCACCCATCTTGATTGGGAGGGTAGCAAGCCGCCACCGCCGATCGCCAAAACGGCGGGCTGTGATAATCTTCTCGAGCACGCAACATCGATCAAAGCTGGACTTGGGCCTCTCGCATGTACAGCGGGGACATGTCCTCAGCGTAAGATAATTTCGCAACCCCAGCACAATTACGGAGAAGAAGGAGCTCACATTGGGGTCATTAAGTTTAAGAATAGCTTCCATTTGCAAGATAGTTTTAGAGACCCTTTTCAAAGCCGACTCGACAAAGCTTTCATTCAAACTAACGGGGCCACCAAGTAGTTTGATGCCATCAGTAGACGAGAGATATTTATAGGAAAACACCTCCACCACTTACAGGGTCCTCCATAGGCGGAAAAGTTCGGTCTTATCGATATTCAAAACAAGCCTCGGCGGGGCCATCCGTCATAATAATGTCGAGCGCCTTAGAAACCATAAGATTATCCCCGACAATAGTGCCATCATCAAGATACCAAGCTTGGAGAGAGAGCTCACAGAACCTATTAATAGCATGGACTAGGGGGTGTAAAGCGAGGGCGAACAACAAAGGACCTAGCGGATCCCCTTGTTATATTTTCTTAGTGAACAAGTAAAGTCTAGGGCCTATTAGTAAACAAGAAGGAGATCACAAATTTTTTCAAGTCAAGTTAATTCACAATCTAGTCACACCCTTAGTTAAGGTTTTGAAATAAAAACCTAGGGTGTTAGGATTAACCTTTGTTCACTTCACCTCATCAAGTTACTAGTAAGCATCTCATGTTCATGTTCATCTTTCATATTTATTTTATGTTCGTTTCATCATATTTAAGAAAAACATGCAAGTCATATAGATGTTTATACCACTTTTTATTGTTTTTAAGAGTTATAAGTATATATTTATCATCCTATAATTACTCCTTGAAACATATCACTTTTGGTGATGTCTAGGAACCCATGACACCCTAAGAAGGTGTATGGTAGGATTAGAATAACCCGGAGTTGTTTTGAATTGGTTAGAATAGGTTTCTTGAGAAAAACTCATTTCGACAACTTATTTTAGAGGTCTGATCTTATTTTCAAAATCTGGAATTCTCGACGGTAGGTAAAAATTTTGGCTGGATATTTAGAAAATATACTTTAAAACAAAAATGTGGTCGCTTGAGCGAGTTAAAGCGGAGTTATAACGAAGAAGATATGAATTTTTCAAGTTTGTGACGAAAACTATAAAATCGAGAAAATTCAGCATGTTCGTCCACTTTATGCGAGTCAAAAATGAGGCTTAGGCGTTATGAAATATGTCGACTTATCAAAAATATATTAGTATACTTTGATACGAAGCTAAGGACATATAATACGTGAAAAGCGGACTTATAACGATTAAATTACAGCGTTTATACAAAGTTGCCGTAACTATAATATATAAGAAAAACTAATATATTTCTATTAGACAAATATTACGCCACGAAGGACCATGTTGAGGTCGTTTTTAAAATGGATGTAGTACTTTTTATAAAAGCGATGTCTTCTAGTAAAAGTAAGTTCGTCTAGCATATTTTCCAAAATGTCCAACCGTTAAGTCAAGCGGGTTGTAACGAATAAAATCGGATCACTTAAACTTTGCGAAAACCACCCTTAAACAATATTTTGAACAAGTACCATACTTTACCTACTTTTTCTCCATGATCGAGACCTCTAGGACAAAAACTTAAAAGCTAAAACTTTGAGATAATGATACAAGCTTTCCAAAACCGTTGAGTTCGTTTCCTAACACTCGATGTGCACCATTTTACGACTAGCTTTTCGAGGCTATTTAGTCACTTTCATGAATTTTTCAAATGACATTATTTTACGACGAAAAGTTATAATTTCATAATAAATCATTAAATAACTATTGTAGGATGTCATTTCAACGTAAATACTTGTAAAGTAAGCTATATATTGTCAAGACGTTATAAGATTATTTTTCGACGATAAGTGTTATTTTCAAAAATTCACAAGTGGTATAGATATCATACGAATTGCATGCATAACATCACATCATGACTTATTATATATCATATCATTCATAATAGGTCACGTTTAGAGATGCACGCTACATTTCGGTGTACTCACTTTTGCCATCGCATCATTGTCCAAGTGAGTTTCCTAGCCCCTACTTTTGTATGTTTTGAACTATTTTGGGGGAGATAAATGCTTAACTATTTTTCACAAGTACTTTATATTTTTAAGGATAAATTCTATCATGATCACCATCGTTTCAAAACCGGATGTTGTACTATATAAATTGTTCTTGTTTACGTGCTATAGTTCTACGTCGAATATTGTGCTATATCAGTTGACTACTGATACATTGAGTCATGTACTATTGATTATGTGCTATGGCCCTACGTCAAGTTAGGTACTATTGTGAATTCATTTGACATCATGTGCTTGAACATAAACTATACACATTTGGCAATGGGTTGTGAACACATGAGTTGCAAGTTTTGTATGGTGGAACTTGGGCCGAGTGGATTACAATGCCTTTCTTTGCATAAGCAATTTTGAAAGGCTTTACATTTCAACACAAACTCTATGAACTCACTCAACCTTTGTGATGACACTTTTAGCATGTTTTATCTCGGTATCTAAGGCATTCACTTCATGGCATGCATATGGACACATCATAGAGTCGCGGTGACGCCAGCGTCTCACTTGGGTTTTATGAACTTTAAAACATCGTTTGACTTGTAACAAACTTAATTCCGCATATGTTGACTTTCATTTGGGACCTATCTTTTGTAAACTCGATTGTTTTATTAAATAAAGCGATGTATTTTCAAACGACACTTTAGGTCGTTCAATATAACTTGTGATTGTGATGCTATGACGGCCAACCCAGAATTCCATTCACGCAAAAGCAGTAATTTGGGGTGTGACAAATTGTTTGTCTTTACCGATGAAAATGATATGACTTCCAGGGTAAAACCAATCAGGTGAACTGCTAGAGCTTCTAACTGCTCCCGATCATTCACATCATCCAAAACAAGCAGGATCGGCTTACATGCCATCCTTTGTTTTATCATCTCCGTTCCTTCACTAACACTTGATATTTTCAGATTTTCTGTTTTCAGGATATTTACAAACATTTGCATTTAGACTTGAGTCAGGCCTTCTCGTTTTGTGACTCCTTGGACATCGTCACAAAAGCATCTTCTCTCGAAGTAGGTATACATCGAGTTATAAATAGCCTTGGCAAGAGTAGTTTTTCCTATTTCGCTAAAGCCACATATTCCAATCATGTGCACCTTATCTGACCCAACAAAACGCACCAAGTTCAATTCACGTACATGGGCATCTACAGTAACAAGGTTCTCAGCAACATACAAGGGTCCATCAGATATAATTTTGAGGATTTTGATACGATCCTGCATTCTATAGTTTATTATTATTATTATTTATTTATTAATAAGTTTATTTAGTTTCCTTTATTATATTTTCTTAGTGAATAAGTAAAGTCTAGGGCCTTTTATTATAAATAGGGTATTAGAGTTGTAATGGAGAATTATGCAGAAGATTATTAATGATTTAGTTATTTGACTTCATTATTGGGAGAGAGATCGGCCTCTCGAAAGTTGATCATCTATCTTTATTGTTCTTTTGTCCTATAATCGAATGAGTTCGTATCAATTGGTATCAGAGCTAGCCCTACCTTTCGAGGTTCCAACATTCGGAGTGGTGGCCTATGGAGTGGTGGCTTGGACCAAAAAGGGTGCCAACCGCGACCAACATAGCCGTGACCAACGAGGACGTTGGTTCTTCAAGGTGGGGTATTTTTGATCCGCATCACCCAGTATGGGATTGGGCGGTGGTTTATAATGTCTAAGTGTCCCTCTTCATCAAGCTAGCTTTTGAGTGGGTTCTACACTTGGACTTATAAACTGATGTGAGCCTAGTGTGGGATAGGTTCGTATCAATTGATATACACTGTTTCGTGAATTGTTCTTCCTTCTTATCTCGATTCACCAAGCGGTGTATAACAATTGGTATCAGAGCCGTTCGATTCTAGGGTTTCTTAAAATAAAAAAATAAAAAAATGTTCATCGGTTACTGTTCATTAAGTATTGTTCATCACCAGACTTTACTGTTCGTCCCGGATTACTGTTCATAAGAAGGAATGGAAGCAAAGAGCTTTGAAGAAGGGTTAATTAAGGTCACGGAGATGGTGAAACGGTTACAATCCACGCTGTTGTTGCACCAATCTCAATTGAAGGAATCTTTTAGACAGGCGCATCAAGATTTCTCAATGTGATCTGAGAAGTTTCAAGGATTGATCAAGGCGGCGATAAATGAAGAGATTAATCACGAGGGACATGTCCATTTATTGGGGGTCTAACTAAACCAACGAAGTCCTAACAGGAAGGCAAAGGCAAGGTTGTTTTGGAATAAGTTTGTGGTTTCATGTGTCCGAACTAGAAAAACTAGAAAGCTAGGTACTTTGCTTGGTACGGAAAGATTTGGTTTTCATGAACAACTACAAATATGCATGAGAAAACTCAAGAATATATTGCGGGACTGCTACATGCACTTGAATCACACAAAAGGGATACAACGAAGAACATGGGATCCCGGAATTACCCAAGGCAACATTTTCAAGCAACACCTTGAGAACAAAGTGTTTTTGGGGGCGGGAGTATTGATACGATCCTGCATTCTATAGTTTATTATTATTATTATTATTATTATTATTATTATTATTATTATTATTATTATTATTATTATTATTATTAATTAATAAGTTTATTTAGTTTCCTTTATTATATTTTCTTAGTGAACAAGTAAAGTCTAGGGCCTTTTATTATAAATAGGGTATTAGAGTTGTAATGGAGAATTATGCAGAAGATTATTAATGATTTAGTTATTTGACTTCATTATTGGGAGAGAGATCGGCCTCTCGAAAGTTGATCATCTATCTTTATTGTTATTTTGTCCTATAATCGAAAGTTGATACCAATTGTTATACACCGCTTGGTGAATCGAGATAGGAAGGAAGAACAATTCAAGAAACAGTGTATATCAATTAATACGAACCTATCCCATACTAGGCTCGCATTAGTTTATAAGTCCAAGTGTAGAACTCACTCAAAAAGCTAGCTTGATGAGGTGGGGACACTTAGACATTATAAACCACCGCCCAATCCCATACTTGGGCGATGTGGGATCGTAACAGATTTTTGTTGAGATGTTGTCAATGAACTTGGACTCGTAACTGTTTACCAAAAAGAGCTACAAATAAATAGAGCGAACCTTCTAACAAATCAATAAAAGAGACAAAATTTATTGCACCTCAGTAAATTGGAATGAAAAGAAATATGTTTGCAATAACACAAATTTAACCAAACGGCTTGTGTCCAAATGTTGACCCTTATTTTGTGAAGCTCCCCAACAAATTGGTTGTGGGTTCAAGTAATGTGTAGGACATGTGAGATAGTCTATGGTTGTATATTGTGAGATAGATAGTTAGTTTCGTTCTAAAAAATAATAAAAAAAATAACACAAATTTACCGTTTGTCATTTCACGGAGATCGAATCCGATAGATTATTTTCTGAGATAATGCTTCCTTCCATTTATCCACCTCGCTCTATTTAAAACATCATGGTTTGCAAAGCTTGAAGATAACTCCTGTTTGTTTCCTCACCACATTAGGTTTAACATCACAAAAGATTATCTGAACCTCATATTTAGGGTTTTTTGTATGCTTGCACTTAATTATTTTGACAAGTTCCCTCAGACACCATGTTGAAGAAGCATAATTTTTGGAGAAGATAACAATCAAAAACCTCGATTCTTCAATGGCTTTGTATAGCTGATGAGATATCTCTTCTCCTTTAGGCAATTCATTGTCATCTCTAAAAGCATAAATTCCTCTTTGCTTGAAATCATTGAACATATGATCCATGAAACTTTTACGGATGTCTTGACCTCTAAAACTTACAAAGACATCATACCTCCATCGATGGGGATTGGAAGGCGCAGTCATGATCAATGATATGAAAGCAGCTGGATTTCCATGTGAAAGATTAGCCCAACGTAATATTTTACTAAAAAAAGTAATGTAACATTTAGACGTAAACGAATTTAACATGAAAAAAATCATTAAGTCCATGGCATATGCTGATTCATTTACAGAGTAGTTTTTAATGATTCACTTGGTTACTAGCTCAATTAAAATAGACTTGAACTCTGTCATATAGTCGTTGAATAGATTAACTATTATACCAATTAATCTACTTTGCATTGAAATTTAAATCCCCATACATAGAAAGAGTCATGAGTAACGTCATATATGAGTTTCTGATTCCCGGTTCAACCAGTTTTACTGGTTTACTGAAAACCGGTTTTGGAGACCAAACTGGTT
This sequence comes from Chrysanthemum lavandulifolium, assembly GCA_022545495.1. Lineage (NCBI taxonomy): Eukaryota > Viridiplantae > Streptophyta > Magnoliopsida > Asterales > Asteraceae > Chrysanthemum > Chrysanthemum lavandulifolium. Next base: position 240,813,242 of record CM040245.1, on the reverse strand, counting down.
ACACAAAAATATGCATGTTGACTTTCCAAAGTATCCATAAGACCATAATTACTATAATCAAGTTTATCTTAGAACTCTTAAAGTGATGATTGTTAGATACTCTTTATCGTTAGTTTTCTAAATCGTTCAATAATTTATTTTCCTTTCATTTGATTTGTTTTCCATAATCATGATCTTAGTACGAAATAATTTGTTCTTTCTAAATGATAAGCATGCTACAATATATGCAAAATATATAGATGAAAGAATGATTAAATAAAAAACCAGAAAATAAGCAAAGAGTAGATGATGACTTACTGATATTCCGATGGATTAAGAAGCAGAGGATATGAACAATCAATAATGGAAGCTTAAGTTGGAATTCTACTCACGACCAAACATTTAAGTAAGGCTGCCCCAGTAGGGGGATTCAATCCCCCTCATTTTCCCTGCCACGTCAGCTTTCTCTCTCCAGCGACCTTCAAGCGATTAGGTGCCCCAGTAAGGTTATGTTTTTCTTCTTTTTTTTTTCGATATGCAACGTAAATATTAAACGGTAACATGCTTTTGTCTCGATCGGTCAGGCGATTGAATTGGGTATAAACATGCAGCGATCGACAACCTCCACAGCAACTCGATCGAGTAGTAATCGATCGCCAGGAGGAACCGATCGATAGGCGATTAGCCTTATTGGGGCTAGCCTAATGCAAATGGGTTGAACTTAATTCAACTTTACATCAAATGTCACTTCCAATCCCCAAGGTATTGATGAGTGCAAGTCCAGCTCTTCAAAGTTTTTAAACTTTTATAAGCATTAGCCTGACTTCAACTCTTAAAAAAAATAATAATAATAAAAATAAAAAATAAAAAATAAAAAAAATAATAACTTTTAATAAAAACACATCTTTTAGTAAGTCTTACTTTCTAGTAATCTTCCTCCAAATTACGTGATTAATATAAAATTCAACTTGAGCTTAAACTTTTAATCTCAAAGTGAACATTCCACACATACACAATCAATCTCTTATATGATACTAGACGAGTATCCGTGCATAGCAATGAGATTTTATAATGACAGATTGTTTAGTGATAAAAATCATTTATGGGTTATAAACGAAATATAATAAAATTTTGCAGATTTGGGGATTAAACATAATGTTTTGAAACCCGGATCGACCCAGGTGGTTCAACTGGTTGAACCGTTCCCGTCGAAAAACGGGTCAATTTAAACCGGGTCAACCCGACGGGTTGGGTTGAACATGGGTGAAGTTAAACCGGGTCAACTCGTCGGGTTTGAAGCGTCCCGGGTCAGCCCGTTTTTCAATGTGTATTAATAGTTTCCTTTTGAAATATATGTTTTCAACATTTCTATTTTTAGTTTCAACTTTTTACTTTTCACTTTTTGTTTTTTCCTTTATATATAGTATATGCTGGTACCCAGTGACAATTAACCGGAGAAATGGATCTTGATGAGGCTTGATTTACCAGTTTGTATCGGTTCAACGGGTCCTCTCTGGTTCGTTTTCGGATGGCTTTCATTGGTTAGTCGAACCGGTGGCGACACCGGTTGAACCCGTTGGTCCTGTCCGGTTTTCAAAACTATGTGTATCATCAACTTGTTAGCTTGTATGAAACTTGTGTGTTTTATTAAATTGTATAATGTGTATAATAGCATGTACTTTTCATTCTACCGTGTTTTAAAAATAACATTAATTAGTGTATTTAATTATTTTATATTCTGGATTATGTTATAGCTTGTTTAAATTGTATATTGTGAAATTTTTATTGTACTTTTTAGTACGAGGTGTTTTAGTTGTTTGTATTTAATTTGGTAGATGAGAAAAGTTCTATGCAGAACATAAATTATCTAAAGAACAAATGCTCTAATCCCCACCATCCAATCATTTAAGATCTGACGGAGTAGATCAATTCATATTATAAGACGGAAGGGCACTTTTGTAATTACACAACCTCATCTAACACCCCACCCAACAACCCACCTAACACACTCACACTCTTCTACATCTGCAACACTTTATTTTTCTCTCTCCTTCAATTCCCAAATCTCAACAAACACTCAAACCTTAACAAATCAATCAATCAATCGAGTAAATTAACCACAACACCTGAAACCTAGTAATTTTAATCTGTTTCAAAGATGGTGGTGAAATATGGTGAGTTACGAATTAAACCGAGTCATTTCAATATGGTTGACTTGAACTGAGTTACGAATTAAAAGATGGTGGTGAAATAGATCTAATTATTGATCTGACTTATGAAGATTGAAATAAATAAATTTTATAGTTTGTAGTGGGAATCACATGGCACCACAGTATGGCCAATTTGTCTTCGAAGAAAAAATAAATTGTTTCTAGATTGGAAATTGTTTATTGCAGAAAAAGTACAAGATCTTAATGCGTGGTATGGAGAAGGAAGTGTTCGAGCTTCAAAGAGAAAACAAAAAAAGAAAGAGAAGAACAAGAAAAATGGTGAAAAAGAAAAAAGAAAAGATGATAGAAGAAAGATAAGATTATTTTTACTAGTACCAAATAATTGCATTTACTTTTTGCCTTTTCAATATGACTTTGTATTCTTTTAACAGTAAAAAGAGATGTTTATAGATAAAACAAACTTTTACGGAGTAGTAGTATTCAAATGTGATTTTATGTTCCTAGAAAACAATTGTGGTCTCTTTTATTTCATTTTGTATAAAAGGTTAATAAGATGAAAGAGCAAGAGTGAGGTGGTCTCTTTTATTTCATATGTGATTTTAACACAAATCACATGTGATTTACTTCAAATCACATGTGATTTTACCTTAAAATATTTTTTAAAGTGAATCACATGTGATTTATTACTCTAAAGCTCGAATGTGACTTGTAAAATCACATGTATTTTTTTTGTAAACTGTGTTTTCTACTCGACATTGCGAGCGGCTAAATCACATGTGATTTTGTGATTTATAAAATCGCACGTGATTTTTAAAATAATAAATCACAAGTGATTTATACACGAATCACATGTGATTTATACACGAATCACAACAAAACCGAATCATGTGTGATTTACTCATTTTTAGATTAAAACATACTCACGAGTGATTTATACACGAATCACAACGAAAACAGAATCATGTGTGATTTACTCATTTTTACAAATCACTTGTGATTTTTTAAAAATAACAAATCACATGTGATTTTTTACGAATCACATGTGATTTTTCTGGACGGAAATTTTGAAAAAAAGTTCGTCGAAAGTATATAAAAGTGCATATCTATAGAAAGATAATTTAATTCTCGTCGCGATGGTATATTTTTTGTAGCTTGAAGATTTACCGTTTGAAAGATACGTTATTTTTTAAAAGGAGGATGAAAAGTGGGTTTTTATATTAAATGAGTTGAAATGACAATTTTATCCTCCCTTTGTTATATTTTTGTATCATGTGCACCGTTGGATGAAAAGAGATGAAAGGCCAAGATGTAGTGTATTGTTCTTTAGATATTTAATGTTTTGTACGGATCTCAACTCTTTGGTAGATATGATTTTAGTTGGCTGTATAAGAGTGTTAATCACACTATACATTTCTCTCCTCTTTGACTAATTTTCAACATTCAACAATTCAACATTTCACTTTGACCATACACTTTTTATAGATTGCATAGATATGACTAGACGAGTACGCATGCATAGCAACTGAAATTTTATAGCGGCAAATAGTTGTACTGATAAAAAAAAGTTTATGTGTTATAAACGAAAAATAATAAAAGTTTAAGAATTTGAGGATTAAACACGATTTAAACTAAATGAAACACGAAAATAATAATAAAAATTTATGGTTTTCATATATAGTTTTCTTAATTTTTCACTTTAAAAAATATGGATTTTTCTTTTATATATAATATACATACATATAGACAAGAGAACATACAAAATGTGAAATTCAAGAGGTTGAAAGTGGACTAATAGAATTGCTTAATATTGCCAAAGAAAACAAAATGGAGTCTTCTTATTAAACGTACAATGAAAAGTTAAAATTGAAACAATTTAGTCAAACTGATCTAAATTTTATCCAACTAAAATATATGTATAAAATGTGTCAATTTCGGGAAAAAAAAAAGGTAAATAATAAAACTATTACAATGTAGTTGTTATATTTTAAATAATTTATGAGAAATGATCACTACTGACAAGAACAGCTAGATTATCTGCAACAAGGGATATGTAAGTATGTGACCATTTTAGAGGGGAGGGAGTGGGCATCGGGTAGGCCAATCGGGTACCGAACCCGATCGGTAACACCGTCCCGCCTTAGTCGGGTAGCGAAAATCGGGTAGGGGAGCGGGTTGGGAAGCCGATCGGGGTGGGAGGCTTTTTTTGAACGTTGGGGCTATGCAACGGCTACTTCTCAACATAAATAAAATAAAATAAATAATAATAATAAAAATTCCCCTTTAAAACCAAATAACCCAAACTCATTTTTTCACAAAAAAACACAAACTCATCTCTCAAAAACACAAAATCATGGATCCAAGAAGAGGTAAAAAAATTCCATCTCGCGTCAAGGTCGGTCTCAACCCGTTCATCCGCAACTGGAACAAACTCCGTTTCCAAACCAATTTTATTCTCAACCATCTCCGAATCAATTTCGTTCCACAACCCCATCTCCACATCAATATTACCAATATAATATGGGTCCTCCTCGAATGAATCCACAACACTACAACATCACTCCTACAAGCGAGTTCTCCCATTCGAAAACAATGGCGAAGACATCGAGTTTGTAGCGAACACAACAACCACCAAGCGAAGAAGGCGAAGATGAGGGCGTTGAAGAAGTCGATGCGAGAGGAAGAAAAATCCTTTGGCGGGAGGAGGCCCGTGAAGGTTGGTCGCCGGCACAAGAGGAGGCTTTAAGAAAGCATGGATTCAAATCTCGAATGTAGTGTTGTCGGTAATGAACAAAAGTCCGAAGGTTTTGGAAGCGGGTTCTCGAGCATTACAAGGCAACTTTGGGTTCGACTTCACGAACTTTTCATTCGTTGAATACAAAGTGGAAAACAATGAACAAGGCCATGGGTATTTTCAGCGGCTACTACGTCCAAGCGGTACAAGCTATACTTTTTATTTTACATAATCTATACAATTACATTATTTTGTATAAGCTATATTTTTTATTATTTTGTATATTATGTAGAAACGTGCTAAGGCTAGTGGGTGCAACGACTTGGACGTGGTGAGACAAGCTGAGGCGGATTACTATACAATAACAAAAAGACAATTTGCTCATAGCTTGGCGTGGGAGGTTGTCAGAGGTCATGACAAATGGTTGGAGCAAGAATGTTTTCAAGATCTTGGCGGTGCGACTAGCAATTCTTCAAAAGGAAGTCGGGGGAGTATGAATCGGCAAGCAACACCATTCCCGACATGAATGAAGACCCCACCCCTCCACTTGAATCAAGAAAGATGAAAAGGAAGCAAGGCGCATCCTCCTCTTCGGTGTCAAGTATTGCGGAAGATATCAACTCCTACACACAAAAGAACACAATTTATTTGGAAGAAAAACGCGAGAAGGATGCGTTGGCGAAACAATTGTTGTCTACACAACTCGAGGCGAAGTTCAAGAATACACAACGGAGATGAAGTTTTTGGAGCCACATGATCACATTCGCGATCCGCTATGTTGGAATTCGTTCTTGCCCAAAAGCGTGAACTTTGGCGAAACACGGATGGGCTTGCAATTTTTAAGTTGTAGTTTCATTTGTTTTTATTTCACCTTATGTAATGTTTTTTTTTAAGATGTAGTTTTTAAGTATTATGTAATGTTTTTATTTTTAATGAAATGGTATGTTTTATTTTAATATTGTATGTGATTTTATGTATTAAAAATATGAAAAAAAAAAAGAAGAAAAGAAATTGGGTAGTATAGGTAACTACTCCTCCACTTTGGATAGTGTTAGGGTAGAATTGGGTAGTTTTGAGTTGGAGGATTTTTATTAGATAGAGGTGATGTGGCAATTTGAGTAGTATTGGGTAGTAGGTGTGGCTCCTCCCCTTGGTTGTATAACCTACCATTCCTCTAGCCTTTGCAAGTTTTAAATGCTTTTCATCCTTTCGCCCAACTCAGTGCAACCTCATATCAATTGTTTCACGTTGGTTAAAGTTAAATTTGGAAAAAATATAACACTTTTTTTTTTTTTTTTTTTGAAAGGCTAACAACTAACACAGTAAAAATTGCCATAAAGTTAAATCTGGAAGTTGACAAAGAGAATTTCTTTGGCTCTTAAGAACTCTGAAACGAAACAATAGGAGATGTAATGGGCATAAACAAAGAATAAATGCCAAAAGGCTATGATGCAGATAACATATATGATACCAACAACAACGATCATTTGCCCTTAAATTATATGTTAAATTTCATTAGTGGCGTACGTAGTCCCCAACATTTCAGTCGTTAGTTGACTAGTCAAGGGGGTATTTTCGTCTTTTCACTCTTTTGGGAAAAAAAGATTGTTGAAGGAGAGAGTCAAAATTGAAGTCTTTTTACTCATTTGGATCAATACAGCTTAAAATGAGAATCATAAATGTCAATATGTACAATTACATCACCAACTTTTTCCATTTTTTAAGCAAATTATAAAATTGTACATTGTTACGTAACTCATGCAGATTGCATAAAAATGGAAATAAGTGAACCCTTTATCCTTTGCTCAATATATACACCAACATCTATTATATTAACAGTATAATGTTAGCCAGATTCTTTCACAAATCATAAGAAATTGTAAGGCATGAGTAGTTCTAACTCTTGAGATCAAGCGATGGGCGACTTGAAGATACAAGTGGGTATGGAAGCGAAACCGATGTTTGCAATAAGTTCTTAACAATCAAGCCAACAATATACTAGCTACCAATAGTTTGCCAAATATAACAGTCATTTCTTCTCATACACATTTCAACAAACACCTAGTGTGCTGTGTGCTACATAAAAAACTCATTATAAACAATTCATATCGATGAATTAAAGTGACTCAATAAAGGTTTTCAATTGGACTACCACGTCCAGTTTAAATAAGCACGCGCCTCATGTAGGCTTAACAACCCACCATGCTGTGTTGGAGTAGGGAGGCCTTGGAGCATACTTAAATTTGCTTCTTGTTGTATATCTTCATCACAAATTAGTCTTAAACCACACTCCTTCACCTCAACAACATCTTCATTATTTTCTTCGAAACAAAATGTAACAAAATTCTTTGCTTCCTCCAGTCTCCGTATAGACCTTACATAATGCAACCATACCATATATGAATCTTGCGTTCCTATCAACTGATTCTGAAAATAATTCATAGTTGAAACTGAAATGTAAGCTAATGGATACAGAGAAGCTTTCAATTTGTGAGGCTTTTTGCACTTGAAAACAGCACAAGTTCCATATCCTTTAAACTTATCAAAACACCAATCTGATGGTAATTCAACCTTTACTTGATTTCCTGTACTTCTATTTGTAAACCACTCTGGAATGCTATTCCCATGATATAATATATCTAAAACACAAGAGTCGTCTTGCAAGAAGAATTCACATACTTTAGGCTGCAAACCTAAATACCCAAGAAAAGCAGAAAGCTGGTGAATAGAGCATTGGGAAGTTATAGATGAATCAAGACAAAGAGTCTTGATATAGACCCCTCGCTATCAGTGCTACCATTCTTAAACAACTGTGGACAATTTATGAATCCACTTATGCAGAATGAGTCTATAGATGATCCGACATTTCTCTTAAGGAGGTGCAATAAGATGCATTAAGATTAGATAGGCACCGTGGAAGTTCAGGCAACACTTCCAGCTTCTTGCAACCATTAAGTCTAAGTTTTTAAGATTAGAAAGTTGACTGAAACTTCCAGGCAAGCTAGTAAAATTGTTCCCTGAAAAGTCTAGATACTTTAGACATGATAAGCCTCCAATGCTCTCTGGCACTTGTTCTAAATTGCAGTATCTTAAATTCAGATCCTTTAACATATGTAAACCTGCCAATGATGACCATACTGATCTTTGTGGATGTTGTTGTTTACTTAGTAAACCAAAAGGAGCAGTGATTGAAGTCCACCATCTAGGTTGAATCCTCCCTTGGCCACCGAATGACAATGATTCAAGGTTTATTAGAGAGGATACAAAATAAGGAAATTCTGTAATGGCGGTTCTGTCAACATAAAGCTCCGTTAAGCTTTTGCTCTGACCCAATGCTTCAGGGAGTTGGTCGACCTTTAGGCACCCAGTTAGATTTAAAACTTGAAGAGCATCCATTTCCACTCTACTTGGAAACTTCTGAAGCCGTTCGCAGTCTCTTAGATTTAACACAACAAGCCTCTTGAGTATTCCAATTGAGGGATGAATGCTAACCAAATTCACACAACCTTTAAGACTTAGCTTTTCAAGATTTGTAATCTCTGAGAAGTCAGGGGTGGTTGTAAGGTTACAACAGTACCTTAGCTTCATTACTTTCAACCTTCTAAAGCACTGACATCAAAAGAGAAGAAATAAGAAGATAAGTTCTCGGGTCTTTAGGTATCAAATAGGAAAACATGTGTGTACAAGGAATTACCTTAGGTGTTGTCCAAAATGTTTTATGTTGCTGTAAGACAGGTCAATGGCCACGATGTTTTCTGGATAGAAATCTGATGGTAAGTACTTGAAAGGGCATCCATGCCAACAAAACAAGCTTAGCTCATTGGACAAAAATACAAACTTCCTGAGTACTTCACTTTGTAGCCCTTCAAGTCCACTTTATGATAAAATTCTTCCTCAGCATAAATTTTCAGGATCCGCAAATTTTTCATTAGTGCAAAAGAATTAGCGTTTATGTGAACCATTTGACTAGATTTCCTTAACAAAAGGACTAGAACTTCAGTTGCTTCAGTCATTGCCACCTGGAAAAGCAAGAACATGTAAATTAAATTATAAAGAGTAACATATGTAATTGTGTACTTTTATACTATTAATATGAAAGTAAAGAAGAATATGCCACTTCTTACTTTCTTTTCACTCGACGCATTGTAAATTGCAGATGATATCCACAATCTTCTCTGATTCTGTCTGAATTCTTCACGTATAAATTCCCTTGCCATGCTTTGAATCAATTCATGCATTTGAAGACAATCTGCAGATATTGTTATTAGGAACTTATCAGCTAGAACTTCAATAATAGCATTTGCAGAATAGTTGCTGCTGTCTAGTACACTTGCAGTAAAATCTTTATTTTCCCCAATGAAGGCACATGCAATGTCAAGAAACATTCTTTTCTGATCAGATGCCAAGCTATCAAAACTTGGTCGAAGTTTTGTACTATCTCTGAATTAGGATATGTTTGGAGTCTATCCAATTCATTAACCCAAACATACACAGACTTATCATACAATAGTCGACCAAAAACTTTGAGAGCCAAAGGGTGACCTTGCAAATATTTCACAATTTGGGAAGCAAATTCTTCAAAATCTTCTGTAGGATGCCTTTTCCCAAATGCATATAAACTAAAGAGCTCAAGAGCTTCACACTTATCTAAATTACCCATTTCATGGATTTCATCCACTCTATGTGATTTTAGCAACTGTTTATCTTTACCCGTAATAATAATCAAACTTCCTAGGAAAAACCATGTAGGTGAACCTGCTAGTGCTTCTAACTGCTCATGATCATCTACAGCATCCAAAACAAGTAGGATCGGCCTTGATGACATCATCTTCTTTATTACCATAATTCCTTCACCAACACTTGGTATCTTCAAATCGTCTATTTTCATGATCTTTCCAATCATATGCAGTTGGATTTGAATCAGGCCTTGTCGTTTGTGACTTCTTTGACATCTTCACAAAAACAACTTCCTTCAAAGTGGACATACATAAAGTTATAAATAGCTTTGGCAAGTGTCGTCTTTCCTATCCGCTTATACCGCATATTCCAATCATGTTAACCTTATATGACCCAATGAAGCGTGACAAGTTTAATTTGTTGAAATGGATATCTATGCCAACAAGGTTCTCACCAACATGAAAGGTCCGTCACATAATTTTTGAGGATTTCTTTGGAAATGGAATCGATGAACTTGTACTCAAACCTATTAGCCACAAAGACACAATAAGTAAGAGAAACTACATAGTGTTAAGCTTTAGTATATCTACAAGACTAATTACACAAAAACAAGAAATTTACCCATTTGTCATGTCCTGGAGATCCCATCCAGATAAGTTAGCCGCCATGGATAAAGCTTCCCTCCATTTATCCACCTCTGTTCTATTTGAAACATCATGTTTGGCGAATGCTCCAGCATAGCTCCCAGTTTGTTTCCTTACCACGTCAGGTTTAACATCATAAAAGATTATTTGAACCTCGTGTTTAGGCTTTTCCATTTTCTTGCACTCAAGTATTTTGACAAGTTCCCTCAGACACCATGACGAAGAAGCGTAATTTTTGGAGAAGATAACAATCAAAAACCTCGATTCTTCAATGGCTTTGTAGAGATGAGGAGATATCTCTTCTCCTTTTGGCAATTCGTTATCGTCTTTAAAAGCATAAATTCTTTTTTGCTTGAAATCATTAAACAGATGATCAATGAAACTTTTGCGAATATCTTCACCTCTAAAACTTACAAAGGCATCATATTTCCATCGATGAGGATTGGAAGGTGCAGCCATGATTAATGATATGCAAGCAGCTGGATTTCCATGTGAAAGATTAATAGCGTAACATTTCACTAAAATAGTAATGTAACATGAGGCGTAAATTGAATTGAGCATGAAAGAATCATCAAGTGCAGGGCATACGCTGATAACTTCATTTACAGAGTACTTTTAATGATTCACTTTGTCATTAGCTCAATTAAAATAGACTTGAACTATGCCATATAGTCGTTGTATAGATGAACTATTATCCCACTTATTCTAATCAAGTGTCAGTGACTGTTTCAAACTTGATTCTTTGTAAGATTACTTTCTATCGTTATTTTTCTAAATTGTTCAATTAGTTTTGACCTTCCTTTTATCAAATTTCGCTTTAAACCATAACTGAACAATATAGTTACTTGGGATTAATAAGCTGACTCAATAAATCATGATATAGTACACAACAATCTGTTCTAGCTTTCAAAATGATAAACATATCATTTCTTACTTAGATGAAAGAATGATTAGATAAAAAACCAGGAAATAAGCAAAAAGAGTAGATGATGACTTACTGATTTTCCGATTGTTTTAGAAGGCAGTGGATATGATGAATGCAATCAATAATGGAAGCTCAAGTTAGAATTCTACTCTCAAACAAAAATTTAAGTAATGCAAATGGGTTGAACTTAATTCAACTTTATATCCAACAGTTACACTTCTAATCCCCAAGGTATTAATAAAATTAAAGTTTTTGAAGAGCATAGAAAGAAACTTTTAAAAGCACAACTTCTCAACTCTTATAAATTGCATCGCCATGTTTCAACTTATAGAAATGAACAGCTTTATTTTAATGTTGCAATGGGCTACATGTGTAGAACTTTTTCTCTTTTGACAAAGTTAAAGACCAACACCTTAATTTGTGAAACTAAAACGTATAATGTGAAATTTTGGACATAACACAAGGACTAAACCTGTACACTACCTTGATATAAACACGTCTTTATGAGTCTTGCAAAAACACTTAAATATTTTATGATGGCAACTAATAGCCTTAATAAATTTTTAAATAGGACCTACATAATGACGTATTTTTATATAATCATATTAGTACGCAAGTCTATTTTCTAGTAAACTTCCTCCTAATTACTTGAGGAATAAAGAAATCAATTGAAATGTTTGACCTTAAAAGTGAACATTTCACACATAAAACAATCAATATGGTAGGTCAGTAGGTGGTTAGGTGGATGAGTGTAAAAAGCAAGAAGCAATTACATATATACATACCAAAATTTGCATATTTGCACATGTAACCAAAAATTAATAAGTCGTTATATATCATACATTGAAAACTTGTCTTTTAAAAACCATTCAAATATTCAAATTTCATTTGGTATAAAATTATTTCTGCAGTTTATTGACATCAAAGTGCAATCCTTACAACCGAAAATATAGACACAGACCCTATATTGCTGGTCCTGTATTGCTGTTGGAAACATTTAGTTCCCATATCATCTCTACTTGAAATGATACAACTAAACGAGTTAACTGAGCAAATAGTACTATGCATATTTGCCCACATAATATCCAACAATTTCTAGCCATGAGCATTTTCTGAAACACGTTGGTGTATTAAACGAGTTAGCTCGCAGACACAAACAGAAAAGACCTGATGTTGATTGTCCTAATTATATAAGCTCATTAAAGACCTAGAAAACTGGCTGGCGAGGCTGATGTAAGAAACTAATTAATGATTCAATTTCACCTATCTTAATATAAGGTATGTAACTTACAAATTCATTCGCTGATATGGCACTAGCTATTGAAATAGATCCTTGTTGGCATTTATTTTGTATGATGTGAAGGAGAGGTAAAGTGACTCAGAAGTTAACAACCATGGTAAGGGTAATGAGTTTGAAGGGCATGGTGAGAACCTATTGGTGTTAGATGTGTTTATTTGGGAAACAGGTTGAAATCTGACCAGTAAGTAAATGGGTCGAAATACATGTAGCATGTCCGGGAAGCTACCTCAAGGAACTGAGCTTCAGCTTTAAGTACAACAAAGAAGATATGCAGAACTTAGGTATCAAAGAAGAGCGTTTTCACTTTTCAGCAATCACAACAAATGTCAAGTTTTTCCAGCAAAAAATTTACATGTTGTCTCAATTATAGGTTGAGCTGGCATTGGCAAGAGCACACTTTCCAAAAATGTGATTGCTTATGATATTATTTTCCAAAGAAACTGCAGCAAGGTTTATTGTCTTAATGTAAACATTGCAACGTTTACATTCTATTCTTAATCTGTCAGAAATCGAACAAAATCTATAAGCGGGCTGAAGAACAGCTACCAGCAGTTTGCTGCTATATATAGTCCGTACTTTATGGCAATGTACTACTCTCTATGAATGTTTTCTGTATTACTGTTTTGGTGCTAAGAATGCTAAATACTCTCTATGAGATTATGGGGTTTGTAATTTTGCATCGGTTCATTAAAGTTTTCAAATACTGTAATTTAGAAAATTAGCAACAGAACAATGATTTAGTATATACTCTGTGGTCTGTTTGTTTGATTGGTTATGAATTAAGAATTTAATGGTGGGAGCAAAAGGTATTAGGCTATCAATACGTTTAAACCAATAGTACAGCAATGCATAATGTCAGCTGTTGTGGGAAACAATTTTGGTAAATCTAACAATCAAGAAACGGGTAATCTGTGTATCCAACTACAGGGTCATCTGTATAAAATGTACTTCTATCGTACTTATTCAATGGCGCATTAAGCATAAACCGACGAGGTAAATCAGGGTTAGCCAAAAACGCACGTCCAAATGCCACAAGATCTGCATCACCATTTTCAACTACACGATTTGCTTCATCTCGATCATGGTACCCACCTGCCACCATAAAAGTACCTTTAAACGCTTTCCTCATAGACACCAAAGTGTCACAAGTATCCACTCTTTCAAACTGAGTCACCATTCGTGGCTCAATCACATGACAATAAGCAATCTCAAGTCGGCAAAGACTCCGCCATGTAAACGCCAAGCGAGTGAGGATCCGAATCACCAGACTCATTGTAATCAGCGAAGGAGATAATCTCATTCCACTCTCTCAGCTCCAATGTCCTTCGAGATTGCTTCAACAATCTCAAGTGGAAAACGACAACGGTTTTGTAAAGTTCCACCGTACTCATCTGTTCGGTCATTCACTTGATCTTTCAAGAACTGATCAACTAAGTAGCCGTTTGCTCCATGAATTTCGACACCGTCAAAACCTGCTTCTATAGCATTTCTGGCAGCCACTCGAAAGTCATTGATGACATCGGAATTTCTTCGATGGTTAGCCTATGTGGCGGTGAATACTGAGCATCTTCTTCTCCGGAACCACCGATAAACTGTTGCTTTCCAATTGGCTTGTCTGTGCTAGAAATTGGAGACCGGCTATTGGGCTGATAAACTGGACACAAAACAAACACGTAACAAATTATTTTGCACACTATTTATGTACATGCTAGCGTGTATGTTTTTGTATTATGTGTTTCTGTAATACTACTGTACCCTCCGTTCTAAAATAAATTAAGCAAAAAAAAATAAAAAATAAATAACACAATCATTATTTATTTTTACTTTTTAGAATGATATTTTGTTGGAAAATGTTTTGCAAAATGATTTTTGCAATTTTTGACACTATTTAATATATGTAGATGTTATAAATATTTATATTTATTGGTAGCTTCGTTCTCTTTGTGAGAGGTTCATAGCGAGCTAAAATGTGTCAAAAATGGAGTTGAAATATGTGATATCGTGTCTTAAAGTGAGGCACTTGAAACACAAAACCAGGTTTTGGGAGAGTATCCCACATCGCTCAAAGAGGAAATGAAAGCATGTTTATAAGGAAATATTGGTATTGGCTATTAAAATCTTTTAATTGGTTTTACTCCAACACCTACATGCGTCGCGGAGGAGGCGTGGAGATTTCGAGGATTGGGGCCAAAATTGGTTCAAAGTTTCGACCTAATGCGAGCCGCCACGACCTGGACACGAATCGACTCAAAACCTCAAATAAAATGTATCTTTTGTTGCCATTGTCTTTACTGCTTTTTATTTAATTTTATGTCTTTTTACGCTATTATTAATTGTAATCGATTTCGTTATTAAAAGTGTGTATTCCACAATTTCAATCTTAACTAATAAGTTACTCTCTCGTATCTATATTAAGTGTAATACACTTACATCATACAAAGTTTTAGAAAATTCACTAACACCAATCAAATATCATTTTTCTACTAAAGTAAAATCATTAGTTGAAATAGAATATGAACATTTAATTTGGACATCTAAAATTCCATTGTAGACAACTTAATATGAGACGGAGGTATTATTTTCTCTATATTTGTAGCGATAGTTTGAATTAAAGGTAATATTTTGAACTCCACTAAACTTTTCATATTATTTTAGTATTGAATTAAAAATGTGAACAAATAATATGAGAGGGACAGAGGAACACAAAATAAAATGACGCGTAAAATAATTTGGTTAGATTGTTCCATTCGCAAACTTTTTAATTGGTTGGCCGGTTTGAAACTTGTCTATGTCCCATTGAACACGCAATAATTACAAGTCATACATGATGACATCAATTTTTTAATAGCATTTTCGCTTTTTCCTTTTGTTCTTTTGGCGTGAGCCACTGAACCAACTCAAACATATTTGGCTTGTGATTGGCGTGTTGCATGGTATGATTTAGCGTGCCATCATCAATTATTTTTGCATTTGGCGTATTAAATATATCCCATACCCCTGCTCTAATGACATTTTTACCTTAACTAATTAATTTATAACTTTTTAAAGTTCTTCAAGTGAGTGTAATATTGTAAACTCGATCTACATTCTTTATCTATTTTAGAAGTGAACAATAATCTAAACAACCTAAAAATGAAATGAATGAACAATAAATTTGAAATGAAGTGACTATGTTTTAGTTAAGTTAAGTTACTAAACAATAAAAATAAAGACTCACTTTTATTAGAAACTCTGCCCGAATGCCACAATTGACAAAAGAAGATTCCTCCATTCTCATGAACACCATCAACTATTGGTTTCCATGCTTCCACATGCTCTTTCTTCCATATTCCAGGGTGTTTGGTAATCTTTATATAAGAAAATATATATAAAGAACAAAGAATAATCACATTTCTAAAGATTATATATGAAAGTACCCTTGAGCAGTTTCGGAAATTCCAGATGCTTCACTTATCAAAGTCCACCTTTGGTTGTTCTTTGTTTATAATACAAAATGGCATGTGGTTGTGCTGTGAAATTGTAGGATCTTAGTCTCGATAAAGGTGCCAAAAGCGACCCTGTAATTGTAAATTAATCACACATGTATTAGAACTATGGTTCTAAAAAGCTGCAAAGGTCCGCAAATGCCTCATAAAAGCGTAAGGCACAGTCGCCGTCACGCCACGACTCGAGCTATTTATAACCTTGATATAGTACAAGTTTATAAGTCGCCAAATATATCAATGCCGGCAAAATTTATGCCAAAAATCATAAAACAAGATTAGTGAACTGATCAACTCCTAAAGTAATACACATACAAAAATTTGGTGTTGAAAAGAAAGAGGTTTAAATTGATCTAACATACAAGATATTGAACTTAAAACAGATGAATTTCTAATTCAAAATAAATGAAGTGTCTCATGTAATTTTAAATAAAAGTAACAGGAATAAAAACAGAAAACGCTAAGTTTGTATTTTAAATTTATATTTACAGTAGTTGTTTATTTCTATAAAAGACAAGATAAAAAATCGTAGGTTAATCAAGAATCATACTCTTGACTCTAAAGTCTCTAAGAGTTGATTGGTAAAAAAAAAACTTATAATTAAAAAGAATTTTGGAGCAAAAAACTATAACGAGACATAGAAGATTAGATATTACCTATGAGAAAGATGAAAGTTTTTCATGTTGTATGGTGTTAGGAGGGCTATGGATTCCATTGTCGTTTCTTCTCTTTATCATTCACCAACAACTTTGACAATATAGACTATAGAGTAGTGTTGTAGTTTATATTTCACATCATTCAATGACTACCATTCATCGTATATATATACTTTTAATTTCTTTGCATACTTGTATTTAGAGGAGGAGCAAAAATTTTGCTCGGCACATTTGATAATTTTTAGAAACCACGTTAAAAATGATTATTAAAAGGGCAAATTACAAAAAGATATTTTAAAATTTTACACTATAATTATTTTTGCTAGGGAGGCACGTGACCCTAAACCCCTCCTTATTCGCTCATGCTTGTAATGTTTTATTGATATTTTCTATAGTCTACATCAAGAGCAAGGATCTTCTCAGTTGTATAACACAATTTGAGTCAAGTTGTGAGATTGTAAGTCATTGGATTTGATCAATGACTCAAATTAAAGAACTTCTTTAATTTGAGTTATGGAATCAAATCCAATAGCTCACAAATATCCTTCCTTATATCAATATCAATCAAGAGACTGGAAATTATTTTAAAATTACAAATTCTCTCTCAAATTTATAAGTAAATGTATTTTTGAAGAGCCTTTAGATTTCAAACTTATCAATTATATTGATTTAAGCATGCCGTAACATAAGGTATAAGATAAATAATTAAAGGGTTTTTGACGTTTTTCTAACTTGTGCCACGGGGCACAGGCTTTCAATCATTAAACGAACTCAATTATCATATTTACATGTTGGTTGATATTAATAGTTTCTTTCATCATTATGCTTACCAAATTTATCATTGTTTATTAAGCGCTCTAAACATGTGCCATCATGGCACAAGTTATAAAACCTTAACGGTATTACTTTTATTGAGCGATTTCGGTGTAGTCATGGCGTTTAAAATTCACCACAAGCTTTAAAAGTTTTATTTAAGTAAGGGTTTGATAAAGATCGCCTTTACGACATGTTAAGAGATCTATTCATTAGTTGTACATTCTATAATAAGCAAGTACTTTTTAAATTTGACTTTTCCAATCAACTCGGTTGTGTGTATCAGTTCCTTTAAGTTAATAAAATTTAAATTACATCTAGACTAAAATACACGGTTGATCCCTAAACTTGGCAACACGCATCGCGTTGGGACAAAACTTCGGCCTTTTCATCGTTGGGGTCCAAACCTTGGCCTTTAAATGCCAAAATCGTCCCTTGACCAATAATGCCGTTGTCAGCGTTATGTTGGTGAGGAAAAACCGTCTTTCACTGTGGCGTACTAAATAAAAACCGTTGTACAATGTTTGTAGCTAGTATATGTGTGTAACACGGTTTGGTCGACATTTATCATCCATCCTAAACTATCCTACAAAACCGGTCTTCTACAAAACGATAATCGTTTCAAGATGATACGTTCTTTGGTGTGGTAAACAAGCTATTATTCGCGCCGTGGACCTCACGCCAACCAGGCGTCGATTCTTTGGTTGTCTGTTGAAGTAAGTGCGTCTTAATATTTTTTGTGTTAGTTTGTTTCGAGTATCAAACCACCATTGTAACAATGGTGGTTGTTTAATGACTTGTCATAATCATCAATAGTCTTCTTGTCGGTGGATATGATGGTATGATCACGAAATCTTTGCTCGTTCAAGAATGATCATACCGAGCCTTTTGAGGGAGAAATGAGCTTGAGGCAAGATTAGTAGGCTCTTGAAGGTGATGTGTGGAAGTGGAAGATTTACACGGTTCTAAGTTGGATGTTGTTCTTGATTGTTTATGCATTAGGATAACTTTTTAGCTTTTGTGTAATGAGGCGAGATGGTTAATGTTACGTATCTTGAATTGTAGTAACCTTGTTATGAAGTATTCGGTTTGGTTTGTTTTGATTTTCAATGCCTTATGGGTATCGGATGTTTAGCAATTTGTTTAGGGTTGACTTTTAAATGTTAACATTCTTATGAGGTTCTGTTTAGCTTTGGTTACTTTTGATGCAAATTATTCACATCAAGCTTAGTCAATCTAAAAAAATACACAATAATGACATGGTTCCATAGTTAATGCAAGCGGATATAATTCCAAATGCATAAAATTGCATACTTTTCAAAGCATGAGAACTATAGTTAGACACACACACATATATGTTTTAGAGTACATAACTTGTCCAAAGGAAATAAACTAGATGAAACATCGTCTAGATAATTAGCATAACGAAATTGACCTATGGTGAGACCATCATTCTTTCGGCAACCTGCTTGCCTAGTCATTCTTAGTGTAGCGGTGGGTTGAA
Source organism: Chrysanthemum lavandulifolium (assembly GCA_022545495.1). NCBI lineage: Eukaryota > Viridiplantae > Streptophyta > Magnoliopsida > Asterales > Asteraceae > Chrysanthemum > Chrysanthemum lavandulifolium. Next base: position 240,794,360 of record CM040245.1, on the reverse strand, counting down.
GTCAAACTTCTTGAACATCACTTGACCGCATCGAGAATCGGTGGGATTGATCATGTTCTTTGGGATTCACAGCTGGGCTTGGTCATGCATGCTAGGATCGGCGGTTGCTTCATCTTGATGTTCTTTGGATTGTGTTGGGATGCATCATATATGATGGGATCTTGATTCTTTGGATCTTGATTTTCGATTGAACACCACTTCCTTGAACTACACTAACTTGACATTGAACAACACACATACCTTCAACTTCTTTATCTGCTGCTACCTTTTACCTTTAGGATGTGTCTTTTTCTGCTGACTTTAATAGGCGCATGTTTGACATTTCCTTATTGGCGGTTCCACTACTTTCGACTCCACCATACCCTAGGCATGTTACCGGTTGTGTCCGGCAATGCCAAAATACTACATAACAATCTTCCAAGCACTTGATTACCATCCTTCACAATGTCTTCACTTCGGGAGCTATCCTAACTCTTTTCTACCTTTGCGGTAGGCGGGTTTGTTTCGGTTCGGTAGAACAATTGTTGTTGGCACGATTGATTTTTCCCAATGTACACTGCTAGTTATAGGCTGGACATGGTGTTTGTAGGTTGCCTCCCAAGTGAGAAGATAGTAACAAGGATGAGCCCATGTTTCTGACTCCTACTTGTTGCCCATTTAAAGCCATATTCAATTGGTAGCAACATCATGTTTACATGGTAAACTGTTATCTCCCATCTTACGCAAGTATAAGACTTTTGTACAATATTAACTACATTGGTCACCCCATGGTCCACTAACACGAAACTTAGTTCCCCATTCCATAAAACATTATACTTAACAACCTCTTTCTTAATACCCTCTAGCATGTGTTGTGCGGTTGGTGTTAGTGGCCCATCACTCTTCTCAATCACCATAAAACATGCATTATCCTCTTTATACAACATTCCACGATGTATTATAAGGTTTGTAATAATTGGTTTGCTTAAACCTAAATTATTTTGTCATGAAACACTTGACACATGTTATTAAGTAACACATGAAGTAGCTCTCCTAAATATAAGCATTAATAAACATGTATTAATTATAGCTGTTTATCTTGCATTAACAAATACAAAATAATGAAATGTGTAGATCACTTACATGAAAAATGTGACCTTGACCAATGGATCGGTGGTATCTACTTAACTAATCATGGGCTGGTTGATTAAGTTTCTTGAGATCGACCATAGCTTTAAGCGTACCTAGCAGTTGAGGTAGTTACATTTCCACATATGTTTTTGTAGGCCTACCTTTCCATTGCGGTTTCATTTCTCATGAATGCTTCTAATGAGAATCATGTTACGCATCTGAAAAAACTTCTCCTAAAGCTCTACTTATATCACGCACAAAATCAAATATGTTTCTTTCTCATTTCAAAGCAGAGAGACTTAAATTCATGAACAGTAAGAGTACCTTATCCATGTCGATAATAAAAGTGATGCTTGAAATTGGCCCAAGTGCTATATCATCGGATAAACAATGAAGAAACCAAGTCCATGATCCTATGTTTTCGAGAATCAACAAAAGCATAAGCGAAAGGGTATATACCATTGTTGCTATCAATTCCATGGTGTCATCGATTGACCATTCAAAGGACCACGAATTGGAAAGCGACCAACCCCAACAATGATCTCCCACACTCTTTAAATCCTTGCTTTGCACCTAAACAAACATACACTCTCTTGAATTCTCGGGTTAGAAGAGCCTCATCTGGAGGTCGTTCCACATTCATCACCCTTTGTTGTATTAGGGTTTGTCTTCTGCAACTCCTTAACATAATCTCTTAACATGGTAAATTGTAGCTTGAATTGACCCACGATGGTGCTATTGCTAGGTTTTGGCCTTAAAACCTTTTGCGAGGACACTTGAAGGTCGTATTGGTTCGTAAGTTGATTATGCTGAGACGGCGAGGAAGATGTAGATTTGTTTCAACTTGTTTGTAATTTTCTATGAGATATAGCGAAGGTTAATAGCTCGACTTCTCTTGATTGCAAACAAGTGTGTTGCTCATTATATGTTCGGACCGACCGGATACTGTCTCACCATTCCTGCCGACAAACAATAGCCATAGGCGTAGTTTGTGAAGGGTCCTTTTGCCGAAAGCAATGAATTTATACCCTTACGCTTGTGGACTTCTAGATGGGCCTATATCGGTCAGGACCTTCACTTGGGCTGAAAGTGAAACACAACCCCTACACGACCCTTATTCTTGTTTTGTCATTCTTTACAAAAAACAACTCCCTCATAGTTTCTATTGAATGCTCTCTTACTAGATTTTTACTTCCCTGCGGTAGCAAAATCCTTACCGGATAGAAAAAGTGGTATAGACTCCGGTTGCAAAGTGCACTGTTGAAACTAACATTGTCCTTTGCAAAATACATCATCAACCATCACGGTAACTCATTTACCAGCGCACATCATCACTTATATTCTCTGGTTGTTCTGCTTCACCTAACTCATTACTACAACCTACTTGTACCATACCAAGTTGTGCATCATTCTCGACAAGTGTTCTCTTCATTTGGTTCAATTGAATCATCAACTGCATTGCCTAAGTCACTAGTGTCACTCACTTGTAATAGAGTAACATCAACAACGAGATCTGTTCCATGTTATTGTCATAAATGAAGCGCATCCAACAAGATGATTATCTGAGTCAATTGAAACAGACTTACATCCGCATTAGGCTCCTCGAACTTTATTGACATCAACTAGTGGTCTTCTGCTTTGTCTAAGTGCTTCTCCGAGTCAATTGAAACGGATTAACCTCAAAATTTTCGAGGCTCCTCAAAGTGTTATTGACATCAACTAGTGGTCTTCCAACTTTGTCTAAGTGCTTCCCCGACTCACTCGGAGCAGTTAACCTCAACATTATCGGGCTCCATTATAGCATTGTCCTCATCAATAAGTACTAAAGCACGCTCCATTGTTATGAACATGTTGGCTAGCAAATGAGCGGTCTAAGGTGGAAAATCTTGGCTCAATGTTTGGCAAATTGCTAGATTCACCAATATCATTGGCGTCCGCGAGCACTGTGTAAGTTGGATAAAAGGATCTAGGCGAGGTTCATTATCTAGATCATCTAACACCAACCATCTACAACGGATTGAATAGCATGATAGCAACTTTTCTCCTATCTTCATCCATCTCCCAAAAGCAGTCTTAATTGATTGTGGGACATTTGAGAAAGTTCTAATCTAGTCTTCCCTATTTCCCATAGGCGTCTATCAACTTATGTTCTATAATGACATCTTTCAACAAGTCAACATTAGCGAGTTCACTAAAGAAAACAAGCGTAAGTCTAATGTACAACCGAGCTTAAGAAAGTAGAAATAATTGGTTTGTCGGTCTCATAACCGATTTGGGTCATGAGAGCATCCATTTCATCAACGGATACCTCTTTTATTTCCACAAGTTCAACAAGGCATTTCTTGCCTCCTTGATATATCCTACACGGAAAGTATTTGAATGTACCTTCATAATGGAACATCATGCTAAAGGATCGAGTTCACCCGTCTGTATAAAAATGTACAAAAAATAAGGCTAGTGGGTGCAACGACTTGGGCGTGGTGAGACAAGTCGAGGCGGATTACTATACAATAACAAAAGACAATTTGCTCAGCTTGGCGTGGGAGGTTGTCGAGGTCATGACAAATGGTGGAGCAAGAATGTTTTCAAGATCTTGGCGGTCGCGACTAGCAATTCTTCAAAAGAAGTTCGGGGAGTATGAATCGGCAAGCAACACCATTCCGACATGAATGAAGACCCACCCTCCACTTGAATCAAGAAAGATGAAAAGGAAGCAAAGCGCATCCTCTCTTGATTGTCAAGTATTGCGAAGATATCAACTCCTACACAAAAGAACACAATTTATTTGGAAGAAAAAGCGCGAAGGATGCGTTGGCGAAACAATTGTTGTCTACACAAACTCGAGGCTAAGTTCAAGAATACACAACGGAGATGAAGTTTTTTGGAGCCACATGATCACATTCGCGATCCCGCTATGTTGGAATTCGTTCTTGCCCAAAGCGTGAACTTCGTGCGGCAAACTGCGGATGGGCTTGCAATTTTTAAGTTGTAGTTTCATTTGTTTTTATTTCACCTTATGTAATGTTTTTTTTTAAGATGTAGTTTTTTAAGTATTATGTAATGTTTTTATTTTTAATGAAATGGTATGTTTTTATTTTAATATTGTATGTGATTTTATGTATTAAAAATATATGAAAAAAAAAAAAGAAGAAAAGAAATTGGGTAGTATAGGTAACTACTCCCTCCACTTTGGATAGTGTTAGGGTAGAATTGGGTAGTTTTGAGTTGGAGGATTTTTATTAGATAGAGGTGATGTGGCAATTTGAGTAGTATTGGGTAGTAGGTGACCACTCCCTCCCCCTTAGTTTGTATAACCTACCATTCCTCTAGCCTTTGCAAGTTTTAAATGCTTTTCATCCTTTCGCCCAACTCAGTGCAACCTCATATCAATTGTTTCACGTTGGTTAAAGTTAAATTTGGAAAAATATAACACTTTTTTTTTTTTTTTTTTTGAAAGGCTAACAACTAACACAGTAAAAATTGCCATAAAGTTAAATCTGGAAGTTGACAAAGAGAATTTCTTTGGCTCTTAAGAACTCTGAAACGAAACAATAGGAGATGTAATGGGCATAAACAAAGAATAAATGCCAAAAGGCTATGATGCAGATAACATATATGATACCAACAACAACGATCATTTGCCCTTAAATTATATGTTAAATTTCATTAGTGGCGTACGTAGTCCCCAACATTTCAGTCGTTAGTTGACTAGTCAAGGGGGTATTTTCGTCTTTTCACTCTTTTGGGAAAAAAAGATTGTTGAAGGAGAGAGTCAAAATTGAAGTCTTTTTACTCATTTGGATCAATACAGCTTAAAATGAGAATCATAAATGTCAATATGTACAATTACATCACCAACTTTTTCCATTTTTTAAGCAAATTATAAAATTGTACATTGTTACGTAACTCATGCAGATTGCATAAAAATGGAAATAAGTGAACCCTTTATCCTTTGCTCAATATATACACCAACATCTATTATATTAACAGTATAATGTTAGCCAGATTCTTTCACAAATCATAAGAAATTGTAAGGCATGAGTAGTTCTAACTCTTGAGATCAAGCGATGGAGCGACTTGAAGATACAAGTGGGTATGGAAACGAAACCGATGTTTGCAATAAGTTCTTAACAATCAAGCCAACAATATACTAGCTACCAATAGTTTGCCAAATATAACAGTCATTTCTTCTCATACACATTTCAACAAACACCTAGTGTGCTGTGTGCTACATAAAAACTCATTATAAACAATTCATATCGATGAATTAAAGTGACTCAATAAAGGTTTTCAATTGGACTACCACGTCCAGTTTAAATAACCTTAGCGCCTCATGTAGGCTTAACAACCCACCATGCTGTGTTGGAGTAGGGAGGCCTTGGAGCATACTTAAATTTGCTTCTTGTTGTATATCTTCATCACAAATTAGTCTTAAACCACACTCCTTCACCTCAACAACATCTTCATTATTTTCTTGAAACAAAATGTAACAAAATTCTTTGCTTCCTCCAGTCTCCGTATAGACCTTACATAATGCAACCATACCATATATGAATCTTGCGTTCCTATCAACTGATTCTGAAAATAATTCATAGTTGAAACTGAAATGTAAGCTAATGGATACAGAGAAGCTTTCAATTTGTGAGGCTTTTGCACTTGAAAACAGCACAAGTTCCATATCCTTTAAACTTATCAAAACACCAATCTGATGGTAATTCAACCTTTACTTGATTTCCTGTACTTCTATTGTAAACCACTCTGGAATGCTATTCCCATGATATAATATATCTAAAACACAAGAGTCGTCTTGCAAGAAGAATTCACATACTTTAGGCTGCAAACCTAAATACCCAAGAAAAGCAGAAAGCTGGTGAATAGAGCATTGGGAAGTTATAGATGAATCAAGACAAAGAGTCTTGATATAGACCCTCGCTATCAGTGCTACCATTCTTAAACAACTGTGGACAATTTATGAATCCACTTATGCAGAATGAGTCTATAGATGATCCCGACATTTCTCTTAAGGAGGTGCAATAAGATGCATTAAGATTAGATAGGCACCGTGGAAGTTCAGGCAACACTTCCAGCTTCTTGCAACCATTAAGTCTAAGTTTTTAAGATTAGAAAGTTGACTGAAACTTCCAGGCAAGCTAGTAAAATTGTTCCCTGAAAAGTCTAGATACTTTAGACATGATAAGCCTCCAATGCTCTCTGGCACTTGTTCTAAATTGCAGTATCTTAAATTCAGATCCTTTAACATATGTAAACCTGCCAATGATGACCATACTGATCTTTGTGGATGTTGTTGTTTACTTAGTAAACCAAAAGGAGCAGTGATTGAAGTCCACCATCTAGGTTGAATCCTCCCTTGGCCACCGAATGACAATGATTCAAGGTTTATTAGAGAGGATACAAAATAAGGAAATTCTGTAATGGCGGTTCTGTCAACATAAAGCTCCGTTAAGCTTTGCTCTGACCCAATGCTTCAGGGAGTTGAGTGACCTTTAGGCACCCAGTTAGATTTAAAACTTGAAGAGCATCCATTTCACTCTACTTGGAAACTTCTGAAGCCGTTCGCAGTCTCTTAGATTTAACACAACAAGCCTCTTGAGTATTCCAATTGAGGGATGAATGCTAACCAAATTCACACAACCTTTAAGACTTAGCTTTTCAAGATTTGTAATCTCTGAGAAGTCAGGGGTGGTTGTAAGGTTACAACAGTACCTTAGCTTCATTACTTTCAACCTTCTAAAGCACTGACATCAAAAGAGAAGAAAAGGAGAAGATAAGTTCTCGGGTCTTTAGGTATCAAATAGGAAAACATGTGTGTACAAGGAATTACCTTAGGTGTTGTCCAAAAATGTTTTATGTTGCTGTAAGACAGGTCAATGGCCACGATGTTTTCTGGATAGAAATCTGATGGTAAGTACTTGAAAGGGCATCCATGCCAACAAAACAAGCTTAGCTCATTGGACAAAAAATACAAACTTCCTGAGTACTTCACTTTGTAGCCCTCGAAGTCCACTTTATGATAAAATTCTTCCTCAGCATAAATTTTCAGGATCCGCAAATTTTTCATTAGTGCAAAAGAATTAGCGTTTATGTGAACCATTTGACTAGATTTCCTTAACAAAAGGACTAGAACTTCAGTTGCTTCAGTCATTGCCACCTGGAAAAGCAAGAACATGTAAATTAAATTATAAAGAGTAACATATGTAATTGTGTACTTTTATACTATTAATATGAAAGTAAAGAAGAATATGCCACTTCTTACTTTCTTTTCACTCGACGCATTGTAAATTGCAGATGATATACACAATCTTCTCTGATTCTGTCTGAATTCTTCACGTATAAATTCCCTTGCCATGCTTTGAATCAATTCATGCATTTGAAGACAATCTGCAGATATTGTTATTAGGAACTTATCAGCTAGAACTTCAATAATAGCATTTGCAGAATAGTTGCTGCTGTCTAGTACACTTGCAGTAAAATCTTTATTTTCCCCAATGAAGGCACATGCAATGTCAAGAAACATTCTTTTCTGATCAGATGCCAAGCTATCAAAACTTGGTCGAAGTTTTTGTACTATCTCTGAATTCGGATATGTTTGGAGTCTATCCAATTCGCTTTTCCAAACATACACAGACTTATCATACAATAGTCGACCAAAAACTTTGAGAGCCAAAGGGTGACCTTGCAAATATTTCACAATTTGGGAAGCAAATTCTTCAAAATCTTCTGTAGGATGCCTTTTCCCAAATGCATATAAACTAAAGAGCTCAAGAGCTTCACTTATCTAAATTACCCATTTCATGGATTTCATCCACTCTATGTGATTTTAGCAACTGTTTATCTTTACCCGTAATAATAATCAAACTTCCTAGGAAAAACCATGTAGGTGAACCTGCTAGTGCTTCTAACTGCTCATGATCATCTACAGCATCCAAAACAAGTAGGATCGGCCTTGATGACATCATCTTCTTTATTACCATAATTCCTTCACCAACACTTGGTATCTTCAAATCGTCTATTTTCATGATCTTTCCAATCATATGCAGTTGGATTTGAATCAGGCCTTGTCGTTTTGTGACTTCTTTGACATCTTCACAAAAACAACTTCCTTCAAAGTGGACATACATAAAGTTATAAATAGCTTTGGCAAGTGTCGTCTTTCCTATCCCGCTTATACCGCATATTCCAATCATGTTAACCTTATCTGACCCAATGAAGCGTGACAAGTTTAATTTGTTGAAATGGATATCTATGCCAACAAGGTTCTCACCAACATGAAAGGGTCCGTCACATAATTTTTGAGGATTTCTTTGGAAATGGAATCGATGAACTTGTACTCAAACCTATTAGCCACAAAGACACAATAAGTAAGAGAAACTACATAGTGTTAAGCTTTAGTATATCTACAAGACTAATTACACAAAAACAAGAAATTTACCCATTTGTCATGTCCTGGAGATCCCATCCAGATAAGTTAGCCGCCATGGATAAAGCTTCCCTCCATTTATCCACCTCTGTTCTATTTGAAACATCATGTTTGGCGAATGCTCCAGCATAGCTCCCAGTTTGTTTCCTTACCACGTCAGGTTTAACATCATAAAAGATTATTTGAACCTCGTGTTTAGGCTTTTCCATTTTCTTGCACTCAAGTATTTTGACAAGTTCCCTCAGACACCATGACGAAGAAGCGTAATTTTTGGAGAAGATAACAATCAAAAACCTCGATTCTTCAATGGCTTTGTAGAGATGAGGAGATATCTCTTCTCCTTTTGGCAATTCGTTATCGTCTTTAAAAGCATAAATTCTTTTTTGCTTGAAATCATTAAACAGATGATCAATGAAACTTTTGCGAATATCTTCACCTCTAAAACTTACAAAGGCATCATATTTCCATCGATGAGGATTGGAAGGTGCAGCCATGATTAATGATATGCAAGCAGCTGGATTTCCATGTGAAAGATTAGCCCAACGTAACATTTCACTAAAATAGTAATGTAACATGAGACGTAAATTGAATTGAGCATGAAAGAATCATCAAGTGCAGGGCATACGCTGATAACTTCATTTACAGAGTACTTTTTAATGATTCACTTTGTCATTAGCTCAATTAAAATAGACTTGAACTATGCCATATAGTCGTTGTATAGATGAACTATTATCCCACTTATTCTAATCAAGTGTCAGTGACTGTTTCAAACTTGATTCTTTGTAAGATTACTTTCTATCGTTATTTTTCTAAATTGTTCAATTAGTTTTGACCTTCCTTTTATCAAATTTCGCTTTAAACCATAACTGAACAATATAGTTACTTGGGATTAATAAGCTGACTCAATAAATCATGATATAGTACACAACAATCTGTTCTAGCTTTCAAAATGATAAACATATCATTTCTTACTTAGATGAAAGAATGATTAGATAAAAACCAGGAAATAAGCAAAAGAGTAGATGATGACTTACTGATTTTCCGATTGTTTTAGAAGGCAGTGGATATGATGAATGCAATCAATAATGGAAGCTCAAGTTAGAATTCTACTCAAACAAAAATTTAAGTAATGCAAATGGGTTGAACTTAATTCAACTTTATATCCAACAGTTACACTTCTAATCCCCAAGGTATAATAAAAGTTTTTGAAGAGCATAGAAAGAAACTTTTAAAAGCACAACTTCTCAACTCTTATAAATTGCATCGCCATGTTTCAACTTATAGAAATGAACAGCTTTATTTTAATGTTGCAATGGGCTACATGTGTATGCTTTTTTCTTTTTTGACAAAGTTAAAGACCAACACCTTAATTTGTGAAACTAAAACGTATAATGTGAAATTTTGGACATAACACAAGGACTAAACCTGTACACTACCTTGATATAAACACGTCTTTATGAGTCTTGCAAAAACACTTAAATATTTTATGATGGCAACTAATAGCCTTAATAAATTTTTAAATAGGACCTACATAATGACGTATTTTTTATATAATCATATTAGTACGCAAGTCTATTTTCTAGTAAACTTCCTCCTAATTACTTGAGGAATAAAGAAATCAATTGAAATGTTTGACCTTAAAAGTGAACATTTCACACATAAAACAATCAATATGGTAGGTCAGTAGGTGGTTAGGTGGATGAGTGTAAAAGCAAAAAGCAATTACATATACATACCAAAATTTGCATATTTGCATATGTAACCAAAAAATTAATAAGTCGTTATATATCATACATTGAAAACTTGTCTTTTAAAAAACCATTCAAATATTCAAATTTCATTTGGTATAAAATTATTTCTGCAGTTTATTGACATCAAAAGTGCAATCCTTACAACTTCGAAAATATAGACACAGACCCTATATTGCTGGTCCTGTATTGCTGTTGGAAACATTTAGTTCCCATATCATCTCTACTTGAAATGATACAACTAAACGAGTTAACTGAGCAAATAGTACTATGCATATTTGCCCACATAATATCCAACAATTTCTAGCCATGAGCATTTTCTGAAACACGTTGGTGTATTAAACGAGTTAGCTACTTGACACAAACAGAAAAGACCTGATGTTGATTGTCCTAATTATATAAGCTCATTAAAGACCTAGAAAACTGGCTGGCGAGGCTGATGTAAGAAACTAATTAATGATTCAATTTCACCTATCTTAATATAAGGTATGTAACTTACAAATTCATTCGCTGATATGGCACTAGCTATTGAAATAGATCCTTGTTGGCATTTATTTTGTATGATGTGAAGGAGAGGTAAAGTGACTCAGAAGTTAACAACCATGGTAAGGGTAATGAGTTTGAAGGGCATGGTGAGAACCTATTGGTGTTAGATGTGTTTATTTGGGAAACAGGTTGAAATCTGACCAGTAAGTAAATGGGTCGAAATACATGTAGCATGTCCCGAAGCTACCTCAAGGAACTGAGCTTCAGCTTTAAGTACAACAAAGAAGATATGCAGAACTTAGGTATCAAAGAAGCGTTTTCACTTTTCAGCAATCACAACAAATGTCAAGTTTTTCCAGCAAAAATTTACATGTTGTCTCAATTGTAGGTTGAGCTGGCATTGGCAAGAGCACACTTTCCAAAAATGTGATTGCTTATGATATTATTTTCCAAAGAAACTGCAGCAAGGTTTATTGTCTTAATGTAAACATTGCAACGTTAAAACGCCACATTCTATTCTTAATCTGTCAGAAATCGAACAAAATCTATAAACGGGCTGAAGAACAGCTACCAGCAGTTTGCTGCTATATATAGGTCCGTACTTTATGGCAATGTACTACTCTCTATGAATGTTTTCTGTATTACTGTTTTGGTGCTAAGAATGCTAAATACTCTCTATGAGATTATGGGGTTTGTAATTTTGCATCGGTTCATTAAAGTTTTTCAAATACTGTAATTTAGAAAATTAGCAACAGAACAATGATTTAGTATATACTCTGTGGTCTGTTTGTTTGATTGGTTATGAATTAAGAATTTAATGGTGGGAGCAAAAAGGTATTAGGCTATCAATACGTTTAAACCAATAGTACAGCAATGCATAATGTCAGCTGTTGTGGGAAACAATTTTGGTAAATCTAACAATCAAGAAACGGGTAATCTGTGTATCCAACTACAGGGTCATCTGTATAAAATGTACTTCTATCGTTACTTATTCAATGGCGCATTAAGCATAAACCGACGAGGTAAATCAGGGTTAGCCAAAAGCATGCGTCCAAATGCCACAAGATCTGCATCACCATTTTCAACTACGATTTGCTTCATCTCGATCATGGTACCCACCTGCCACCATAAAAGTACCTTTAAACGCTTTCCTCATAGACACCAAAGTGTCACAAGTATCCACTCTTTCAAACTGAGTCACCATTCGTGGCTCAATCACATGACAATAAGCAATCTCAAGTCGGCTTAATGACTCCGCCATGTAAGCGCCAAGCGAGTGAGGATCCGAATCACCAGACTCATTGTAATCAGCGAAGGAGATAATCTCATTCCCACTCTCTCAGCTCCAATGTCCTTGAGATTGCTTCAACAATCTCAAGTGGAAAACGACAACGGTTTTGTAAAGTTCCGCCGTACTCATCTGTTCGGTCATTCACTTGATCTTTCAAGAACTGATCAACTAAGTAGCCGTTTGCTCCATGAATTTCGGCCGTCAAAACCTGCTTCTATAGCATTTCTGGCAGCCACTCGAAAGTCATTGATGACACCAGGAATTTCTTCGATGGTTAGCCTATGTGGCGGTGAATACTGAGCATCTTCTTCTCCGGAACCACCGATAAACTGTTGCTTTCCAATTGGCTTGTCTGTGCTAGAAATTGGAGACCGCTATTGGGCTGATAAACTGGACACCAAAAGAAACACGTAACAAATTATTTTGCACACTATTTATGTACATGCTAGCGTGTATGTTTTTGTATTATGTGTTTCTGTAATACTACTGTACTCCCTCCGTTCTAAAATAAATTAAGCATGAAAAAAAAAAAAATAAAAAAATAAATAACACAATCATTATTTATTTTTTACTTTTTACAGAATGATATTTTTGTTGGAAAAATGTTTTGCAAAATGATTTTTTGCAATTTTTTGACACTATTTAATATATGTAGATGTTATAAATATTTATATTTATTGGTAGCTTTGCGTTCTCTTTGACGAGAGGTTCGCAACGAGCTAAAATGTGTCAAAAATGGAGTTGAAATATGTGATATCGTGTCTTAAAGTGAGGCACTTGAAACACAAAAACTAGGTTTTGGGAGAGTATCCCATCGCTCAAAGAAGGAAATGAAAGCATGTTTATAAGGAAATATTGGTATTGGCTATTAAAATCTTTTAATTGGTTTTACTCAACACCTACATGCGTCTGCGGAGGAGGCGTGGAGATTTCAGATTTGGGGCCAAAATTGGTTCAAAGTTTCGACCTAATCGAGCCAGCGACCTGGACACGAATGCGACTCCAAACCTCGATATGTCATGTATCTTTTTGTTGCCCGCTGTCTTTACTGCTTTTTATTTAATTTTATGTCTTTTTTTCTGCTATTATTAATTGTAATCTGATTTCATTATTAAAAGTGTACACCGTTTCCCACAATTTCAATCTTAACTAATAAGTTACTCTCTCCGTCCTATATTAAGTGTCTGCTTACATCATACACAAAGTTTTAGAAAATTCCACTAACACCAATCAAATATCATTTTTACCTACTAAAGTCCCATCTCATTAGTTGAAATAGAATATGAACATTTAATTTGGAACATCTAAAAATTCCATTGTAGACACTTAATATGAGACGGAGGGTATTATTTTTCTCTATATTTGTAGCGATAGTTTGAATTAAAGGTAATATTTTGAACTCCACTAAACTTTTTCATATTATTTTAGTATTGAATTAAAAATGTGAACAAATAATATGAGAGGGACAGAGGAACACAAAATAAAATGACGCGTAAAATAATTTGGTTAGATTGTTCCATTCGCAAACTTTTTAATTGGTTGGCCGGTTTGAAACTTGTCTATGTCCCATTGAACACGCAATAATTACAAGTCATACATGATGACATCAATTTTTTAATAGCATTTTCGCTTTTTCCTTTTGTTCTTTTGGCGTGAGCCACTGAACCAACTCAAACATATTTGGCTTGTGATTGGCGTGTTGCATGGTATGATTTAGCGTACGGTCATCAATTATTTTTGCATTTGGCGATTAAATATATCCCATACCCACTGCTCTAATGACATTTTTACCTTTAACTAATTAATTTATAACTTTTTAAAGTTCTTCAAGTGAGTGTAATATTGTAAACTCGATCTACATTCTTTATCTATTTTAGAAGTGAACAATAATCTAAACAACCTAAAAATGAAATGAATGAACAATAAATTTGAAATGAAGTGACTATGTTTTAGTTAAGTTAAGTTACTAAACAATAAAAATAAAGACTCACTTTTATTAGAAACTCTGCCCGAATGCCACAATTGACAAAAGAAGATTCCTCCATTCTCATGAACACCATCAACTATTGGTTTCCATGCTTCCACATGCTCTTTCTTCCATATTCCAGGGGTGTTTGGTAATCTTTATATAAGAAAAATATATATAAAGAACAAAGAATAATCACATTTCTAAAGATTATATATGAAAGTACCCTTGAGCAGTTTCGGAAATTCCAGATGCTTCACTTATCAAGAGTCCACCTTTGGTTGTTCTTTGTTTATAATACAAAATGGCATGTGGTTGTGCTGTGAAATTGTAGGATCTTAGTCTCGATAAAGGTGCCAAAACGACCTGTAATTGTAAATTAATCACACATGTATTAGAACTATGGTTCTAAAAGCTCATAAAGGTCCCGCAAATGCCTCGCGTAAAAACGTAAGGCTTGGTCACGCCGTCACGCCACGACTCGAGCTATTTATAACCTTGATATAGTACAAGTTTATAAGTCGCCAAATATATCAATGCCGGCAAAATTTATGCCAAAAATCATAAAACAAGATTAGTGAACTGATCAACTCCTAAAGTAATACACATACAAAAATTTGGTGTTGAAAAGAAAGAGGTTTAAATTGATCTAACATACAAGATATTGAACTTAAAACAGATGAATTTCTAATTCAAAATAAATGAAGTGTCTCATGTAATTTTAAATAAAAGTAACAGGAATAAAAACAGAAAACGCTAAGTTTGTATTTTAAATTTATATTTACAGTAGTTGTTTATTTCTATAAAAGACAAGATAAAAATCGTAGGTTAATCAAGAATCATACTCTTGACTCTAAAGTCTCTAAGAGTTGATTGGTAAAAAAAAACTTATAATTAAAAAGAATTTTGGAGCAAAAAAACTATAACGAGACATAGAAGATTAGATATTACCTATGAGAAAGATGAAAGTTTTTCATGTTGTATGGTGTTAGGAGGGCTATGGATTCCATTGTCGTTTCTTCTCTTTATCATTCACCAACAACTTTGACAATATAGACTATAGAGTAGTGTTGTAGTTTATATTTCACATCATTCAATGACTACCATTCATCGTATATATATACTTTTAATTTCTTTGCATACTTGTATTTAGAGGAGGAGCAAAAAATTTTGCTCGAGGGGCACATTTTGATAATTTTTAGAAACCACGTTAAAAAATGATTATTAAAAGGGCAAATTACAAAAAAGATATTTTAAAAATTTTACACTATAATTATTTTTGCTAGGAGGGCACGTGACCCCTAAACCCCTCCTTATTCTGCTCATGCTTGTAATGTTTTATTGATATTTTTCTATAGTCTACATCAAGAGCAAGGATCTTCTCAAGTTGTATAACACAATTTGAGTCAAGTTGTGAGATTGTAAGTCATTGGATTTGATCCAATGACTCAAATTAAAAGAACTTCTTTTAATTTGAGTTATGGAATCAAATCCAATAGCTCACAAATATCCTTCCTTATATCAATATCAATCAAGAGACTGGAAATTATTTTAAAATTACAAATTCTCTCTCAAATTTATAAGTAAATGTATTTTTGAAGAGCCTTTAGATTTCAAACTTATCAATTATATTGATTTAAGCATGCCGTAACATAAGGTATAAGATAAATAATTAAAGGGTTTTTGACGTTTTTCTAACTTGTGCCACGGGGCACAGGCTTTCAATCATTAAACGAACTCAATTATCATATTTACATGTTGGTTGATATTAATAGTTTCTTTCATCTGTTATGCTTACCAAATTTATCATTGTTTATTAAACGCTCTAAACATGTGCCATCATGGCACAAGTTATAAAAACCCTTAACGGTATTACTTTTATTGAACGATTTCAGTGTAGTCATGACGTTTAAAATTCACCACAAGCTTTAAAAGTTTTATTTAAGTAAGGGTTTGATAAAGATCGCCTTTACGACATGTTAAGAGATCTATTCATTAGTTGTACATTCTATAATAAGCAAGTACTTTTTAAATTTGACTTTTCCAATCAACTCGGTTGTGTGTATCAGTTCCTTTAAGTTAATAAAATTTAAATTACATCTAGACTAAAATACACGGTTGATCCCTAAACTTGGCAACACGCATCGCGTTGGGACAAAACTCGGCCTTTTCATCGTTGGGGGTCCAAACCTTGGCCTTTAAATGCCAAAATCGTCCCTTGACCAATAATGCCGTTGTCAACGTTATGTTGGTGAGGGAAAAACCGTCTTTCACTGTAGCGTACTAAATAAAAACCGTTGTACAATGTTTGTAGCTAGTATATGTGTGTGTAACACGGTTTGGTCGACATTTATCATCCATCCCTAAACTATCCTACAAAACCGGTCTTCTACAAAACGATAATCGTTTCAAGATGGTACGTTGCTGGTGTGGTAAACAAGCTATTATTCGCGCCGTGGACCTCCGCCAACCAGGCGTCGATTCTTTGGTTGTCTGTTGAAGTAAGTGCGTCTTAATATTTTTTGTGTTAGTTTGTTTTCGGAAGTATCAAACCACCATTGTAACAATGGTGGTTGTTTAATGACTTGTCATAATCATCAATAGGGGTCTTCTTGTCGGTGGATATGATGGTATGATCACGAAATCTTTGCTCGTTCAAGAATGATCATACCAGCCTTTTGAGGGGAGAAATGAGCTTGAGGCAAGATTAGTAGTCACTTGAAGGTGATGTGTGAAGTGGAAGATTTACGGTTCTAAGTTGGATGTTGTTCTTGATTGTTTATGCATTGGGATAACTTTTTAGCTTTTGTGTAATGAGGCGAGATGGTTAATGTTCGTATCTTGAATTGTAGTAACCTTGTTATGAAGTATTCAGTTTGGTTTGTTTTGATTTTCAATGCCTTATGGGTATCGCGATGTTTAGCAATTTGTTTAGGTTGACTTTTAAATGTTAACATTCTTATGAGGTTCTGTTTAGCTTTGGTTACTTTTGATGCAAATTATTCACACATCAAGCTTAGTCAATCTAAAAAAAATACACAATAATGACATGGTTCCATAGTTAATGCAAACGGATATAATTCCAAATGCATAAAATTGCATACTTTTCAAAGCATGAGAACTATAGTTAGACACACACACACATATATGTTTTTAGAGTACATAACTTGTCCAAAGGAAATAAACTAGATGAAACATCGTCTAGATAATTAGCATAACAGAATTGACCTATGGTGAGACCATCATTCTTTCCAGGCAACCGCTTGCCTAGTCATTCTTAAGTAGCGAAGTGGGTTGAAGTCAAACTTCTTGAACATCACTTGACCGCATCGAGAATCGGTGGGATTGATCATGTTCTTGGGATTCACTTGGGCTTGGTCATGCATGCTAGGATCGGCGTTGCTTCATCTTGATGTTCTTGGGATTGTGGATGGGATGCATCATATATGATGGGATCTTGATTCTTTGGATCTTGATTTTCGATTGAACACCACTTCCTTGAACTACACTAACTTGACATTGAACAACACTGTACCTTCAACTTCTTTATCTGCTGCTACCTTTTTACCTTTAGGATGTGTCTTTTTTGCTGCAGCTTTAATAGGCACATGTTTGACATTTCCCTTATTGGCAGTTCCACTACTTTCAGCTCCACCATACCCTAGGCATGTTACCCGGTTGTGTCCAGCAATGCCAAAAATACTACACTTAACAATCTTCCAAGCACTTGACAGCTTACCATCCTTCACAATGTCTTCACTTTCAGGAGCTATCCTAACTCTTTTTCTACCTTTTGCGGTAGGCGGGTTTGTTTCGGATTTCGGTAGAACAATTGTTGTTGGCACAGTTGATTTTTCCCAATGTACACTGCTAGTTATAGGCTGGACATGGTGTTTGTAGGTTGCCTCCCAAGTGAGAAGATAGTAACAAGGATGAGCCCATGTTTCTACAGCTCCTACTTGTTGCCCATTTAAAGCCATATTCCAATTGGTAGCAACATCATGTTTACATGGTAAACTCGTTATCTCCCATCTTACGCAAGTATAAGACTTTTGTACAATATTAACTACACATTGGTCACCCCATGGTCCACTAACACGAAACTTAGTTCCCCATTCCATAAAACATTATACTTAACAACCTCTTTCTTAATACCCTCTAGCATGTGTTGTGCAGTTGGTGTTAGTGGCCCATCACTCTTCTCAATCACCATAAAAACATGCATTATCCTCTTTATACAACATTCCCTGATGTATTATAAGGCTGTAATAATTGGTTTGCTTAAACCCTAAATTATTTTGTCATGAAACACTTGACACATGTTATTAAGTAACACATCAAGTAGCTCTCCTAAATATAAGCAATTAATAAACATGTATTAATTATAATCGCTTTATCTTGCATTAACAAATACAAAATAATCAAACAGTAGATCACTTACATGAAAAATGTGACCTTGACCAATGGATCGGTGGTATCTTACTTAACTAATCATGGGCTGGTTGATTAAGTTTCTTGAGATCACCCATAGCTTTCCGAAACTGCATAACAGTTGAGGTAGTTACATTTCCACATATGTTTTTGTAGGCCCTACCTTTCCATTGCGGTTTCATTTCTCATGAATGCTTCTAATCTGTAACTGTTTCGCATCCGAAAAAACTTCTCCTAAAGCTCTACTTATATCCCGCACAAAATCAAATATGTTTCTTTCTGCTTCAAAAGAGAGACTTAAATTCATGAGCAGTAAGAGAGTACCTTATCCATGTCGATAATAAAAGTGATGCTTGAAATTGGCCCAAGTGCTATATCATCGGATAAACAATGAAGAAACCAAGTCCATGATCCTATGTTTCGTAATCAACAAAAGCATAAGCGAAGGGTATATACCATTGTTGCTATCAATTCCCACAAATCATCAGTTGACCATTCAAAGGACCACGAATTGGAAAAGCAACCAACCCCAACAATGATCTCCCACACTTTAAATCCTTGCTTGCACCTAAACAAACATACACTCTCTTGAATTCGGGTTAGAAGAGCCTCATCCGGAGGTCGTTCCACATTCATCACCACTGTTGTATTAGGGTTTGTCTTCGCAACTCCTTAACATAATCTCTTAACATGGTAAATTGTAGCTTGAATTGACCCCGATGGTGCTATTGCTAGGTTTTGGCCCTTAAAACCTTTTGCAGGACACTTGAAGGTCGTATTGGTTCGTAAGTTGATTATGCACAGACTGGCGGGAAGATGTAGATTTGTTTCAACTTGTCGTAATTTTCTATGAGATATAGCGAAGGTTAATAGCTCGACTTCTCTTGATTGCAAACAAGTGTGTTGCTCATTATATGTTCGGTGACCGACCGGATACTGCCTCACCATTCCCGCCGACAAACAATAGCCATGGGCGTAGTATTTGTGAAGGGTCCTTTTGCCGAAAGCAATGAATTTATACCCTTCCGCTTAATGGACTTCTAGATGGGCCTATATCCGGTCAGGACCTTCACTTGGGCTCGAAAGTGAAACACAACCCCTACACCGACCCTTATTCTTGTTTTGTCATTCTTTACAAAAACAACTCCCTCATAGTTTCTATTGAATGCTCTCTTACTAGATTTTTACTTCCCTGCAGAGCAAAATCCTTACCAAAGATAGAAAAAGTGGTATAGACTCCGGTTGCAAAGTGCACTCGTTGGAAACTAACATTGTCACTGCAAAATACATCATCAACCATCACAGGTAACTCATTTACCAACTGCCTGTCATCACTTATATTACTGGTTGTTCCTGCTTCACCTAACTCATTACTCTAACCTACTTGTACCATACCAAGTTGTGCATCATTCTCCTGACAAGTGTTCTCTTCATTTGGTTCAATTGAATCATCAACTGCATTGCCTAAGTCACTAGTGTCACTCACTTGTAATAGAGTAACATCAACAACAGGATCCTGTTCCATGTTATTGTCATAAACAGAAGCGCATCCAACAAGATGATTATCCTGAGTCAATTGAAACAGACTTACATCCACATTAGGCTCCTCAAACCTGTTATTGACATCAACTAGTGGTCTTCCTGCTTTGTCTAAGTGCTTCTCCTGAGTCAATTGAAACGGATTAACCTCAAAATTTTCAGGCTCCTCAAAGCTGTTATTGACATCAACTAGTGGTCTTCCAACTTTGTCTAAGTGCTTCCCCTGACTCACTCGGAACAGATTAACCTCAACATTATCAGGCTCCTTTATAGCATTGTCCTCATCAATAAGTACTAAAGCACGCTCACTGTTATGAACATGTTGGCTAGCAAATGAGCAGTCTAAGGTGGAAAATATTGGCTCAATGTTTGGCAAATTGCTAGATTCACCAATATCATTGACGTCCACAGGCACTTGTGTAAGTTGGATAAAAGGATCTAGGGCAGGTTCATTATCTAGATCATCTAACACCAACCATCTACAACAGGATTGAATAGCCGCAGTAGCAACTTTTCTCCTATCTTCATCCATCTCCCAAAAAACAGTCTTAATTGATTGTGGGGACATTTCAGAAAGTTCTAATCTAGTCTTCCCTATTTCCACATAGACGTCTATCAACTTATGTTCTATGACAGCATCTTTCAACAAGTCAACATTAGCAGGTTCACGCAAAGAAAACAAAGCGTAAGCCTAATGTACAACCAGGCTTAAGAAAGTAGAAATAATTGGTTTGTCCATCTCATAACCGATTTGGGTCATGAGAGCATCCATTTCATCAACGGATACCTCTTTTATTTCCACAAGTTCAACAAGGCATTTCTTGCCTCCTTGATATATCCTACCGGAAAGTATTTGAATGTACCTTCATAATGGAACATCATGCTAAAGGATCGAGTTCACCACAGATAAAAATGTACAAAAACAATGTTAAGCAAAAGTTACCTAAAAGGGAATAACTTAAGCAATGTACTAACATATGACTGTAATAGGCTCTAACCAAAAAAGACTTACAATATCTCCTGATTGCAGCTCTTTCCTCCGTTTCACGATCATCATAGAAAGGATATTCTTTTACTCGCCACAGAGTAAATCCAAGGTGGTTGTTTGTTATTTTCTTACTTAGATTATTTGATTTGATGATAGACATTGCATTAGGGTTTTCTGGGTAGGCTTCCAAAACAAGTTTGGGGATGAGCAATGAGTACAAACTTTGGTTATGTTCTACATAATGGCGGGAAATTGGACAAGACATCTGCTACAGTACATAAAGTGAAATGACTATCATACCCTAAGCAAGTAATATGATAACGCTGCTTTCACGGAGTATAACGGAACGATGACACCGCCTTATTGGTCAAGGGATGATTTTGACATTTAAAGGCCAAGGTTTGGACCTCTAGCGATGAAAAGGCCGAGTTTTGTCCCAACGCGATGCGTGTTGCCAAGTTTAGGGAACAACCATGTATTTTAGTCTTACATCTAAAGTATAATCAGTAGGATTTCTAAGGGATATACTATTTTTGCTACTCGCACACCCGATAAGAATGGGCCTAATGAATAGTACTGGCTACAATACTAATGATCGTTAGTTAACGGCCGTTATTTATTAACAGTCGTTAAATAATGACGGTTATCTTATTATTTTTTTATTATTTTTAATATTAAAAAAAACAAACACAGATTTTACGTAATTGGTCCTTCATGTAACAGGTCCGTTGCAAAGTCAGTCTTTTCATCACTAACTTTTCAACCGAACGCTAACATAAGGACAATTTCCGTGCCAAAATAATAATAATAATAATAATAAAAAAATAAAAAAAGAAAACAAAAATAGTCCTTAGGGTTATCGATCTGTTACAAAGTTAGGCCCTTGCGCTTCACGACGGTCGCAACAAAAATCAATAATTTTGTATTCAAAGTTCTCGCCAAGGCGCGGGCCTTCACCTCGTTTGGTTCAAGTTCTTTGCGGTTAGTTACGATCAACCCATTTTGAAAACAATAACAACCACTTATATACTATTAGATAACAAAGTAGATTACGTGGCTCGAACCTAAACCTCTTATTCCATGTAAAATACAAAGAGATGTATTATTGATTGGGTGATCAATTGAGATTACTCATGTTAGATAATGAAAACCGCATATATTAGGTTTAAGATAAACCGCAAAAAAATGTCCTTGTGGTTTCCCACCTTTTGAAAAATAAAATATCCCTAAAAATATTAATTGCAAAAATTGTTGGAAAATTTAGTGCACTTGTGGGATTAGTTCACACATTGTAATGGGTTAGGAGGTACGGTGTACACCCATAAGGTACCGAAGCATACGACTCTAATAGTGGTTTGTTTTGGTAGTGCTAGTAGAAAGTACGCTTGTGGAAAGTACCGCTTGTGGTTTCCATCGATAGCGATGTTTCCACCGATAAGCGATGTTTCCAAGCGGTGTTTCCATCGAATCGGTGTTTCCACCGGCGAGTTGTATCCACTAATAGTGCTATGAAAGCATCGATGATAGTACCGCTTGTAACGGGCTTTGACCTCTTCAAGTGGCGCTATAAGCGCATAATGACCACGCTTAATTGGTCATGTAACCACTAACGGCTATAATGGGGATAATTATGAGGCTATTAATGGGCCGATTAATACTCATAATTCCATGGGACTAGCCAAGAGTATTGTCCTATAAATAGGATATCTGTTTATGCATGAAGGGGATACAGAAAACACTAAACACTTATAAGCGCAAGGGTTATTGAATTGTGCCTAATTCCATAACTGCATTTGGTCTTATCCCAAGTAGATATTTGTGTAACCCAGGCATTAGGGTCGAATAGTTTACTTTGGAAAGTGATCACACGATTCCAAGTGATATCCTAGAACCACCTAGTCGATTTGTTCTCACTGAATTGTTGCTTGTTTCACTGAATTGATTATCTAACCTGTTATGGGAGTTACACACCAACAATCAAAGTAAACTATTTTGTGATAATCAATGGCAACTCTGCAATGAAACACATGGCTTCAAACTTTGCCAAGCTTGATAAGTTTGAAGGGTAGATTTTAGGAGATGGCGTAAGAAGATGCACTTCTTGCCAAGCATGAGTGTGGTGTATGTCCGACCACCCAATTCTCGATGATGGGGATGATGCTACGGTTGAGCGGATCGAGGAGGAACAAGTGGGAGAATGATGACTACATATGCAGAGGTCTTATTTCGAATGGTATGTCTCGATTCTTTGTTTGATATTTATCGAACTCGAATCTTTCAAAGAACTGTGGATTCTTGGATGCCAAATATATGGTCGAGGATGCATCAAGTAAGAAGTTCCTTGTTAGTAATTTCACAATTACAAAATGACCGATTCAAGACCGGTTATGGAACAATACAATGAACTTCTTGGAATACTTGGAAGGTTTACACAACACAATATGCACATGGATGAGGCTATTTCAGTCTTTGTGTTATTGATAAACTTCCTCCTTCTTGGAAAGATTTCAAGCATATCTTGAAACATAAGAAAGAGGAACTAAATCTGGTTGAGTTAGGCGGTCATATTCGCATTGAGGATTCTCTCAGTTGCGGGATAATGACAAGCCAAAGAGTAGCAATGCTCTTGGACCATCATTGTCAATATGGTGGAGCATAACAACTCCACGGTACAATGACAAAAAGGCAAACGCAAATATCATGACAACACAAGGCGATCCTAACAAGAAGGCAACACCTACTTGTTGGAAATGCAAGACCGGGTCACATTAAAAGGGATGAAAAGGTGTTAAAGTTGGTGGTAAAGCCAATGGATCGAGCACTAATGGTTCGTGAGTGGTGGCTCTTCCAACTCACCGAAAGGTCAGAATATGGTTAATAAGTCTTTTCGATTTATTATGTTACATATGTATCTCGAATCTCATTATGTGCGGATGATGATGTTGCGTGGTGGGTTGACTCAGTGCAACAGTTCATTTGTACAAAGATAGAAGTTGGTTCAAGACTTATGAGTCATCGGATGATGGTTCTATTCTTCACATGGGAAATGAGTCAACGACCTTGGTGCATGGTCGTGGTTGTGTAGATCTTAGGTTTAGTTCAGAAAGATTGTAACTTTGTTTGATGTTATTCATGTTCCGGATATCGGGAAGAACTTGGTTTCAAGTAGTATTTTGAATAATCATGGTTATAAACAAGTTATTAAGTCTGATAAATTTGTGCTTTCTAAGCATGGTGTTTTTATTGGTTTTGGTTATTTATGTAATCAGATGTTCAGTCTTAATATTTCCACTGACAGTGTTAATTCAGCCTTTGTGACCACCTCTGACCAGACTGTTTCTACCCTGTGGCATGCTAGACTTGGCTATGTTTATTATAAAAGGTTGCAAGATATGTCTAAGGATGGGTTGATCCCAGCCTTTGACATGGACACTGAAAAGTGTAAAACTTGCATGTTGACCAAGATTACCAAGAAACCATTTCAGGGTGTTAGTCGTGAGACTAAGCTCTTGGAGCTTGTACACATGACATGTGTGATTTGCATGCCACTCCTCTTTGGGGAACAAAAAGTACTGTGACATTAATTGATGATGCTTCTAGGTTTTGTTATGTTTATCGTTACATTCCAAGGATGAAGCATTAGATAAATTCAAAGTGTTTAAAATGAAGTTGAATTACAACTTGGGTCTTTGATCAAAAGATTAAGAAGCGATAGGGAGGTGAGTACATGGATACTCTGATTTTCATCTGTTGGTATAATCCATGAAACGACTACCTATTACTCCTCAAAGAAATGGCATTTCGAAAGGAAAAACAGGTGTCAAGGAGATGGTTAATTCCATGTTGTCCTATTCAGATCGAGTCAAGTGGTCTTTGGGGTGAAGCTATGTTAATGACTTGCTATTTAATAAATAGGTTCCCAACAAAAGGAACAAGGTTACCCCTTATGGACTCGGACTAAAAGGAACCCCAACTGAACTATCTCGTGGTCGGGGTTGTAGGGTTGTAAGACTCCACGATCCAAAGCAAAATACTTTGGGTGAAAGAGGCATCGATCGCATCTTTGTTGGATATGCCGAGCATTCCAAGGCTTTTAGGTTCTATGTTATTGAACCTAATGAACATGTTTGATTAACTCAATAATTGAATCAAGGATGCGACTTTGATGAGAATAGATTCTCATCGTCCCTAGACCAAGTCGAGGATTCCTAATGGAACTCATGACACCGTATCGAGGTCCTCGATGATGAACCATCGGCCACCATGAGGTTGTGGTTTAGCAACTCGAACTCGTGCTCGTGAAGAGCAAAATGGTCGGGACTCCAAAGTCATTTGGACCCGAGTTTCAACTATACTTAGTTGAAGGAACCGTGGATGGGGCTCGCACCAATAATCCTATTGCTTCATTGTTGAGGATGATCCCAAGACATTTGAAGAAGCAATGAAGTCCGGGACATTGCCTTCTAGAAAGAAGCAATCAATGATGAGATGGATTCCATCATGGGCAACAACACTTGGTGTTGGTTGATCTACCACCAGTTGCAAACCTCGGGTTGCAAATGGATTTCAAAAGGAAAATGAAGGTAGATGGAACAATTGAAAAGTTCAAGGCTAGACTAGTCATTCGGGGCTTTAAACAAAAGTCGAATAGACTATTTTGATACTTATGCCCTTTGGCTCGTGACGATTACCATAAGACTGGCGATTGCTTTGGCATCTATTCACAATCGGTTATTCATCGATGGATGTGAAAACAACATTCTTGAATGGTGAATTAGAAGAAGAGGTTTATATGAACCAACCTCGTGGCTTCATCATGCCTGGCAATGAAAACAAGGTGTGTAAACCGATTAAGTCTCTTTATGGACCAAGATGCACCCAAGCAATGGCATAAAAATTTGATGAAGTGGTTTTGTCTAGTGGTTATGTTCTTAACCAAGTCGACAAATGTGTATATAGCAAATTTGATGATTACGGTAAAGGAGTCATCATTTGTCTATATGTTGATGACATGTTGATCTTTGGCATCGACCAAAATCAGTTGTACTACAAAAGAATTTTTGTCATCAAAGTTCTCCATGAAGGACATGGGGAGGCGATGTTATCCTTGGTATAAGGATTAAACATGAAAGTAAAAGAATTTCTATCTCTCGCCTCATTATATTGAAAGGTGCCGAGGAAATTCAATTACTTTGATTGTACTCCGGTGAGTACACCTATGGATACTTGTGAGAAGTCGATGCCTAATCATGGCAAGGCCGTATCTCAACTTGAGTATTCTAGGGTAATTGGTCAGCCGATGTATGCCATGACTTGTACAAGGCCCGATATTGGTTTTGCGGTGGGAAAATTGAGCAGTATACTAGTAATCCTAATGCTCATCATCGCAAGCGATTGAGGGTATCAAGTATTTGAGAGAACTATGGATTATAGTCTCATATAATCGTTACCCATAAGTGTTGGAAGGTTACACCGATGCAAGTTGGATCAAGAACACCAAGACAATTAGTCTACCAATGGGCGGGTATTCCTACTTAGTGGAGGTGCAATTTCTTGGGCATCCAAGAAGCAAACTTGCATCACTAGTTCAACAATGGAATATGAATTTGTGGCTTTAGCAATTGCTGGTAAAGAAGTCGAATGGTTGAAAACTTGCTTCGAGATTCCATTGGCCTAAACCTATAGCACCTATTTCTATCCGTGTGATAGTGCAGCTACATTGGCTAAGGCATATAGCCGTATGTACAATGGGAAGTCTAGACACTTAGATGTCGTGCATAGCATGATTCGTGAGCTTATCATGAATAGGGCGTTATCTATAGAGTTTGTTAGATCTCAAGTAATTTAGTGATCACTTGACGAAGGGTTTGGCTAGAGACTTGGTTATAAAGTCGCTAAAGGGATGGGTTTAAGTCCAACTTAGTCACCGAATGCTAGGACACCTAACTCCTCCCGAGGAAACTTAGGAGCCGAGTTCAATGTGGAAAGTTGAACATTCAATGGATTTGGAGCACATGTTTTATTTACATCCCAAGGTTGTGCTCGTAACTCGCCGAAAGGAGGATGAAGTCTTCACTTAATGGTTAATTTTCTTTGAAAAGTGCTTAGCAGGAGCATGAATAAAGAGGAACCACCTATGTAAATGTTGAAGTTTTGCCGCTGTGAAGCTTTGGACTTTAGCTTTTACAACATTTATGAATTTGGATATGGACACATGGCTTGTATAGTGTCAGAGTCGATAAGTGTTTGAAAACTTGTGTGTATTTTATCTTGGTATTCAAATGGGTTGAAGGTTCAATTCTTAGAACACCCCGATTCTCGAATATTTGAACGTAATTTACTAAGATGGAAATTCAATCCTCAAGACATTTTCGTTTATGCACATGTTTTGCTTGATGTTTATTTTTCATGCAAAGGAAGTGAACTAAATTTGGGAGGATTGTTGGAAAATTTAGTGCACTTATGGGATTAGTTCACACCTTGTAATGGGTTAGGAGGTACGAGTGTACACCCATAAGGTCCCCGAACACCACGAATCTAATAGTGGTTTGTTTTGGTAGTGCTAGTAGAAAGACCGCTTGTGAAAGTATCGCTTGTGGAAAGTACCGCTTGTGGTTTCCATCGATAAGCAAGTGTTTCCATCGAACAAGTGTTTCCACAGGCGGTGTATCCACCGATAGTGCTATGAAAGTACCGATGATAGTACCGCTTTGTAACGGGCTTTGACCTATTCAAGTGGCGATTACAAGCGCATAATGACCATGTTTAATTGGTCATGTGACCCTAACGGCTATAATGGGGATAATTATGAGGCTATTAATGGGCGATTAATACTCATAATTCCATGGGACTAGCCAAGAGTATTGTCCTATAAATAGGATATCTGTTTATGCATGAAGGGATACGAAGGGTTATTGAATTGTGCCTAATTCCATAATCGCATTTGGTCTTATCCAAGTAGATATTCGTGTAACCTGCATTGTGGTTCGAATAGTTTACTTTGGAAAGTGATCACACGATTCCAAGTGATATCCCGTAACCACCTAGTGGTATTTGTTTCACTGAATTGTTGCTTGTTTACCGAATTGATTATCTAACCCTGCTCGGGAGTTACACACCAACAAAAATATCCATGTGGTTTCTACTTTGTTGAATAATTTCTTTTGGCTAATGATCGTTAAAATATCCCCATTAGTCAAAGTCAAAGGCCATGAAATGACTAATTTACCCTTCTTATCTTCAAAAATTTCTATTAACCTCGTTATAACGTATCCCGCAAATATGCAAAATGACCGATTTACCCTCCAATCCACGAGGGACATTTTATGCGATTTTATATCAAACTGCTTCATTTGATGGCAGTTTCTTCACCTAACAACGGACACAAACATAAATACATTGTGTATTTGTCTAACACACACACATATAAACCCTAATTGCTTGATTAGCCTGCTAAAACCCCAAATTTTTAATATGGATGGTGGTTGAACTGGAAGCGGGAATGAGGTTGTGGTAAAGAAAAACAGAGGGAGAGGGAGGCCTAGAAAATACGGTCCACTATCTACACCTTCGGTTGTATCCCCTATCCCGAGTACACCTACACCACAACAGAAGAGGGGAAGCCTTATTGGTTGTGGAAGTATGCAACGGGTTTCAGATGTTGGTAACTTTATGTTTTTAGTTCCTTTATATGTTTTAAATTGGCTTAGTTTGTTTTAAGTTGTAACATGTTGTACTAATGTGTTTTATGCATTATGGTTTTGGGAGGGTCTTCCTCATCTACTTTGCTTTGTTTTCTTATGTGTGAGGATGAAATTGCATATAGGTTGGCACAATTAAGGAAGATTATAGGAAATGTTGTCATAGATTGGAAGTATTTATGGGCTAGTATTAAATGTGAGTAAAGCCAAATTATTGTTCGATGTGTGTATATGCTTGTTCTTGTTTCTTGGTGATGCACCTGGTTATCCTTAGTTATCTAGTGTAATGAATTCAAGTAAATTCTTTCTCCATGAGTATATCGAGTTTTGTTGAGCATTAGGTGAATGTTTAACAGTAGTGTGCAGTTGCCTGTGCTATGTTTCATATTTCATTCTGTATAAGTGATCACATCTACTCTTGTTGGTTATCTTTATAGATGACAAGGAAAAGAAAAAGCTTATTGGGGGATACAAGAACTTGTCATATGAAAATATGCATGTGTTTTGTGATGATCAGGAAAACATGATAAAAAATCTTGAAGATGTGTTTCACAGGGCAAAAATCTTAAAAGGTTAAATTATTCAAGCTCTTATGATGCAAACCCTGTTTTTGGAGTTTGTATTGTAGTATGTGTTACATGTTTTTGTATCTTGAATAATCTATACAGATATCAAATACAATGTTGTGGAAAAAGTGATTGAAAATTTGGATGATTCAGAAGTATGGTATAACATGGAGTTGACTGATGGATTATTGGAACAGATCAAAGCAAGATATGGGCAATACAATACCATCACAAAGGAAAATCTATAGGAGTTTCTTAATCAGCTGTTTATTAGGACAAAGAATGATAGGAAATAAAGGGAAAAGTATTCAAGCTCTTAAAAGGGTGTTTGAAATGACTTTCTCCCTTATAGTTACTTCCAAATAGTTTTTTATTTATTTCATTTTAGCTATCTTTATAGATGACAAGGAAAGAAAAAGTGATTGTAGAGGAGATCGTGTCTCATACGCAAGTATAGGAAACCATGTCGATGGTGATGAATTATTGGATGAGATCACAGCAAAATATGGGTCATACAACACCATCACGTAATAAAATTTAAATGAGTTTCTTGATGAGATGTTTATCAGGAGAAAGAAGGAAATGCTAGATGGTAAATATATTCAAGCTCTTAAAGGGTGTTTGGAATGTCTTTCTACCTTATAGATGCTATTGATTTAAATACCGCTTTTGGAAATGAATATTAAAGTTTGTATTACAATTTCTATTTCTTGTATAATCTTTGCGGTTTCAATTCCAAGGGCAAGTCAATTGAAGTGATCATTATATATGATGATGGCACTATTTTGTGTCATCGATGGTGATATTGTGTCATTTGGTAATTTAAAGACCGATGATGACACTCTATCTATAACAACCCACAATTTTCAAGTGCTTACTTAACCTCAAACTCAAAGTTTATTTATTTTGAAAGTTGGGGCATTTACATATATCACATACACACCATATTTATATATTTCCCAAACAAAGGCTTTAACAGCTTGTACATCATGCATACAAAACTTGTGTTTGGGGAAATATGTAAATATGATTGTGTACGGGATATATGAAAATCCCGCTGAAAGTTTACATAATTACTTTTACGTGTAATTGTTAACTTAAATCGTAAATCGGAAAGCGGCATTTAACGTAAACCGACATTATGCAAAGTTAAATCTACATAAAGTATATGTCATGTGGCTATTTCAATCACATTTTATAAGTTTATACTTTTTTTTTTTTCAAGTCTCGCGTAGAAAACTATTATTACATGTTTTAATATTTATATGCATGCAATATACCGCACCACCTTTGCCAATACCCTAATACTCATACACTATTAAAATAAACTCATTTCACTCTCCATTTTATATAATAATAATTAAAAAAAAAGCACCCTTAACTTTTGTTATAAAAAGATATCATAAATTCAACAACTTATCTTATTTTTACCTAAAATTGTCATAATATCTTGATTATCTATCCTAACGCTTCAAATCAAATCTTTCTCATTTATTTCTCTTTCATTTACACGCAAAGACATCTCCTCCAACCATTCACATCTTACTTGTGTCAACATCTTGTCCCCTAGATATTTCTGAAATTACCAAAGTCAAATAAGTTAGCTAGTTTTATTCTTCTTTCGCTATAAATACATCACTCCTTTTTATTTCACACACATAAATACTTAAACTCTCACTTCATCTCAGCTCACTTTAAAATATATCAATCTTGGTTAAGGGTTGTACAAGGTTACTTGCTTAAGGTGTTGGAAGAGCTAGGGTTTTCAAATGAGAATTAAGGTTTTCTTGTAGTGATTTGGGTTTATTATGCACTAAACATTTTCAATCATCAAGTAAGCATTTCATACTCCTGTAATACATATTTATATTTCTATTTATCATATTATGTCTTTCATATATCACCGATATATGTTTGTAATTTAAAACCATGTTTTCTACTAAAATGCTAAAATACGATGTAAACACTTTACACGAATTTCATCATTTTAAATCGATTTATCGTTAAAACCTTGTTACTACACTTGAATAAAATGTTATAAGAGCAACGTAGTTTAAATCTAGGTCATTCGGAAGTAATCTCGTAGTTTAAAACTTAAAACAAAATCAGAATTTAGTGCGAAACTTGATAAGTGACCAATTTTAAGCCTAATAACAAGCACTCTAGATGTAGTTAGTGGGGAACATTAAAGAATGGAATAGGTAGATAACGCGACAAGCTATAGGTAACAACTAACAAGTTGAATCACTAAATTGGACTTATAACGAAGACGTTACATCCATTTGAAAATCACTAAAAGTTTACAAAAGTGAAATTTCGCACAAAACCGTCTTTGAGGTCGTGAGTTCAAGTCCTGTTTTGACCCTTTAGATGGCCGAATTTTTGAAAACTCAAAGCACAAAAGTAGTAGTACTCGCACTCAAGTTTCCAGATTGTACTTGCACTTTTTGTGAAACCTTGTAACGAAGAAGATACAGCCTCGAAAAACTGACGAAAAATACAATTTTTAAAAACATTTCAACAACACTTTAAACTTTATTTTAGAGCTGATTAGTAACTTTTGGGGTCGTTTTGAGCGATTTAGATTCCAAATGAGGCATAGAGTCCTTAAGGATTATTTTAGTATGTCCTAAGTACTTTTTATATGAGTCAAATTTTTAATGTAGTAGATATTGAACGAGATACGGAATTTTAAAGCGGGACATTTGGGAATTTTATATGATATTGAAACACAATAATAATGAGTAAACTTTGTCAAAAATGTGTTTTGACTTACAAAACTAAAACGCAAACGTACATTGGTGCTATAAAGTTTTGAGAACACATTTGCATCATTTGATTTAGCATGATACTAAGTCAAGCCATTATTATCTAGGTCGCGATTAAGGTTTCGTTGCACATTGGACTTTCCTAATTTCCGGTTATAATATTTACTTGAGGTGAGTTTTCGTAGCCCCTTTTTCATTTTATTTTCCTTGGTGTAAAATGGTACTCAAATGATATCTTAACTGTTTTTGATGTTGTGCTACATTGTTTTCATATTTTTAGACAATATGTGTATTTTGATTGCAATATGTGCCTTGCTGTGTGGTTTCATCATATGTGCTCATTTGTGCATAGCGTTAACTCCGCTTTGGAGTGAAACAATTGATAGTACTATCGGGTTGCTACCTAGCCCAAACACTAGGTGTCGGTGGGCGTTGAGAAATCGTGCAACACGTGACATTTGTGAGGTTCGGTTGTTGCAAACTCATGGTTTCATTAAGTGCTTATATTTTTATATCATGCTCGCTATTGTCTTACATTACATTTTTTTGGGTAAAGGAGTAATCCCGCACTCGTAAATATATTAACAAAAAAAAACGTTTAAGTTCAATGGATATGAGTGAAGCCCCATATACTTCCTATTATTGGTCCGAGCTACATAACAAGATACTTCCTATTATCTAAACAAGAAAACAAACCACTACTCAAATGATAACATAGGACATAACGAAGAAAATTACTTCCTAGGACCTTGAAGCTTGGTGCCATACATGGCATTAAAGACATCCAAATTCCACGGAAGATCATGAACTGATTCGCATAGTCATCGTAGTCATAGTCATCATACTCATCTTCAAACTCTTGGCCACCACCGAATAGATTAGAGACTCATCAAATGGGTTAGCAACCACCTCATCTTCGAATCGAAACCACGATCTCTCCTACTTTAGAAAAGGGTTAACTCTCTTAGTAGAAGAGGCGGGCGGATTACAAGAATCACTAGTTATAGGAGCCATACTCGACTCCATCTCTTTCAAATCACTCACAAGGGTTCTTGTGATGCGTACATGTCTTAGTAGACTTATCTTCATTAACTTCCATTGTACGACCGGAATCCACATCCTTGTTGGTGTCATTAGAAGGAGTACCAAAAGCATCCGTGATGTTCCATATTAAGAGCATCAAACGGTTAGATGTAGAGATCTTTGTTCCACTCGAACTAGACACATCGAAGCATTCTTCTTAGTGACTTCCACTTTCTTAGGTTCGGAGGAGTCTTTTGGGTTGATATTGAAACCGCTTACCCACAACAAAGTTATTCACAACTTTGTGGTTTAATGCTTAAACCTACGAGCTCACCACCTTTATGTTGATGTTTTGAGTATCCATTTTCGGTGTTAAGAATGAGGTTGCATTAGGACGTTGAGTTACGGCGACTTAGCAAGACTTTAGACAAGACCCTCCGGGTTATGTTCTCGTGAGTTATGCATTTATTGTTTTCTTCATAACTACATTATTTTGTGAACTTATGTATTGTGGCATGTACATATCCCGACTTGTGGGATTATTGTGACTTGACTTCATTTAGTATGGAATGTATTTATTACTTCTCTTTTTCATACCTTGTGTTTTGTGTTATGAAGTCATACCACGACTATCATTACGCTATAATATTTTAGGGGTGTGACACTATCGGTGTCATCGGATGAGGTACCAGAAGCGAGAGGTTGAGGTTCCAGTTGAGGGTACCAAAGGAAGGGAATACCAGCTGAGGGTACCAGTAAGCAAATGAAGGCCAACTGAGGGTAAACAGAGGAAGTGAAGGCCAGCTGACGGTACAAATAAGTATTGGAAGGTAAGGCCACTGAGTGTAACAGGCGTCCTTGGCCTAAGAGCAAAGTTGAAAGAACCAACTCCCAAAAGAGGTTCTTAGTGTTGTTCACTTCATTTCAAAAAGAGAAACTAAATGTAGGATAATGCTCCTTGTATTGTGTTGTCCTTTTGTATGTAATTGGATGTTTTAAGACATTTTTAGTTAAGCAATTTAAGACATCTTTGTGTAATGGGATATATAATATATTAAGACATCCTTTATCTTGTATATTCTTAATTTAAGTAGTCTATTTTAGTTAGTCATTTGCAGTTTGCAGTTTGTGGTACTTGCATTTCAAGTTTTGGCTTTTGCATTTGCATATGCAGTTTAGGGGGTGTTTGGATTTACCTATTCTGACTTTTAAAAGTCAACATATACAAAAAATGAATAACCAAACTCTCTTTGGAACTTTTAAAAGATCTTTTGTTTGCATTTGCGGTTTGCGCTTGCATTTTGTGTTTGCATTTTCTATTTAAGGGGTGTTCGGTTTACCCATTTTGACTTTTAGAAGTCAACATATACCATTGCAAAATGTCTACCCATTGCACACCATTGCGAGAATGTCTACCCATTCATAGTGAACTGTATAGTGGTCAAAATGGCGATCAAATAATTTCACAATGGGTGTAGATTATTAAATTTTTACACTTACACACAAACCTACCCATTCACTAGTCAAATGTCTCTCCCTTTTAATACTTTATATTCACCACACTACACTTATATCCTTACCTCTCATCTCATAAAACTTGTTTATCAAATTCAATCACCATAAATGCACAATCTACAAACTCAAAACAATCTACAAACTCAAAACTATCTTGTTAAGCTTTTGAAGGAACGAGTAAAAACACAATGAAACCTTTCCTCCTAAATTTTGATATGGTTGTATTAGGTTATTTTTAATTATGTATTTGGATGACAATTGTTGTACGATTCTTTATCTTTTGTACCCTTTGAGTAATGCAACTTGCTTTGGTTAAATTTTTTAATTTTCCTATTCCATGTTCATTGCATATCGATTTTATGCATACTTGTTGATAAGTATGCCTTTCCTTGTTTGCATACTTGTTGGTTTCCTACCTAAAAGTAAAGAAGTATACAAAGTTGGTTTTGTATGCAAATTTCTGAGATAAATGATCAACCATGAAATAAGCATTATATTTATCTCATAAAACCAATAAAAACACTAACAGATTCAACAAAATCCAACATCCATTAAATAATACTGGCTTGAACCTACACAATTGACTTGGTCCTTCACTTGCTTGTCTTGGTCCTTTTGAATAAAGTTTCTTTGCTTCCACTTACTTGAATTGGTCATTCACTTTCTTATTCTTTGCTACTCTCACTAGGTTGGTGAGATCTACAATCATCTCCTTCAATAGATTCTTCTCCCTAATCTTTAATATAGTATTCTCCCTATTTTTCAGCCAGTGTTCTTTTCCCACTTCCATCTCCACTACCCACTACACTACCCTCTCTAGTTATGTTTCCCATTCTAACACCTAAGCCTATAACACCACCACATCGAGCAGCTACAACACCTCTCCCTCTGTATCCATGCCTCAAACATGAATACCACATACTTTCTCTATTACGTTTAGTCCTTGCATCAAAAGTTAAACCAATCTTATTTTGATGTTGCAAATAACAATAAATGCATCTCATTTTACTTGATTTACTAATATCATCCAACACCTCTACGTTTGTATCATTACCAGCCATATTCTTTCTCTTTTTTTGTAGTTGGAAGGTGTGCCATATCTTTTGAATAAAGTTTCTTTGCTTTCACTTACTTGAATTGGTCATTCACTTTCTTATTCTTTACTACTCTCACTAGGTTGGTGAGATCTACAATCATCTCCTTGATAGATTCTTCTCCACGATCTTTAATATAGTGTTCTCCTATTTTCACCCAATGTTCTTTTCCACTTCCATCTCCACTACCCACTACACCACCCTCTCTAGTTATGTTTCCCATTCTAACACCTAAGCCTACAACACCACCACCTCGAGCGACCACAACACACCTCTCCTCTATATCCATGCCTCAAACAGAATACCACATACTTTCTCTATTAGGTTTAGTCCTTGCATCAAAAGTTAAACCAACCTTATTTTGATATTGCAAATAACAATAAATGCATCTCATTTTACTTGATTTACTAATATCATCCAACACCTCTACATTTTTATCATTACCAGCCATATTCTTTCTCTTTTTTTAGTTGGAAGGTGTGCCATATCTATCTTTGGAAGTCAAGTTGGAAGGAAGGAGAATTTACTTCAATAGACAAGTTGGTATGAGAATTTACTTTACTAGACAAGTTGGAAGGAAGGAGTAGTAATTTCTAACCTAGTTTGAAAATAACTTACGACACCCTTTGTGTAGTCAAACATAGTCCGAGTCTCATTTACTTCCCGATTCCACACAAACCTACCCATCTCATCTCACTAACTTATTTACTTCTCACAAGTAATTTACTTCAACACATTACGTTCTTGATTCGCTCCAGATAGTCAGGTTTTTATCACACAAATTAACCACATGTGAATGGCCAACCGTAATAATCGCCAAAACAGTCTGAGATCGAAATGCAATTAGATCCAGGAGAGTACAGTGTTTTCTCAGGTCGTTAAGTCCCAGCGAGCTGTACAATTCAATCTAAACGTGTAGTGATCGAGTGATATTGAATGGGAAAAGGTTTTTGACTTGGAATATTATATCTAAAGAAAAAGTTTATAAATTACAGCGACTTAAATGCAAATCAAAGAAAATTAAAAAGCTAAAATATATTAAATAAACACTATCACTATTTTTAAAATGATGTTTTCTAAATTTATAAAACAAAATATCTTAAATAATCTATTTTAATTGAAGCGTAAACTTAAATTATCTAAAAGCGTGACTTAAAATGAAAGCGTCGTTATGTATAAAAATTACGCGAGTGCAAGATAAAGCGTAAAATTTATGAAATAAAAGACCTCACAGTGTAAAACAATTTTCTTACTTACTATATGATAAAAGAAAATTTTAGAAAAAAGAATTATATTTTTTGACTTTTATATTTTTATTATGAATTAAATCGATTTTACACTTATTAAATGATTAAAAATACTAAAACTATTTAGAAAATTGAAACTTTTTGTAAAATACTTTATAACAAGACAAGGCTAGGAAAAATACAAAACATGTGACAACTTAATTTAATAAGCTAGAAATAAGCTAAATAATACGTATAAGCTAAATGAGAAAACAAGGCTTATGTATTAAATAGTGCAAAAGAATACCGATCAAAGTCCCAAGGCGAATGGTATTGTGTGTGTGTGTGGTGGTGGGTGGCGAGGTTGAATCCAAAGAATGGCTTTTTGCAAACTATTTTATTTTTGGATTTTCTTTTGCAACTTATTAAGTTAATGATATTAAGCAACTTTTATAAACTAAACTTTTATGAAAATAACCAATAAGCTCAAAATAAGCTGAAGATTTTTAACAGTTAACAATAAATGGACATAAGCACAAGTATTTAGCTAAATGGTTAATAAGCTAAAAATAAGCAAAGTGTTACTGGATTAAGCTAGATAAATGATAATTAGCTAATTTGACAACTGAAAAAGCACAATTAATAAAAAATAAGCATTGATCAATATTAAATAAGCACAAGTTTTGATTTATGCACAGACACTCTTTTATTTTCTAGGTACTTTCTAGCTAAAATTTAAACACTTATATAAGCTAGGAAATGCAAATAAGCAATGGAATTAACAAGTTGACCATTGAGCTTCCTAAAAACTAAAGTTCTCACTATGGTGTCCATTAGAGAGCTTTTAATTAGCTTATGAAATAACTTGAAAACACGATTACTTTGTACTAGATGAGTTGGACAAAACAATAAGCCAATAACGAGCTTATTAAATAAGCTAAAATTGAAAACTAAACACTGGAACCTTGAGATGGCTAGGTGAGCTATCCTAAAAGCTAAATTACACAGGCTGGAACTCACTAAATAGCTTTTGACAAGCTTATGAAAAGTCTAGTAAAACTGTGCACGAGGCACATTTTGAAAAAGGGTCTTAAAAGAAAGCTGAGAAATAAGCACTGAATAAGCTAAGCAGAGATGAACTATTATTTTTCTAATTTAGTTAAGCAGCTAAACTTTAATATCCCAAAAGCATTTAGACTAAATCTTAATGGTAAGGCCACAGTAAAATTGTAAAGTTTATTAAAAAAACTACTTCTAGGAAATTTTGACTTTTTAAATAATGAACCAGTTTGACTTTGATGAGATTCTAATTGATTCTATGGACTGAATTAGTTGTAATAAGCTATAATAAGATTATATTAAGCTTTGTTAACAAGTTTTAAGCTAATTTGATGAGAATCGCAATCTAAAATCTTAACATTGATATGGCAAATTAAGATTATAAGCTATTTTGACTTTTTACTAAACTAGGACTAGTTTTTATTGTTGAAATGAGTTATTAGAACCTAAGATAACATATATCAAACAAGAACAATGACATGATCAACCTATAACACAGTTAATAAGGACAATCCAAACACCCCTTAATATAACTGTTATGAAGCTTTTAATGCTAAAACAAGTTTTTAAACTAAGACATCTATTTATTATCTGATAATGACTATATTTAGACAGTATTAAGCTATATCTAACGAGTTGTAATAACTATACTAAAATTGCAAATTTTAAGAAATGGCTTACAAGTTGAGTTCATGCATAAGACAGAGAACTGAGGATCAATACCACTTCCTATAGCTTTCCACAAAGCTCTATACCCAAAAGCAATCCAAATTCAATCCTGCTTCAGCTCCTTTATCATTTCTCCATAGATTTTTTATTTTCTCACTAATTTCTTGATATTTATAGGAATTTTTCTTTTTGAAACTTATACTGAGTTTAAAATGTTTCTAATAGCTTATAAGCTTTGTCAAAAGCTTATATGAGCTTAAGAAGTAATAACAAAAACTATTAACAACTTTTGCATATTATGAGATTTTAACCATGGAAATTGACATACTTGAATTCGTACATAAAACTTGAAATTGAAGCTGTAAATAATGTCTTAATACTGAAATATGATTACAAGGTAATTGAAAGCTTTTTATTGACCTTGGAAAACTTAAAATGTTTAGAACGACATAAGTAAATTAAATTACACTAGTTATCTTCTCCTCCTCGCTTCAATCTTCTTTATAATGATTTATTCTTGTTTCTTGTCGACTCGAAACAATCCCACCTCAATCCAGTTCTTGAATTCATCAAAATCGAACCACAGTGGCATTTTGGCGGGTAAAGTTAATTTGAGTGGGAGGCAGCATTAAATGAGGTGGGGGTTATGTGAGGTGGAAAAGGTGATGGTGAAGGGTAGGCAAGTTGTAAAGGTGGTAAAAGCAGTGGAGAAGAAGGTGGTGGTAACCTTGGTTTTGGGGTTGTCGACATGGGAGAGGAGAGTGAGCGATGGGCGGTTTTTATTTTTAAACATTGGGCTTGGGTAATGGATTAGCTGGGGTTGGGCTTGACTGGGTTTAGTGTTTTGGTTTATTGGATTTGGGTTAAATGGTAACAAAAGGGGTCCGTTTGGTTTAGTTAATACACAAGGACCATAGTTGTAATTTCTGAAAGTATAGGGAATGAACCTGTAACATTTCCAAAGTTATTCAAAGGGCCAAACCTGCCATATAATAATAACACAAGGACCAATGTTGATAAATTTAACATTTTAAAACTTTAAAGGACCATAAAGTGTCATATTTGGAATTTTAAGGGACCAAACTTGTAAATTTCCCAAAAGTTATCAAAAGGTTCCAAATTGCAATTTATTAATAGTACAAGGTTAGTATTTGATAATTTTCACTTTTTAAATTAACCAAGGACCATTATTGACATTTTTCAAACTTAAGGGACCTTTTCTGCCATTTGCTCAAAAATTCATTCAAGGACCCTTTTTGACAATTTAGAATATTTCAGGGACCTTGAATGATAAAACTTTACATTTTTGGATTTCAGGGACTAGATTTGACAACTATTGAAACTTGGGGGACTAAAACTGCCAATTTTGCAAACTTGATCGTTTTCATATCGATTTTGGTATTTTGCATTTAAAACACATAAAACACTTATTTGTGATATTTTCATCATTTTGATGCATTTACGAGTGTTTTAAGATGTTTTGCGATCTAAATGGTATAAAAATGATGAGTATTTGCACACTCATCAATCCCCACACTAAGCTATTGCTAGTCCCTAGCAATCTTTATGAAAATTTAATGGATTTTAATCTCTTTACCAAAAGCCATTACTTCGGAGTAGCCAATTGTTTTAGTTCAAGTAAGAACCTTGGTACATCGATAACCAAATGATTTTGAGCAAACCACCGACTTTCAACGGTTTTGATTTGTCTTTACGAAACCGTTTGCTACGGACTAGCCAACTCTTAACTAATTAAAGATATGGGAGTTGAACACCATACAATTTTAGGCAAATTGTAAGCCATAAGCGGATTTGAGATATCTTTACCAAGAGCCGTTTGCTCTGGATTAGCTTGATCCTTATGTGGGTTAGACATGGTGGGTGATTACCATTCTTTGAGGAAGTGCAAAACACTTACTCCAAAAAAATTTTGGCCAAAAGCGGGAATTGGGTGGTATATTTACATTATAAAATTCGTGAGAATTTCCCCACTAGAAATGAATATTGCCCTCGATATTCAAAGTCCTACTATTATGCCAAACCGAGAATGTATAAGGGAAATATTACGGCCATTATTTTATAGACACCAATATTTTTTATTTTTTATTTATTTTTATTTTTTAAATCTATATACAACATGTGGGGCATCTC
Organism: Chrysanthemum lavandulifolium; assembly: GCA_022545495.1. NCBI lineage: Eukaryota > Viridiplantae > Streptophyta > Magnoliopsida > Asterales > Asteraceae > Chrysanthemum > Chrysanthemum lavandulifolium. The sequence continues at coordinate 240,753,592 of CM040245.1, read as the reverse complement.
CCCACACTAAGGTGGTACTCATGGGTGAAAACCCATGTTTAGCTCTTGTTTTTGATTCCCGAGTTGCTAGCTTGACTTGATCCCCGCATTCATTGGTTCATGGGGAATGTTTGTAGATCCGGGACAACCATATGTGGAATGTCCTCTCCAAAGTAATGCTTCACTCGATGACCATTCACTTTAAAATTTGGACCATCGGGTTGAGATAACTCAATGGTTCCATAAGGAAATACTTTAGTGATGGTGAATGGTCCGGACCAGTGGGATTTTAGTTTTCTGAGAAAATCTTCAATCTTGAATTGAAAAGAAGGACTCGATCACCGACGTTGAAAACGCGGTTCTTGATTTTGAGTCATGAATCTTCTTTGTCTTTTGTTTGTAGATCAAAGAGTTCTCGTATGCTTGATCGGAGTTCATTTAATTCATTCATTTGAACTTTTCTGTGATCACCAGCTGTCTGAATATCGAAGTTGGCATGTTTTAAGGCCCAGTATGCTTTGTGCTCAAGTTCAATCGGCAGATGACATGCCTTTCCATATACAAGCTTGTATGGAGTACACCCGATTGGTGTTTTGTAAGCTGTACGGAAGGCCCATAGTGCGTCATCTAGTTTATCCGACCAAGAGGCACGATTTTCGCCTACTGTCCTTTCCAAAATTCTTTTAATCCCTCGGTTGAAACTTCCACTTGCCCACTTGTTTGGGGATGGTGCAGTGAGAGAGGCGGTGAGTTACACCATACTTTTGCATGACTCGATCAAGTTGGTCAATGCAATGCGTACCACGATCACCGATTATAGCTCGTGGAGTTCCAAACCTAGCAAAAGAGATTTTAAGAATTTCACAACAACTCGGGCATCGTTTGTAGGTAAAGCTTTTGCTTCAACCCATTTTGACAAATAGTCAACGGCCACAAGTATGTATTTGTTTCCTCGAGATGATGGAAATGGCCCCGTAAAGTCAATGCCCCGGATGTCAAAGATCTCACACACTTGAATGGCGTTTTGCGGCATTTCGTTTCTTTGTGAGATGTTCCGTGGCGTTGACAAGCGTCACATGTTTTTACAAAATCATGGGCATCCTTGTAAATCGTGGGCCAATAAAATCCGGAATCAAACACCTTCTTGGCGGTATAGTTTGGACTATGATGGCCCCCGTGGGTCGGCATGGCAAGCTTTGAGAATGTCCATAGCTTCTCGTCCATAAACACACCGTCGGATGACTTGATCCGCATGATTTTGAATAAGTAGGGTCGTCCCGAGTAATGTTTAACATCCTTGAAAAATTTGTTTTTGTTGGGTCGACATTCCTTTCACTATGAAGTTACCCGCATGGTAATTTGCGAAGTCGACAAACCATGGGGTATTAGAGTTTCCTTGAAAAGTAACCGCATTGAGTGTCTCGAGAGGAAATGTTTCGTTTATTTCTTTTCTCGAAAACATCTTGGTGAGGTTTTCCAAGCGTGATGATGATCGGCGACGGGTTCTCGGCTCCTTTTTATCACGTATAATGATATCAAATTCTTGTAGGAGGAGAACCCAGCGAGCAATCTTGGCTTTGCATCTTGTTTTGCAAAGAGATATTTGAGAGCCGAGTGATCCGTATACACTACGCATTTCATCAAGATCAAATATGGCCGAAATTTCTCAAACGCATACACTACGGCTAGTAGTTCTTTTTCTGTAGTGGTGTAATGAGTTTGAGCTTCAGTCATGGTTTTACTTGTGTAGTGGATAGGCTGAAAATGCTTGTTTTCGTTGCCCAAGGCGCACCGATAGCAAAATCACTTGCATCGCACATGAGTTCAAAGGTAAATCGATCGGGGCAACTAGAATTGGTGCTTCCGTAAGCTTTTTCTTTAATGTTTCAAAAGCTTTGATGCACTCGGTGAGAAGATAAAGGAGCATCCTTCTCAAGGAGATGGGTCATAGGCGGGCTATTTTGAGAAATCTGAATGAATCTCCGATAGAAACCGGCATGCCAGAAAACTCTAACACCTTTTGATGAGTGGGAGGAGGTAGCTTAGCAATAACATCGACTTTTGCTCTATCAACCTCGATCCCATTTTTGAAATCTTATGGCCAAGGACAATTCCGTCTTTGACCATGAAATGGCTCTTTCCGGTTTAGACAAAGATTGGTGTCTTCACACCGTTTGAGCATTTTTCTAAATGGGAGACATGTTTGAAACGAGTCCCCAATGACCGAGAAGTCATCCATAAACACCTCCATTGTATCCCCGATCATGTCGTGGAAAATTGCCATCATACATCGTTGGAGCGTGCGGGAGCATTACATAGGCCAAAAGGCATCGTCCGTAGGCAAAAGTTCCGTATGGGCGGTGAATGTGGTTTTCTTGATCACGTGGATCAATGGGGATCTGAAATACCGAGAAACCATCTAGGAAACAATAGTATTAGTTCCTGCTAATCTCTCAAGCATTTGGTCCATGAAGGGTGAGGAAAATGGTCTTTTCGGTGGCGTCATTCAACTTACGATAGTCAATGCACACACGCCATCCGTAACCAATCGAGTTGGAATTAACTCGTTTTCGTCATTGTGATATGATTATACCACCCTTTTTGGAACACGATGGGTGGACTAACCCAAGGACTATCGAGATCGGGTAAATTAAACTGCATCAGAAGTTTGAGAACCTCTTGTTTGATAACATCATGAATCTTAGGATTCACCCTTCTACGATGTTGAGCTGCTGGCTTGAAGTCATCCTCCATCAAGATTTTATGAGTACAAAACTCGGGGTTGATACCCTTTATGTGGAGTTTCCAAGCAATTGCTTGCTTGTGTGACTTTAAGACCTTCATCAGAGCAGTCTTTTCATCTTCACTCAAGTCTTTAGCAATTATGACATGCAATTTATTGTCACCCTCCAAGAATGCGTACTCGAGATGAGGTGGTAAGTCCTTAAGTTCGACCTCGGGAAATTCTTCAGTTTCTTCAACTGACTTAACTTCCTCTTTATGAAGTTTTTGAGGAGGAGGTGATGATGGATCATCATTGAGCAAATTCTCGAGGAGAAGAATGTCTCCTCGATGTCAATTGGGCGTGATCAATTTCCGGTGAAACGAATCACTGAACAAGTATGCTTCAATCTCTCCAAATGAAATCACTTCCCTCAAATGGAGTGAAAGAAGGTGGAGGGTGGTTGAGAAGATGTGGTTGGATCCGATGTGGTTAGATCCCTACTCACATAATTATGAGAATAACCAAGAAAATCTTGAGAGCACTCCTCTAAAGCAAGATCAATTACATCGATTCGGTTAACCGATTCAGCATCAGAGTTTGAGGAGTACCTCGGAGTTTGATCGAGGTTAAAGGTAACGGATTCATCATCCACACGTAATGTGATTTCATGCTCAAATACATCAATAAGGCCATGGCCCGTCCTTAGGAATCCTCGTCCAACAATGAGAGGACCCGTGGATCGACATCGAAATCAACAACTACAAAGTCGGTGGAAAATGGAACTTTCCTACTTTCACAAATCGTCCTCGGCAATGCCAAGTGGACGGGATATGGAACGATCTCGCAAGCTCGAGAGTCATGCATGTAGGAGTAAGGTCAGGAAGAAAGTTTCTTCCATCTTGAATGAGGCATCGGGTTAATGCTTGCATCAAGATCGGCCAAGGCAAAGCATTCAACCATTCACGGAAATACACAAGGTAAGAAAATTTCCAAGATCTCCAAGCTTTTGGGAAGCTTTTTAACGAACTGCAGAGAGTTTTCGTTTAGAGGAGTTTTGCCATTTCAAGCAGTTTTCCTTGTTGCTTAACATGTGTTTGAGAGTTGATGCAAACTTGGGCATCGACATGATAGCATCCATAAAGCTTATGTCAAAATGTAGTTCTTGGAAAATTTGAAAAAATTTGTCCATTTGATTACTAGCTTTTTCGGAGCTTTGCTCATTTAAGCGTGATGGGTAAGGAATAGAAGTTTTGGATTTGGAGTTTTCAGCGGAGCTACAGGAGGTTCAAAACAACTCAGGTTTGGATTTGATTTCGGGACAACGAGGTTGGACATCATTGGTACCTCCGTTATTAGTAGGAAGTTCCTTGTCCTTTGTCGCCTCGGGTTCACTTTCCACTACCTTCGGAGAGAAAAAGAAGAGGTAGTAGGAATAGCGGGTCCATCGTATGAAGTACCACTACGGTTGTGATCGCCTTTGCATCGCCCTCGGGTTAGCGATCGTGTTGCTAGGTAAAGTACACGAGCTCGGGGTTGATCATTTAAAGACTTCTTTAGTTCGGTGATCCGAGTGATCAACAACTGTTTGTATCTTCTTGGGACTTCATGAATTGTTTTAAAAGTTCATCGGATGTTGATCAGTTGGGAGGTGGATTAGGAAATTTTGAGGTCTATATGTTTTGATTATAACCTTGTTGTTGAAAATTCCCTTGGTTAGGATTCACATTTCCACGAAATTGATTCCCTCGATTGAAATTGTTTTGATTAAGATTTCCTTGATTTTGGAAACCTTGATTTGGTCCGGGATAGAAATTACCTTGGTTTTGATAACCTTGGTTCATTCTAGGTTGGTTCGATTCGGTTTTGCATGTTCGGATTACGGTTAAAACCGGGTGGTCCACGATAAGTACTAGCACGGTAGTTTGGTTCATTTGAGGACGGTATTGATTACCTCACGATGTGAAATACCGGCTATAGCATTGGCTTCAGCGGACTACCATCGGTGGCGATCTGATTTTAGTATGCATGAGGCCACCACAAGTAACACAGACTTAGACTTTCTTTACTTGACATGTGATGGTGTACGTGTGAATGTGACTTTCTTTTGGTTAGCAAGAACCAAAGCTGAACAACATCCGTGAGTTTGTCAATCTTAGCATCGGTGCTAGATGTACTCATGTGAGATGAAGTCGAAGGTCTGCATTAGGCGAGGCCGATATGTCTTTGTTAAGTATAAGCGGACACAGGACTTATTTTCTATGATTTGTAAAGCTTCTTTTGTGGTTTTGCTAAGGAAATTACCTCCCGCGGAGGCATTCAAAGAGTCTTGGCCAGCTTGGCTCAGACCATTGTAGAAAGTATCCATTTGCATAAAATCAGAAAAACCATGATGTGGACACTTTCGGAGCAACTCTTTGTAACGATCCCATGCCTCACCGAATGATTCATCAAATCTTTGAGTGAATTTCATTATCTCATTTTTAAGACTTGTAGTTCGGGATGGAGGGTAGAATTCGTATTTAGTGACTAAATCTTCCCATGTCTCAATGGAGCGAGGGGTTGTTTCTCAAGCCAATTCGGGCTTGTCCTACAGAGAGAATGGGAGCAGAAGAAGCTTAATTGCTTCATGTGGGACATTCTTGTATTTGATGGTAGATGCAATCTTGTTAAACCATCGAATATGTGCATGAGGTCGTCCCGTTCAAAACCATAAAATTGGCTTTGGGTTACAAGATTAAGCAACCCGGTTTTGAGTGCGAAGGTATCGACGCGATGGTTGGAACAACAATGGCATCTCCGTAACCCTCGATGGGTGCTTGGAGAAGCTCTCTCATCGGCTTTTCTTACGCCATTCGACATGTGGTGGTGATGCTAGGCGTTCCTCGATCCACTGGTGAAGGAGCGAGCGTCCTCTACGTTTCGTGGAATATCTACAAGTTACGAAAGTGGACTTGTGGGTGGAAGAGCAGTGCGCATGCACTAAGTAAAAGAAAGCGGAAAATCTTTTGTGTTTTTATTTTTAGATGATATTTTGGATTTTGGATTTTGTAAGAAAATATGTATAGATGATAAGAACAATGAGTGAATACTCAAATCACGAATCGCTAAGCGGAAGATTGTTAGCTTGACTCCGGCGTGGCGCAAAATTTTGATTCGCTCGAGACGATCGGGTTTTATCACACAAATTAACCACTTGTGAATGGCCAACCGTAATAATCGTCAAAGCGATGCGAGATCGAAATGCAATTAGATCCAGGAGAGTACAATGTTTTCTCAGGTCGTTAAGTCCCAGCGAGCTGTACAATTCAATCTAAACGTGTAGTGATCGAGTGATATTGAATGGGAAAAGGTTTTTGACTTGGAATATTATATCTAAAGAAAAAGTTTATAAATTACAGCGACTTAAATGCAAATTAAAGAAAATTAAAAAGCTAAAATATATTAAATAAACGCTATCACTATTTTTAAAATGATGTTTTCTAAATTTATAAAACAAAATATCTTAAATAATCTATTTTAATTGAAGCGTAAACTTAAATTATCTAAGCGTGACTTAAAATGAAGCGTCGTTATGTATAAAATTACGCGAGTCTTAAGATAAAGCGTAAAATTTATGAAATAAAAGACCTACGAGTGTAAAAACAATTTTCTTACTTACTATATGATAAAAGAAAATTTTAGAAAAAAGAATTATATTTTTTTGACTTTTATATTTTTTATCATGAATTAAATACTGTTTTACACTAATTAAATGATTAAAAATACTAAAACTATTTAGAAAATTCTGAAACTTTTTTGTAAAATACTTTATAACAAGACAAGGCTAGGAAAAATACAAAACATGTGACAACTTAATTTAATAAGCTAGAAATAAGCTAAATAATACGTATAAGCTAAATGAGAAAACAAGGCTTATGTATTAAATAGTGCAAAAGAATACCAGTCAAAGTCCCAAGGGCAGTTGGTATTGTGTGTGTGTGGTGAGCTGGGTGGCCAGGGTTCGAATCCCAGCACTGGCTTTTTGCAAACTATTTTATTTTTGGATTTTTCTTTTGCAACTTATTAAGTTAATGATATTAAGCAACTTTTATAACTGAAACTTTTATGAAAATAACCAATAAGCTCAAAATAAAAGTGAAGATTTTTAACGATTAACAATAAATGGACATAAGCACAAGTATTTAGCTAAATGGTTAATAAGCTAAAAAATAAGCAAAGTAAACTGGATTAAGCTAGATAAATGATAATTAGCTAACTTGACAACTGAAAAAACACAATTAATAAGAAATAAGCACTGATCAATATTAAATAAGCACAAGTTTTGATTTATGCACAAGACACTCTTTTATTTTCTAGGTACTTTCTAGCTAAAATTAAACACTTATATAAGCTAGGAAATGCAAATAAGCCTTTGGAATTAACAAGTTGACCAACCGAGCTTCTAAAAACTAAAGTTCTCACTATGGTGTCCACTAGAGAGCTTTTAATTAGCTTATGAAATAGCTTGAAAACACGATTACTCGGTGTACTAGATGAGTTGGACAAAACAATAAGCCAATAACGGGCTTATTAAATAAGCTAAAATTGAAAACTAAACTTGGAACCTTGAGATGGCTAGGTGAGCTATCCTAAAAGCTAAATTACACAGGCTGGAACTCACTAAATAGCTTTTGACAAGCTTATGAAAAGTCTAGTAAAGCGTGCACGAGGCACATTTGAAAAGGGTCTTAAAAGAAAGTTGAGAAATAAGCCTTTGAATAAGCTAGCGAGAGATGAACTATTATTTTCTAATTTAGTTAAGCAGCTAAACTTTAATATCCCAAAAGTATTTAGACTAAATCTTAATGGTAAGGCCACATAAAATTGTAAAGTTTATTAGCGCTTCTAGGAAATTTTGACTTTTAAATAATGAACCAGGTTTGACTTTGATGAGATTCTAATTGATTCTATGGATTGAATTAGTTGTAATAAGCTACAATAAGATTATATTAAGCTTTGTTAACAAGTTTTAAGCTAATTTGATGAGAATCGCAATCTAAAATCTTAACGATGATATGGCAAATTAAGATTATAAGCTATTTTGACTTTTTACTAAACTAGGACTAGTTTTTATTGTTGAAATGAGTTATTAGAACCTAAGATAACATATAGGAAACAAGAACAATGACATGATCAACCTATAACACAGTTAATAAGGACAATCCAAACACCCCTTAATATAACTGTTATGAAGCTTTTAATGCTAAAACAAGTTTTTAAACTAAGACATCTATTTATTATCTGATAATGACTATATTTAGACAGTATTAAGCTATATCTAACAGGATTATAACAACTATACTAAAAATTGCAAATTTTCAAGAAATGGCTTACAAGTTGAGTTCATGCATAAGACAGAGAACTGAGGATCAATACCACTTCCTATAGCTTTCCACAAAGCTCTATACCCAAAAGCAATACAAATTCAATCACCTTGACTCTTTTATCATTTCTCCATAGATTTTTATTTTCTCACTAATTTCTTGATATTTTAGGAATTTTCTTTTTGAAACTTATCTTGAGTTTAAAATGTTTCTAATAGCTTATAAGCTTTGTCAAAAGCTTATATGAGCTTAAGTAATAAAACAACTATTAACAACTTTTGCATATTATGAGATTTTAACCTTGGAAATTGACATAAACTGAATTCGTACATAAAAACTGAAATTGAAATTGTAAATAATGTCTTAATACACTGAAATATGATTACAAGGTAATTGAAAGCTTTTTATTGAACTGGAAAACTTAAAATGTTTAGAACGACATAAGTAAATTAAATTACACTAGTTATCTTCTCCCTCCTGCTTCAATCTTCTTTATAATGATTTATTCTTGTTTCTTGTCGACTTCTGAAACAATCCCACCTCAATCCAGTTCTTGAATTCATCAAAATCGTCCACTTGGCATTTTGGCGGGAAAAGTTAATTTGAGTGGGAGGCAGAATTAAATGAGGTGGGGGGTTATGTGAGGTGGAAAAGGTGATGGTCAAGGGTAGGCAAAATTGTAAAGGTGGTAAAAGCAGGTGGAGAAGAAGGAGTGGTAACACTTGGTTTTGGGGTTGTCGACATGGAGAGGAGAGTGAACAGTAGGCGTTTTTTTTTTTATTTTTTAAACATTGGGCTTGGGTAATGGATTAGCTGGGGTTGGGCTTGACTGGGTTTAGTGTTTTGGTTTATTGGATTTGGGTTAAATGGTAACAAAGGGGGTCCGTTTGGTTTAGTTAATACACAAGGACCATAGTTGTAATTTCTGAAAGTATAGGGACTGAACCTGTAACATTTCCAAAGTTATTCAAAGGGCCAAACCTGCCATATAATAATAACACAAGGACCAATGTTGATAAATTTAACATTTTTAAAACTTTAAAGGACCATTCGTATCATATTTGGATTTTAAGACCAAACTTGTAAATTTCCCAAAAGTTATCAAAAGGTTCCAAATTGCAATTTATTAATAGTACAAGGTTAGTATTTGATAATTTTCACTTTTAAATTAACCAAGGACCATTATTGACATTTTCAAACTTAAGGGACCTTTTACGCCATTTGCTCAAAAATTCATTCAAGGACCATTTTGACAATTTAGAATATTCGAGGACATTGAATTATAAAACTTTACATTTTGGATTTGGGGACTAGATTTGACAACTTTTGAAACTTGGGGACTAAAGCGCCAATTTTGCAAACTTGATCGTTTTCATCGATTTTGGTATTTTGCATTTAAAACACATAAAACACTTATTTGTGATATTTTCATCATTTTGATGCATTTCTGAGTGTTTTAAGATGTTTTTGCAGTCTAAATGGTATAAAAATGATGAGTATTCGCATACTCATCATTTACATAGTTAACTCTCATCTCAACAACCTTGTTCATTTAACTCATTCACCATGGATGCACAATCCACAAACACAAAAACTAACAATCACAACCATGCTTTATGTTACCCAAGAAAAGTATATGGCTCTTCAGAATGGTATTACAATGTCAACCCTGAACCACCAGTTCGACCAATGCCTGAACCACATGTAAAACCTGAAAATCCGAAACATAAAATAAGACCAAAATACCCTTGATATCGAAATTATAAAATACGTAAAATACGTTTATATTCATTTAACGAAATTAAAATCCAACTTACGAATAATTAAAACTTAACGAACACATGTAAGAAGATTACATTTTAAAACGAAAGTTAAACGTCTCGCTTAAAAGTTTGGGCCGCTCGTTACCTTTAAGCCGTGTGATGTTGCGTCCGGATTGGATCAAGCCGAGAGCCCAAGTGGGCTGCGCCTTTTGTTTCGTTTGGGTTCAAGCCGAAGCCCACATCACACCCCAAGCCACATCCGATCGGTACCCTATATAAACAACACATTAACACAAATTTTGGAACCCTAATAGTTACAAGTCTCGGTATTTTTGCTTGCCTCCCTTTTCTTTTCTTTCGCCGAGCATTTGCAACACAAAGGAGCCGTGAGTTTTGGTTCCTAAACATGAACAATAAGGTATAACCAAGTCTTTTCTAGTCTTGTTTTGATACATGTAACGATTATATATATGAATGAATATATAAAGCTGTGAATCGGAGCTTGTGTTTTGTCGAACCATATGAACGAAACACATGCATAAGAATCGGACCATATATAGACTAAGCCGCATGTATTGAATATGTCATATTTGAATCGGTTTAAGAGTATGTCGAGCACACATAGATCGGACCTTAAGTAATTGAGCCGCATGTCTTGCATTACGCATAGAATGAACCGGTTAAACATGCAAACGTAAATATGTAAGGTACGTAGAGGAGTTAGGGTTTGCGTAAAAACATGGAGGCCAAACCCTATATATAAACGAAACATGTGAAGGTTTTGAAAGTGTGTTAAACAAGTAAAGGTCATGTAAAACCTAAACCTAGAATGATGTGTGAACCAAACCCTAAATGGTTTGTGAACCGTGTATCATGCACGTGTGTTTTATAAGTCAAGTGAGCTTGTCGATATGTAAGCGTAGTACGTGGTCATATCTAGTCGAAGCTATTGTGCATGTGTGTGTCGATGTGTATCTAATCCGGATAATAAGTAACTTGTGTTGTCACATGAAATCATAAACGTGCATGGGAATAAAGTTGACGTATAACATGTATATAAGTAACGTATGATTAATACATGAAGGTGTTGAGTAAATAAACGAGAGTTAATGAGTTGTGTGAGTCGTTTTGAGTATGAATAAGTATTTGCATGTGTGAGTGCGTGCATGGTGAAGCATAAAAGAAAGGTTGTTTTTCATTACGTACTAGGTCAAGTAACGAGTCATTAAATGACGTAACATGTCAAGTAAATGCGCATTAATGTGATATTAAAAGAATGAGAAAACCCTAGAACATAAATGAGAGTCGATTAGGGTTTGAAGCTAAGTGTATTAATTAGTTATTTCATGTGTGAGTTATGACTTATAAACTATTTTCACATTTAACCCTAAACTTTAATAAATGACATAATGAACCTTAATCTACGATAATCATTATAAAACACTTAAGTCTCATTTAATCATAAATCTCTAAAGTATTAAGAATCATCAAATATACTAAGTATAAACACCAAATGTTGAAAGATCAATTCGACAAATATGGAATCATAAATAACATGTACGATCATTAATGTGTATAGGTTCTGTGAAGAAGGAGTAATCCTTTGCTTTCCGTATTTATGCTTTTTGGTCATTTGCTTTGGAATAAGGTACAGATATTCTGACCTTTTCAGTAAAAGTTCCTTTTAACGTTTTCTTTCGTTAGCTTTTGTATTAGGGTTTCCTAAGCCTTTGCTATGAACCCCATTCTGTTTGTTGAGCTGTTACTTATATGAACTTCTGATTTCTGGATTATGAAACATCTGATTTTGAACTATATGAAAACTCTGATTTTGAAAATATGATTAACCTTATGATAAAGTATGATCGTGTCATGTTTTGACATTCTGATTTGACCTAAGATAGTTTGACACCCGAGCCAAATATTTCACTAGTCATGGGGTTCCATGTCCGTGTCGTTGATGCACCTCGACATGACTCTAGGGCGATAGAGTGATGTTACGCCCGTCCCTTATCTCATTATCGTTATGAGCTCGAATTATGTTATATGACCAATATCATGCGTGGGCGTATGGATGCATCCTAGATCTTTTATCATTATATGTTATACATTATCGATGATTGATCTTTGCGTGCATGCGTCCTTCATAACTCGGTAGGTCTCCCACAAATGTTGCCTTATGTGAATGTGATTATGATCGATATATGTTTACGGGCTCGTGGTAGTTAACTATAAACTTTATTCGATAATTACGATTTATACTACGAAAATGATTATGATTTTCTATCTTTCGTTCATTATAATTAGTATTTGATATCGTTTCGTATTCGTTTTGCTTATATCTTTTCTTTGAGCTTTTGAAGCTCGGCCGCATTCTTTTCTTCATGGCGGTATCTAAGCATTGGAGTGGGTTTTGCTTTGGGATGAGTGCCGAGTGGACTTACCTTAGAGATATTTTAGCTTTGATCTTATGATGCCATTTAAGACTTATTATTTGAGATATTTTGTTGGAGTTTATATTCTGCTGGTACCTATGTATTGAAGTCATTTTGACTTGAATTATTTCCGCATTTATGTTAAGACTTCTTTTGGTTATTTATATTTGCTTTGATATGACACCATTATTTGTGATTCCTTTACCCTTGTCGGGTTGGGGCGTTACAATTTATGGTATCAGAGCCCTAGGTTTTGAGACCCTTAGAGCTTAGGCTATGACCTGTGAGGATTGGGTAGACTTTAGATTTCCTTCTGCGAACTTCCATTTCGTATCTCACCTTTGTTCATTTTGCTAATCGTTTGAATATCGTTCAGATGGTTCGAACTCGTACTAACGGTAGCGCGGATGGAGACGATGATGCTCCTAACTTGGATTCTGCGATTGCCAATGCTCTCAACACTCTTTTCCACGGTCTTACTACACGAGGTGATGACACGGTGATCAACAACATTCGAAATCGGTCGGTCCTTCGGAAGTGGTGGAGGAAATCAACCCGTCGGCATTCATACTTGGCTCGGCGTTTGGTAGCTCAAGCCTCTTTCTTTAGCACATTGCTACTCCACCGAGGCCGAGGTGGATCACTCATATTGAGAAATTTGTTTGAAGTCTTGGGTTGTGGAGATGAATTTAAGACTCGCTTAATTGCATTTAAGTTGGAAGGTGATGCTTTGAATTGGTGGAAGGCACTCAAGCAGGCAAGAGGAGGAGATGCCTTTGCTATTGCTTGTACTTGGGTGAGTTTGGACTATCTTCTATAACCGTTACTTCCACGATGTCGAGCGACAAAGGTATGAGAGGATTATCGAGCAATATACCGGTTTGATCATGAGAACTCCAATGAGTACATGGGTAGGTTTATGAAATTTGGTAAGTTTTGTGGGAGCAGTTCTTGGAGATGGTAGGCGCCAAGCTAAGCACTTCAAGTGGGGCCGAAGAAGTGGGTGTTGGACCGATCGCTTAACATTGAGTATGAGGATGTGTCGGCTGCAATGGCCAGACTCATAACATTGAGATCTTTCATGAGGTTTGGGTTCCAACAAACCTAACCGTGATGGTGATCGGATTCAAGGTAGGACTCAAAGTAATGATTATAAGGAAGTTCGGCGGGAGTTATGATTCGAGGGTCAAGTGGATAGGAGTTATGATCGTGAGGTCGGTCGGGAAGGAATGTGGACTCAGGCGCCACAGGCGAGGAGTCGGGAAAATAGAAATCTTGGTAGGAATGGGAATGATCGTCAGAATCAAGGTAACAATAACCGTTACAACAAGGATCGGTCATTTCGAGGATCATATCGGTCGTGCTTGGGATCTTACAGTCGGCAAAAATAGTTGAAGTTTGCCTTCCCGCTATCGTACTACTTGTGGAAAGGCTCATCCGGGGCCGTGTTTCAAGACCACTGGTGGATGTTTCTCTTGTGGTTCCACTACTCATAAGATCAAGGATTGTCCTAAGAAGAACTCGGTGATTCTGAAAACTACATCAAGCCACCTACTACTTTGGGACGCGTTTATGCTACTACTCGGAATCGGTGGGCGCACTTGAGTACCATTACGGGCACTCTTTTCATTGATGATTATTACATCTTCGCTTTATTTGATACCGGTGCCACACACTCCATTATATCATCACATTCGCTAAGAAACTTAATATGACCCCAAACCACTAACAAACCACTTATCGATTTCTCGCCTATGAAACCACATGATCATTGATCATAAATATGTTAAGTGCCTCTTCGTTTTGATGATCGTATTAAGCTCTGCAAATCTGTATCCTCTCGATATGGTCGACTTTGATATCATTCTAGGCATGGATTGGTTGGCTTATCATAGAGCTTCCATCGATCGCTATGCTAGGCTGTGATCTTTGGAGACATAAAACATCTGAATTTGTTTATTATGGTTCTCAACCCTCAAATCTGTTAAGCTCATTTACGCTATGAAGGCAAGGACCATGATTGCTCATGTGTGCCAAGGTTTTCGGCATCTGTTAAGACACATATTTGGAGAGTCCTAACATTGAAAACCTTTACATTGTTTGTGAATTCACCGACGTTTTCCCAATGAACTCCTGGTCTTCCCCGACTAGAAGTTGAGTTTAGCATTGAGTTGATTCATGGTCTTGAACCAATTTCAAAGGCTCCGTGTCGTATGGCACTGTAGGCGAAGGAGTTGAAGGAAAAGGCGCAAGAGATGATAGAAAATGGATTTATTCGACCGGTGTTTCTCCATAGGGTGCACTGTTTTGTTTGTGAAGAAGAAGGATGGAAGCATGCGTCATGTATCGACTACCGTGAACTCAACCGTATTACCATTCGTAATCGTTACCCTCTCGCCACGTATTGATGATTTGTTCGATCAAGCGCAAGGAGCTAAATTCTTTTCTAAGATTGATCGAGATCGGTTATCACCAGTGCGTGTGAGGGAGCAAGATGTTCCTAAGACCGCGTTTCATACGGATATGGTCATTATGAATTCCTCGTTATGCCTTTTGGTTTGACAAATGCTTTCTTGTGTTTATGGACCTAATGAATCGTGTTTTCCATGAGTTCCTCGACAAGTTTGTTATCATTTTCATCGACGACATTTTGGTTTACTCCAGTCGAAGAAGAGCATGAACAACATCTCGGATAGTTTTGGAGATTTTGAGGAAGAAGAAGTTGTCGCCAAATTTTGAAGTCGAATTTTGGTTAAGACAAGTCGCTTTTCTTGGTCATATTGTGTCTGCGATGGTATCACCATGGATCCGTCTAAGGTTGAGGCTATCACTAAATGGCTAAGACCTCGACACGGTGGTGAGGTTAGGAGTTTTCTAGGACTTCTTTGGTTACTACCGATGTTTTGTTGAAGGTTTCTCTCGCTTAGCTTTGCCCTAACCCAAGTGATGAGAAAAGGTGAAAAGTTTGTATGGACGGATGAGCGAAGTGAGTTTTGAAGAGTTGAAGCAGATTGGTGTCGCTCCTATTTTAACTCTTCCATCAGTTCGGAGGATTTCAAATTCTGATGATGCATCTAAGAAAGGATTAAGGCGTGTTTTGATGCAACATGGAAAGGTAATAGCTTATGCGTCAAGGCGGTGAAACCTTATGAGGAGAATTACCCAACTCATGACCTTGAGTTAGGCTGCGGTGGTGTTCGCGTTGAAGATGCGGAGACCTATTTGTATGGAGGCGTGTGATATATTCATCGACCATAAGAGTCTCAAGTATATTTTCACTCGGAAAGAACTTAACATGAGACAAAGAAGATGGTTAGAACTTCTTAAGGATTATGACACCAACATTGATTACCATCCGGTAAGGCTAATGTAGTGGTGGCGCACTTAGGCGAATCAGGCATTCTTGCAAGTATTGAGATTGAACCTAGGATTCTTCGTGACTTAGGCGTTTGGATGTTGAGTTGTGTGTCACGAGGTTTTGATGGATCTTGGGCTAGTATGAAGGTGGAGTCGAACCTTATAACGCAAATTAAGGAAGCTCGAGAAAGATGACGTTGTTGTGGGCGTGGCGCAAAATGTTGAAGAAGGTAAACAAGCGGAGTTTAAGGTTGATGATGATGGAATTGTATGGTATGAAGATAGGCTTTGTGTTCCCAATGATCGGTGCCATTGAGAAAGTTATGGTAAGCTCATAGTTCTCCTTTCACTATCCATCTGGTTCTACCAAGATGTATAGGGATTTGAAACATATACGGTGGAATGGTATGAAGCAAGATGTGGCAGCGTTTGTATCGAAGTGTATGATTTGTCGGCAAGTTAAGATTGAACATCAAAGGGCTAGTGGATTATTCTGACCATTGGATATTCCGACATGGAAGTGGGATAAGATATCTATGGATTTTGTGATTGGGCTACCTCTTACTCGGAAGAAGCATGATGTGATTTGGGTAGTTGTTGATCGACTAACCAAATCGCTCATTCTTACCAATTAGAAAGGATTATGGTATTGGTAGATTGGCGGAGATTTTTCGGCAAGAAATCGTTAGGCTTCATGGTACTCCGGCATCTATTGTGTCCGACTGGGATCCGTGTTTTACTTCCGTTTAAAATGTTTGCAAAAAGCTTGGGGTATTCGACATAATTTTAGTACGGCATTTCATCCTCAAATGGATGGTCGATCGAGAGAGACGATTCGGACCTTAGAAGACATGCTAAGGGCTTGTGCTTTGGAATGGATGGCGGTGGGATGAATATTTGTGTCTAGTAGAGTTTGCATACAACAACGGTTGGCATGCTAGCATTAAAACAACACCGTTTGAACTTCTTTATGGGAGGAAATGTAGAGCACCTACTTGTTGGGATGAGGTAGGTGAGCAGCTTAATTGAAGGTCCGGAAATGATTGAGATAACTAATGAGAAAGTAGGCATTGCTAGAGATAAGTTGAAGGAGGCTAGGTCTCGTCGGAAAAGTTATGCCGACAAGCATCGTCGTGATTTAGAGTTTCGGGTTGGAGATCGTGTATTTCGAAGTCTCGCCGTTTAGAGGTGTGAAACGTTTTGGAATCAAGGCAAGCTCGGTCCTCGATTCATCGGTCCGTTTGAAATTCGGGGCGTATAGGAGAAGTTTCGTATCAATTAGCACTTCCGCCTCGGTTATCGCATGTTCATGATGTTTTCCATGTATCTCTCCTAAGGGATACAACTATCATCCGTTACACGTTGCTTCTTATCCGTTTGATCAAATTCGTCCGATATGTCTTTATACGAAGAATCGGAAGCTATTTTAGAAAGACAAGAGAGTCATGAGAAATAAAGTCATTCCGTTCGTTAAGATTCTTTGGAAAAATCACCGGGCGTGAGGCTACTTGGGAAACCGAGAGTCGATGCGAGCTAGTTATCCTCATATCTTTGAATAGTTTGGTATGTTCTCATTTCGTTTTCATTTCGTTTCATTTCAATTTTCGAGGACGAAAAATTTTCTTTTAGAGGGGAAGAGTTGTAAAACCTGAAAATCCGAAACATAAAATAAGACCAAAATACCCTTGATATCGAAATTATAAAATACGTAAAATACGTTTATATTCATTTAACGAAATTAAAATCCAACTTACGAATAATTAAAACTTAACGAACACATGTAAGAAGATTACATTTTAAAACGAAAGTTAAACGTCTCCCTTAAAAGTTTGGGCCGCTCGTTACCTTTGGGCCGTGTGATGTTGCGTCCGGATTGGATCAAGCCGAGAGCCCAAGTGGGCTGCGCCTTTTGTTTCGTTTGGGTTCAAGCCGAAGCCCACATCACACCCCAAGCCACATCCGATCGGTACCATATATAAACAACACATTAACACAAATTTTGGAACCCTAATAGTTACAAGTCTCGGTATTTTGCTTGCCTCCTTTTCTTTTCTTTCTTCGAGCGACGCAACACAAAGGAGCCGTGAGTTTTGGTTCCTAAATGCAAACAATAAGGTATAACCAAGTCTCTTCTAGTCTTGTTTTGATACATGTAACGATTATATATATGAATGAATATGTAAGCTGTGAATCGGAGCTTGTGTTTTGTCGAACCATATGAACCGAAACACATGCATAAGAATCGGACCATATATAGACTAAAGTTGCATGTATTGAATATGTCATATTTGAATCGGTTTAAGAGTATGTCGAGCCACACATGGATCGGACCTTAAGTAATTGAGCCGCATGTCTTGCATTAACGCATAGAATGAATCGGTTAAACATGCAAACGTAAATATGTAAAGTACGTAGAGGAGTTAGGGTTTGCGTAAAAACATGGAGGCCGAACCCTATATATAAACGAAACATGTGAAGGTTTTTGAAAGTGTGTTAAACAAGTAAAGGTCATGTAAAACCTAAACCCTAGAATGATGTGTGAACCGAACCTAAATGGTTTGTGAACCGTGTATCATCTTGCGTGTGTTTTATAAGTCAAGTGAGCTTGTCGATATATAAGCGTAATGCGTGGTCATATCTAGTCGAAGCTATTGTGCATGTGTGTGTCGATGTGTATCTAATCCGGATAATAAGTAACTTGTGTTGTCACATGAAATCATAAACGTGCATGGGAATAAAAGTTGACGTATAACATGTATATAAGTAACGTATGATTAATACATGAAGGTGTTGAGTAAATAAACGAGAGTTAATGAGTTTTTTGAGTTGTTTTGAGTATGAATAAGTATTTGCATGTGTGAGTGCGTGCATGGTGAAGCATAAAAGAAAGGTTGTTTTTCATTACGTACTAGGTCAAGTAACGAGTCATTAAATGACGTAACATGACAAGTAAATGCGCATTAATGTGATATTAAAAGAATGAGAAAACCCTAGAACATAAATGAGAGTAGATTAGGGTTTGAAGCTAAGTGTGTTAATTCGTTATTTCATGTGTGAGTTATGACTTATAAACTATTTTCACATTTAACCCTAAACTTTAATAAATGACATAATCAACCTTAATCTACGATAATCATTATAAAACACTTAAGTCTCATTTAATCATAAATCTCTAAAGTATTAAGAATCATTAAATATACCAAGTATAAACACCAAATGTTAAAAGATCAATTCGACAAATATGGAATCATAAATAACATGTACGATCATTAATGTGTATAGGTTACGTGAAGAAGGAGTAATCCTTTGCTTTCCGTATTTACGCTTTTGGTCATTGCTTTGGAATAAAAGGCTGAGATATTCGACCTTTTGGTAAAGTTCCTTTAACGTTTTCTTCGTTAGCTTTTGTATTAGGGTTTCCTAAGCCTTTGCTATGAACCCCATTACATTTGTTGTTTGTTGCTTATATGAACTTCGATTTACGGATTATGAAACATCGATTTTGAACTATATGAAAACTACGATTTTGAAAATATGATTAACCTTATGATAAAGTATGATATGTGTCATGTTTTGACATTACGATTTGACCTAAGATAGTTTGACACCCGAGCCAAATATTTCACTAGTCATGGGGTTCCATGTCCGTGTCGATGATGCACCTCGACATGACTCTAGGGCGATGAGTGATGTTACGCCACGCCCCTTATCTCATTATCTGTTATGAGCTCGAATTATGTTATATGACCAATATCATACGTGGGGCGTATGGATGCATCCTAGATATGTTATCTGTTATATGGTATCATTATCGATGATTGATCTGCGTGCATGCCGTCCTTCATAACTCGTAGGTCTCCCTACAAATGTTGCCTTATGTGAATGTGATTATGATCGATATATGTTTACGGGCTCGTGGTAGTTAACTATAAACTTTATTCGATAATTACGATTTATACTACGAAAATGATTATGATTTTGCTATCTTCGTTCATTATAATTACGTATTCGATATCGTTTCGTATTCTTTTTGCTTTATATCTGTTCATTTGAGCTTTTGAAGCTCACCACATTTCTTTTCTTCATGGCGGTATCTAAGCATTGGAGTTGGGTTTTGCTTTGGGATGAGTGCCGAGTGGACTTACCTTAGAGATATTTTGCTTTGATCTTATGATGCCATTTAAGACTTATTATTTCGGATATTTTGTTGGAGTTTATTTTCATTTGGGACCTATGTATTGAAGTCATTTTGACTTGAATTATTTCGCATTTATGTTAAGACTTCTTTGGTTATTTATATTTGCTTTGATATGACACCATTATTTGTGATTCCTTTACCCTTGTCGGGTTGGGCGTTACACCACATGCATCTAATTGTCAGTGTTGCAAGAAAACATTTCAGGGACGTGAGGAACTACACATGCTTAAGGAAGAGGTGCGACACATGTGTACATCGATTAACAACTTTATCGTGAAACTCTTGGAGGAACGAGTCAAAAAACCATGAAAGCTTTCCTATCTATCTTTCAAGATATGGTTGTATTAATTTCAGTTTGCTTTGTTGACTTTTAGTTTACCTTAATTTCAGTTTTTACTATGTTTATTTAATATATTTTCATCGGTTTGCGGTAAAAACAAATATATGTAAGGTCTAAATGTGATTTCTTCTTTAACTGTGTTTCTCGAAGTGTTTGTGCTAGTTCCCCTAATTTTTTATTTTGAAAAATTTTTGTTGTAGATTGTGAAATTAGTTATGAATTAAAGTAAATTTAGTTGATAATTGTGATCTTGATGTTTCCATTTGCAATTTGCAGTTTAGGGGTTGTTTGGATTCACTTGGTTTGACTTTTAGAAATCAACAAATACCAAAAAATATATGACAAATGGTTGTACCTTTGTAAATCCACAAATGACCCGAACTTACCCATATTTAGGCATTTGCATTATAGAGGGTGGTTGGGCGAGTAACCAAACAGGCGTCTTGTTGCATTTTGTCTTTTGGTTACTATGTTAGTAAAAATCAAACTTGTGTTACTTTAAAGGGTGCTTAAATCCGAGCATAAATACACCAACATTCTATAAGTACACTTGCCAACTTCCACCATAGAGTGCTTAAATACACCTACAAACTTTCCCTTTCATTCTTATCTCAATACTTACACTACCTTCGTTTAAATTCAAAATGGACGATGATCTGGTCATTTACAATGGTGAGAAAATATACCTCTCTAATTTGACTTATGAAGAGTTAGAAGATTTGATTGTAGCACTATTACCAAGTGAAGGACCAAGTGAAAAAACTGTTGTTGCAGCAAAAGGTAAGCAAACTAAGAGGACAATTGCAAAGCCTTAGTTGTTGACAAAGGTAACAAGGCCAATGGTAAAGATGGTTTGCAGACAGGAAGAAGGAAAGGAAGGGAAGATAAAGAAGCTATGGTTTGAATGGTTGTATGTTTTTATATTTTGTTATGCTTTGGTTATTGATGGTTATGATATTAAAGTTGTTTGAATTTGTGGTATGTAACTGTTAAACACAATCTTCTTTGACTATTACATGCTAAACTATCTAATGCAGATTATCATTTGTATATCTAACAAGTTTGTATCCTAAAAACATACCAGACTGACTCTCAAAAGTAAAAAAATCTTAACAACGTTTAGTTACATTTGGAATTGCATTTTGCATTTACATTTGGAACTCCAATTTAGAGTGTAGGGGTGTTTGGATTTGCATTTTGCGTTGGTATTCTTTTGTGTTTGCAAGCTCTACTCACATCTTTCCAAGCTCTATTCACACTAATTTCCGGTATGCATTTGCATATGCAATATTACTTTGACTTATAAAAGTTAACATGTGTTCTATATGATTCGTTGTCAACATTTGAGATACTAGTTTGACTTTCATTAGTCAAACATATGTATCTTTTCTAGCTTTTGTATACATAACCAACAACCAAAAGAATGCGGTTTGACTTTCATTATTCAAAACAAACATACAGTTAAGTTACAAATTAATATGATTCCAAATCGATTCCAAGCCAAATTCCAACAAAATATTTCTTTTTCCTCTTGTCCTTGCCTAATTATGTCTTCCCACTCTTGTTCGACCCTTGTTTCTTCTTCTAGTCTTTGTGTCAATGCTTCTTGGTCTAATATCGATGTTGTTCCGTTATTCCGTAAGAATTTCATCTTCAAATGGTGTGTTATTGCTTCTTGTTTTCATTGAGTTGTACATAAATTGCGGGAAAATCGGTTGTACCACCAACAGTTCCACTACCACCTACACCACTGTCGTTTCCAAGAACTCGTATCCTTGTGAAAACATTAACCACATTTCTCATTGTGATGTTAAGATAATGGCATGATTGTTTAGGAGAAAACACGAAACTTGAAGTATCAAGGCGCTCCTAGAGTAATATAGCCTTTCCATAACCACCCCTTATAAGGACTTTATGATGAAATGTACTAGAAATTGTACCGGAAGGTCTTTGAGTGTTATTGTGAGATCACCAGTAGCATTTGGAGTACAAGAATTGCATATTACAACGACTGATCTAGTTTCCAATTCTTGAGAAAGTTCTTGATATCTCCCAAACACCGCTCACGTTCCCCATTAGCATTCACAAACTCAACGACGCTAACCTGAGGCCCACGCATAAAATCTTCATCCTCACACATCGTCAACAAATTTCCTAATATACTCTTGTGCGAATTACACACTCATTCCTACCTTCCCTAATATTTGCTAATTTGTGACGCTTCACCATTTGAACAATACCACCGGATCGGGTTTTATCCTAACAACCTCTTTAGGGCTCGAGATGAAACTAGATTTTCAATGGGGTTGTGTGACGGCTTTGGTGGTGGTTGTTCTAGGGACGGATGGCGGTTGGTCGGTATCAAACTTGTCCTTTTCGTTTGAAGAAGTATATGAGAATCAAATGGTCGAACCGGTGGTTCAAGGTCGACGTTGGAATTTGGGTTTATAAATATTGAAGGGATTGGCGGAAATGTGCAAACGAGGTTAAGAGAAATTTTTGAAGATAAGGAGGGTAAATTAGTTATTTCACATGGCCTTTAACTTTGACTAACGAGGATTTTTACGATCTTTAGACAAAAGAGATTATTCGCAACAAATTAGAAATCACATGGACATTTTTCGCATTTAATAGCTTTGAGGGACATTCGATTTTCGTAAAATGGGAAACCACAAGAAAATTTTGCACTTTACCATTAGGTTTATTATTGATCAATTTTAGAATGACAATTACATAGAAAACAAAATAACCCTAGTGGACCCTAAGCCCACAAACAGATTTCGCCACCTAATCTATTTTATTATCTAATACTAGTATATACTACTATTTAACCAAATTATTAACAATAATGGTTTAGCCTTTTCAAAATAGAAGACATGGTGAATTTCAAATGCGAATAGGCGATAGCGTGACCTAACTATAGTTATAATAGTTTAGAGAGAAGGCGATTTGTGCGGTAAATTTATTAGTGTGTTTTTCTAATATAGACTCATGTTGATTTTCAATTTAAAGTATATATGTTACAAGTTTAATAAATTGAATATAAAATTTTACATTAAATTGATGTGAGCTAAAGTCGGAAGTTAACAATTTGTTCAAAGTCCACAAGAAAAGTCAAAGTGGGTTGTGGCGAATTTTCCGCCAAAATTTAGTTACTCATCTTCATTGTATAAATACCATTTCATTGTATCATTTTCATTCATTCGAAATTGTAACAAACTCCTATTTCTCTCATTTCTCTTATATTTTCCCTCTCAATTCTCATATCATTGTAATTCACTCATTTATGTAATAAATTACATTTAGCCATTAATATTTTATTTCTTCCATTGTACCACAGGCTGAGTGATTCCTTTGAGTATCGCTTTCCTTGCCTTCCTCGATGCACAAATTCCATTCTAAGTTTCATGAAGTTGCATGTAATATCTCCCAAGGTAGACAACCATTGCACCCCTAAGACCATCTCACAACCTCCCATAGGAAGAAGCATTACATCTGTCATGAAAGTTTCACCTTGTATTTTCCAACTAAGACCTCTACACTCTTGGTTCTTGGTGAGACAATTCCCCAACTCTTGAGAGTTTCAAAGGATAAGCATTTTCATTTGACATCCCAAGCTGTTTAGCTTGAGATATATTTAAAAATTATGGGTTCTTCCTTTGTTAATTAAAATACTCGGTGGTTGATTATTGAGTTGCCTAGTGACCCTCATGGTTTGAAATGTATTAACTCCAGAGAGTGCATTCAGGGATATGTAAGTTTGTGTAAGTACAACAAACTCATTTGAACTTTCAAACTGCTTAGCATTCACAATTGCAGCCTCCTTAGCCTCATTCCCAAACACTCCTTCTACACATTATAACACAGTTTATTCTTCTACATTCACCGCTTCTTCTCTATCGACAAAAATTTTCAATGAAAATAATTGTCCACTACATTTATGGCCAGGCACATATTTGCTATCACAGTAAAAAACATTGATTCTTAGCCCTTTTCTCCTCCATTTCTTTCTGAGTCAGTCGATAAGGCCTATTTCCAACAGCTTTTGTCACTATTGCATTACTTTCAACTACATTAACATGCTTGGATGGCACATACACATTCTTATTTGCATAACTAGCATTAGGCACATACTCAGAAGTAGGTAAGGTAGATAAAGTATACCTTGGCTTGAGCATAGTCACATGGAACGCGGTTCGCTCTGGTACGAAATCGCGAAACGGGATTGCGGTTCGCTAGGTCCCTAAAATTTGGTACGAAAGGGGGTAGGCTCATTTCGGTACGCCCTGGTTTGCTTCGGTTCGATGTACCCAATTTGGTACAATGTACCATGTTATACTTATACATATATAGGTTTGAATAGGAATTTATATATTTTAGATGCATATTTATAAACTTTTATTAATTTTATTATTATATTTAATATTTTTAATTATATATTTTATACAAATATTGCAGAATTTATACATTTTAATCAAATATTTGAATAAAGTCTAATATTAATTAAGTGTATTATTGAGTCAAATTGAATCTTGTTGGGTGGCCCATTGTGTGATTATCTAACTAGGCCTAAAAAAAGAACAAAACCCATTTATTTAATATGTCTTTGGGTAAGCACACGTGCATCTTCTCTTTTCTATTAGCCGTCTTCACCATTTTCCCACCTTCAACACAGTTTTTTATCGAAAAACGCCATCACCACGAAAATCATAACACCAAAAACGGATTCAAGGTACCAAATCATAACACCAGAAACGGAACGCGGAAACTAGCGATCCAGGTCGCGTTCCCGAGCGATCCGGTCGCGATTGTATCGCGTTCGATCGAACAATCCGGAGCGAGGAACGCGGCATAGTCGCGTTTCACGTGACTATGGGCTTGAGAGCAAATTTAGTAACCTCTTGCAACTTGGCCATTGCATACACTTGAGACAAAGTGCGAGTTTAAACATCCTTAGAGGCAAACTAATCTCCGTTTCAAACCTCCAATGAACAAGCTTACAACATATGATTCGGAAAATCTACCCTATTCAGAGTGCTTCAAACAACTCATGATATTCTGTACCACACCTTCTTACTTCAAAATTTTCAAATCCACCATTGGATCCTCATAAACCGATCCAAACCTCTTCAAAACTTCTTCTTCATACAACTCCCAAGAAGTGCCTTCACAATGTCTTTTAACATCTTGTTCATGCCAAGTCAATGCTTTGTCATAAAGGTGCATTGATGCCAATTCTACCTTCATGTCATCGAGGACTCCATCAATCTTGAAAAGCAGTTGCACCTAAAAATCCACCTTTCACATCCTCTCTATTAAACTTTGGGAACTCTATCTTAGCCATCCTACCATATTCATTGCTTTTGTGATGACTTGTCCCCTCACCACTCATCAAACTTTGCATAGCTGCATTCAAAGCTTGATTTTGTGCCAATAAATCTTTCATAGCTGCTTGTAAAGATTTCACAGCTGCTAGTAATGCCTCAGGAGACATTTCTGGTAGTGGTACCATTCCAGCTCTAGTATTAACCATGATTGTGGTTAATATTGGTTCTTGTATGCTATTTCTTGTATTATTGTGAATTAGTTATTAGTTATCACTCCTTCATCTACTAATGAGTAACAAATGAACAATTTTAAACGTTTCTTGGCTAATAAAAAACATGTGATTTAAACATTAATGTGATGTTCTCGTGATCGCGATGATTACTTGACACTTGGTCTTGTTTCTGAACAGATAGCATACAAATGATCAGTGTACAAGTGTAGTACAACTGATTCTTGATAAGTTCGCCGGAAAAATAACAAAATTCATCAAAAACTAAACAGAAGAGCAAAAAAAAAAAAAAAAATCGATGGAAGAAATGATCGGAAATGCTCGATACCACTTGATATGATCCAAATAAAATTAACCAAAGAATCTTATAGAAAGAGAAGATTAATGGCTAAATGTGATTTATTACGAAATGAGTGAATCACAATGATATGAGAATTGAGAGAGAAAAGATAAGAGAAATGAGAGAAAGAGGAGTTTGTTACAATTTCTGAATGAATGAAAATGATACAATGAAATGGTATTTATACAATGAAGATGAGTAATTGAATTTGGCTTGAAATTCAGTTACAACTCACTTTTGATTTTGCTTGTTGACTTTGACCAAATTGCTGACTTCTAGACTTTAGCTCACATCATAAACTACCACCAAATAGAATAGATAAGTAGGAGGAAAAATGTCGTGTTTTGATGGTTCAATGACAATAGGTGTATGCATTCACACACGTTAAACATACTACAACGGTATACCTTCGTGCTAAAATAATTGTCCGTCTTTATAAATTAAGGGATTATATATCCAAAGGCCGCCCAACTATTATGCATTTTACTTTTAAGTCACCTATTTTTTTAAACTAAATTTTGAGCCACCAAATTATGTGTTTGTTTTTTTTAAACCAATCTCCTTTAAATTCTTGTTGGATATTCATACAGGTTCAAAAATAGCTAATTTTAATATATAAACACAATAATATTAAAAATTTAACCTTAATACAATAGTTAAATTATCTTAATTCACTTTCAATGAATTAATGTTGTACTTAAATAATGGTTAAATAAGATACTTTACATTTCAATACTCGTTTGTGTTGTTTTAATATGTTATATTTAGCTTTATTCTAGTTGTTTCAAAGATTTTCGAGATAAAATTATTCGAAATTGGTATAAAGGAAAAAAACTCATAAATGTGGGACTTATAAGTTAGTTTGGATAAATGGGTGACCTAAAAGTAAAAAATTTAATAGTTGGTGACCTCCCATCACATAATCCCATAAATTAATATCCACTCTTGATGCAACAGACGTGGAGGACAACAGGAGAATATATTAGGGTTGAGAAAACCTCGAATGTTTTTATTAATGATCAAAAGTCGCTTCAAAGAAACATCCATGCACTCTTTAAATAGGTAAACCCTAACCTATAGAATGTAAATAAATTACGAAACAAAGTCCTAAAACTTTCAAAATATGACAAAACAGTCAAAAGTGATAAAACACGACTTTAACCCACTTAACGACCCTTCCCGACCAAAGTTTGGCGCTTCATTGAATCTTATGATGTGCCCATGCATAAAATCTTCCTCGAATCGACCGCATCATTTCCTCCGGTGGAGAAGATTCGACCTCGAAACTAGAACATAACGTCATCATCATCGGAAGAATCACCCACAAAAGGAATAAGATGTTTCACATTAAAGACATCAGAAGTTCGAACATGGCTAGGAAGCTGCAAACGATAAGCATTGGAATTAATCTTCTCCACAATCTCCACGGGACCAATCTTCTTTGCAGCTAGCTTGCTATACTCATGGGCTGGAAAACGCTCCTTAGTCAGAACAGCCCATACAAAATCGCCAACTTCAAACTCAACAATACGGCATTTGAGATCCGCTTGTTCCTTATACTTAGCATTATTGGCCACCAAATGGTCATGCGTCTGTTGATGGACCTGATGGAGCTGTGAGATAAAATCCTCTGCAGTAGCATGGGGACGCACCTTCTGTGGGCGGTGTGAGTAAATCTAGAGGACCCAGCAGGATAATACATAAATCACATGGAAAGGGTGAACCCTTAGTATGATTATGACATGGTTGTGGGCGAACTCGACTGCTGCAACTTCAAATCCCAAGACTTAGGATGATCACCAACCAAATGCGCAAGAACAAATTGCCTAAAGACCGATTAACAACCTCGGTTTGACCATCCATTTGAGGGTGGTAAGCACTACTGAAGTTCAGTTGTGTGTTAACCATACGCCACAAACTCCGCCAAAAATGGCTCACAAAGCGAGTATCCCGGTCAGAAACAATAGAAGCCGGAAGACCATGAAGGCGATAGACATCACGAAAGTAAAGTTGAGCAACAGAAACAACATCAGATGTACGTTTACATGGGATAAAATGAACCATCTTAGAGAAACAATCGACCACCACATAAATAGAGTCACTGCCACGCTGAGTACGAGGAAGACCAAGGACAAAGTCCATGCTAACATCAGACCATGGCTGCGTCGGAATAGGAAGGGGCAAATATAGTCAAGCATTGGTGGATGAACCTTTGGCAAGTTGACAAATACGACAACGAGCTACAAATCTACCAACCTCTTTGCGCATCGACGGCCAGAAATATGAACTTGCAATCAGTTGAAAAGTACGATCACGACCTACATGACCCTCATTGTGAAGTTCCTGAATGATCTTCAATCGTAGACTACAAGCTGGGATGCATAACTGAAGGCCGTGGGCGAAACCCATCCTCCAACACAAAATCCGTAGGATCACCATGTTGGATTTTTAAGCACCGAGAAAAGAATGGATCATCCATGTAAAGTCCACAAATGAGTCAAAGTCGGGCACATGAATGCGCATCTCCGCCGTGAAGGCCATGGCGACGACTCAAAGCATAAGCCACACGGTTTGAAACACCAGCCTTATGCTTGATCACAAAAGTAAACTTCTTGAATAAAAGAAGTCCGGGACGATGGCGATGTGAGATCTTATCTTGACTCCCAAGATGTTTGAGGAATCATGATCGAGATAGAGAACAAATTCCATTGGAAGAGATAATGCGCCAATGTTTGATTGCTTGGACAACTGCATAGAATTCAACATCATAAGTAGTAAAACGAAGTTTCGCACCTGAAAGCTTCGCGCTGAAATAAGCTACGGGACGCCCAGATTGGCTAAGGACAGCACCAATCCCAGTTTTTGAGGCATCACAATGAAGCTCGAAAGGGAGAGTAAAATCTGGAAGCACAAGGATAGGTGCAGAGATAAGTCGACGTTTAATCTCGTGAAATGCCACTGGCTTGATGAGTCCAAAGAAACTTGGTTCCTTTCATGCAACTGTAATAGGGACCATAATACCACTAAAGTGAGGAATGAAACAGCGATAAAAGGACGCCAACCCATGAAAGCTACGAATTTCCGTGATAGAGGAAGGTTGGGGCCATTGTTCAACAGCGAGGACCTTGCTCGGATCGACCTTAAGACCATCACGAGAAACCACATAACCAAGAAACTGAATAGAATCCGTCATAAATGCACACTTGGCGGTAGCAGCATAGAATTTGTCTCGTCGGAGAACCAGTAACACTTCGCGCAAGTGTTCAAGGTGCACCACATGATTCGCACTATAAATCAAGATGTCATCGAAATAAACGACAACAAACTTCCCAATAAAAGGCCGAAGAGCCTGGTTCATCACACGCATGAAAGTGCTAGGAGCATTGGATAACCCAAATGGCATGACCAACCATTCATATAAACCCTCACGAGTCTTAAAAGCAGTTTTCCATTCATCTCCCACACGAATACGAATCTGATGATAGCCACTTTTGAGATCCGGTTTGCTAAACACACAAGCACCACCCAATTGGTCTAACAAGTCATCCAACCGGGAATAGGAAAGTGGGAACGCTGTAATCTTATTAATAGCGTGACTATCACACACATACGCCAAGAACCATATTTTTTGGGGTAAGGAGGCGAGCACGACACATGGACTAAGACTCTCACGAATGTGGCCCTTAGCCAGTAATTCTTCAACTTGTCTACGCAACTCCGCATGCTCTTTCGGACTCATGCGGTAATGGGGTCGGTTGGGGAGAGCAGCACCCGGGACCAAATCAATGTGATGTTGAATATCACGCAAAGGGGGTAAATCTGATGGAAGAGATTCAGGAAAAACATCCGCAAATTCATGTAATAAAGGTTGTACAACAGCAGGAAGTACGACCTGACTAGCATGAGAAACTGGATAAGAAAGTAAGACACATACCACACCAGACTCATCCATAGCAGCCTCAAAAGGAACACGAGACAACAAGGTCGTCTGAGAAAAGGATGGAGTTGCTGGGGCAGAATCGCCTTTGGGCTTATTTGGGACCAAAATAATCTTCTTTCCACGAAAAAGGAAAGTGTATGTATTAGAGCGACCATCATGTTGAACAGTATTATCATATTGCCAAGGACGACCAAGTAAGAGATGACACGCATCCATAGGAACCACGTCACAATAAGCAGTATCCTGATAAGTAGAACCAATGGAAAAATTCACTAGTACACGTTTTGAAACAACAACATCCGTACCATGACTGAGCCAAGAAAGCCGATAAGGCTTAGAGTGCGGCTCAGTAGGAAGGTTGAGTTTGGAAACAGCAACCTCGGAGATCACGTTCTCACAGCTCCCCCCATCAATAATAAAAGTACAAACCTTCCCACCAATGGTACAAGTCAAGTAAATAGAGTATGGCGCAACCAATCGGTTTCAGGAGCTCGAGGAGTTAAGAATGCCTGCGCAATATCAAAAGAGGACCAATATCACCCGACACATACTCTTCGCAACATCCTCCGGTACTCATCATAAATAGGAGAAGAATCCGACGCTTGAGCCTCGTGAAAAGTCCACGATTAGCAACTTTAGGACTTCGACAATCGATTGCCGATGACCAAACTCACGGCAATTAAAGCAGCGCAAGCCTCCGTGAAATGCATACGGAGGAAGTTGGGAGGACCACGGCGTGGGTAGGGGTGCAGGTGGAAGCTCGGGAGGAGGTGTTGGGGTAGAAGATCCTGTAGCACTAGCCGAAGGGAGGGGCTGGTTAAACCCCCCGGGTTTACGACGATTCAACTGTTTTTCTACCTGAGAAGCACGTTGATGTGCCTCGCCGACGTCAACGGATCAAACATATTAAGAACATCCCACGGGTTGAAGACGAAGACCACCAATATACCGAGACACCAATTGAAAAGGGATTCATTAAGATCAAGCGCAAGGGACTCATAGAAATCTGTTGTATCGCATCGACGGATCGAGTTCCCCTCGAAGATTACAGCGCGGTACAATTTCTCTCAAAATTGTATGGTAAAACACACTCGAGCATATTTCTTGAACTTTTCCCAACTTGAGATCTTAGACATACCGCGAACACGAATCTGTTTCAGCTGTTGCCACCAAGCTGTGCACGACCACGTAGAGCGAATCGTGACAAGAGGCGCGTCGATCATCAGGGACATTCTTGAAATCAATAATTTCGTCAACTTGGAAAAGCCAATCAATAAACTCCTCTGGTTTGAGAGAGCCATCAAAAGTAGGGATCTCAACCTTGAAACTCTGCTCCCAACGGTTGGCAAAACGTTCCGGAGATTGATTTCGGGGAGCACCAAATGGGTTATCCTCTGTAATAGTCACATCGTCATCAGGACGGTGTAAATTGATGAAGTTATTCATCCGTTCAGTCAATAATTCAACCTGATGCTGAAGATCAGCGTTTTGCCTACGTAGGACATCAATAGGAACATCATCAGGACCATCCTGGGCACCACGGCGTTCGCGGCAGGATGGCATAACTCAGGATCGACGGGAAGATGATACCAATATGATGCAGCGTACGTGGAGGACAACAGGGAGAATATATTAGGGTTGAGGAAAACCTCGAATGTTTTTATTAATGATCAAAAAGTTGCTTCAAAGAACATCCATGCACTCTTTAAATAGGTAAACCCTAACCTATAGAATGTAAATAAACTACGAAACAAAGTCCTAAAACTTTCAAAATATGACAAAACAGTCCAAAAGTGATAAAACACGACTTTAACCCACTTAACGACCCTTCCTGGCCAAAGTTTGACGCTTCTATGACAACTCGTAATTTCAAGTCATTTTACAAACTTTGAAAATTTACTATTCATCTCGGGAATTTACTATTCACCGGTTACTATTCAAAATTTTACTATTCACCATTTTCAAGTCGAAGTAATATTCGAGAACGTATTTCAAAAATACTATTCACGAAACACTATTCATTCCGGAGAAAATCACTATTCTAGTTTCACTATTCATCATTTATCGTAAACTAGGTTTACGAGAATCGAATTCAGCGTAACCTTAATGGTTTAGCTGAATTCATGAACAATCATCATGGACATTTCATATAGACTAGGTTTAGTCTACATATCATTAGCATCATTATCATCATATTAGTTCATGCATGGTTTTGTATTTCACATTAAACGATAACTTCTTATTAAATAAACGCTATCGCGTAATTAATTATTTTGAACATTTGATCCGATACTTCCAAAAATTATTCCGATATATTTTTATACTCATATTAAGATTATAGAAATAATATTATGAGTTTACCCAGTGTTTTAAATTTATTTTGTATATAAATTGTTATATTTATATAATTACTACGGTTTTAGTAAAAACTACACGATAATTATTACTTCACTCAAATTTTTCAAGAAATGTATTTTTATAATTTTTATGACTTCAATATATTTTATTTTGACCAGTTAAAATATATTTTTAGTTAACGCTACCCTACAAGCTCAAATATTTACACAAGTTACCACTTATTCCTAATTAACTACACATTTACTCAACATTAAAACACTTGATTATTACTTAATGCATCTAGTCCTTTTTTTATGTGTGTCGATAAGATGGATGACTCATGCTTCAAATTTGCAAAATATCTAATTAAACTACACATATATCATTTAATACTACACTTTACTCATACATATAAAAAATACTAAGTGTAAAATTTAAAACACTCTCTTCTCTTCATCCCCATTGAACCGGCCACACCATAGAGACCAAGGAGGATCAACAAAATTTTTCAAGTCAAGTTTATTACA
Source organism: Chrysanthemum lavandulifolium (assembly GCA_022545495.1). Taxonomy (NCBI): domain Eukaryota; kingdom Viridiplantae; phylum Streptophyta; class Magnoliopsida; order Asterales; family Asteraceae; genus Chrysanthemum; species Chrysanthemum lavandulifolium. The sequence goes on along the minus strand of CM040245.1, from coordinate 240,720,731 downwards.
CTCTAGTTACACTCTTAGTATAAGTTTTGAAATAAAAACCTAGGGTGTTAGGATTAAACCTTTATTCACTTCACCTCATCAAGTTACTAGTAAGCATCTCATATTCATGTTCATCTTTCATATTTATTTTGTGTTCATTTCATCATATTTATGAAAAACATGCAAGTCATATTGATGTTTATACCACTTTTAATGTCTTTAAGTGTTATATATATATTTATCATCTTATAATTACTCCTTGAAATATATCACTTTTGGTGATGTCCAGGAACCCATGACACTCTAAGAAGGTGTATGGTAGGATTAGAATAGCTTCGGAGTTGTTTTGAATTGGTTAGAATAGGTTTGGCGCGAAAACCTAATTTCGACAAGTTTACTTAAGGTCTGTCCATATTTTTGAAATCTGGAATTTTCGACAGTGGATAAAAACTTTTGGCCTAGATATTTAGAAAATATATTTTAAAACGAAAACGTGGTCGCTTGAACGGGTTAAAACGGAGTTATAACGAAGAAAATATGAATTTTTCAAGTTTGACGACGAAAACTATAAAAATCAGAAAATTCAGCATGTTACGTCCACTTTGTACGAGTCAAAAATGAGGATTAGGCGTTATGAAATGTGTCGACTTATCAAAAATATATTAGTATACTATGATACGAAGCTAAGGACAAAATTTGGAGAACTAATTTGGAGAACAAATTTGGAGAGCAAATTTGGAGAACAAATTTGGAGAACAAATTGGAGAACTAATTTGGAGAACTAATTTGGAGTACTTTTTCTTATAAAATGATGTCTTCTAGTAGAAGTAAGTTTGCCTAGCATATTTTCCAAAATGTCCAACCGTTAGTCAAGCGGAGTTGTAATGAATAAAATACGGTCACTTAAACTTTTTGAAAACCACCCTTAAACGACATTTTGGACAAAAGTACCATACTTAACCTATATTTTTTTTCTCCATGATCGAGACCTCTAGGATGAAAACTTAAATGCTGAAACTTTGAGATAATGATACAAACTTCCCAAAACCGTTGAGTTCGTTTCCTAACACTCGACGTACACCATTTTACGACTAGCTTTTCGAGGCTATTTAGTCACTTTCATGAATTTTTCAAATGACATTATTTTTACGACGAAAAGTTATAAGTTCATAATAAAGCATTAAATAACCGTTGTAGGATGTCATTTTGATGTAAATACTTGTAAAGTAATGTATAAAGTGTCAAGACGTTATAAGATTATTTTTCGACGATAAGTGTTATTTTTCAAAAGTGTACAAGTGGTATAGATATCATATGAATTGGCATGCATCGCATTACATCATGACTTATATTAGGACATATCATTCATAATAGGTCACGGTCAGAGGTTGCGCCTCATTTCAGTATTGCCATTATATCATCATAATCATTGCAACAGGTGAGTTTCATAGCCCCTAATTTTATACGTTTTGAATTACTTTTGGGGAGATACATGCTCAAACTGTTTTCATTTACTTTCATAAGTACTTTAAACTCTTACGGATTATCGTGAGTTTCGTAGCCCCTACTTTTGTATGTTTTGAACTATTTTGGGGGAGATACATGCTTAACTATTTTTCACAAGTACTTTAGATTTTTAAGTATAACTTCTATATCAATTGTTCTTGTTTGCGTGCTATAGTTCTACGTTGAATAATGTGCTATGTCAGTTGACTACTGATACATTGAGTCATGTACTATTGATTATGTGCTATAGTTCTACATCGAATAAAGTGCTATGTCAGTTGACTACTGATACATTGAGTCATGTACTATTGATTATTTGCTATGGTTCTACGTCGAGTTAGGTACTATTGTGAATTCATTTGACATCACGTGCTTGAACATAAACTATACACATTTTGGCGGTGGGTTGTGAACAAACAAAGTTGCAAGTTTTGTATGGGCGGAACTTGGAACCGAGTGGATTTACAATGCCTTTCTCGCATAAACGATTTTGAAAGGTTTTTCATTTCAACACAAACTCTATGAACTCACTCAACCTTTGTGTTGACACTTTTAGCATGTTTTATCTCGTGTTTCTAAGGCATTCACTTCATGGCATGCATATGGACATATCATAGAGTCGCAGTGACGACGCGTCACACATGGGATTTATGCACTTTAAAAACATCGTTTGGCTTGTATCAAATTTATTTCGTACATATTGATTTTCATTTGGGACCTATACTTTGTAATCTCGATTGTTTTAATAAATCAAACGATGTGTTTTCCAAATGACACTTTAGGTCGCTCAATATAACTATAACTTTGATGTTATGATGATCATCCCCAGAATTCCATTTCACGCAAAACATGTAATTTGGGGTGTGATGATTGGTATCGAGCTTGGTTATAGAGAACTAGGTTGCATCATTGACCCTAGACTATAACTACATCATCATAGCATCTCATCATATCACTATAAGTGCATACTCATTATGCATGCGGGTTTATGACTTAACACCAAACATCATATGAGTTGATTAGTCCAAGCATTGCATAGTTACTCCTAAATTATACATAGCCTGATTACCTATGTCTAATTCAGGAAGAATCATGCAATGAAGGGAGTAGTAGGCTTATATGTGTAAGCAATTCTATGACCGAGCCAAATTTTCAAAAGACCCGTTACTCAAACCAATTTAGCCTAATCTCAAGACAGTTCTCGTTTGATGAGTTGTAAGATTAAGTAAAAATTGGTTACCTAAATGTCTTTTGAGGGTTTTGCTCGAGAATGGGAAAGTTTGCCACATCAAACCCTAAACCGGAGAGACCAACACAAACTGAATTCAGGGACTGAATTCCTTTTTGGGTGGGCGAATGTGACAACTCGTAATTTCAAGTCATTTTACAAACTTTGAAAATTTACTATTCATCTCGGGAATTTACTATTCACCGGTTACTATTCACCGTTTTCGAAGTCGAAGTAATATTCTGAGAACGATTTCAAAAATTACTATTCACGAAACACTACTCATTCCGGAGAAAATCACTATTCAAGTTTCACTATTCATCATTTATCGTAAACTAGGTTTACGAGAATCGATCAGCGTAACCTTAATGGTTTAGTGCGAATTCATGAACAATCATCATGGACATTTCATATAGACTAGGTTTAGTCTACATATCATTAGCATCATTATCATCATATTAGTTCATGCATGGTTTTGTATTTCACATTAAACGCATAACTTCTTATTAAATAAACGCTATCGCGTAATTAATTATTTTGAACATTTGATCCGATACTTCCAAAAATTATCCCGATATATTTTTATACTCATATTAAGATTATAGAAATAATATTATGAGTTTACCCAGTGTTTTAAATTTATTTTGTATATAAATTGTTATATTTATATAATTACGACGGTTTTCGTAAAAACTACACGATAATTATTACTTCACTCAAATTTTGCAAGAAATGTATTTTTATAATTTTTATGACTTCAATATATTTTATTTTGACCAGTTAAAATATATTTTTAGTTAACGCTACCCTACAAGCTCAAATATTTACACAAGTTACCACTTATTCCTAATTAACTACACATTTACTCAACATTAAAACACTTGATTATTACTTAATGCATCTAGTCCTTTTTTTTTATGTGTGTCGACAAGATGGATGACTCATGCTTCAAATTTGCAAAATATCTAATTAAACTACACATATACCATTTAATACTACACTTTACTCATACATATCAAAAATACTAAGTGTAAAATTTAAAACACTCTCTTCTCTTCATCCCCATTGAACCAGCCACACCATAGAGACCAAGGAGGATCACCAAAATTTTTCAAGTCAAGTTTATTACACTCTAGTTACACTCTTAGTATAGGTTTTGAAATAAAAACCTAGGGTGTTAGGATTAAACATTTGTTCACTTCACCTCATCAAGTTACTAGTAAGCATCTCATATTCATGTTCATCTTTCATATTTATTTTGTGTTCATTTCATCATATTTAAGAAAAACATGCAAGTCATATTGATGTTTATACCACTTTTTAATGTCTTTAAGTGTTATATATATATTTATCATCTTATAATTACTCCTTGAAATATATCACTTTTGGTGATGTCTAGGAACCCATGACACCCTAAGAAGGTGTATGGTAGGATTAGAATAGCTTCGGAGTTGTTTTGAATTGGTTAGAATAGGTTTGGTGCGAGAAAAACTCATTTCGACAAGTTTACTTAAGGGTCTGTCCATATTTTTGAAATATAGCATATTTTCCAAAATGTTCAACCGTTCGTCAAGCGGAGTTGTAATGAATAAAATACGGTCACTTAAACTTTGCCGAAAACCACCCTTAAACGACATTTTGGACAAAAGTACCATACTTAACCTATATTTTTTTTCTCCATGATCGAGACCTCTAGGATGAAAACTTAAATGCTGAAACTTTGAGATAATGATACAAGCTTCCCAAAACCGTTGAGTTCGTTTCCTAACACTCGACGTGCACCATTTTATGACTAGCTTTTCGAGGCTATTTAGTCACTTTCATGAATTTTTCAAATGACATTATTTTTACGACGAAAAGTTATAAGTTCATAATAAATCATTAAATAACCGTTGTAGGATGTCATTTTGACGTAAATACTTGTAAAGTAATGTATAAAGTGTCAAGACGTTATAAGATTATTTTTCGACGATAAGTGTTATTTTTCAAAAGTGTACAAGTGCTATAGATATCATATGAATTGGCATGCATCGCATTACATCATGACTTATATTAGGACATATCATTCATAATAGGTCACGGTCAGAGGTTGCGCCTCATTTCAGTATTGCCATTATATCATCATAATCATTGCAACAGGTGAGTTTCATAGCCCCTACTTTTATACGTTTTGAATTACTTTTGGGGGAGATACATGCTCAAACTATTTTCATTTACTTTCATAAGTACTTTAAACTCTTACGGATATCGTGAGTTTCGTAGCCCCTACTTTTGTATGTTTTGAACTATTTTGGGGGAGATACATGCTTAACTATTTTTTACAAGTACTTTAGATTTTTAAGTATAACTTCTATATCAATTGTTCTTGTTTGCGTGCTATAGTTCTACGTTGAATAATGTGCTATGTCAGTTGACTACTGATACATTGAGTCATGTACTATTGATTATGTGCTATAGTTCTACGTCGAATAAAGTGCTATGTCAGTTGACTACTGATACATTGAGTCATGTACTATTGATTATGTGCTATGGTTCTACGCCGAGTTAGGTACTATTGTGAATTCATTTGACATCACGTGCTTGAACATAAACTATACACATTTTGGCAGTGGGTTGTGAACACACTAGTTGCAAGTTTTGTATGGGCGGAACTTGGAACTGAGTGGATTTACAATGCCTTTGCTGCATAAACGATTTTGAAAGGTTTTTCATTTCAACACAAACTCTATGAACTCACTCAACCTTTGTGTTGACACTTTTAGCATGTTTTATCTCGGTATCTAAGGCATTCACTTCATGGCATGCATATGGACATATCATAGAGTCGTGGTGACGACACACACACATGGGATTTATGCACTTTAAAAACATCGTTTGGCTTGAATCAAATTTATTTCCGTACATTTTGATTTTCATTTGGGACCTATACTTTGTAATCTCTGATTTTTTTAATAAATCAAACGATGTGTTTTTCAAATGACACTTTAGGTCGTTCAATATAACTATAACTTTGATGCTATGACAGTCATCCCCTAGGAATTCCATTCCGATGAAAAACATGTAATTTGGGGGTGTGACAGCTTCCGCTGAATCTTATGATGTGCCCACTTCTGCATAAAATCTTCCTCGAACTGACCCGCATCAACTACTAAATAGATAAGAAAGTTTGACCGAATTTACTATATTACCTTTAATTGAGCGAGAAGTGAAACTGGGACCTCAAATGAAATGCTAAATTAGGGGTGTTCATTGGTTCGGTTATCGGGTTGTTTGGTTTATTCGGTTCAGTTAGTTCGGTAAATTTCTTTTTCTAAGTATAACTGAAAACCGAACTGAACCGAATTCAACTTGATTAAACCGAATTACAATAACCCGAATAACATAATTTTTAATTATTTATTCATTTATTTATATAGATTTTTAGGGGGGAAAAAAACCTTCAAGCTTAAAAATGTTATATTTTTAGTATGAAAGAGTTTTAATAGTTTTTTATATATAAACATATATATTTATCGGAATTCGGTTTAAATTGATAAAACCATAACCGATCCAAAAACCGGATATTTAATTAGGTTCGGTTCGTTACAAGTTCAGTTCAGTTATTTTCGGTTCATTTCGATTTCAATTTTCGATTTATTCGGGTATTACCCAAACCATGAACACCCCTATGCTAAATACAAAGTCTCTAATCTTTTAAATTGTACAATGATGACTCTGCATAAATTGTCATACCTTAATCATCGTTGTATAAAATAATAGTCATTTTAAACTTTGTTTTTGAGAAATGTGTCTTTATTCATATAAATAACATCTTTGTAGTTTTATGCATTGAATGTAAATTTTGGCTCCATAAAAACTTGGGGCCACAAAATTCTGGGCGTGGGTGGTCGGTCACCCTAGAGAACGGCCCTGGATGTAGTGGCAGACGCACAAATTTGTCATATGGTATGCACTTTTATATAGAAATTTGAAATGGGTATGCACTTAGTGTTAAACTTTGAAATATGTACAGAAAAAAATCGTTTTTACACTAGTTATGACGTTTTTTAGGTATGCACATGCCTTACATATGTCCGCCCCTGGATAATAGCATGCACCGAACCTCATTGTTACAATTTTGACATAATCCTGTTACAACTGATAGACAGTAAACCACAACATATATTGAAAAAGGTTTCTGGCGATATGATGAATGAGTATGTTTGATATATTGACAGAGCAAAGTAATTTACAAGAAAGATTTGGATAAAACAAATGAAATCATATTTGTTCATGGTATCAAGAAGTGTACAAATATATGAATATAAAATCTTTATCTACAGAACTAACAATAAGTAACAAAAGAATGAGCTATAATATCACAGTTATGTGCATTACAAGACACTGATTTTAGCTCTAGCATGACCTTGACACACCGGGAACTGCTCGGTGATGCCCAAATGTGCCATCAGTAGCCAAACATGAGTCAAAAACTCGCCCCCTTTCCTAAGCTGTTGCTCGTGGTGAAATCCTCTACAGTGAGTAGCAGCATAAGCTAAGATCTCGATCCATACTTGACTCATGACCTTCCACATACGCTCTTTTTCCATCTTTTTCAAAGATAACGCGAGCCTGCAACCATCAAACAGTGCAGATTTGCATCGGTCCCCCTTCACTTTACTAGGCAAGACTTCAAGAGAATCAACTTCCAGCAGCTTTAGACATGCTTCAACTTTTTCGGTAATAAGACCTTTTTCTTTGAAAAAACGCATTGCTTCAGCACAGGTGTCGCGATATCTGATCATGCCAATACCTATTGGCAACATAACTGGGTATGTCACAAGAAGATACATCAGATAGTCAGATATGTGCTTGCTTTCAGTACGACATATATCGATATCAGAACCATCTTGATTGCCAACATCTGAATGATAGCAAAGAGTGGTAGCAATGTGCCATATAAGAATGCTTTGATCAAATTCAACTTTACTGATACTCCATAGAAGAGCGTCACACTCATTCTTTTGTAGCGAAAAACTACCTTTATGAGTACATAACTCTTTCAGATTGAAGTTGACAACCATATACTCGTGAAACTGAGAGAAAATTAATTCTTTTAGGTTGTCAGAAACTTTGTTGTATGTCTTGTAACGATGCTGTTCGCGAACCTTATCTATTTTTAAAAATATCTGAGTTTTTAAGAAACAAGCGGGTCTCTCGTTAAGGGCAACACTTAGCAGGTCAAACTGTGCAATGGAACCGGACCACCTTTGTTTGTTCGGTTGCTTTAAGAATGGGAATATTAGGATTTTTCGAGTGAGGTTTCGTTGGATCAACCAATGATCAGTCCAATCAGAGCGGAGCATGGTTATTACCGCAAAGATATCCATTATCAATGCAGTACCGATTAAAAGGTATGTAAGGATGATGTCGATAAAGTGGTGATCGTCGATTTTACAAATAAAATGGAAGCCCAAAGGTACTAGAAGAAGGACAAAAATGCTAGTAATGCGAAACAAAAGCCCGTTAAATGTATAAACCACATTAGCCTTGGTGTAAAGCATGTCAAACGCAAATCCAAGCTCAATCGCAACAGCACGGAATGCATTGCTTGATTCAAGATGGCGGAAGTAGGATTGACTACTATCTCTATCCTCAAACGTAAGGATGAGATCAACAAAAAGCCGTTTGAATGTTTGAAATAGATTATAAGCTTCAGATATTTCTTTACCTTCTTCAGGATATAAATGATTAATTGACTGTAAGGGAGAGCTCAGCGACCTCCTCCACGTTTACATCAAATCCCTGTGACTTTTTTAGCAGGAAATCCTCCAGAAACTTAGGATAATCGGGACCTGCGTCTGGAGGGCCAAGCAACGAGTCACGAAGGTTGTCAGTGTTTGCTAACCGTAGAGCTTTAATACGTTCATAACACTTGATGAAACCGGCTATGTAAACCAGTAAGCTTAGTTTAGGGAGATCAGAACAGCCTGGCCAGGACAGCAATAGGATATAAAGAGCTACTGCAAACTGAAACACAATCTCAACAAAGTGTCTTAATGAAAGCTCGTTATCTTCTAACGCAAAGGCTGTAATAGAATCTGGACCACCTAGGTGAAGGAGGAGAAAAGGTGCCCAAAAAGACATGAGTTCACTTGTGTTTTGTTTGTAAGTATCTTCTGAACTGAAATGAGAAGTGTTGCTGCATACGTCTAAGGCGGTTCGGGTAATAACACCAAGCGCTGCTGATGCAACAGCTAATGCTAATAAGTAGGAAAACCAGAGAGCCATTCTAACTCGTGTTCTTGGATTGTATTTCCGAACATTTCCTAGTAGACTTAAGGTGATCTGTGAAACAAGGCTGATCACAATAAGTCCACGTAGGGCCCACTCGTTCCACATATGCTTAACGTCATCTGGTACCACTTGGAATAGCTTTCTGTGTTCTGAAAGTGTAATCAAACCTATAACTGGAAAGAAGTCAAAAGAAATTAGACATAAGCTGAAAGATAGATAAAAAAGAGGAAACAAAACAGAACATTAACACATCTTCCTTATAATTAAGTTCGTTACCATATGCCAATTCGATAATCTAGCATAAATGGTACGTTTAACACAAAAAAAGAAAAAAATAACAGAACATTTATATAGAGAGCAAATTTTAAGATTTACCAATGGACATCATCTTCCTTCCAGATTCTTAATTAAAGTGGATGTAATTGGTTTTGTGCTTGCAGTAGAAACTGATATGGCTTGGATATTCAGTTTATCAGTTATATATGCAAAGAGCATATGTTGTGGTTCCTGAATTAGTGGGAAAAATCATTACAATTTCTTGGTAAATACGAGAATATCTCGAAATGGAATGTCAACTTTCCCTGGAGATATAATCGTTATTCAAACCGACAAAGACAAACAGAGAATCATACACGCAAACAAAGGTGTGGGTTGGTGGTGATGTGGTCCTAATGAGTTCCTTTTTTTAACTTGCAAAAATTTAGTTTCTCTAACTTACTAGAATTAGATCATGTCATTCTACAAAAGTCTACTATCTTGTAAATTTCTTCCTAAGTACATCTAGTTGACTTAACCAATTAAGATATCAATCTTATTGCTTGAAGTTTCTTGAACTCAGGTTGAACATTTTAGACACGAAAGCATCAATTTCCTCGTATATTATATGAAATTACCAGTTAAAATGAATGAAACTTCACTTGATAAACTGCATTAATAAGCAAATGCGAAACTATGTTCAATATGTGCAGTGTGCTACAATTTGATCATGTTGGGTTGATGGGCCTAATAGTAGATATAGAAGCACTTAAAAGACTGATTCTTAAATTTCTTAACAAAATATGTCTCCATAAAAGTTGGATTTCCTCCATTGTCGGTGAATTCATAATTCACTTTCGATTATACTTGCAAGCTACTTTTGGGTGTTGCAATTTTTGTACTTTCCATCACTAAATTATCTTAAAAATACTTGTATGTAAAGCTAACGCTTTCATGGGAGCTCTGTTTATCTAGTGGCACTTGGCACATGATGATTGTACTTCCAGAAGCATAGCCAAACAAGCATATATGCTGGGATCAATTATGAATTTTTTTGATTGTGGGTCGCAAGAGTCTGTATTTTGTCTCAATGTGTGTCACTTCTTCCTGTTTTGTACTTGTAAACACCCTATATGGGTTACACAAAATGAAACTCAAGCTAGGTACATGCAAACGTATGAAACTCAAGCTCCTCTGCATACCACATCTAAGTAATGTCAGGTAGCAAAACTCGAGTATGCTAGCATTATAAGGGTGTGTAATAGCTGTTTCCTATAAAGGTTTATTGGTTATTTGTTTCTAATATTTTCCTAGAAATTTTAAGTTTTGTTAGAGGAAGACATAGGATCTGATAAAATAACTCATATCCATCTGTCTGTTATGTTAAAATTACCAATGTTAATCATCAACTAGCATATTTGTTTCGATGATGCTCTCACATTGTCTCTTTAAGAATGCATATTAGCCTACATAACAGTCAACCATATCTAGTCCTGGCATTTCTCCCAACTAGCAAGTTACAAAAAGATAAGCTTAATGAAGAGCTGCAAAACTGGACTACATAAATATATGATCAGTAAACTATGTTGGAAATGTATATATTTACAAACATGTGAATGTCCGGATTCAAACTCGTGACCACGGGATTGCACACATTAGCGAATGAGAATTAAAGTTAATAATTAATGTTTATGTTTACGGTTAATTATTGCACATTAAGTCCGGTTAACGATCGTTAAGTATTTAACGGAAAAATGACTAACGACCGTTAAATGAAAAGAGAAGGGACTAGTAATGGAAAGACTTGAAAAAGTTATGGGTTTCTTTTGGGCTTGTCCTATGGCCGGCCAAGGGAATGGGTTTTCAACCCAAGCCCTAACTTGTTCCCAACGTTTTCCATCTACTATATAAACAAGGCTAGGTTCTAGGGTTTCTCACAACTTGTGCATTGAATTAACCCTAGATCTCTCCTCCCCTCTCTCTTGTCCCTATTTCGGCCGAACACCCCTTGTAAGGGAGTTTGGTTTCGTTTTTCCTTAAAACGAGGACTTGTGTTAGATCTAGCAATCGCTTGATTCGTTGGTTAATTCGTGTGTACAAGAACGTGGTTGTAAGACACTATTCTTACACTAATTGGTTTGAGTTGTAGAACGGTAAGGGACAACTCTTTAAACCACTTCTTTGGTTTGCTCAAGAGCTCGACATTCGCAAGAGAGTACGTTACGCATACTTTCGATTAATTATTTATTTGTTATGATCTTTAGTCTTCATTGTGTACTCTTGATGTTTACATGTTTATTGTATGTTAAATATATTATAAACTCAACAGTGGCATCACGAGCCTTGTATAACAAGTAATTAATTACTGAAACACCTAAATAAAATAAACATGTTGTGTTATTATTTGTATGCGTAGATCTAGGGTTTGCAAAACCTAAACCCTAATTTATTAGGGGGGACGTTTTTTTGGTACCCTAATTAGGGTTTTGTAAACTAAAGTTTTAATTGGATTAGAAACCCTAGGATGCATGCAACTTTATGTGTATTGCGTAACTCTGTATAATTGCATTAATTGTTAAGTGTAATTTATGTCCATGATAATTACATGCATGTTTTATCATGGATCTGCTTTTATTGTATGTATTTCTTGTTTAAGTGATATACACTAAATTCTGATAGATCTAAAATTGGAGAAGACCTCAATCATTATTAATTTAATCAATTATGTGCTATGTGGTATGTATTTAATTTTGACTTACGCAATCGATGAATCGATGCATGTGGCTCACCTTGTACATAGATGAAAATGGGTGAAAATCTTAATTAAATATATGCATATTGACAAATCGAGAATTGATTATTAATAGGATTTATCAAAACGTTTGCATGTGGCTATTTGATATGCATGACTTATTTTTTGTTATACATTCATTGTTTATTTGTTTATTTTTTCAAATACTTGCTTGTTTGTTATGTGTAACAATGGTATTTTTACAAGAAAAATAAACTGACATAAAAAATGGTGAAACATGTATTTTAAGCATAGTAATCATAATAGTTTAATTGATTGGTGACTTTGGTACAAATGGTCTGAACGGCTCACCCATAAGAATGAACTATAAAGGGGTTAATAAAGAAGTGCGCACAGTCACACTGAAAGGATGTCTAAGGTTGTGCTTTAGCGCGTATCTGGTCCTCTGCCCTCTGTAAATTCGAATGGAGCTACTTAGTAAGCCATATAATGTGCAAGCTCATCTTAAGGGAGAATTAGTTTTAATTCCATGCGCCACTTCGGTGGCAATTATCCGAAACACTAAGTGTTTACACTTATGCAAAAGTACGATATAATGGATGATAATTAACACTAAATTCCTTGATTGGTGAATCCAATACCTCAATTAAAGTTTGATGATGAAAAGCTTATACATTAAAACAAGATATAAATGTTTTAATAAAAACTATGCTACAAAGATGAATGCATGACATTTTTGTACATATTTGATTTGATATCAAAAAATTATTACCCTTTAATTTAAGTTATATGCCATCCAATGAAACGGAAAGACCTGAGATTACCATTTATTTGCGTGAGAACGTGACTTAGATTGTAATCAAAGGGTAAAATGTCCACGTGTCGTGAGAACGGGCATGGACGATTTTGCAGTTTCTTAAGTTGGACAACTTAATTGAGTTAGGCGGTGAGCGGCAACTCGAGGCATAAGATGGGATAAAACATGTTTACATGGCAATTGAAATTGGCTATATGTAAATCCCATAAATCTAGGAATTGCAATTGATATTGGCAATTGAGCAAAAGCTCTACCATTTTGTATAAGGTTCATCACTAGCGGATCAACGACGTGATGAAATTATGACAATTTGGATCCTAGTTTTCAATAATAATTAATTGGTTATATGAATATGAACCTTGGGTATTAATACCGAATTTCTAAAATTCACAAAAGACCAAAATAACCCTACAATTAAAAGTATGAAAAAATTTATTTCAAAAGAATACCAAGTAAGCTATGTAAATTCAGAGAATTTTAAGAAATATTCCACATGACCTAAATAAATATTAAACACTTTGTAAAGGTAATTTTTATAGTTTATGATTTTATAAAAATTAGTTTTGTATTTTCATAATTACCGAATATATTTAATTAACTTTATAAAAGAAATAAAACTAAATACAAGCCCAATATAAGTTATATTATTAAAAGACCATTTAATCCAAGTCCAATACATATTAGAGCCCACAAGAAAAATAGAAACTCAAGTATAAATACATATATTCGGTTCCTATAACTCATTATTGCCGATTAAACCCTAAACCGACCTAAAAACCTCTCACAAGTCGACTTCCAGTTTCCAGAGGTTGGGACCATTTTTCTTGGACGAGATTCAAGGTTTAGAAGGTGGGAAAAATAGTGTTTGAGTTCCAGAGTTGCTGTGGTAATCGTTGGGAGTTTTCGAGTGGATTAGGGTTTCGACAAAGTGGTGTTTTGTGCTTCTTCTTGTTCTATCGATTCAAGCACATAAAGGGTATGTTCCTAATGTTATTCTCAGTCCTATAAGTCGTATATAACACATAAAAAGTAGCCATGCATGATTTATATGTCGTATGAAATTATTTGAAACCTAAAACCCTAAAAAGCGTATGTAATTAACGATTGAGCTTATAATATTTTTAGAGATCATGAATCTATTTTTCCAGAAGTTAGTATATGTTTTAAGACCTGAATAAAATACATGTCCAAGGATTTGAAGCTTGTGTAAATTGTTTTGGGTTTTTCTTGATTCGAAAAGCATTAAAAGGAAAGGTTTATAAAAGGAGCGATTAGGGTTTTGTATAAACTAGGGTTTCCTTATAATCATGGAAGGTAATTAATGAAGTGGTAATGATGAGCTAATGATTGGTGTAACTTAGGTTTAGGGCTTGCTTTTGAATTTTGCCCTAATCGGTTCTAAATAAAAAAAGGTTTGGGTTGGTTTTGTAATTTATGAAACTTAGAGGTTATTTTTGAAAAACAGTAAAATACATGTACTAAACGTATAAAATAAGTGTGGGGGCTAAACGTGTGATTTTGGATACTTAGAAGGTTATTCGAATGGTTATTTAACTTAAAGGGTATGTTTTGTAAATTCTAAAATCTTTGGGCTAAAAGTGTAAAATATGAAAATAGAAGGTTAGATCGTATAATTAAAGATGTTAAAGGTGAAACATGTAATGTTGAGTAACTATGGGTCAACATGTGTAAATGAAATTCGTAAGGACATGCGTGAGTTGAGTTAATTTCCGTTTGAGTTTTCGTACGTTCTAGGTCAATGTGGAAATCATTAAAGGAAGTAACATGTTAATTGAATGCGTAATAAATGATGTTAAAAGTATGGAAACCCTAGAACCTAAATGGGAATGATTAGGGTTAAAAGCTAGGTATGTAATTTCGTTATTTCATGTGAGTTATAAATTATGTAAACTACTTTGAAAGAGAGTCTTAAAATCCGTCTTTGATATTTGTAAACCCTATGATAAGAATAATGATCATATACGCTCTTAAAGAAGATATTTATCATATTAAACCCATACGTTTGGCTAATTAATAATTGAAACCCTAAAACGTTGGAATTCCGTCTGTCACTAAAAATGGGAATGATCTGACAACTCTAAAAGTATTAATGAGATTAATCCGTTATACTAATAAGTATTAAATAAATCATAATCCGTGTAGATTCGTTGAGGGAGACGCGACGTTACTTCTTCATATTCCTACATTCGTTTCTTTTCTCTCATTGCCTTAAGGTACGGATATTCGACCTTTTCAAGAAGGTCCCTCATGTTTTTCTTCTTGGTCATTCTCTTATGCTTATTAGGATTTCCTAAACCTTTGCTATGAACCCTGTTCTGAATGTTTGATTTGTTACTTATCTGAACTTATGATCTAGTGAACTATGCCGTATCTGATGTGAACTTTATGATTATGAAGACTTTGATATGTGTAATTGATGAACTTTGCTATATTTGAATATGAACCTTATGATAAGATGTTATCTGATAAGTGATATGAAATCTTAATGATGATGTATGATCTGTGTCATTTATGATAATTTGTTTGACCTAAGTTAGTTTGACACCCGAGCCAAATATAACTAGTCATGGGGTTCCATGTCCGTATCGATGATGCACCTCGATATGACTCTAGGCGAGTAGAGTGATGTTCTGCCACGTCCCTTATCCGTTATTTGTTATGAGCTCAAGTATATGTTATGGCCAATATTTGTCTGTGGGGCGTATGGATGCATCCTAGATCTGTTTTGTTATCCGATATGATTTGTCTGGTGAATGATGTCGTGTGCAATACGCGTCTTCACAACTTCTGGGAGCTAGCTACTCCAAATTATTTGCTGAGATTATTTCTCTATATATGTATGATGTATCGGATATGATATGTTCTGGGCTCGAGGTAGTTAACTAAATATGTATTTGTTATTTCTATGATCAGTATTCTGATATGATTTGGTATGTTGATGCTTATGATTATGTGTTCGACTTAATATATGTTCTGTTATATGTTTATGCTTTTGTATGTTTGTGTGACTATCGTCTGCTATGCTAGGATATGTTTAACCTGATTTAATATGATTCATATGCTGTCATCTGATGTTATGTTAGTTATTGTTATGTGAAATAGTTGAGCTGTGGGATGAATGTGTTAGTGTTTTATTGCCTATGTGACCGCCATGTTAAGTTACGCTTATGCTAATATTTGATCCGGGAAATGATTCAATTTATGATGCCCGGTGCATTAACTTGATAATTGCTATGCTATGTCTTTTGCTTATTAATTATAGTTATCGCTATGTTCTATTTGTTTGTGTGACCGCCATGACTTGTCGATAAATTCACCGCTCAATATTGCATTAAGTACATTAATTGTTGATTAATTGATTTGTATGAATGCCATGTTTACTTTGCTAGAAACCTATTTCCGTTAGTTTTGAGACTTTCCGTTTGGCTTATATGTAATCTGTTATTTTGATATGCTATGTGTTTTGGTTGTTCGATGTGTTTGTGTATGTGTCTTTAATGTGCTTTGTGATGTCTATTTGTTACGTGGTTGTTTGGATTTACGTATATTTGTGCTTCCGAGAATCTCGAAAGATCCTTCGTCATTATTTCATTTTATTTTCGTTATTCGTATATTTGTTTTGTTTTAGTTTTGTTTCATTATATCCGCTCACTGGGCTTTGTAAGCTCACCAGCACTTTTCTTTTCTGCTGCGGTATTTAGCATTCAAGATGAGCTTATGGGATAGCCGATCCGGGTTGAGAGTAGAGCTGAGAGCAAGACTTTGACCATAGAGATCTTAGATTTATTTTGAAGTTTTATCTATTTATGTTTTCTTTTTGGATATTTTGTAAAGGCTTCCGCCATTGTACATTAGTTAAAGTTCTGATGTGAAACCGTATTGTGATATCTTTACCCTTGTCGGGTTGGGGTGTTACAATTTATGGTATCAGAGCTCTAGGTTTTAGGACCCTTAGAGCTTAGGCTATGACCTGTGAGAAGTGGGTAGATTTAGGATTTTCCTTTCTGCGTACTTCTTTGCGTACCCTATCATATTTAAGTTTTGCTGATAGTTGGAATTTCTTTTAGATGGTTATTCCCCGTCGCGCTAGTTCATCTGATAGGAATAATCGAGGACCGGCTAGGCAACATAAGGAGAAGACGAAGTGGGCCTTTATCATTGCTAAGGGCTGCACGAGGTATGGTAAAGTGAAGCGGACGAATAAGAGGATAAAAGTTCCGGCCTATATGTGGCCATGCACTATCGAGGAGAAGCTGACCCTGAGGACCATTGACGGAGAGGTGGTGGAAGAATATGAAACCAAGGTTGTTGACAACGAAGGTTTCACTACTAGATATCCTGGGAGGTGTCCCAAGTTCGTTGAGGATGAAGAAGTAGGACGAGTTGAGAGTCGCGATCTGTATGCCTTCGTGGATCGTGTGCAGGAGGAGGAAGAGAGGAAGCGTAAAGGTGGCTTTGCTAGTGGTTTACTACCACAGCCTGAAGGACACAAGAACGGATGGATAAGCGAGGAGGAGGAGGAAGAAGAGGAACCCAAGGAAGAGTACGAGGTGGAGTCGGAAACGGAGTCTACGGCTACTAGTAGGTTCAACCCGACACGAGAATAGGGATTTTTGTTTCCGATTTGTTACTCTCTTTATGAGAATTTTCTGACGTTTGATTTTGAGCTAGATGCTTTTGTTTTCATCTGACGTTTGAATCTAGGATTTTTTTTTGGTTTTGTTTTGGAAGATCATCTTGAGACGATTCTGCGAATTTTGTTTGATTAATGGAATAAACAAAATTGATAATATAGTTCCTGTTCGTTGTTTTCTTTCTGATAGATTCGTTAAGTTTCCGTTAGTCCTCATAAGTTTCGTCTGCTATTCGTTTTCTTGGTGATGTTGTTTAATTCCCGGTTGAATGAAGCATGGCCTTCATGGTGGTATACTCATGTGTATCTGGTTTGTTATTATATGTTACTTGCTTTATGTAGGTTATCTGTATGTGGTATGTGTTGTTTTGATATTAGTTATGTGTTTTGTCATGACCTGAGACCGAATATAATGACAATAAGAACTTGTTATGTGATGCAAGTATTATGACGCTTTGATCAACGTAATAATACCGAGATCACATAATCGAACTTATTGAAGGTATCTGACGTCGGGAAATGCCTGTGATTGATGTGTGTAGAGACTTTGATTGGTATCTCGTTATTTGGAGATTTTCATGTTCGCTTGAATTCGTATCTATTTGTGCGATTTTAAATCGATATTTGTTTCATATAAGTTTTGTACGCTTAGAATCCGAAGTTGTTATGACATGTACGAACCTCTAGATTGCTATGATCACCTTAACCCTATATGTTTCCCCATATTTCTGCGACTATTGAGGCCGATAGGATTTATTCCGTCTATGCATTTGATGTCCTCATCATTTGATATCTGAATAAGTTAGAAATTATCGTTTGATTTTCTGCGTCTCATCTGTTCTCCGCCATTATTCTAATAAGTAAATAATTATCTATTATAAGTATTTGACTATTTATTTGATTTACGAATAAGTATGAGATTGAATATTCGATAAGAAATTCATTTGTTTCGAGATAAGATTAACGTCCGTTATATTCTAGAAATTTTGAAACCGATTCGTTCTACGTTACGTTTCGCCTTGTCCAATTTCGAGGACGAAATTTTCTTTTAGAGGGGAAGAATTGTAATACCTGAATTTCTAAAATTCACAAAAAGACCAAAATAACCCTACAATTAAAAGTATGAAAATTTTATTTCAAAAGAATACCAAGTAAGCTATGTAAATTCAGAGAATTTTAAGAAATATTCCACATGACCTAAATAAATATTAAACACTTTGTAAAGGTAATTTTTATAGTTTATGATTTTATAAAAATTAGTTTTGTATTTTCATAATTACCGAATATATTTAATTAACTTTATAAAAGAAATAAAACTAAATACAAGCCCAATATAAGTTATATTATTAAAAGACCATTTAATCCAAGTCCAATACATATTAGAGCCCACAAGAAAAATAGAAACTCAAGTATAAATACATATATTCGGTTCCTATAACTCATTATTGCCGATTAAACCCTAAACCGACCTAAAAACCTCTCACAAGTCGACTTCCAGTTTCCAGAGGTTGGGACCATTTTTCTTGGACGAGATTCAAGGTTTAGAAGGTGGGAAAAATAGTGTTTGAGTTCCAGAGTTGCTGTGGTAATCGTTGGGAGTTTTCGAGTGGATTAGGGTTTCGACAAAGTGGTAGTTTTGTGCTTCTTTTGTTCTATCGATTCAAGCACATAAAGGGTATGTTCCTAAT
Source organism: Chrysanthemum lavandulifolium (assembly GCA_022545495.1). NCBI lineage: Eukaryota > Viridiplantae > Streptophyta > Magnoliopsida > Asterales > Asteraceae > Chrysanthemum > Chrysanthemum lavandulifolium. Next base: position 240,701,576 of record CM040245.1, on the reverse strand, counting down.
GTTATTATCAGTCCTATAAGTCGTATATAACACATAAAAAGTAGCCATGCATGATTTATATGTCGTATGAAATTATTTGAAACCTAAAACCCTAAAAAGCGTATGTAATTAACGATTGAGCTTATAATATTTTTAGAGATCATGAATCTATTTTTCCAGAAGTTAGTATATGTTTTAAGACCTGAATAAAATACATGTCCAAGGATTTGAAGCTTGTGTAAATTGTTTTGGGTTTTTCTTGATTCGAAAAGCATTAAAAGGAAAGGTTTATAAAAGGAGCGATTAGGGTTTTGTATAAACTAGGGTTTCCTTATAATCATGGAAGGTAATTAATGAAGTGGTAATGATGAGCTAATGATTGGTGTAACTTAGGTTTAGGGCTTGCTTTTGAATTTTGACCTAATCGGTTCTAAATAAAAAGGTTTGGGTTGGTTTTGTAATTTATGAAACTTAGAGGTTATTTTGAAAACAGTAAAATACATGTACTAAACGTATAAAATAAGTGTGGGGGCTAAACGTGTGATTTTGGATACTTAGAAGGTTATTCGAATGGTTATTTAACTTAAAGGGTATGTTTTGTAAATTCTAAAATCTTTGGGCTAAAAGTGTAAAATATGAAAATAGAAGGTTAGATCGTATAATTAAAGATGTTAAAGGTACAACATGTAATTTTGGGTAACTATGGGTCAACATGTGTAAATGAAATTGTAAGGACATGCGTGAGTTGAGTTAATTTCGTTTGAGTTTTCGACGTTCTAGGTCAATGTGGAAATCATTAAAGGAAGTAACATGTTAATTGAATGCGTAATAAATGATGTTAAAAGTATGGAAACCCTAGAACCTAAATGGGAATGATTAGGGTTAAAAGCTAGGTATGTAATTTCGTTATTTCATGTGAGTTATAAATTATGTAAACTACTTTGAAAGAGAGTCTTAAAATCCGTCTTTGATATTTGTAAACCCTATGATAAGAATAATGATCATATACGCTCTTAAAGAAGATATTTATCATATTAAACCCATACGTTTGGCTAATTAATAATTGAAACCCTAAAACGTGGGAATTCCGTCTGTCACTAAAAATGGGAATGATCTGACAACTCTAAAAGTATTAATGAGATTAATCCGTTATACTAATAAGTATTAAATAAATCATAATCCGTGTAGATTCGTTGAGGGAGACGCGACGTTACTTCTTCATATTCCTACATTCGTTTCTTTTCTCTCATTGCCTTAAGGTACGGATATTCTGACCTTTTCAAGAAAGGTCCTCATGTTTCCCTTCTTGGTCATTCTCTTATGCTTATTAGGATTTCCTATGCCATTGCTATGAACCACATTACGAATGTTTGATTTGTTACTTATCCGAACTTATGATCTAGTGAACTATGCCATATCTGATGTGAACTTTATGATTATGAAGACTTTGATATGTGTAATTGATGAACTTTGCTATATTTGAATATGAACCTTATGATAAGATGTTATCTGATAAGTGATATGAAATCTTTATGATGATGTATGATCCGTGTCATTTATGACAATTTGTTTGACCTAAGTTAGTTTGACACCCGAGCCAAATATAACTAGTCATGGGGTTCCATGTCCGTATCGTTGATGCACCTCGATATGACTCTAGGGCGATAGAGTGATGTTCGCCACGTCCCTTATCCGTTATTTGTTATGAGCTCAAGTATATGTTATGGCCAATATTTGTGCGTGGGCGTATGGATGCATCCTAGATCATTTTGTTATCCGATATGATTTGTCCGGTGAATGATGTAGGTGCAATACGCGTCTTCACAACTTCGGGAGCTAGCTACTCCAAATTATTTCTTGAGATTATTTCTATATATGTATGATGTATCGGATATGATATGTTCGGCTCGAGGTAGTTAACTAAATATGTATTTGTTATTTCTATGATCGATTCGATATGATTTGGTATGTTGATGCTTATGATTATGTGTTCGACTTAATATATGTTACGTTATATGTTTATGCTTTTGTATGTTTGTGTGACTATAAATGCGCTATGCTAGGATATGTTTAACCTGATTTAATATGATTCATATGCTGTCATCTGATGTTATGTTAGTTATTGTTATGTGAAATAGTTGAGCTGTGGGATGAATGTGTTAGTGTTTTATTGCCTATGTGACCTGCCATGTTAAGTTCTGCTTATGCTAATATTTGATCTTGGAAATGATTCAATTTATGATGCCTGGTCTGTTAACTTGATAATTGCTATGCTATGTCTTTTGCTTATTAATTATAGTTGTCTGCTATGTTCTATTTGTTTGTGTGACTGCCATGACTTGTCTGATAAATTCCGCTGCTTCAATATTGCATTAAGTACATTAATTGTTGATTAATTGATTTGTATGAATGCCATGTTTACTTTGCTAGAAACTGTTTCCGTTAGTTTTGAGACTTTCCGTTTGGCTTATATGTAATCTGTTATTTTGATATGCTATGTGTTTTGGTTGTTCTGATGTGTTTGTGTATGTGTCTTTAATGTGCTTTGTGATGTCTATTTGTTACGTGGTTGTGGTTGTTTGGATTCGTTATTTGTTTTGTTATATTTGTGCTTCGGTATTAAGCATTCAAGATAAGCTTATGGGAATCGATCCGAAGATCCTTCGATCATTATTTCATTTTATTTTATGTTATTGGATATATTTGTTTTGTTTTAGTTTTGTTGAAACCATTTATATCCTTGTCGGGTTGGGGTGGGCTTTTTGTAAGGCTCGACCCTAATTTCAATGATTGGTATTTCACTTTTCCTTCGTGTTGCAAAGGGTATTTAGCATTCAAGATGAGCTTATGGGATAGCGTGTCGATGCCGGGGGTTGAGAGTAGAGTAGAGAGCAAGACTTTGACCATATAGATCTTAGATTTATTTTGAAGTTTTATCTATTTATGTTTTCTTTTGGATATTTTGTAAAGGCTTCCGCCATTGTTACAATTAGTTAAAGTTCGATGTGAAACAGGTGGTAGGGTGATATCTTTACCCTTGAAAGGAAAAGGTTGGGGTGTTACATAAGAAGAACCCTAAGCGGAACTGTCCAATTTATACGAATGAGTGCCTTGAATAAAAATAAGATGGTGCCTAGCTCATCGGTATTTTTATGTTTGAATTATTTTCTTTCCTCATAATCAAAATTCTGGATATATGATACGGGATGTGGTACTCACATCCGTAATACATCGCAGGACTTAGAGGGCAAAGAAGTTGACACGTGAGAGAGATACTTGTGCGTTGGAAATGGAAAGCGCGAGATGTCGAATCCATAGGGACTTTTGATTTAGTGTTGCCTTGGGTTTAATTTTCGAACTAAATAATTGTCATTATACACCCTCCATTGTTAGGGGTGTTATTTCGATTCTTTGTTAAAAGATATTGGTTTTGTGCACACTTTTACCGATTATGGAATTTCGGTTTCTTTAAATAATGTTTTTACTTTAATGCAATTCCTATGCTTGGTGTGTTTGAAATTGATTTGGATGGTTGTATATCCAATGAAAATAATCCGTTGTATAGCATTAGCAATAAGAAGAGCAAGTCGAATGTGACTCTTCTTATCTTTGGCATTGTCGCTTGCCCATATAGGCAAGAAACGCATGGAAAAGCCGCAACACGATGGGCTTTACAAGCGGTCAATGATGAATCATTTGACAAATGCGAGTCTTGCATAGATAGGAAGATGACAAGAAAACCTTTTTCACCACAAGTGGAAAGGGCTTCGATCTACTTGGATTGATACACACGATGTGTGTGGTCCACTTAGACATGTGTCAAAGCGTGGTGCTTCCTACTACTTAACCTTTACGGATGATTTCATCGTTATGGTTATGTTTATTTACTTAAACATAAACATGAAGTCTTTGAAACATTTATGGTTTTCAAAAGTGAAGTAGAATTACAACTTGGAAAGAAGATTAAAGCTCTTCGATCCGATAAAGGTGGTGAGTATATAAGTCAAGAGTTCAAAGATTACTTAGGCGAGTGTGGAATTATCCAAAGAACTCACATCTCCTTATACTCCACAACAAAATGGTGTATCGAAAGGAGAAATCGTACCTTACTTGACATGGTACGATCAATGTTTGAACTTCGACTCTTCCTTTTACTTTTTGGGATTATGCCCTTGAGGCGCTATTCGCATTTTGAATATGGTTCCAACGAAGAAGGTTGTTAAAACTCCATACGAAATATTGACTACAAAAGCTCCCAACTTTTCTTACTTAAAGGTGCGGGGATGTGAGCGTTTGTTAAACGTGACACACCGATAAGCTCAAGCGGATCATTAAGTGTATCTTTGTAGGATACCCTAAGGAAACTATGGGTTACTTCTTTTACTACCCGGTGAGAATAAAGTCATTGTGGCTAGGTATGGAGATTTCCTTGAAAGGAATCTCATATCTTAAGAACTCGGTGGGAGAGTATATGATCCGGAATATGATCAAGAAGATACAACACCTTCGAAATACTAGCCAACTTCAAGAAGAACACGAAAGCTTAGGTGCTCCTCCCGAAGTTGTTCCCATTCGTGAGGTGCGAAAGGACTATACGTGCACTGACCGTCTATGTCTTAACGTAGAGGTGGAGGAAAATATGGTTGGGAATCTTAATGAACACGCTTAACTATAAGGTCGCCATGGTGATCACGAAAAGGATAAATGGCGATTGCTATGAATGGGGAAATGCAATCCATGAAAGATAATGATGTCTGGATTGAAGTTGACCTTCCTCCCAATGCTAAAGTCGTTGGAAGTAAGTGGATCTTCAAAAATAAAACTGACATGGATGGCAATGTACACACCTACAAGGCTCGTCTAGTGGCTAAAGGTTTTACTCAAACTTATGGCATTGACTACGAGGAGACATTGTATCATGTAGCGGACATAAGAGCTATTAGGATTCTCATAGCTATAGCTGCACACTATGACTATGAGATTTGGCAAATGGATGTCAAAACCGCTTTTCTGAATGGCCGTCTAGATGAAGACATCTATATGGCACAGCCGGAGGGTTTGTGAATCCATTATTTCCTAACCGTGTATGCAAGCTTAAGAGGTCCATTTATGGACTGAAGCAAGCATCAAGGCAATGGAATAAAAGATTCGATGGAGAAATCAAAAGTTTTGGATTTACTCGAATCTTGATGAGCCATGTGTATATCACAAAGCTAGTGGGAGTCGTGTTACTTTCCTTGTTACGTATGTCGATGACATATTAATCATGGAAATCATATACCAAGTCCGAATGAGGTGAAAGCCTATCTTGGTAAATGTTTTTGATGAAGGACTTAGGGAAACAAGATATATACTCGGAATCAAGATCTATAGGGATAGATCAAGGCGGCTAATGGTTTAAGCCAAAGTGCTTACATTGACAAAATATTGAAGAGATTCAATATAGAAAATTCCAAGAAGGATTTTTGCCAATGCAAGTAAATCATGGTTTGAGCGACCAAGGCGTGCTTCAACACCTACCGAGGTGGCGGCGTATGAAGAAAGTTCCTTATGCTTGGTGTAGGATCTATCATGTATGCGGTATGATGCACAAGGCACGATGTGGCGTTTGCTCAAAACTTAACCGATCGGTATCAACGTAATCCGGTGAAATTCATGGATGGCATTAAGCATATTCTCAAGTACCTTAGGGCTACAAGAGATATGTTCATAGTGTATGGAAATCACAAGCGAGCATGCATTACAGTTCTTTGCGATGCATCACGGAAATGTGACAAAGATGATACGAAGTCTCAAGCGGGTTACATTTTGTCATCAATGGAGGTCTTGTAGATTGGAAGAGTAAGAAGCAGACAACACTTGCGATGTCTCGCTATAGAAAGTGATTACATAGCGGCATCCGAGGCTACCATGGAAGCTGTTTGGATAAGGAAGTTTGTTTGGGGCTTGGTGTTATGTCGTCGATTGAAAATCCTATTAAAGTATATTGTGACAATTCTGCGCAATAACTTTTGCCCATGAACCTAGAGTCATGAAGGGCACGAAACTATCCTGACAATATCACTATGTTTGAGAGCAAGTCGAGATAGGTGAAATTGAGTTGCTCAAAGTTCACAGATGATAACCTAGCGGATCCGTTAACGAAGGCCTTACACGGTGAAAAACTTAATCATTTGTCTGATAAGTTTGGACTTCGTTTAGCTAGTAGTTTCATGCCCATATGTGACTAAGTATTTTAGATAAAAGGATATTGTAAACATTATTATTGAAATGAAATAAAGTATTTTGTTATGTTTATTATTCATTTATTGTGATGTTATCCTATATTTGCATGTTTAAATCCTTGAATAACTTAAGTTATTCTAAATAGTCTGTTGTCAATCAATAACATGGGAATGATATTGAATTAAGACAAATCTAAGTATTAGTTAGAATATACTTGAAAGTATATTGATGCGTAGCATGACTAATTTCAGATGATATTCAATGAATTGAGTATAGGACTTATCCCACCCACATGATGATACTTTATGGATCTTTGTCATTAAGTATATCATGGATATTTATCCTCTGACTTGAGATACAAGAGATATGTCATGGATGTAGTGCAATTTTGTGAAGCAATCTAATGCTATACGTGAATGGTAGTTATAAGGGTTGTTTTCGTAAGTGTTGAAATTTATGAATCCCGCTTGTAGTCAAAATGGGATTTGTTTCCTTCAAATTTATTTTGAAGTATAATACTCTTGGGCCCCTCGTAGGGTTGTTAAGATGTTTGCATGGCCATGCCCAAGGTCTTTGGAATATGTTCGGAAGAATTGGTAATCTTAATCAATCACATAAAACGAGAAAGAATAGTTAATTAAGAAATGAGTGAGATCCATATTCTTATTAACATGGTATTAGAAACAAAGGATGAATATGATGATGAATCATCAAACTTGGTTTTCTCGAGAAAACCATACACGAGTTGTACCGGGGCATTGGCGTGTTGCTAGACGCTAACCAATGTCATTTCACGCTTTGTAAACATATCTAAGTGGGAGCGGTTGGAAATGTATATATTTACAAACATGTGAATTTCGGATTCGAACTCGTGACCACGGATTGCACACATTAGCGAATGAGAATTAAAGTTAATAATTAATTTTTATGTTTACGATTAATTATTGCACATTAAGTCCGGTCAACGATCGTTAAGTATTTAACGGAAAAATGACTAACGACCGTTAAATGAAAAGAGAAGGGACTAGTAATGGAAAGACTTGAAAAAGTTATGGGTTTCTTTTGGGCTTGTCCTATGGCCGGCCAAGGGAATGGGTTTTCAACCCAAGCCCTAACTTGTTCCCAAAGTTTTCCATCTACTATATAAACAAGGCTAGGTTCTAGGGTTTCTCACAACTTGTGCATTGAATTAACCCTAGATCTCTCCTCTCTCTCTCTTGTCCCTATTTCGGCCGAACACCCCTTGTAAGGGAGTTTGGTTTCGTTTTTCCTTAAAACGAGGACTTGTGTTAGATCTAGCAATCGCTTGATTCGTTGGTTAATTCGTGTGTACAAGAACGTGGTTGTAAGACACTATTCTTACACCAATTGGTTTGAGTTGTAGAACGGTAAGGGACAACTCTTTAAACCACTTCTTTGGTTTGCTCAAGAGATCTGACATTCGCAAGAGGTACGTTACGCATACTTTCAGTTAATTATTTATTTGTTATGATCTTTAGTCTTCCGTTGTGTACTCTTAATGTTTACATGTTTATTGTATGTTAAATATATTATAAACTTAACAAACTATACCTCAACTGACAGGCAAGTACGTAGTCTCGACAAGCATGGTCGATAATCTTTTCCAGAGATGTAAACTGCAACAAGGATTATAATCTGCCAGTATAAAATAATTGGAACTTCAAAACATAACACATGGTTCTTTACTGTAAGTACAAATTGGCAGGTAGCAAAATCGGACAAGTTGACGAGTGATAGCTACCAAACAGTTTGCCAATATAATAGTCAATGATTTCTACTGACATACTCCATTCTAACGAACACCGTGTACACTCCATGAAAAGTTCATGTTGCAAAACCATCGTTGTGGTTTGGCCAAATTGCATCTTGTGATCCTAGTGGTTTTGAAACTCCATGAGAAAGTTTCAAGTTTATTTTTCTTTATTGGCGGTGAAACGACTAAAATCTCCATGTGTTCTTCCCCTATGAAGTTTATTTACTTTTAAATAAAAATTAAAGAACAAAGAATTTTCCTACCACCCCGCTTGGCTATCACAAGAAGCACGACCTGTAAAGGTTTTCAGTTAGACTAACCACGACTAGCAGGAGAGTACAATGATATCCATATCAGGTACTTGCTCTGTTTATCCATATGGTGTTTGTCCCATGTACAAAGAAGGTGGAGAACAAGGATAAGGGAAAGGAAATCTTGGAAAAGGAGCGGCGGTCAATACTCGTCTATGGTAGTATATTGGCGCCGAGTAATCATTTGAACCAAAGTCAACACCACATCTGTGCCCCTCTTGAATGTGCAATTACATACTAAATGGTAAAAGACGTATTTTTGGGGAACAAATTAAAAATTACCCGTATTTAAATGGGTCGAAACACATGTAGCATGTCGGGCAGCTACCTCGGTGAATTAAGCCTTCGTTATGCGTGCAAGTGTAAGGATCAAAGAAGAACATTTTTAGCAATCAGAACATATGTCAAGGTTTTCCAGCAAAGATGTCATTGCTTTAACACGATAAGTGTCACCAAAGACATAAACAGCAAAAAGGTTTATTATCTTACTGTACACATAGCCACTTAAAAACGCAAGAATCTATTCTTAATCCGTTCTAAAATCCAAAAAAAAACTACAAACAGGCTGTAGAGTTATAGCTAACGACAAGTTGCTGGTATAATAGTAAATCATGCATTTCATCAAACACAATGGTGAATGTCTCCTACAAAAAAGCTCTTTATCTAAACCAAAGACATGGATTTATCAAAGATTATTGAATAAAACGACCAAATAAAAGTTTTTTATTGGACTACCATGACCAGTCGATAGGGTTGCTGTCTTGAGGCGCAACGCCACCAAAAAGCTGATATCAGCTCTTATAGCCGCATAAACCCCTGGGTCTCTGACACTCACAACCCATTTGAAGTCTGGCCACTTTCCTCTCTTATTTTGTGCTCAGCTGCCCGAACATTTTCTCTTACAGATTTCATATATCCTTTCTCAAGAGGTCTATGCCTAGAACAAAATAAATATACCCTAGACAAACATCCTTTCCATCTAATTGAAAGGGATGAACATCCTTTCTTTTGGCCGCACCATTACCCATATCACTCCCTTGGAAGAATAGACAAACCCTAACTTTTTTCACAGGGTTGTGAGAATTTTAGATCTAGGTATAGTGATTGTTTTAGGGCCGTATCAAGAGGAATCCCAATTATTTTCGTTTTATTTTTTTTAATAGGATTTTGTTTTTTGTATTTAATCTAAACCCCGGCTGTCAAAACATAAAATATATATGTTGAGTTGACATCCCCAAAATTACTCTACACCCTCTAGTACCCATTCTCAACTACCATATACAAATTCACAAATCTTCTTCAGGGAATCTTTAATATGAGCTTCAAAAAGAGCACAAATACTATATTAACCTTCAGCAATAAATCTTTTGACTTTCTTTTGCTTCTCTCTGTTACACATTCCCCAAAGATTCCAAGCTACTACTTTCAAATCTGAACCATCCTCATTTAGTAACTCAATGTTCATTCCATTCACTTCGTCTGCTAGTATATTCATTTTGTTGGCGTATGTACATGAGATACCGAGCCGAAGGGTCCTAAATCATTCGGCGAATGCACGAAGTAACTTAGACCAAGCAGACTCCAAGAGAACATAGGCTGAAGGGCTCAACACAACCCTTCGGTGTAACGGCTAAATGGCGTCACCAATCATAAAGGGAAGGGAATCTTAAGTCAGAATCCCTGCCCTGATACAGGCAGAAGCCAAACAGGGTAAGTCAACCTCCCGTCCGAAAAGGTCGCCCTCATCACATGTGACCCTCGGGTAAGGACAAGACTTCTCATCTATAAAAGGAGAGAAATCACTGCATCTAGGTTAACTCTCTTTACCCTACTTTTACACACAATAATTCTAACATCATATTCTCATTCTCACGCCGGAGCTTGGTCTAGGGATAAAACCCTAGGCGAGGCTAACGCGTGCTTTCTTTGTGTAAACAGATCTGAAGAACCTTAATCCGAAAAGCTGGACGAAGGGTCAGCCGAAGGATATTTGCTTGTTTAGGTGAAGACATATTTTTACCTCAACAAATTGGCGCCATCCGTGGGACCGTTATTCAAACTACTAAGACTAGTCAATGACGGGCCCCTCAACCGAAACACCATCCGGAGATAACCCTACCAACCTAGAAGAACAAATACTAAGCCACATCACATCACTAAAAGCCCTAATAAAAGAACACAACACCAAAGGAAACAGCCCTTTAAAGCCTCTACGGATCAACTTTGGTGATGAAACAGAGGAACCGACCAAGGAGGTGGAAAAAGAAAAAGATCCAAAAGGGAAAGGCATCGAAGAAGAAGATCTGCAGAAACCATACAAGGACGCCCCCAGGTGTCCATTCACCCAACGGATCATAGAGTTCGCAGGTCCGAAGCATGAACTACCAAAGAATATCAGACTCTACGATGGATCCACAAATCCGGACGATCACATCACTCGCTTCTCAGGGGCAGCCAATCACGGTGGATGGTAGATGCCTGTATGGTGCTGGATGTTTCAGCAAACTTTGGACGGGTCAGCAAGAGGCTGGTTTGATCGCCTGCCCAACGGAAGCATAAACAGCTGGGAGGAACTCCGGGAGGGTTTCCTCGAAAGATTCGCGCTCAGAAGGAAGTGTCTCAAGGATCCCATGGAAATCACAAAAATCATACGGAAAGCCCACGAAACGTTACCAGAATTCAAGGAAAGATGGACTGACGAGGCTAGTTACATCGGGGGTACCGAAGGTGATGCAAATATCATCTTTCATAAATGGAAGCAAATGCCCGGAGTTGGTGAAGCGTTTTTCGGACAAGATCCCAAAAACCGTAACTGAGATGATGAATAGGGTGGACGACTTCGTGCGCTCCGAAGAGGCCTATAACACCACGGAACTCCCCAGAGGAGAACTAAACCAAAAATCACACGCTGCTGCACAATACCAGGACCGATCCCCCCCGAATCTCATACTACTCAGACAGACGGAGAGGAGACCGAAGAATGGAACATCGACCCCGTGGTCAATCTGCCCCTTCTTACCCAGCAAGGTCAGATAATCCCCGAGGTGAATATAGGAGAAACAATTACAGAAATGACACCCGCCCAATAGACCTAAGTCTCCTCACAAAGCCTTCGAAAGAAATCTTAGCAACAGAGCTCCAGTTGAAGCTACCACCCCCCCCCCCCACCTCTAAAAGGTGCACCAAGAAGGGAAAACTTGGACAAGTTCTGCGATTACCATGGGGAGAAAGGCCACCTCACCAATGATTGCTACCACCTCAAGGAGCAACTGAAGACAACCTTGGAAACAGTCAAGCTAGATCACCTCCTAAAGGACGTTAGACAAAGAGGTAGGAACCCCCCAAGAGACAATCCGCCCGGCAGAGGGAGGATTATCAACATGGTTCACGGTAGAGGAAAAGATAGGAAAAGAAAGACCACCAACCAAGAGGAGGATTGGATGAACGTTCCCATAGCTTTCCCCCCGGTGTTACCCGGAGATGTACCAGAAGAGCCGTTGATAGTCGAGGCAGATGTCGAAGGATATACAGTCAGAAGGATTTATGTTGATCAAGGAGCAGCCGTAGAGGTGATGTACGAACACTGCTTTCAAAATCTATGCCCATCGATCAAAGCAAAGCTGAGAGAAACACACACACCACTAGTAGGATTCTCAGGCGAAGCAATCAACCCCTTGGAAAGATCGATCGGAATGTTTGTTTTGGAAATGATGGTTTAATTCGCCGAGTAGTAATGACGTTTACGGTGATAAGATCCCCCTCTCCCTATAACATCATACTAGGACGATCAGGCATCAGAGAACTGAGGGCCATTCCCTCCACCATTCACTCCATGATGAAGTTCCCAACACCGAGGGGAATCGCCACCCTCGTCACCAGATCGGTCATAATTTCTGAATGTAGAAGATTGGAAAAACAGTTCTTCGAGGAAGGGTCAAGAGGTAAGAAACCAAAACACACAGCAGAAGTAGAAGAGCTCCGCGGAGTGACAGAAAAAGTGATGATCAACCCAAAATTTCCTCAGCAACTGGTCATCATTGGATGCAACTTTTCCAGGGAATGTAGGAGGCAGCTGATCAAGTTATTGAAAAACAACAAAGATGTTTTCGCATGGCAACCGGCCGACATGACAGGGGTACCTCGGCGAATCATAAACTGCAAGTTAAACGTCAATATGCACGATAGGCCGATCGCCCAGAAGAAGAGAACATTTTTCGCTGAGAAAAACTGAGCAATCAACACCAAAGTAGAAGAATGGCTGAAAGTAGGGATTGTCCGGTCGGTAATATACCCCACATGGATTTACAACCCAGTGCTGGTAAAAAAGCCGGACGGAACATGGAGAATGTGCATGGATTTCAAGAGCATCAATGCTTCCTCTCCAAAAGATTATTACCCCCTCCTAGAGATTGATTGGAAGATAGAGTCCGTGATGGGATATAAGTACAAGTGTTTTCTCGATGCGTATAAAGGATACCATCAAGTACAAATGGCAAAAGAAGACGAGGAGAAAACGGCCTTCTACACGGAACACGGAACCTTTTGTTATACCAAAATGCCCTTCGGTCTAAGAAACACCGGGGCAACGTATTAAAGGTTGGTCGACTCTACATTCAAAAGAAAAATTGGTAGGAATTTGGAAGTGTACGTAGACGACATGGTAATCAAGAGTAGGAGTGAAATGGAGTTATTGGCAGACATAGCGGAAACGTTTGATAATCTCCGGGGGATCAACATGAAACTTAACCCAAAAAAGTGCTCATTTGGAGTTGAAGAGGGAAAGTTTCTCGGGTACTTGGTGACGTCCGAAGGGATAAGAGCAAATCCCAAGAAAACAAAGGCGATAGCTGACATGCAGTCACCCAAAACACTCAAGGAGATGCAGAGCCTCAGTGGGAAATTGGCCGCCATGAATAGGTTCCTTTCACGGTCTGCAGAAAAAGCCTTACCATTTTTCAATACATTAAAGAACATAAAAAAAGAAAACCAGAGCGAATACAGGTGGAGTGAGCAAGCCAAAGAGGCATTTCAGAAGATGAAGAATATAATTCTGGAGTTACCCAACCTAACCGCCCCGGTGGCAGAAGAGGATCTGTTCGTATATTTAGCGACGGCCAAGGAAGCCATAAGCGCTGTACTGATGGTGGAAAGGAAGGGAAAGCAAATGCCAGTGCACTATGTTAGTAGAACATTGCACGAGGCCGAACGGAATTACGCTCCTCTAGAGAAATTGGCTTTAGCTCTGTTGCACTGTTCTAGAAGACTAAGAAGGTATTTTGAGGCCCACCCAATCAAAGTAATCACAGACCAACCCATTCGGGATGTGTTGAACAAGCCTGAATCCTCAAGAAAGCTGATGAAGTATGCAATGGAGTTGGGAGCATACAAAATTACCTACATCCCAAGACAGGCGGTCAAAGGCCAAGTCTTGGCAGACTTCATTAACGAGATACTAGTTAGAAAGGAAGGAGGAAACCGGGGAAAGAACAAGGAGATATGTGACATCTCCACCGGTGAGGAAGAATGGACATTGTTCACCGACGGGGCATCCAACAAAATGGGCGCCGGAGCAGACAGAATATACATATGCTCTTCGGCTAAACTTCCCCATGACCAACAACAAGGCGGAATATGAAGCATTACTAGCCGGTCTAAGAATCGCAAAGGATATGAAAGTCCAAGTTTTAAATGCTAAAGTAGATTCGAATCTGGTATCAAGCCAAATCAACAGAGAGTTCACCACTTACAAGGAGAGCATGGCGAAGTACCTGGAAAAAGCAAAGGAATACATTGGATGTTTCAAACGGTTTCGAATACAGAACATTCCTAGAGCACAAAACCAGAAGGCTGATATACTAAGCAAACTAGCGTCGGTTGCTTTCGATCATTTAACCAAGGAAATACTCGTGGAGGTATTGGAAACGCCTTCAACAGAAGAAGAAATAATCGGAGCAATAGTGGAGGAGGAAGATGTAACACCCCCAATTTCGAGATACGCAGCGGAATTCAAACTGGGTGTTACTTCATGGCACAATAGTCATAACAATAGAAAACGAACTCTAATGGAGTCGTTTTAAAAGGTTTATCATTCAATTTATATAAATATAAGAGTTTGCAAAGATGAGGTCTCAAATGGTTCCAAGTTTACATAAATAAGTTTAAATAGGTTTTTGAATGATAATAAAATTTATAGCCTTCTTGAGTATTCGTGCTCCTCCGTGCTAGCTTCCGACATTATGGACATGAAATACATGCTTAAAACTATCAACACAAAGGTTGAGTGAAATTCATAGAGTTTAGAAAATCAGTTGAACACAATATTCGTAACGTGAGGTAATTAGTCTCACGTTCATAGTTTAGAAAAACAAAACAGATATTATTGCACTAAGCTCATGACACCTAAACGTTAAGAGCTTATCAATCGCAATTGATATAATAGTAACAGTTGCCCTAATAGGTAATTTACCAATTAACCTATGGATCTTCAAATATAGTGCGTTTGTTTACCGGACTTGGTCAAACAAACGGGATTTGTCAATCCCAATAGCTATCCACATTATTCGCGTTCACCCGCAAGTGATTAATGGTTCATGATAATAGGGACTTAAGATTGGCAATATTGGTACTTAGTGCAAATAATACATTCAAGTATAATTTCAAAGCAATTGTTTGGTTTAAAATAAAACATGTATTTCCCCCAAGGGTTTATAAAACATTTAAGTAATAACAAGTGGGGCTATGAACTCACAGTAGTGATCAACAGCGGAGTGTAACGATATAATGTTTATCAACGATAGAGTATGACAAGATCACGTTCTTTAACGATTACCTAAGAAAGCATAGTATTCGTGTTTTAGTATAGTGTACGATATAAGTGTACAAGTATATGTAGTTAGTTGGCTTATGATGTTGTACATGAATCCTTGAGTTAAAGTATTCCTTAAATGTTGTTTGGCTATCAAAATCAAGAGGTCGTGAAGTAGTTTAGCATAACATTTATTATGTATAAATGTTATTCA
This sequence comes from Chrysanthemum lavandulifolium, assembly GCA_022545495.1. Classification (NCBI taxonomy): domain Eukaryota; kingdom Viridiplantae; phylum Streptophyta; class Magnoliopsida; order Asterales; family Asteraceae; genus Chrysanthemum; species Chrysanthemum lavandulifolium. The sequence continues at coordinate 240,686,268 of CM040245.1, read as the reverse complement.
CTCAATGAGTGTTGTGATGAAAATAATTACGGCGTGTCATATTATAATGTCATGAAATACAAAGGTTTCAAAAATAGTTTTAAAGTTAATATAAGTTCATAGGTTTAAACAAGAGTTAAGACTTGTGAAACTAGTATTTAGATAGTTTATATGTCATATGGTCATTTATCTAGTTTTGTCAAAGTCTAGTAAAGTTCAATCTAATGAACAAGTTTATGAAACAAGTTTCGGGTTAACAAACCCAAACTAGCCATGCGGCTAAGTTACGGTTAAGCAACTTGAAACAAAAATTACGGTCAAACCTAATGGCTATATTCAAGTTAAAATACCTTGAGACATCAGTTTTGGCTTAACCTTGGCTTTGTTTTGGCCTCAAAGAATCAGTATATCACTTAAGGTTTCTTACTAAGGTTGTTTTCTAGTCAACAACAGGTCAGTTTAGTTTTTGCTATTTTTAGGCTTTTTCGTTCACTTTCTGCTTATGTGCTCCTAAGTTTTTGTAGAAAAAGTCATTCTGAGCAACTTTCGTGTTTTACACTTTTGCTGATTCGGATCAGAAAAAGGGTCAAAATCGTGATTTAAAATCGTATCAGCAAGCTTTTGTTCAAACACTATATTTTCATCTAGTAAAACTAAACTAGGCATAACTTTTTAACCGTAAGTCCTTTTTAAGTGATTCAAAAGCTCAAGTTCATATTTTTATATTCTCTAATAGCTTCTCAAGCTTAATTAAGTCTAAGGTCCAAAGTTAATTTATATCAATAGTCTAATTACAAGTATTTACTTATATTTCATTGCAGATAGTTTGGCTGCACATTCAGTTCTGCCAAAACGACCATAAGTTGAGTTCTACAACTTGTTTTGACATGCGGCTTTCACCAAACTTTAAGTTTAGGTCTTGGATATATTTCATAAAACTGAGTTTCCAGAAATGACCATAACCATGGGCTTTTCCCAAAGGAAGTCTGGTGTGCAAATTTTGACATGTTTTGCCATTTTGGCTCTCATTTACTCATCGGGATGAGTTATGAAGTGCGCCACCCGGAAAAACGACCGTAAGAAATATTTTTAAAAGCCTATCTTATTTCATTAACCTCAAGGTTTACTGAGATAATCGGTTTAATCAATCTTTGGGACTATTTCAGAATTCAAGTTCATAGAATTTACCTAGGACTTGTTTTAGCTTGTTTTTATGATCACAACCTCATGTACAACATCAATCATGCCATATTACATATAATACTTATATAAATTACATCCAATAATTATAGAGATTATTACAATCATATTGAATGATAAGAAAATAAACTCAAATCTTACAAGGATTAGGATGACAAGTTACTAGTACAACAAGAACAATTCAACCCTTAACCCTTCTAATCTCTAATCCTTGTCTTGAATCTTCAACCCAACCTTGGTTTAGCCTTTGTTAATCACTAAATAATCCCCTTTATCTCAGCCCCTAACACCTTGAATAACTCCAAATCTAACCATGGAATCACTAAAACAACACTTGGACTATGTAGAGCTCACTTAGGTCTTCATCTTTCTAATGGAACTTGTTGTGTGAATCAAAGTGGATGATGATGAGTTGGGGAGAGGAATGAACGTCCAAGAGGAGGAAAAGAGAGGTTTTTGGTCACTTTTGCATGTAAAGTGATGAGGATGAAGAGTTGTCTCTTCTAGTGGGGGACAAAGATGGGGTGAGTAAGAGTTGGTGGAATAGGAGAAGGCCATGCGGCCTTGTGGCTAACCATTGCATGCCACCTCAAAAGAGAGGTGGTAGTGTGTGTATTTTGTGCTAGTTATTGTTTTATGAGGTGTAGTTTGGTCCCGGTAATTACTAATGTTAAGCCCTTAAGTCACGAAACTTAAACTAGGTAACGCAAAAATATAATACTCACAAAAATATCTAAACTTATCAATATACTCTAACTAGGTATATTTAATGTGTGATAAGTCTCATAGGGTGAGTCTATGTTGTTAAAACCTAATAACGTAGGTTTTAGTACGCGTCTTACGTAAAAAGTAACATATCTACTTAAAAATGATAGAATAGTAATAGTTCATATAAATTATAATTATTGGTGAAAATAAAGTATTTTGAACATATAGACTTATCGTAGTCTTGTGTTGGTCACAAGGAAGATTACCAGTTACTACCGGTTATCATATTCGCTTTTACATTATGGTAAAAGTCAAATAGTCAAAAAGTCAAAGTCAACTTTAAAAAGTCAAAGGGTAAAATAGTCATGTTACCTTATGAAAAATTACGGGTTGTTACAGAAGAGGAGAATTGGATGTCTCCAATCCTCCAATGCATCACCGAGGGAAAATTGCCGAACGATGAGAACGAAGCAAGAACCCTTCGGATGAAAATCAATCACAATACAATGGAAGACGGGGTATTGTTCAAGAAATCATACTTGGGCCCAATGTTAAGATGTGTGGGCCCGATACAGGCCAATTACGTTGTAAGGGAGGTGCATGAAGGAGCATGTAGAATGCATTCGGGCCCATGATCCGTGGTGGCGAAGTTGATAAGGCAAGGCTACTACTGGCCGACCATGCATAGGGATACCAGAGAGGTCATTCAAAAATGTGAATCCTGCCAGATACACGCTCCGGTACCTAAGTTACCAAAAACCATCATGACCTCCATCATGTCACCCTGGCCTTTCTTTCAGTGGGGAATGGACGTTCTGGGCCCTCTTCCCGAAGCACCCAGAAAAGTAAAGTATGTCATTGTGGCCATCGACTACTTTACAAAATTGATGGAGGGCAAGCCGTTAGCAAAAACTACAGGAAAGGAAGTCATAAAGTTCGTTTGGGAAAATATTGTTTGTCGCTTCGGCTTGCCACACATAATTGTAACAAACAATGGCAGTAATTTCATCCATGACCCCTTCAAGAGCTGGTGTGAAAAGCTAAACATAAAATAGATAAACACCGCGGTAGCACACCCCCAAGCCAATGGTCTAGTAGAAAGGGAAAACAAAAGCCTGATGCATGGTTTCAAGACAAGGCTGGGAAAAAGCAGGGCCGGATGGGTGGACGAACTGCCAAATGTACTATGGGCTCACCGAACATCTCTCAAGACAAGCAACGGCGAAACCCCGTTCAGCCTAACATACGGGAGTGAAGCGGTAATCCTGGCGGAGATAGGGATGCCAACCTTTAGAACAATGATGGTGAAGGAGGAAGGGAGTGAAGAAGAAATCTGTCTAAACCTAGACCTGCTACAAGAAAGGAGGGATTCAGCAGTAGTCGAAGAAGCCGGGTACAAAAAGAAAGTGGAACAATACTACAACCGGCGAGTAAGGGGCGAAAAGTTCAAAGTTGGAGACTTTGTTTACCGGAAGAATGAAGCAAGTAGACAGGAGAATCAAGGGAAATTTGGGCCAAACTAGGAAGGTCCATATCGCATCGTCGAGGCATACGAAAACGGTTCATACAAGCTACAAACAACCGAGGAGAAAGAAGTCCCCCGCACCTGGAACGCAGGGAATTTGAGGAAATGTTTCTTGTAATTTAAGAAAAGCTTTGTAATCCTAAGCCCAAGGGGCAACTAATTGAAACTCTTAATATTTATTAATGAAAAGTATAGCTCCCCGGACGACGGAGGAACAATTTTCCCTATTTACTGTTTACTGAACATAATTATCGAATGACCCCCCCCCCCCCCAGCAGGCTCGCGACCTCCGGGGAAAGATGGTCAATGTTCAAAGATGGTTCATACCCAAAAAGGGTTGCCATGAGAAAAAACCGAACGGTTCATACCCAAAAAGGATTGCCGAGGTACAAAACTAAACGGTTCATACCCAAAAAGGGTTGCCGAGGTGTAAAACTAAATGGTTCATACCCAAAAAGGGTTGCCGAGACATTAAACATAAACGGTTCATACCCAAAAAGGGTTGCCGAGGCATGAAAATTAAATGAACCAAGCCCCGCAAAGGACGGTTGAAAAGAAAAGCCGAACAATCAATGCCAAAGAAGTATAAAGAAGATAACAGCAAGCTAACATTTCATACAAGGAACAAAAACAAGCAAGGTAAAAGTATAATACTCAAATTCCAACACACCAAAAGAGATTCTATTAACCATCAAAGTATCACAAGCATAAAAACAAAATTGCCTCAGCACTACACCATTACAAGTTCCCCAATACATGTTCATGATTAGTACAAGTTATAACACAAAGAAATCAAGCTTCTGTGGTAGGAGGAATTTTATTCCCCCCGTCATCCCTCTTCTCCCCAGCATCTTTCTCAACGACTCCAACCGCATGGCGTGCTGGAGCGGGATCCGGCATGAGAGCCATGACATCTTTGACAGGGCGATGCCAGGAGTTCCGAATTTTATCCACGTAGGGATACTTCTTCACAAAAAGCTCGTCATACGCAGCAAGATACTTAGCAGGTGCTTCCAGGTCCAAATCTTCACTCTCATCTAAAATCTTCTTAACGCTTTCCTCTGTACGACCAATACGTACCCCATCCAACCACCCGGCCATCCCACACAAGCTGAAAAGGACAGCTAACGAAGCCTTTTACTCATGACTGCTGAGAAGACGAGTCACGGCAGTAGGGATGAAGTCTCTGACGAGATTGGACCGAACTATCTCCAAGTTCCCCGCAGTCACAACCAACTCTGTACGCTCATTGTGGAGGACCTCATTCTCTTCTTCCTCATTTTTTAGGGCTCCCCTAGCCTCCATCAACTCTTTCTCTAACCCAGAAATCTTCTCACCTTAAGCCAGGGACAGTTTCAGCCATTCGGCTTTTTTAGCCTCTAAGGTACGCATATGTTTTTTCAAACCCTCCTCCCGGGCAGAACATTCGGCAAGCTCATCCTTCGCAACCTTCAACTCCCCCAACGTCTTACTCAAAAAATCAAAATTCTCTTTAGCAGCAGTCTCGAACCCCTTATGCTCCTCAACCAAATCCTTATGTGCAAGATCAAGATTTTCAAAACGAACAAGCATGTCCGTAAAAGCAAGAGAACCTCTGGCAAAAATTACCCATGACCTCGAGTTGCCGGATCATCATGCTTTGCAAATAGGCCTCTTCGGCAGGGGGAGGCAGATGAACAAGCAAATCCCTATACTTGTCATAACCCTTGACTCTTTCATCCTTCTTAATAGACCATCCTGGCACATAAGTAGCACTAGACGAAGCTTTCTCTCCTTCATCGCCACCCTTATCTTCACAATGCTGAGGAGGAGAAGAAACCTCTACAGGGATACAAACAAAGACGAACAATAAGCATACAAAATAAAAAACATATAAAAATAGAGGGGAAGAAAAGACGAATTACTATTCTCCTGGGGAGCAGGCTGCTCAACAATGCGAGACACCTCATGATCTCCGTCATGGTCTTCCGGGCGCTCATCAGCATTCCCATCAGTATTGGCAACATCCAGATTGTTGCTAGAATGACCCTCCAGATTTTCCTTCTCAACGGTATTGGGGTCATTCGGCAGAGAACCCTCAAGGGGTATAACATTCAACGGTGTAGGATTGGTGGTGAACTCCACATTGACAACAGGTGGTGGACTTTTGTTTCTCCTTTTTTGAGGTTGCCTAGAGCCACCCTCTCCGGCAAGGCGTTTCCGCGACTTTAAACCCCCTGCTTTAGCCTCAGCAGCCCCCCTTTTCTTTTCCTTAGCCTCCAAAACTTTTGGGTCGGCCACCTCGACCCTTTTCATCGCGTCAGACTTGGGTGGAACCGAAGTGCCAACTTCGCTGGGAAGGGTAACATGCATGAGGTGAGCCTGCCCTTGCTCATAACAATCCCCCTAGGTCATAGCCGCCCCCTTACGATACCTCGGCTTGATCAAATAATCAGACATGGTTAAAGCTGCAACACAAAAAAGAAACTATAAGACCATAAGAAACACAAAGTCCTAACTAAATAGATAGAACACAGGCTAAATACCATTCCCCTCGGCATCCTTCAGAGCCGCCTGATAACCTGGATATTTCCAGTTTGCTGATAACCCAACGGCGTACAAAAAACCCGACGGAATCTTTATCAGATCAATTACATTGGCAGACAACAGATCAGCATCTGGTACAAAAAACTCCCCGGTAGGAAAGGGGTCGGAAACATCCGAATCTGGATGCCTCCACGGCATAGCAAAAGAGACAGCCCGACGGTCAATCAAAAAGAACATACGCTTCCAACCTTTCAACCCAGACAAAATCTCCTGAAAGCAAACCCGGCGTTTTTACCGTCCCGCTTGGCAAAAGTGAACCAATGTCCTTGTTTATGTAATTTGTAGAAGGCACGAAAAGGGAGGTTGTAGGAATGATGTGAAGGCTACGACTATATACTTCAAAAAGGGTAACCCTATGTAAACCTATCGGCACTAACTGAGAAATATGAACCTTGTAATAATGAAGAACGTCTAAAAGAAAAGTAGAAAACGGGACGCTAATCCCCCCTTCCATAAAATATTCTAAGTATAAACCTATAACATCGTCTCCTAAATGTCCCATCGTAAAACCGGACGGTGGGAGCCTCGGATGGAGATCAAGGGAAATCCCAAAATTATCTATGGCTCATTGTAACCCCACTTCAGTCATATTCGAGGTGTATTTATCAAGATCAAATTTGGGTTTCGGACGCGACGGACCCTCAGAAGCAGGTCCGGAGTCATGACCGGATGATGAGCCGGACGGTTCTGACATTGTTACCGGAAGGGAATTGAAATAGCCTAAGTTTAAAGTATAAGGAAAACTAGAAAGTACCTGGACATTAGACGAAGAACACAAAAACCGTTCGGCTGAAAAATGCAAAAAACGTGTGGGTGCAGAAATTTTTCGGTGGTAAAAATGAAAGTGACAGCGCTATTTATAGAAAAAAAAAGATAGGTGAAACGTCCCGTCGTGTCAGACGGAGACGTGACATATCAACTCACCACACAAGACGCGTCAGCATCCACGTGGCAACATCCTAGACCACGAAGAAAATCAATGCCTCGTCACACGGAGCATTTATTAATTTTGGTACCATTCAAAAAAAAAAAAAAAAAAAAAAAAAAAAAAAGCGGCGAAGAAGGAAGGAAGCGACACAAAACCCCGGCAAAGACCATCGGGTAACACTCCCAATATCATGTAATTCATACATCAACATGATCTTGGGGGCATGTTAGCGTATGTACACGAGATACCGAGTGAAGGGTCCTAAACCATTCGGCGAATGCGAAGTAACTTAGACCAAGCAGACTCCAAGACAACATAGGCCGAAGGGCTCAACACAACCCTCCGGCGTAATGGCTAAATGGCATCACGAGTCATAAAAGGAAGGCAATCTTAAGTCAGAATCCCTGACCTGATACAGGCAGAAGCCAAACAGGGTAAGTCAACCTCCCGCCCGAAAAGGTCGCCCTCATCACATGTGACCCTCGGGTAAGGACAAGACTTCTCATCTATAAAAGGAGAGAAATCACTGCATCTAGGTTAACTCTATTTAACGCGTGCTTTCTTTGTGTAAACAGATCCGAAGAACCTTAATCCAAAGAGCTGGACGAAGGATCAGCCGAAGGATATTTGCTTGTTTAGGTGAAGACATATTTTTACCTCAACACATTTCCATATCAGTTCCTTCTTCAATAACATTCTCCACACTTTCTGCATCAATCACATACAACTTTTCCCATTTTTCTTTCCAATATTTAATCATATGTTTAGACCATGTCGCAGTGAAATCAACACCAGGTTGTTGTTTGGTTTTCACAAAACTATTAACCACTTCCATGTCTTCTATACTCAAAACATCATTAACATTAGCTATTGTGTTTTCATCAAGGACAGAAAACTTGTTATCACTCCTTCTTAACTCTTCCGATACACTTTTATATACATTCCAAGCTTTCCTAGGACTTTCTTCATTCTCTTGACTCTTCTTCCCCTTATCAGTGTTCATTGTATTGCTTTCCTTGTTGCTTTACTTATTGCTTTCAGTCTACAAAGTCTTCTGTCTGAATTCCATTTGCTTTCTAGTGAATTCCTTCCTAGTATTCCCATTCTTAAACCCTTCTGTTATTTGTTTTTGATTCTGGTGGTCATATTGCTTTCTAATGTTTCCTCTATTATTAACACCATCTTGTTCTTTCCTACCTTCATTAGAGGCTGCATTCTTATTTTTCTTTAATTCTTCTTCACTCCTAGGTCTTACACTACAAGTAGCATTAGAATGACCAAATACCTTGCAGTGTGAGCATTTACGAGGCTTCCAAGCATACTCAACATTAATAAATTTTTTACAATACAGAACTTTTTTATCATCTGTATAGAAAAGTTCATTTTTGTCCTTAAATTCCTTATCAGCATTAATTTCTACCAACACTCTAGCATACCCCAATCTGCTAGTGCCTTCCTTACCCATTCTAGCAGTCATATGGTCCATTATCAATGGCTTACCTATGCTACTAGTCACTGCACTAATCCCCTTAAAATTCCATGCTTCCAGAGGCAAATTAATCAGCTTCACCCATATTGGTACAATAGTAGGATCCTGTTTTTCAATGCATAAACTAGGGTCCCATTTCTGCACTAACAAAGGCTTATCTCTTACCATCCAAGTACCACTTTCCAACACATGATTCATGCCCTCTTCATTCTTAAACTTGAACAAGTATACACCATTATGCATAATAATGTCCTTTAACCCAAATTTGCCCCACATCCTCCCAATGTTATATTTAATCTCAGCATATTGCATTTTATATCCCACAAAGTAACCACACAAAGTATACTCACACTTCTTACCTCATTCTTGAACTAAATCCTCTTCAAAAACTACTACATCTCTTCCATCTTTCTCAACAGTAGGAATTAAACACACTTTATTATCAAACATGCTATTAATTCTTACAGTATTAGCAAAGTTCATACCTCCTCCACTTATCTTACTCATATCAGAATTATTCAAAGCAGAATCATTTTTCTTTCTCAAAATTCTTATTAACAATACCATCACACTGATTAACATTATCACATGTAGTAGGACCAGAGTTTGAAGCACTTACAATGTGAGGAAAAGCAGCATGAAGAGAAGGGAATTCTTCACTAGTTTTATCCCTAATTACTTCATCAACAACTAAATCCTTATTCTGATCACCATTCACCTCTCCTTCCTTCATCACTTCAACATCCCTAGAAGCACCATCAGAATCCTCCATAGAAACCCTAGTTTGGTCTATAATCTCATCTACACCTTCATTACTCCTTCTCTGACTCAAATTTTCAACCACATGATCCTTATACTTAACTGGTACCTTGACTATCCTTTTAGATGACCTCTTTTTCTTATTCGACCTAATAGCAAAGAATAGAGTGAGATAACTCAATCTATAGCAATTCCTAATACAGAACAAGAAACAATGGAACACTTTTGGCGCCAAAATCGATTTTTGAAAAAAAAACTAAAAATAAAAAATTCAACTGGATAGAACGATGCGCAATAAGAAAATGAAGCTTTTAAATGGATTGGAACTGAAAAATTGGTCAGAAATGATACAAAAATGAAGGTTTTTATGGTATTTTAATGGCGGAATTTTGGCGGGGAAGTGGGTGGGAGTTTGTTAGAGGAGAGAGAAATTAAGTCGTGATTCTGCCTATAAACCTTGAATAATACATTCAATAATATTACTCTTTTGCTGAAAAAAAAAAAGCTGAACCCCAAATCTGTAGTACCATTTTTTTATTTTATTTTTTTTGCTTCTACCCACCCCACATCCATGCATGTATGAAACCCCACATTACCATTTCACTATATTTGCAAGTTGTTTATCATAAACTTTTGTGACAATAAACAACCATCGTCCTTAATTTCCACCTATCTCCTAACCCAAAAGAGAAAAAAAAAATCTTCAACCGTATGTTTTGATTAAAAATAAATAAAACACATTTTGCTTATTTGTTTTTTCTTTGTTTGTTTTGCTTTCGCTAGTGCAGTTTGAAGACTTGTCTCCGCATACTACCGGATTTCTTCAACAAATTATGTTTGGTTTAATGCTTTTGCTTATGTTGCATGTTTATGTTTTTGTTGTTGTTGTTTGAAGATCCGTCTCCACTTGCTGTCGGATATTTTCATCAACAATCTATTATTGCTTTAATGTTTTTAGTTTTTTTAATACAATCCGAGCTTCTTTTATGAATTCACCATTCGGATTGTGGGAGAGTATTAAATGATATATTATTAAGCCCAAGCTTGGTTTTTGGGCTTAGGGTTTAGATCCATTAGGGTTTCCAGATGTTTTCTCATTATATATCGTATCAATAATACAATATCTTCTACAGGTTTTCATTATTTAATAGATACGATAATCCCCAAATAGGCACAAGGCCCCACCATGTTGTGATAAAGTTGGGAGGTCTTGGAACATACTTGTTTCTCCCAACATATGTCTATTATGTAAACACACTAAGTAAACAAGTATCAATAACACAGTAATTAACTTTTCAAATGTGTGAAACTATAGTGATTAAGAATCAAAGAATTACAAAGTGTTATGTATCACACTAGTTGAATAACAGTGAAATAAATACTCTAAGAACAAGTAACTTGATGAGAATCAAGTTTACAGACAAACTTATATAGACTCCGTCAGGACCGAATAATATAAGATTTATGTGGTTTGGAGGTCTTGGTTGGTGAAAGTAGATGAAGAACATCATCATTTCTTGAGAGAGAAACTAGAGAGAGGGAGGAGAAAACACAAGGTTTATTAAGAAACACACACAATACAATACACCAAATGATTCACCTCACCCCTCATGGAGAATATATACGCCCTATCTTTGCCACTTACACGATACTAGTCCCTAAGGGCAAAGTATACTACGTATCTAGTCCATTTCACGTAAGTGATGCTATCTTTATAAAAAGCGAGGCTAACAATCTCCCTCCAAGATAGCGTCACACGTGAATGGTTACAATGAGACCTATAAATACAAAACTAGTAAATTACAATAGTAATGAACTATGTTGACTTTCTTGAAGTGTAGAGTCTCGTAGTCTGAATATTGAGGCAAACTTGAAGTTCTCCTTCCGATGACCTCGGCAAATGATCTTCTTGTAGCTCGAACTTCAGCTATAACGGTCTAGTTAGGTTATTACTCCTCCTAACTAGTGAGCCTTTTTCTTTTCGCTCCCTCCGAACCAGACAACACTCTTCCAACACGTCTTTAATCTTCGACACCTTGTGGAGAAAGTAAACTCTTGAAGCACAATGGTTGTCGCTCGGGAACATCGTGACATCATAACTCACTTAGTATTGCATCCAAGTTGGTAAAAAACCCCGATGTACACCACACTACTTCTCCTTCTTCAGTCTTGAGCAAAAATCCCTTCGTAATCCAATCGCGGAAGATGAAATACCAACTTATGCGTAGGATCTTATGCGTAGAAAGCTTAGGCGTAGGAATCCTTAGGCGTAGGAAATTCTTATGCGTAGAACCCAACTTACGCGTAACCTTAAGCTTATGCGTAGACAAAAAGTTACTCGTAAACCTTACGCGTAATTGTGAAGTTATGCGTAGAGTTACTCGTAAGCTTTTAGCTTATGCGTAAACTATGGTTAAGAACCAAAAATCCTTTACACTATCACAGCGTAAGGGATATCCACAAGTCGAAGTGTTCCACAAACTTATCCAAGTGAGGTAAGCACTGAGTAACCGTTGAAGCTCGAAGAATCTGCACCAAAAAGTTATGAGTAGAACCTTATGCGTAGTTGACTTTCTTACGAGTAGAACTAGGGTTTTGACCTACTCGTAAAAATATTTCAATGATTTAAACAATTTCTCTTGCACAGATAGCCTTAAAAACACTCAAAAAATCCAAAAATATTCTTCTACGACATGTCTCTCGTATAATCGATATTTTGTACGTTTCTAGAAATGTCATTCAACAATGATACGGGTATGTACAGATGCTTGAGCGAGAGTTCTTTAAATGTTTTTCCAAAACATGTCGTTTCTCAAAATTTCTTCATAAAATGGCTTTCGTATATTTCAGTACAAAACCCGGACTAAAATGATGACTTTTGATAATTTCAGATCAAAAATCGTGCTTTTAAAGGAAAAATCCAGTGTACGTTTCAGTGCACTACATTTAAAAATGGTGAGAAATCATCATCATCTTGAGCACCTTTTCAAGATTGTTCAAAAAGATTTTCAAAATCTTTCAAAATTTTTTTGTGCTCAAGATAACTCCCTCTAAAACCCTTTAATTGATTATGCATTATTAAAGGGGGAGTATAAAACAAAATGTCCCAAATTCATGCTTAAATCAAATCCGTCTGTCTTCCCAAAAGATTTTATAAATGTTGTTTAATCCGTTGATATCAAAAATATCACGATTATGCTATTTTTGAGGGGGAGGAGACGTGATTAAAATGTGATCAAAAAGATTTTATGATCGGTGCTTAAATCTCAAAAGAGCTCGACTCAGTCGGAACCAATGAATTGACGAGTAATCAATGTACCAATTCGAGAAACTTGTGATAGACATGAACTTACATGGGTCTAACCTTCTTTTCAAGAAGAGTTTACAACTTCAAGGTGGTTATTAGAGCTAGTTGTCACCTAAAAACTGACAATGGAACTCTTTAACTGAGCAACGTAACCGTGTCTCGTGGGGAATTGTCTATCATGAGCAGATCAATTCAAAAAGTGCGAACTCTACCCTCTATGTGCAGATTTGTGTCAAAACTTATAAGCACATGTGAAGGGGGAGTGTTTCAGAAAATATAAAAACTCCGGAGTGTTCCAAACATGTTTTCTATCATAAACACTCTGAGAGATTTTCAAGAAATATGGTTTTTATGGCAACAATAGGACAGACCATGGAGTTATAAGGTGAATAAGGATAGAAATCCGTCCTATGATCCATGAGAGCGGAGGATCTACCCAAGGACATCACAAATAGTTAGACTAGAAGTCCTTAGGTATGATTGAAAAAGGAGTAATGTGAGAAAGGATAAAGAAGGGTTGAAGAATTAAAAGAAATGTATTGAAAGGGTGAAAAGAAATAGCCCTCCATATTCAACCTTAGGCGTAATCGGGTTCAATACATATACTCTTGGTTGTCACTAGATGACACGGTATTGAAGACAAAGACGTCATGGACCCAGTGACGCACTGCACTAAACCTTCTTAGCCACTCAAGTTTCTCTCAAAAGAAATTTGTTTCATTCTCACAGGGAACCCTACGTAAACTATTGGCTTTCTCTTAGAGATCGCTAGTATTGAAGAAGGAGAACCCTCTCCCTAGTCTCCGCTCAGGAAAACCAAAATGCACTTATTGAGTCTAGAGCCACGAGATTCATCAAAAGATCTCATAGGAACACATGACATGACATCGCTTGTTGTTCATCCATAAGGACACAAGTGATATATTCTAGAGTCCTACACAGATCTTAGCAATCTGCCAGAACATTTATGAGAAGTTTCACATTTGTGATCTTGATGATTGAATGGAAACTCTGCCGAGGTCAACATCAAGCGACCCGACAGCAGTCACTTGTAATTCTCCGTGGATTACGCTTAGTGTGTCTCAAACGGTCTCTGATCGTGGGGTGATGCTTGGTGTACCTCACGACTCATCCGAACTATAGGTGTACCGGTATATCGTGTTATCTCACTTGTGGGACTCCGGTTCGAGAACGGCCTTTGTGAGAACTAGAGATGTGTTTTCACACTATGTTGTTAACACTCTCGAAATTCAAACTTGTAAGTTCGGAATCCGCTTATTACTAGCCTGTTTATGTTTTCTTCTTATGGAAGCTCCGGAGCGGATGGATCGTGCAGACTCTTCACATGCTCATACCAACAACACATGAAAGTTCTCATCAAAATCAAAGGCTACTCAAAGTTAAAGATGATTCTTCGTCAATGTCAAAGAATCTACAAAGTATAAAGACTCGAGAACTACATCATTGGTACCCAAAAGACAAATAGAAGTGTGAGCATGGTGGTGAAAGACGTGGAGATACCTAACCAACGAAGTTGACAACGGCAGACAATCACATTATCTGATCACAAAGCATGAAGGAACAAAGAATTAAGACTATTCAGTATCTACACACAAAGTTCTAGCTCAAGAAAAGTAAAGACCTATTCCAGTGGAGCATCTTTTGAATGACCACCCCTTAGGGGGAGATTGTTAGCCTTAATTGTTTTATTAGAAATGTTGGTCATTCACATTTAGGAACTTTGTAACGTGTGTTAGATATCATGATAGAATAGTCAACGGGCTCGTGGATTGGGCTAAGATAATTGGTTAAACTTTAGGGTATGCTAGCCGTTTATAAGCTTAAGCATCCCAAGCCCAATCCAAGTCCAACGAGGCCCAAAGGAAAGCCTTTTAGGTTTTCATGTATTCCACCTATAAATACCCCTCAAATGGTCATTTGAGGGTGTGTGAAAGTGTGCGTGTGTGTATTTTCTCTCTCAAGAAATATACAACCTATTGTTTCATCTTATACTCATAACATACACGGATTTATATATCATTCAAGTCACCATCTCATCTTAATCTTTTCTTCTTTGTTTTACGCATATGTTTGTGTTTGGGTTTCACGAGTTCTACGCATAACTTTGGTTAACGTGGGTACTTTGTGATAAGGTTGATATATCGTAGTGGTCCTACACAGTTCAATAAAAAAATTAACCCATCATTCAATTGACTGGTAAACCAAACTAAACTAAACCGGTTCTTACCAAAGAACTAAATCGGGAAATGTAACCCTATGACCCCATGATTCTATTAGCTAACAGATCTTTGAGCAGAGCTTTTACAAACTATTGTTCATACAAATTCTACATTTTCTTACAGATTAAAAAATTAGAGGAGACAAGATAAACAACTAATCTAAGCTAGGGCTTGATTCAGGGTATATTATCTACTTGGGACTTCGCTGTTCGATCCTTCCATCTACTTACGCCAGCATCAATGCCTTTCTCAATGACATCCACTCGTTCCGTTAGCAGTAAATCTTCCAGCTCAGTCATATGAGCAAATTCCTTTTCCATTATACTCTCTGCCTCATTCAATAGCTTCATCTTATGTTGCAACTTCTTCAACTATTTTCATAAAAGAAACAACACCCATGTCACTAAGAAAACAAACCAGAAGATGCATAAAAGATGACTCTTTTGACTTCAAAATGGGTCGATCTGGGTTAAATCTTTCCACAAACAAGTTTAAATCAACCAAAGTTTAATTACAACCTCCAACTTGTCATTAGATTAATATTAAAATAGTAGACTTTCTAACCGGTCCTTGATACACTGATTATACAACTTTTGGAAAGTGAATAAAAAACTGCCCGTCCCATGACTGCATTACATGGTACCCATTTTGACCCACTACCCAACCCGTCCAATTTGTTAACTCTAGAGAATTATGCGTCTCATAAAGATTACACATTCTGCATAGCATACAGTTTAAGCATAATGCTTATGTGCTTATTATTTATCAAATATCTAAAAAATCTTGTAGTAAGACAGCTACAAAACCTTTAAAAAAAACCAGTAAATTATGGATTCTATCTGACAAGTGTGATTCTATCACGGTTATAGATTATTGCATGTGTTCAAGGAATTAATTTCACAAACCAATTTATGGCACATCGATCCTCCTTCCTCATAAATACCTCAAGCCCTAGATAGCATACGTACTCTTGCATATATTTGGAAAAAAAAATATTTCGTCTAAAATAAGTCATTTCTATATGTAAGTTTTATAATCAAAGTTTGAAATGCAATGAATAGCTACAACAGAAGGCATAGGATGTATATATTCAGAAATATTTTATGACATTCAGCTGTGAGAAAAAAGCAGATTTAATTATATACGAGTACATATATACATCTAGCACAAGTCGGTATATCTCTAGGATCAAATGATAACAACTTACAAATGACAGTTTGTTATTTGGGTGTCGGATAACTCGTGAATTTTTAGATGTAATTTTAGCTTATTGTTAGTTGAATTTTATTATCAATGTTATGCATATGTTTGCCTTAAAAAAAATAACGATGACACATGAATTCCAATACTCTAAACATGCAAGCTAGCTAGGTTTGTAACATGTTCATACATGATAGATACATATTGTGGACTAAGAAAGATAATTAACATCATAGTATTATTGAAAAAGGGGGAAAAAGAGAGAATTTTACCAGTGACAATGGCAGTGAGATTAGGATGAAGTAAAGAACAATCTTGAGTAACTTGATCAGCAATTGATTTTGATCCATAGCCACTTTGACCAACAATACCAGCTAAATACCTCATGGTTCCCTTCATGTTTAGTTTACACACAAATGCTATGACACCAAATATATTGACACAAATATATAAAAGTGTTTTCAGCATTCTGCTACTCCATGGTCCACCATAAGGTGCTGGTCTTGGCCACTAGGATTTGTTATAAGAGGGTTATAAGTAAGGAAGTCAAATATTTGACTTGTCTATTTATTATTTAGGTGAGTTGTTTAAAAGTGAAGCAAGTGATTAATTGTGGAAAAAAGCACAATTAATAATGTTGGAGGTTTCTTTTCTACCTGGTAATTATTGTTGTCTCATCTTTATATTGGTTCTACTGTTATATATAGAGTCAATGTCCTACTAGATCGTGTGATCCAAAGAAACCATGTCACTTGGATTGTGAATTTGGCATTCAAAGTGTGTACGTAGTTTAAAACATGTAATATCATTTTTAAAGTGTGGTTTTCATGAAAGCTTTTTGAAATAGAATAAGTTTGCAGCTCAACTGGAAACTAGTTGTTTATTTATTTTTTCTTGAAAATGAGCTAAGAGTTTCAGCTAAAGTGACACCCATCGCTAAATACTACCGATCGAGGTTGAGCTATATATATCGTAACTAAAATGGAGCTCACTTTGTACCGACTACGGTAGACACCACCGCTCAACTTCTTTATCTTCTTGAATTGCTAATAATTTGGCATGTGCAAGAAGAAGACCGAGAATTTTTGCACTTGTAGCTCTCATTCAGTAAAGGTAAAGGTATTACATCCTTCTCGATGAAACAAACATACAATCCTAAAGTTAATTATTTGTTCCTAATACATGAACAATTAAACTACTAAAGATGACACATGCGGGTCGGGTTGACTAGTGGGTCAAAGCGGTTTGTAACCAAAGAGAGTGACTCGTGTTGGGTTGACCTAGACCTCTTTCTAACCAAAAGAGAGTGACACGTGTGTATTATGAAAAGTTAAATTGAGGAGTTCGGTAACAATTCTTGGTAGTTGTCATGCATTTATCCTAACTGCTACAAAAAAAAGTTTATATAGCAGACAACATGCTATGGAACTCCTAAATGCACCACTGATTTGCACTTATTTTACTTAAATACAAAGTTCAGACTTGAAACATTACTTATGGATCTTAAATCTAACTCATGCAGAGGTGATCATTGAATGGAAAACACAAACATCCTGCCCAATAGTTGTTACACATTGATTTTACTTGGTTTATAAACGCGTGAAGTGGTCAGTTTATAAATCAAAATTGTACAAGAAACGACCGCCTTGTTAGCTTTGTTTAGTGCCCAGTTGAAAGCGGTGGTCATTAGCTTTCTTTGCTCTAGACCAAGGTTGATCTTGAAGCTCTTCAATCCACTTTTCATGAGTAATTTCGCACCCGGTCTTGGATGCATATATATCATGACGGATGTAAGTTCGTCCTTTTTTCCCTGGAGGTGGCAAGACATTTGGGTGGTCGAGTGGTTTTACCTGCTCATGATAAAAACACATACTCAGAGCAAGAACAACATTCTAAAGATCAACTCCCGGACAGCTTCACACACGAAAAACAACGCACCCAACCCCTGCTTATCTCACAACTGACACCTCTCCAAATGCAACTCTGCAACGCCAAACACTCATTCGCAACATCAACCAAACCCTCATAGCTCACACCAAGCAACACCGCGCACCTCAAATCAACGCACATTTGCGCTAAAACCCTCACGCCCCTATCAATAACCCGCGCATTCAAAAAATCAGGATTCGACACAACCCCACTACCCCCCCAATTCATCCATTTCATACGCCACAACCGAATTCACATGAATGGAGACAAACCTATTACTTAAACAAATACCCGAGTTTCGCGGGGATATAATACAAGCTTGTACAATATCAACATCAAGTAAATTAGGAAAGCGAAAACCGAGCCTACCCGAATCAAGAAAATCCCAATCTAATGACCTTTAAACTCTTAACTAACCCCCACTAACTCTCAACGACCTTTACAAACTAAACTAATGAAATTAAATCCTTTTAATCAAATTGGATAATATAGTAATCAATATCGATCATTAATTAAAGAAATGTAATATGTTTTATTTATAGGGTTTCATCAGGTTCAGAAGGGGGTGTGTTTGGATTTGAATTAGAAATTGAAGAAGACCTCATTTTGTGAATCTCATTGTTAATTAGGGTTAGGGTTTTGAATTAGGGGAAAATTAAATTGGAAGATGAATATGGAGCATAAGGCCTCGATCTGAGAAATATGTTGTATTTTTATGATGGTTTGGTAACAAAGGGGAGAAAAGTAGAAGAGTAATAAGACGGTTAAACCCTTTAACTAAAACAAAAGGACAATAAATAACGGGTTGACTAACGGAAAACGATCAAAGGGTCAAAAGGACTAGTTTAGACTATAAAAGTTGAAAAAGGACCTCTGGCGATGAAAAAAGCTCAGGTTTGTCCCAACGCGAAGCGGATTGACAAGTTTAGGGACCAACCGTGTATTTTAGTCTTAATAAAATGATTAATGGTGCTTTTGTTGTACAAAAGTTAGTGCAATTAATTCAATTTTAACACTAAAAATATAAGCTAGACATATCATCAAACACTTTGTGTGCAACAAATATGACTAAGACGTCATTTTAACATGCGATCTCACACATATCATATCGATTTGAGTGTTTCAAATTTCTAGGTAAAGAATGGCCAAAAACTACAACTTTCATGTTTTAAGTTTTGCATAATTCGGCTATTAAACTAGACAAAATTAGAGCCGAAAATATCAAAATTTTCAAGAAAAGCAACACCCACTTAAAAAGTTGAAAAAGGTTGTTATTCATACATCAAATTGCATACCATATTAAATAGAATTAAATTTTAAAAATTATGGTGAAATCGGTTTTTCGTAAAGTTTGTCGTTTGAAAGTTATTGACGTTTGAAATTTGAGGTGAAAATAAAAATGGGTTAGAGACAAATATACCCTTATCCGAAAGTTATAAAAAAATATATTGGTGGGACACGTGTCACTCAAATAATGACTTTTAAAATTTTTAAACTTTTCACTTTGCATAGGATCTAAACCTTGTAAAAAAAAGAGTATTTTTTTTTCATTTGTAAGTAGGGGCGAAAACTCATAACCTATTTTTAAAAGGTAAATTGCAAATTCCGTTCCTAATGTTTGTCAAAATTGCAAATAACACACTAAGAGAAAAAAATTGCAAATTAGCTAACGAGCATTAGTTCTCCCGTTAACGGACTAAGCCGATGGGTATTATTGTCATTTCACTGTTCCACTTAAAAAGATACTCGTGTTCGATACCCCAACTTGCATATCACATCCCAATAAACTCCTTCTTTCAATGGCTAAATTTGCAACTACACTTTGGTTTATATATTTGTCTTCACATCACAATTTCTGTCAAAACTTTTCTACACTCTTTCCACTCAAAACATGGTCGTTATTTGTGAATGTGGCAAACAATCGACAATTAAAAAAGTTGGACAAACAGAACCCACGTCGACGGTTCTCTTGTTGTCCTGACGTGGTTTTATTGGAGGACGGATCCCCCATGTGTTGTCGAGCATTCGATGTGATCACTTGGTCATTGAGGCGAGGAATGAGTGGAAGAAGACTTGGAGGAGCAGTTGATGTTGATGAGAGAAGGATGAGCGGTGAAGAAGCTCAAGAAATATCTTGTATTAAGTTGGGTCTTTGTTTTCGTTGTCTTTAAGTTTTTTAGTTTGGTATGGAGGTCTTGTGTTATCTTTTGGGTATGCTAGATTAGAGGAATAAGGTCATCCTCGGTTTGTATTGACCTTATTATGTTAATAAAATTTGATGTTTATGGTATAATAGTGGGTCATTGTTCTTGGTTTTTCTTACTTCCAAAAGACAATGTAGTTGGTATGGATTGTTCTTGATGGTTTTTTTTTTTTTTTTTTTTTTTTTTTTGAAAACAAGAAACTCGTAAATGAGTATTGTTAGAATCAACTGCTAAACCTAAATCAAGTGTTAGTGACTCATATGTAATAGTTAGCTTAATTATGGCCTTTATGTTTGTTATTAGCCTTAAGCTTATGTAGAAGGCCCATGAGCTTAGGCCCAAGCCCAATAAGGAAAAGGAAGGAGTGGGAGTGTTGCCCTAGCTCCTTGCCTATAAATACTTTGTAATAAACCTCACTTGAGGGTTGGTTGTTCAAGTTTTTCTTTCATTCACATCCTACGCATAACCGGTCTCTTATTTACGTGTGTGTGTGTTTGATACTTGTTCAATCGCCTCTCTATTTCTTCTATGTTGCTTGTGTTGTAAAACTAGTGACCTAACAGTGGTATCAATCGCCAAATAGTTGGGTGAACGTATTGTTTGAAGTGAGTTTTGGTCTCACGCCTAACGTACGGTTCCATAACTTTGGCTTGCTTAAAAACGCAATTTTTACACTTTTTAATCCAAGATTCTTGTCCTTTCAACGCTATAAGGTGTTAATCTTCATTTTTGGCAAAAGTTTGGAACTTTATGTGTAGATCTTTGTTTTTCATCTAGTTTTTGAGCGTGTGTAACATCCTACGCAGAATCGTTTTAGAAGGTTTGGTTCATCAAGTTTCACACTTTTGTGTCTTTTGATGTTATTGAAGCTATTTTATCACACAAAACGGTTTAGAAACATCTTTGGGCATTATCACCTTTACGAGTAACACTACGCGTAGCAAAACCCTAAAACTACGCGTAAGGTTATCCTTGGCTTGATCTTCGTTTTTGTGGTTTACTCCGTGTTTTCTTGCTTGGATAAGCCCGAAAATCGTCGACTTTGGATATCTTTGCCTTTGTGATAGTGTAAAAGATCACTTGGGATAAAACCCTAAACTTACGCATAAGCATAAGCTTACGCGTAGAAAATCCTACGCATAAGATTCATCTTACGCCTAAGCATAGTCTTACGTATACGATAATCCTACGCGTAACTTTCTACGCCTAACTTTTGTCTACGCATAACTTTAGAGTCTTTTCCATACTTACGCGTAAGCTAAATCTACGCGTAACTCTTGATTGTTACGCGTAACTTTGGTGTTTTTACGCGTAAGTGCTATTTGGCTATTGTGATTTCTACGCCTAAGGATACTTCTTCAACAAAGGTTCATTCGACTACAAAGATCTATTTTTTACCAACACAAGTTTTCAACATGTCTCAACCACCATACTCTAACTATTTCCCCTACACTTATCCTCAACGTCAACAACAACAACAATTAAGTCCCCAACATCAACAATGGAATCAACAACAAGCAATTTATCAACAACAATTTAATTAACAACATACTCCACAAATTGCAGCAAGTCCACAACCTCTTATGCCTCAACCACCAACAAGTCTTCAAGTTCAACCCTACACAACTGATTTCAATCAACATCCATCAAGATACACTATGAAGGAACCCACTTGGTTTGCTAAGATGTGTGAAGCTTTAAGCAACCAACAATCAATTCATGAGGTGGATCACTTGATAGACCTCAATGCTCACTCCGAAACTACGATCAATGGGTGATAAGGTTCTTGTGTTTTGTGATGCGAAGAAGCCACATGGAAAGTTCTTAAAGAAGGTTATCTTGGAAGGTCCTTTTCGGATCGTCTTGTCATTGTACCGGAGATCCGTAAGCTAATCCACCAAGAGATGAACAAACCAACATTGCTCACATTGCGGACTTGAATCCTCAAGAACTTCTACACTATGAAGCGAGATGAACTTGCAATGGAATATATCCTCTTAGGATTACCAAACCCAATTCTTGAAGTGTTGATGCTCAAAAAGCGCAAAGGCGATGTGGGATCATATTCGTCTTCTTATGGAAGGATGCGTACTCAATCGGAGGATTTGGAATCCAAAATTTACTTGGCTTATGAACACTTCTTGATTGAACCGGAGAGACACTAGAGTCTTATCATCATCATTTTCGAGACATCATCAATGATTTGGATAAACACAACATCATCATGCCAAGAATTGCGATGAATACTAAGTTTCGAGTAGTCTTGGACCGAGAATGGGAAAAGTATGTCATCTTTCTCCGTCAAGCAAAGAAAATGCATCATTCTACATATGGATTGTTGTACGATTACTTGAAGCCTCATGAAAAGGAAGTTGATATGGTTAGGATTCTCCGTGCTCAAAATGCTCCACCTTCACATCCGGAAAATCAACAACTTGCCTTGTATGCTCAAAATAGTTATTCTCCTCAACCAGCAACTCAACCAACTGCTATAAACACACCAAATGCTCCTTCACAGCAGCAACCTCAACAAACTCAATTGGTTCCATACAACAACAACAACGCTCAAACACTTGTCGTTGAAACTCATGAGGAAATTGATCCATTCAAGCATTGCAACAAGGATTTGTTATGATTGCTAATGCCTTTGGCCGTTATACCAACAAATCCAACAATCGCATTCGTTCCTCATCAAACACAAGAAATCAAGTCATTGTGAACAATGGACGAGTTGAAGTTCGAGAATCGTGGTTATGGTCGTCGGATGGGCGGTGGTCAAGGGTTTAATGCGTGGGTAGGAATAACAACAGAGCTCAAGTGGTGGAGCAGGAAATGCTCAAAATGGGTTGAATGGTCTTGATGCTACAACTACAATAAGAAGGGACACGGCTAATGCATGTCCAAAGCCAAGGACTAAGGCGGTGCTTACTTCAAAGAGGCTCTTCTTTTGGCTCTTAAGGATGGTGGTGGAACTCTCACAGATAAGGAGCGAGCTTCATGGCGGATGCGCACTCGATGATGATATGGAGGATTTGCGAGACCAACTCGGTGATTATGTTGATGGCCAATATGCAAGAGCTACACATGAGTGAAAGCAGGCCCAGTGTATGACATCGATGGCTTGTCTCGTGTACCGAACAAACCATATTCATCGAAATCTAATATCTCCGCCAACATCCGAATCCGTCAAGGCTCGAATGTTCAAAATGAGTCGCCCACATCTCATTCCGACGATTTTCACTTAGATCCTGTAGTTACATTTGACGATCAAGATGACCTAACGGTTTCCTTTGATAATCAAATTAACTCCGTGGTTATACTTGAGGATCTAAATAATGATCATGTTGTGACTCACGTTGAACAAGTGAACCATTGCATCCTCCCATTTTTCTCGTTTAATACAAGACCAACAAACCATAGTAGATGAATGTCGTTCGATAAATCGGGACTTAAAGCGAAAAAATGCTTTGTTAACCAAGGATTTTGAATGTTTAAACATGCAACTAAACTTTTCAAAGCTCAAGATAAGCGTGAAAAGGTTTTGAAGCCGCTTTTACTATGTCTCATCAAAATGAAAATATTTAGAGAGACAGATCGTGATCTAGCCGCTTGAAGAATGCTTTGTTGTCGAAATAGAACTATGAAACATGAACATAAAAAGCAACTTAACGCCTCACCTTGGACAATCAAAAGCTAAGGCGAGTTGTTAACTTGTCAACAAAAGTTCTCTGCATACAAAAGCATTCAACGAATCGAATAGATGATCTTGGAAGAAATTGTTGGTTTGCAACGCAAGCTTAAAGAGTTTACAATCATTGTTTATAAACATGGTGAGTCGAGAATGACTATTGAAAAGTTTACCTTAAAACCCAATCAAATGGATATGGACTGAATCTTGCGATTACAAACCTAAGCTTTCTCCCAAAACATTCAAACCAAACTCAAGTTTCGGTGAGAATATAAAATTGATGATTCATTATGATCGTTATTGAATATCATCGTCAAGAGGAATTAGATGTCAAGACGAGTCGATCAAAATTAGCAAAAGTTGTTTACAATAAACCTTTTACTTATTCACAAGCGGTAACTTTCGTCCCACCAAAGGATTCTTCTAACACACCAAGGGTTATCATTAAAACGTCTGAGTCTTCTAATGTTAATCCCAAACCAGATTATGCACAAACTTATGGTCCTTTACCTTCCATCAGTGAAGTAAATTCAAAACCTGAAAATCGCAAAATACTTAGATATTTTGACATTTTCATGGCAGACATCAAAACTTTACAACATGAAATAGAATATCATTCTGAAATCAAAGTCCAACATTTTCAATCGCCTATGGCGCGAGAACAAAGAGACATTTTTCGGAAAAATCTTTTACCTAATGTTAAAAATTTGAAAAATTGTGCATTGTCTTGGGAAAAGGAATTTCATAAGGAACTTGAGTGATGAAGGTCGTTTTAGAAAATGAAACATCTATTTCTAATACTAAACGTAAAAAGAAAATGTTGAGAAAAGATGTTGATCGACTCTTGGAAGATGTTATCTGTGCTGATATCCATAATACTGTGTTGCTTAATTCTTTGTCACATGCATCTGATTATATCTCTGCTGATATTGTTGATAATGTTGTTAATGCTGAGAATTCTGATAATGTGCTTCAGATCGAGTCTTTAAAAGCTAAAAATGGACTATTATTAAACGAACTTTCCAATGCAAAACGTCGTCTCAATTGGTGTCAAAAAGATATTCATACTCAACAACTTGCTTTTCAAACAAAAATCACACAGTTGCGTTCAAACAATTCAAAAATTGAGCAACTGGATGATCAAAACGTGTCTGTTAAGAGTCTAATCTCAAAATATGAACAAGAACTTTCAAAAGTCAAAAAGGAAAATGGTGTCATAAATGATTTGCTCAAACAGACTCGTGATGAAGCATCTAATGAACTTGATAATTTTCTTGCACACACTAAAGAAATAATGAATTTTGCTGGAAATCTTCGGTCTGAAAATCAAGATCTGATTCACACTATCTTTAAGTTGAGAGAAATGTTAGGAAAGTATGAACAACTTCCGCCTACCATTATTAAGAGATTAGCACATGTAACACTTAGTACTCGTGAACCTAGAATCCCTACTGCCAAATCACAAGTTGCTAACGTGCCTCCTTCTACTGAAACAGGAATAGTTGTGTTTTTTCCAAACGTCCGCACTTCACAGCCTAGGAGCAATACATCGAAGAATAGGAAGTTGCGACCTAAGAAAAGATCAATAAGGAATGCTAAAGTAGAAGACCACCATAGGACTATGAATAAGACTCACGTTGCTTCCACTATAGATATTACTTCCGCAAATGTAATAAAAATAGTGCTATAACGAATGCTAAACCTTTAAGTACTTTTGATATTCGATCGATGCACCTTGTGTTATTTGTCTTAAAAGTATGAATTCGATTGTCATGACAAATGTGTTGCTAAAGCTATCATCTCTCGCTTAAGGAATCCTAAGATTCGGAATACCTCTAGGCCCACTAATCGGCCTAAGTCGTGCAGTAAACCGCCTCTTTAGATTATACTAAACGCGTCACGCCTCGTAGCTCAGCTTTATCTCCAAAGAATGTAGTATCACCTAGTGCATTCACTATGACCAAAGCAAATAGTAGTTGGAGATGGCGTAAATGGATACATAATACACTAGGATTTAAATGGATGCCTAAAGTCATTAAGGAGTGTATATATAATATAACCGCCGGATCCTCTAACATCTCGGGTTCCACATCTACTTATTCCATCGTGTCGCGTGTGTGTAATGCGGTGATATAGATCATTCTCTGTATTGTTGATAGCGGATGTTCCCGACACATGACGAGCAACCTTAAACTGTTATCAAACTTTATTGCAAAGTTCATTGGCTTGTCGTTTCGGAATGATCACTTGCAGACTATCATGGGATACGGAGATTATATTAATGGGAACATCGAAATAAGCGGGGTTTACTATGTGGAAGGCCTCGGTCACAACTGCTTTCGATGAGGTTAGTTTTGTGATGGAGATTTGGAGGTTGCATTCAGGGAGAAAACTTGTTTCATTCGTGATCTACAAGGAAACGATCTCATGTCTGGCTCGCGTAATTCTAGTCTTTACACAATCTCTATGCAAGACATGGTTGCTTCATCTCCCATCTGCTTACTTTCAAAGGCAACATTAACAAAATCCTGGCTATAGCACCGTTGTCTCTCGCATCTAAACTTTCAAACCATCACCAACCTTGCTCGACATAAACTCGTTGAAGGACTCCCACGATTCCGGTATTCTAAAGATCACCTATGTTCAGCTTGTGAACAAGGGAAAAGCACTCGTGCTCATTTTCCTTCAAAGGTGGAACACAGCTCTCAGCATGTGCTTCATCTTCTTCACATGGATTTGTGTGGCCCGATGCGCGTACAAACGATCAATGGCAAATGCTACATCTTAGTAATTGTTGATGACTACTCATGCTGGACTTGGGTCTACTTTCTTCAAAGTAAAGATCAAGCTCCACAGATGATCATCACCTTTCTCACAAAAATACAGATTCAGCTCCGCAACACCGTCCGAATAATCAGAACAGACAAAGGAACCGAATTTGTTAATCAAACCATTCGTGAATTTTATGAGAAAGTGGGAATAGAGCATCAAACATCGATTGCACGGACACCTGAACAAAACGGAGTTGTTGAAAGACGAAACCGAACGTTAGTGGAAGCTGCAAGAACAATGTTAATCAATGCAAAACTCCCAGATTACTTGTGGGCGGAAGTCGATTCATCGCATGCTATACTTAAACCGATCCATGATTACAAACGCCACAACAAAACACCTTTGAGCTTGTCCACAATGAAAACCGAATCTCAAACACTTTCATGTATTTGGATCTCTTTGTTATCCGAATAATGATCGTGATGACTTTGAAAGCTCAAAGCTAAAGTCGACATTGAGTCTTTATTGGATATTGTGATAATTATAAAGGTTTACGGATATGGAATCGTCGGACAAAGCAAATGATGGAAACAATTCATGCTCATTTTGATGAACTTAAGGAGATGGCTTCGAGTACAACGACTTAGAACCCGGTCACAACCGCTTAAACTTCCCCAAACCCCATCATCACCGAACAAAGCCCTCGACTTACTCGTCAACAAATGGAAAGGTTATTTGCTCCATCGTTCGGTGATGATATTGATGAATGTGCTAAAGGTGTATCCGTTGTTTCACCGCTCAACCCGATAATACACTTATACCGATACACTGTTACAACAACTACGGTTGAAGAAGCACCACCGTTGAATCCAACACAACAGCTTGAACAAACCGCTTCCAACAATTATGAACCGGTGATGATGTTACGAATGAAGTACCGCACTGCAGATTTTGATCCAAATGTGTTCTTTAACCCGTTTGCTAATGAGATCGGCTGCACTGATGTCGCAGAATCATCTACAAACCATTTGAACCCTCAAAATCGCACAATGTATACCAACATCAACCTCCACACATAGATGGACAAAAGACCATCCATTGGAAAATATTATTGGCAACCCAAATTAATCGGTCGTTACGAGACAACGTCTTCGCACGATGGTGAACATTGCATTTACGCACTCACCGCCCGCCAACTGAGCCTAAAACATTAAAGACGCAATGACAAAAGACAATGGATTGAATCCATGTAGGAAGAATGATGAGTGTGTAAATACTCATCATTTTGGTTAATCTGAATCGCAAAACGCTTAAAAATGCTCGAATGCATCAAAATACCGAAATATCTCAAAATTGCATTTTATATGTTTCAGATGCAAAATGTTTAAAATCGG
The DNA here is from genome assembly GCA_022545495.1 of Chrysanthemum lavandulifolium. Lineage (NCBI taxonomy): Eukaryota > Viridiplantae > Streptophyta > Magnoliopsida > Asterales > Asteraceae > Chrysanthemum > Chrysanthemum lavandulifolium. The sequence goes on along the minus strand of CM040245.1, from coordinate 240,658,360 downwards.
ATGAAAAATGAGCTAAGTTTGCATAATTGGCGCTTTCGGTCCCTCAAGTTTCAAAAATTGTCGAAATAGTCCACGAGCACTTATTTCAAAGAAAAATCACCAAAGGTCCTTTTAAAATCATAACTTGTCAAAATTAGTCCTTTGGTGAAAATATCAAAAGTTTTGAGAAATTACAAATTTGGTCCTTCAAGTTTAAAAATTGGCAAAATGGTCCTTGGAAATTTGAAAATGTCAAGTTTGGTCCTTGTGCTATTGGAGCTTGTCACTTTTAGTCCCATGGAGCAACTTTGCAAATATGGCGACCTTGGTCCCTTGATTTTCGAAATTGCAAATAGGTCCTGTGTATTAAAACCTTTACACCCTTTTGGCCTTGTCAAACCAATTAGACCCTTGTCATAACCCATTGTGACCCCCTATCAATAACAATTTGGACCCCCTTTTAATATTAAGCCAGTCAAACAAATAAGTCAAACAAGCCAGCGCGCCTTTTCTTCCTTCTTCAACAACTAGCCTGCACACACTCAAGCTCCCATTCCCCCCAGCTCATCATCCACTCCCCTTATCCCTCCACCTCAACAACCCTCCAAATTGCATTTAATGCACCCTTCTCCAACTCACTCAGCCCACAACTGGCTTATATATGTTTTGGCGCCAAAAACCAATCAAACGGCCAAGATCATTTCAAGTAATCCAATGGCCAAGAAAACTGCTGGGATGTGTTCAGAGTAGTGAGAGAAGATGTTTTGATATAAAAAGGAAGCAAGGGAAGGAAGAAGGAGAGTAGCACTTAGTTTAATTTTAAAATGTATGTCGTTTTAATTTCTTAAACCTTAAATAGATTCTTAGTTGTTATTCCAAGTTTTATTGTATCAAACTAACTTGTTTCGATGTATTACAACTCTTTTAAGTATCAATTCAAGTTCATGTTTAGATTTCATGTTTCATGGTTCTTGTAACAAAATTCGCTTTTGAATTCTTATATCCAAGTTTCTAGTTGCTTACTTTTAAACTCAAACAAGCTTATATAAGCTTTTACGACTTTTGTGAGCTTATATATCAATTTCAATCAATTTTGGATTTTGGTCAACATAAGTCAACTGAATCATCATTTGGTCTTGGAAATGAAATGGGTTGAATTAGCATGGAAATGGGTTGATAGAAATAGGTCGTTGGCTCTTGTATTCTTTGGCAAGCCATAGTGGTGGGACAAATTGTAAGTCATTTTCAATAGTTATTGATAATCTGTATTTATGGTTTAGATTGGTTTTATTTGTTAATTAAGTTGTATTTAGGATAGATAGACTCGGTTTGATCAATAGCTTTAGCTAGTTAAGAGGTTAGTTCGGCTTTAAGTTCATATCGCTTAGTAAAGTTGTGTTTGGATTAGTGCGCATAAGCGACAGAGGATGGTTCAAGAGTTAGGACTTGTAGTTCTAGGCTTGTTTAGCTCTAATATACTCATATCATCTATAAAATTATTCCCTGCAAACCACAAAAGTCAAATTCATCTTAAAACCGTCTTAAGCGCTTAATTGGGATTTTGGAAAAGCATAAGCTTGTTTTGTGCTTAGATGATCGGTCTTTGAACCATCAAGTTTTCTTACGCGACCTAGCCACTTGTGAATGACCAGCCGTAAGGAACTTAAAACACTCACACACCAATACAATGAAGATCGAGAGTATAGTGTTTCCCAGTCGTTAAGTCCCAACGTGTGCGAGAATAGTCAAACGTGTAGTGATCGAGGATTTGAGCGGAAAGGATTTTGATTTATTATAACTACGAAAAAGCCCATAAACTACAGGGGCTTAAATGCAAATTAAAGAAAGTTAAAAGATATAATCTATTAAATAAACGCTATCACTATATTTAAAATGATGTTTTGTTTTTATGTTTTATAAAAGCGGAATTAAAACTACGTTACGTCAAGTAAAAGCGTGAAACTTACACAATATAAATCCTAAAAATATGAAAATACATTTTACAATCCTAATGATAAAAGAAGATTTATAGAAAAGAAAATTATTTTATAACTATTTATCTAATTATTATTAATTAAAACTATTTTAACTATTAAATAATTACCTAAAATGCAAGAAATTAGGAAATAAAGCTAGAAAAATAAAATTATGAAATGGAAAAATCTAAAATATCAAACTAGAATTTTCAAAACTATTTTTGTATTTTTCCGATTATTTTCTATTTTCTATGAATTTTAAACTATTAAAAACTAATTAAAATATTTAAAATACAAATTTAACTAAGAAAAATCTAGAAAATACTTTTTCTCTTTTATATTTATCTTAACTTAAGAAAATTGAAAATTTATTTTTTGAAGCTTTTCTTAATTATTTGTATTTAAAGCTAATTAAAAATGCTTAAAAACTAGTTTAAATTAAGAAAAATAGCAAAACACCTTAGAAAAATCTGAAAATTTCAGGAAAAGTCTAAAACATTATTAGGAAGCTAGGAAAATTGGAAAAACAAGGGGTTAAGTGCAAGAATATGAAATCGATGATCAAAGTGCTTATTGAAATAAGCACTTATATAAGCAAATGGATTCCAAAAGCCACCAACCCAAAACAAGCTATGAAATGCTAAAAGAACTAAATTGGAACAAGATTCAACAAGCCTAAACCTGGAAACAACAAGCTCAACAGATTTGATGCTATGAGCTTTTGGCTAAAAAGCGGCCTGGGGTAACTTTAGACTAAAGTACAAGCTACATAAGAAGCTAAATCAAAACCAAAACTTAGAACTTATTCTAGACACGGCTAAGACCAAATTCACCAAAACTCGAGACTTAAACAAGCTCAAATGAGCCAATTGCAAGCTCGCAAGAAGTGTATAAACCTGTGTAAGGCATCGCTCTCCAGACAGGCAATTGACCCATTTTGACAAGCCCTATGAGGCTTCTAAAATTTGCTAAAAATCTGGAAAATTGCTACTAAGAAACAAGACCAAGTGAGGTTTTAAAACTACAAGTTTCATAGAAATTGGATCGAAATGAGTGCAATAAAAATTCACCCGGTTGGCAAATCGAGTTTTAACTTTTGACTTTTATACAAAACATGGAAAGTTGACTTTCTTGAGTTTTGATTCGGATTTAAGAACCGATAATGGTGTTTAAAGATGGAATGAAGTTAACAAAAGCTTTGTCTTAGAAATCTAAGCACAAAACAAGTTTTGGATCGTTGAAAATCCAACAGATATACATGTGAGACAAGATAAATTGATTTTTGACTTTTGTAGTTCTAAAGTGCCAACCAAAGCCTAGAATGAGTTCAAAACAGATGCACAAGCCTAAAACAGTAAGCTATAACAACTAAACAAGCCTTAAGCACAGTTTAATCAACAATTCCAAACACACCTTAATCTAACTGTTTGCATATTTAAATGAGCTAACTTCCAATCTAGCTAATTTTAATGATTAAACTCAGTTAAAATTACCTAAACACAAGTAATTAAACAGACATAAACCTTATCTAACCACAATTACAAATACAAACTCAAAATGTGAACTAAATAGAAATTGAAGCGGGATATATACTCACATGTGTCAGTGATGGTTTGCACCAATACCAAACCAAAACCAACCTAACCTATTCCATTTCAAACCCATTCCAAGTGCATCAACCCAAAGCAACTTCCATTCTGTTTGACCCATTCTCACCTCTCTTTTGACTTTAGTTGACCATTAATCAAATAAGCTTGAAAATTAATTGAAAGCTTATCAAAAGCTAAAATAAGTTTAAGTAAGTGGTTTGAGTGTAAAAATAAGCTTCTAAGAGTTTATGAATATGAGCTAGAAACCGAGATTCTCAACAAGTGAATACAAAATCAATACTTTTAACCAAACCTTGAAATTAAGACTTAAAATTGATTACAAATACTGAGTTACCTTAAATTTAATACATAGAACTTAGATTACAACATTTGCTTTTAAACTAAAACATTAATTTTAAAAACGACAATTAAGAAAAAATTACAAAACTAACTACCCTTGTTTCCTCAATCTTCTTCCTCTTTATACTTCAAGCGCTTCACGTGTCCTTATGATCTGCTTTCCACCATCATATTGAGCCAATGGGTGACTTTTGTGAAAATGGCCATTTTGGCAATTTTGGCGGAAACACGATTTTTGACCTCTGTTGACTTTGAGCTAGCAACTAGGGGGTGTGATGTTGTAGGTATGATGAGTGTGGAGAGGTGAGGGGATAAGGTGAGGTTGATTGGAGATGTGGTTGCGAGCTAGCGAGCAAGTGGAAGAAGAAAACCATGTGGGGGGAAAGGTATAAGGGTTTGACTACGGTTTGATCAAGGGTTCAAAAGGGAGGGTCAAGGGTCATAAAGGTTTAAATGGCGGTCAAAGCGGTTTGACAAGGCTTGACTTAGGTTTTAATGACAAGGACCAATTTGTAATTATGCCAAACTAGAGGGACCAATCCTCGCCATTTTCTCAAAGTTAATACAAGGACCAATATTGAAAAGTTCCAATAGTACAAGGACCGTTTTGTCATTTTCAAATTTTCCAGGACCAAACTTGACAATTTAAAAGTTCGGGACCTTTTACGCCATTTATCAAAAGATTTATTCAAGGACCATTTTGACAAATTAGAATATTTCAGGGACCTTGAATAACATTTTTCTTTATTTAGATTTATCGAGGACCTGCTTTTGACAACTTTTGAAACTTGGGGACTAAAGCGCCAATTATGCAAACTTTATACGCTTTTTCACCAGATTTTGACATTTTGCATTTAAAACACATAAAACACTTATTTGTGATATTTTATCATTTTGATGCATTTCGAGTGTTTTCGGATGTTTTCTTGTTTAATTGGTACAAAATGATGAGTATTTAGACACTCATCAATCCCCGCACTAAGATATTGCTAGTCCCTAGCAATGTTTTAAGAAAAATTAATGGATTTCATCTCTTTACCAAAAGCCATTACTTACGGAGTAGCCAAATGTTTCAGTTCAAGTAAGAACCTTGGTACACCGATAACCAAATGATTTTGAGCAAATCATCGACTTTCAACGGATTTGATTTGTCTTTACGAAGCCGTTTGCTCGGACTAGCCAACTCTTAGATAAATTATCAATATTATCTTTGGTGAGTGATGACCAATTATGGATTTTCCATCGCCTTTACCACAAGCCATAAACTTGCGGGCTAGCCAACTCTTCACTTTTAAGGATATGGTGAGTGAATACCATACAATTTTGGGCAAATTGTAAGTCGTCAACAATTTGAGATATCTTTACCAAGAGCCGTTTGCTCTGGATTAGCCAATCCTTATGTGGGTTAGACATGGTGGGGTGATTACCATTTGTTGTGTTTAGTACATAGTACTTCCACTAAAAATTTTTAAATTTGGCCATTTGGGGAAAAAGGGACTAAAGGGTACATTTATGATCAAAATTAGCGAATTTCCCCACACTTAGAAATGAATATTGTCCTCAATATTCAAAGTACCAGTTGTAATGCCGAAACTTAGAACATAAAAGATAACATTACTAGCTAAGTGTAGAAACACAACAATTATTCTCTTTTAATATATACAATTTTCATTCATTTTTAGATCTATATACAACATGTGGGGCATCTCCCCACACTAGGGTGGTACACACGGGTGAAAACCCATGTTAAGCTCTTGTTTTTGATTACCGAGTCGTTAGCTTGACTCGACCCGAATTAATTTGTTCATGGGAAGTAAGTGGAAGAAACAATCTCCATCGGACTTTCATTCAAGATGTTTGGATAAACATTGAAGTACGTGAAAGTTCCACACCGATGAGATCTGACATGACGAACCGGCTCAAAATGGTATATGGAAATGCCGGGTCAAAGATAATGTCTTCATTCCGAAGGAGAAAGCGGAACGAGAAACCACACCATCTGTGAAAAATGGAATAAAGATGTGCATCACAATGCAATCCCATTCTTCATTAGTGAGGAGCAAATCACCATTTGTTAGATTTTTAAGCTTAGACTTGAAGCTTGTATGGTGATTGGCAACAAAATTACCGGGAGGGAGAGTTGGAAATGGTTCTTCAATCAACAGATTTTCAAGAAAGAGGATGTCTCCCTCCGAATCATAGCAAGTATTGTCAATCCCTGTTGGAATTGACTCATCACTAAGAAAAGCATCGACCTCCTTCCAAAAGTTGTCATCTTCCTCATTTGGAGTGAGAGAAGGAATGGAAGAGTCGGAAATGGGACAAGAAATGAGTGGATGATCATTATATAGGAGATTTGTAGTTTCTCCAAGATCGGCTTCGAAATCAGAAAGACTATCATTACTTTCCGATGAAAGTGGATTGGTGTGAGTGAGTTCATCGGTGAACTCCTCAAGATGATGATCAGCATCAGACTGTGGGAGTGATGCCTCAACATACTCGATGTTTCCATAAGAAGTACAATCGTCGCTAACATCGGAGAAAGTTTCAAAATGATCTTTTGAACACTCAAGAGGGGAAATAGAATCACACACATGATCAGAAGTTCCCTGTGACTCTCTCGGGATTGGGACAAGGTCCTCAACACTAGACTTTATGAATTAGTCCGATTCCTTTTCGTGAACAGTGTCAAGATGCTCGTCCCCATAGTCGAGAGTGAGTGGGAGCTTGGTGTGATAGCGCTTGTTTGAGATGGAATCTCAACTGCTTTGGGATATCATATGATGAGCTTGATGAATCAAGTGTATCATCATCATCACCGTCATCGAGAATAAAACAAAATTGAGAGCTAGATCATTGCTTTTTCTTTTGCAATTGATTCCTAATAGATTTTCAAAGGCAATTTGGGAATTTAATTTAGCGCCCGCTCTTGCCTAGCAATTCTTCCATGGATTCTCATGTGAATTTTGAATGACGGGACATTGTGGGAGTGGAGATTTGTCAAAACCGGAAGGTTGACATTGATAATCATCATGGGGACCCCACAATATACACAAGAAATCTTGGGAATATTATGAAGTATAGTTTTATTGAACTCCTCACCTCTTTTCACTAACTCCGTAAGCTCTAGATAAGTGTCTTGTTGGGTTTGTTGAGGAGTTTGAGTTATTTGGCTTTGTGGAGGTTGGTCGTGATATGGATAGTCGTAATTGTTACAAGGAAATGGATTCCTGTTTGACAATCGAGTGAAATGGGGACCTCCAGTTCTCACAACAAAATGATTGTTGTGGGTGGTCATGTGAATAATATGGAATTTGGTCATTTCAAAGTCACGAGTGTTACCGAAAATTGTTCATAGACAAACGTGTTTCGGATTGACACTCAAATCCTTGGTGAGGACCTCCACAATATTCACGGCAGTAATGTTGGTTATATGAAGATGAGTCGGGTGTGGTGGGTAATTGGAAAAGTTTGAGGGTCGTTAAATGAGTTCGATTAGGATCATAATCAAATGAATTCCTCGAACCACAAAACAAACAACTCCGTTACGGATATCATTACCACATTGTACACACGTACACCAACGATGGGTGAACCATAAAGAGGCTCACCACAACCGAAACAAGGAATAAACGATTCTATTTGAGAGTTATGAGAAGGAATCATTTATTCAAAGGATCAACAAAACCAACATGGTGATCCGAATGACTATCAAGTCTCGAAGAACATTTTGAAAAATCCGGAGGTGGGACAAGTGGTGTGCTCGAGAGCTAGCAATTTCCACCACTTCCGTTATGGTCTCCGGTTACGGTTCTTGAGAAGCGTGAAGATTAGGCAAGTCATTCTTGCGAGTCACCGGTCTCAATTCGCATGTTTGCTTTTAACCGTAAACCGTGAAAGTTTAGAATCAATTCTAGACGGCTTAGGAGCAATTGAGGATTAGATCTTTGGATAACCGTGGGTTGGACGTTAGCACCTCCATTATCGGAGGAAGTACTTGGTCCTTTGTCACCCCGGTTTCTCGTTCTATTTCCTACGCAGAATGAATGGATCATCACGAACAACACAATTCTAGACATTTGTGATAAAGTCTCAAGCTTTTCAAACCGTCCCGAGTCGTTCTAGAGATTCCATGAGAATAGAAGTTTAGAATCAAATGGATAGAGGGTAAAGGGATAAAGAATCAAAAGGGTAAGAGGGTAAAGAGGAATATTTTGGTATTTTGAAAACATGATGTAAAACTAAGAATGAAAATCTTTTGGGTTTTGATTTTATAGATGGTATAAACAAGGAGTGATGTCAAATCACTAATCGCTAAACGTAGTACTATTAGCATTGCTCCCAAGTGATGGCGCCAAAATTTGATCGGTCTTGAACCATCAAGTTTTCTCACGACCCAGCCACTTGTGAATGACCAGCCGTAAGGAACTTAAAACAGCTCACACACCAATACAATGAAGATCAAAGAGTATAGTGTTTCCCGGTCGTTAAGTCCCAACGAGTACGTGCGAGAATAGTCAAACGTAAAGTGATCGAGGATTTGAACGGGAAAGGATTTTGATTTATTATAACTAACGAGAAAGCCCATAAACTACGAGGGCTTAAATGCAAATTAAAGAAAGTTAAAAGATAAAATCTATTAAATAAACGCTATCACTATATTTAAAATGATGTTTTTGTTTTTATGTTTTTATAAAGCGGAATTAAAAACTACGTTACGTACAAGTAAAACGTGAAACTTACACAATATAAATCCTAAAAATATGAAAATACATTTTACAATCCTAATGATAAAAGAAAATTTATAGAAAAAGAAAATTATTTTTATAACTATTTATCTAATTATTATTAATTAAAAACTATTTTTAACTATTAAATAATTACCTAAAATGCAAGAAATTAGGAAATAAAGCTAGAAAAATAAAATTATGAAATGGAAAATTCTAAAATATCAAACTAGAATTTTCAAAACTATTTTTGTATTTTTCCGATTATTTATCTATTTTCTATGAATTTTAAACTATTAAAACTAATTAAAATATTTAAAAATACAAATTTAACTAAGAAAATCTAGAAAAATACTTTTTCTCTTTTATATTTATCTTAACTTAATAAAATTGAAAATTTATTTTTTGAAGCTTTTCTTAATTATTTGTATTTAAAGCTAATTAAAATGCTTAAAAACTAGTTTAAATTAAGAAAAATAGCAAAACACCTTAGAAAAATCAAAATTTCGGAAAAGTCTAAAACATTATTAGGAAGCTAGGAAAATTGGAAAACAAGGGTTAAGTGCAAGAATATTAGAATCGATGATCAAAGTGCTTATTGAAATAAGCACTTATATAAGCAAATGGATTCCAAAAGCCACCAACCCAAAAAACAAGCTATGAAATGCTAAAAGAACTAAAATGGAACAAGATTCAACAAGCCTAAACCTTTAAAACAACAAGCTCATGATTTGATGCTATGAGCTTTTGGCTAAAAAGTAGTTCTGGGGTAACTTTAGACCAAAGTACAAGCTACATAGAGAAGCTAAATGAAAACCAAAACTTGGAACTTATTCTAGACACGCTAAGACCAAATTCACCAAAACTCAGACTTAAACAAGCTCAAATGAGCCAATTGCAAGCTCGCAAGAAGTGTATAAACTTGCAGGTGACTTGATGCCCTGACAGACACTGACCCATTTTGACAAGCCTTATGAGGCTTCTAAAATTTGCTAAAAATGGAAAATTGCTACTAAGAAACAAGACCAAGGTGAGGTTTTAAAACTACAAGTTTCATAGAAATTTGATCGAAATGAGTGCAATAAAAATTCACCCTATGTTGGCAAAATCGACATTTTTAACTTTTGACTTTTATACAAAACATGGAAAGTTGACTTTCTTGAGTTTTGATCTGGATTTAAGATTGATAATGGTGTTTAAAGATGGAATGAAGTTAACAAAAGATTTGTCTTAGAAATCTAAGCACAAAACAAGTTTTGGATCGTTGAAAATCCAACAGATATACATGTGAGACAAGATAAATTGATTTTGACTTTTGTAGTTCTAAAGTGCCAACCAAAGCCTAGAATGAGTTCAAAACAGACCTAAAAGCCTAAAACAAAGAAGCTATAACAACTAAACAAGCCTTAAGCACGCTTTAATCAACAATTCCAAACACACCTTAATCTAACTTTTGCATATTTAAATGAGCTAACCAATCTAGCTAATTTTAATGTGATTAAATTTAGTTAAAATTACCTAAACACAAGTAATTACATGACATAAACCTTATCTAACCACAATTACAAATACAAACTCAAAAGTGAACTAAATAAAAATTGGCGAGGATATATACTCACATGTGTCACCGATGTGCGACCAATACCAAACCAAAACCAACCTAACCTATTCATTTCAAACCCATTCCAACCTCTGCATCAACCCAAAGCAACTTCCATTCCCTGTTGACCCATTCTCACCTCTCGGTTGACTTTAGTTGACCATTAATCAAATAAGCTTGAAAATTATTTAAGAGCTTATCAAAAGCTAAAATAAGTTTTAGTAAGTTCGATTTGAGTGTAAAAATAAGCTTCTAAGAGTTTATGAATATGAGCTAGAAACCGAGATTCTCAACGTGAATACAAAATCAATACTTTTAACCAAACCTTGAAATTAAGACTTAAAATTGATTACAAATCTTGAGTTACCTTAAATTTAATACATAGAACTTAGATTACATTACAACATTTGCTTTTAAACTAAAACATTAATTTTAAAACGACAATTAAGAAAAATTACAAAACTAACTACCCTTGTTTCTCAATCTACTTCTCTTTTATACTTCAGCAACTCCACGTGTCCTTATGAGTGGTTCCCACCACCCTATTGAGCCAATGGGTGACTTTATGTGCACTTTGGCCATTTTGGCAATTTTGGCGGAAACACGCTTTGACCTCTGCTGACTCGAGCTAGCAACTAGGGGGGGTGGATTTGTAGGTATGATGAGTGTGGAGAGGTGTGGGATAAGGTGAGGTTGATGGGAGATGTGGTTGCGAGCTAGCGAGCAAGTGGAAGAAGAAAACCATGTGGGAAGGAAAGGTATAAGGGTTTGACTGGTTTGATCAAGGGTCAAAACAGGGAGGGTCAAAGGGTCATAAAGGTTTAAATGGCGGTGGTCAAAGGCGGTTTGACAAGGCTTGACTTAGGTTTTAATGACAAGGACCAATTTGTAATTATGCCAAACTAGAGGGACCAATCCCGCCATTTTCTCAAAGTTAATACAAGGACCAATATTGACAAGTTCCAATAGTACAAGGACCAGTTTTGTCATTTTCAAATTTTCGAGGACCAAACTTGACAATTTCAAAAGTTCAGGACCTTTTCTCGCCATTTATCAAAAGATTTATTCAAGGACCATTTTGACAAATTAGAATATTTCGTGGACCTTGAATAACATTTTCTTTATTTAGATTTACTTTGTTTTTGACAACTTTTGAAACTTGGGGACTAAAGCGCCAATTATGCAAACTTTATTGCTTTTCACCGATTTTGACATTTTGCATTTAAAACACATAAAACACTTATTTGTGATATTTTTATCATTTTGATGCATTTCAGCTTTTCGGATGTTTTTGTTTAATTGGTACAAAATGATGAGTATTTAGACACTCATCATTAGATATCATAGACATAGATTGGATCAAGTTTATTTCATCATTTAACATCAATATCGGTCCAAAATTGGTTTCAAAGTTCAATAAAGTCAACAAAACAAAAGCGCTCAAAAGTCAAAAGTTGAAAATCCAGGTTTGAGCCTAAATAGGGTGATTTTTCTTGGATTCATTTTGAGCCAAATTAAGTGAAATCATGGTTTTTAAACTTCACTTGGTCTATTTTCTTATTATCATTTTAGTAGATTTTGTAAATTTTTATAAGCTTCAAAAGGCTTGTCTATGTCTTATTTCCCACGGCACAAACTCAACAGATATCTTGAGTGTGCATCTTGCAGAGTTTTATCAAGCTCATAAGAGCTTATCTAGGTCTGATCTTTGTTTTATAAGTAGTCACCTGTCTTCTTTAGGTCCCCACTTTTGGTTTTAGTTCCACTTATCTAAGTGCTTATTTTTAATCCATAAAGTAGTTGCTAAAAGCTGCTTTTTAAGACTAAACTCAAAACAATCAAAACTGTAGTGGTGATTTAGAGGTTAAGAGCAGTTGATATTAGTTGCATTTGGGTAGTTTTAGCTTATTGTAGCTTCCTTTAAGTTTGGTGCTCATTTGGTACCGTGTGCTTATTCCAAGTGCTTATTACATAAGCACTTGCATTGCGCTTCATTTTCCTACATACAATTGCTTTTTATATTTTCCTAGAATTAGAATATTATTCTAGAGTTTTCTGAGTTTTCATATTTTTCTAGCACTTTTACTATTTTTCTTCATTTAAAAACAGCTTTTTAGGTAATTTTAATTAGCTTTTAATACAATTAAATCGAAAAGTTTCAAAAAATAATTTTCATTTTCTTAAGTTAAGATAAATATAAAAGTCAAAAATATTTTTCTAGATTTTCTTAGTTAAATTTGTATTTTTAAGTAATTTAAGTAGTTTTAAATAGTTTTTAATTCATAGAAAATACAAAATATTCGTAAAAATACAAAATAGTTTTGAAAATTCTTTTTAGTTATTTTAGATTTTCTAAGTCATAGTTTTATTTTTCAAGCTTTATTTCATATTTTCTTGTATTTTAGGCTATTATTAAATAAGTAAAAATAGTTTTTAATTAATAATAATTAGATAAATAGTTTTAAAAATAATTTTCTTTTTCTAAAAATTTTCTTTTATCATTAGGATTGTAAAAATGTCATTTTCATATTTTTAGGATTAATATTGTTTAAGTTTTATATTTTTCTTTTGTATGTTACGTAGTTTTTAAATTAAGTTTTATAAAAAGAAAAAAATCAAAAACATCATTTTGCAAATAGTAATAGCGTTTATTTAATATATTTTATCTTTTTAATTTTCTTTAATTTGCATTTAAGCCTCTGTAATTTATTTCCTTTTTCTGTAGTTATAATCATTCATCAACTCTTTTACGTTCAAATCTCTCGATCACTATTCGTTTGGTGATTCATCGCACAGCTCGTTGGGACATAACGACCTGGGGAAACACTATACTCTCCTGATCTTCATTGCATTGGTGTCTAAACTGTTTGAAGTTTATTACGGTTGGCCATTCACAAGTGGTCAGCTTGTGTAATAAAACTTGACGGTTTGGCATCGATCAAATTTTACGCCACGCTTGGAGTCAGGTCGTTTATCTTCCGCTTAGCGATTAGTAATTTGAATACTCACTCTTTGTTCATACCATATCTATATCTATATATATTCTTATAAAAATCCAAAACCCAAAACATCCAAAACGAATAAAACACAAAAATATTTTTCTTTTGTTTCTATATATATATCAAAAATAAAAATACAAAAGATTTGTCGTTTTAATAACAACATAAAAGATTACCACCGCAAACCAAGGCGTTGTACTACCTAACTGGGTACGACCATAATAAGTTCCCGAACCAAAGATTTAAAACTTGCCTTTGTGTCCTTGTGATTGGTGTACCTTTTCAAAGAAGCCATTCATCTTGTGATTATTGGTTTAAGTTCATTGTTGTTTTGCCTCGATTTTGTTTTAATTGGATTTGTGGTTATATCTACTTATCGAAACATAAAACCCATAAAGATTCTTCTCACCCCATTTTCATATAATATTTTCATAATTCCCATTCCTCTCCTTAACTCGAGGTCTCTTAGAGTTAACTCTAGTGTATCGCACTCGCTCTTCTAGATCTGTGAGCCCATTTCGTGAGCTTGTCAAGATTCCAAGAAGGCGTGTCTCAGAGACTTTCGCTCCATCGATCGGATTCGAGATCCGGATCGCTCACACTACTTCCGTTATCATGGCGTAAGAACGCCCTATGTGCGAGCTTCTCCAGCGCACCCATCGACGGGTATGGAGATGCTATTATCCGGCCATTGTGGTGAAAATTTTGAACTCAAACCGGTTCTCGAATCTTGTAACCTCAAGTGGTTCTATGGTTTTGAGGGATGATCCTCATGCTCATATTCGATGGTTTAACAAGATTGCATCTACCATCAAATACAAGAATGTCCCTACCGATGTCGCTGTTTTTCCATTCCCATTTTCTCTTGAGGGACAAGCCCGGATTTGGCTTGAAAAGCAACCCCTCATCAATCGAGACATGGGAAGACCCGTGAAGAAATTTGTGAATGAAGTCTATCCACCTTCCAAAACCACGAGTCTTAAAAATGAAATCATCAAGTTCACTCAAAAGTTTGATGAATCCTTCAAATGAATCGTGGGATCGTTTTAAGGAATTGCTTCAAAATGTCCTCACCACGGTTTCTCCGAGTTGATGCAACTCGATACTTTCTATAATGGAGTGAGTCAATCGATCAAGATTCTCTCAATTCCTCCGCGGAGGAAATTTCTTAAGCAAACCGTCAAGGAAGCTTTAGCGATCATTGAAAACAAGTCTAAAGTCCGCCGCAAAAGCAAGCCGGTTGTTTCCCAAGTCGGTGTTGGTCCTTCTTTTCATCGCTCGTGAGTCAATCTAGCACCGATGCTAAGATTGACAAACTCACTGAAGTTATTCAAGCTTTGGTTTTCCAACCAAAGAAAGTCTCTTTCCACAAACTTCACCTCCTCTCAAGTTAAGAAGTGGAAGTCTCGTGTTACTTGTGGTGGCCCCATGCTTATTACAACCTGTATGGCCACCGATGGTAACCCTTTGAAGCTAATGTTGTGGGCGGATTTCTAATCCAGAGGCAACCAATACCGTGCTCTATAGACCCGAACCACCGCCCCTAACCACTACCTGGACCTCCGGTTTCAACCAAAACCGTAATCGAATCGAGAATAGACCAAACCAAGGTTTTCAAAACCAAGGTAATTTTAGTCCAAACAACGGTTTTCAAAATCAAAATCAAAATTTCCAACACCAAGGAAATTTCAATAGAAACCTAGGTCGGAAATTTCAACCCGTGGTATTTTCATGGCAATAATCAAGGAAATTTCCAAAATCAAGGCCCTAATCCCAACAATAGAGGCCGAATTTTCTGTGCAAAATCAAGCCATTGTTCCAACTGGACCATCATCCGATGAGTTGTTGAAGCAATTCATGAAATCCCAAGAGGAAATGAACAGTTGTTGGTTAGCGATTCGACATTAAGAAGTCTTTAAATGATCGACCCTGGCTCGTGGAAAACTTCCGAGCAACACGATCTCTAACCCGAGGGAAGATGCAAAGGCGATCACAACCAGTGGTGCTTCTTATGATGGACCCGCTATTTCTACTACCTCTTCTTCTTCTCTCCGAAAGTAGTGGAAAGCGAACACAGGCGACAAAGGACAAGGAACTTCCTAATAATAACGAAAGTACCAAAGAATGTCCATCCTCGTGTGGTCCCGAAACCCAAAACCAAACCTAGAGTTGTTTTGAACCTCTAGTTGGTAACCCCAACCAAAACTTCTATTCCTTACCCTCACGCTTAAATGAGCAAAACTCCGCGAAAAAGCCGGTCATCAAATGGAAAAATTCTTTCAAATTTTCCAAGAGCTTCATTTTGACATAAGCTTTATGGATGCTATCATGTTGATGCCCAAGTTTGCATCTACTCTCAAACACATGTTGAGCAACAAGGAAAAGTTGTTTGAAATAGCTAAGACTCCTTTGAACGAGCGCTCGCCAGCTTTGTTAAAGAAGCTTCGAGAAGCTAGGAGATCCGGAAAATTTCTTCTTCCTTGTGTTTTCTGGGATGATTGAATGCTTTGCCCTTGCCGATCTTGGTGCAAGCATCAACTGATGCCTTATTCGATGTGGAAGAAACTTTCTTCCGAACTTATTCCTACATGCATGACTCTTGAGCTTGCAGATCGTTTCTATATCGTCCTCTTGGCATCGCCGAGGATGTATTCGTGAAAGTAGGAAAGTTCCATTTTCCACCGACTTTGTGGTTGTTGATTTCGATGCCGATCATCGGGTTCCTCTCATTGTTGGAAGAGGATTCACGAGAACGGGCCATGCTCTTATTGATGTATTTGAGCAAGAAATCACGTTACGTGTGGGTAATGAAGTCATACCTTTAACCTTGATCAAACTTCAGGTACTCCTCAAATTATGATCTCGAATCGGTTAATCGAGTCGATGTAATTGATATTGCTTCAGAGGAGTACTCTCAAGAGTTTCTTGGTTATCTTCATAATTCGTGGTGGGGATCCCACCACATCTTCTAAACCTATCATTGCCGACTCTTCCCCTCTCTCACCCGCTTTGAGGAGGTGACTTCTCTCGAAGAGATCGATGAGTTTCTTGTTTGATGAATCAATTCCGCACCGGAATTGATGGTGTTTATGATTCGGAGGGGGATATTCTTTATCTTGAGCAATTGTTAAATGAAGATCCATTACCTTCGCTCACCCGAAAGAGATCACGATTGAGGAAATCAAATCAAGACAAACTTCTCATCAAGAATTTCCCGAGGTTGAACTTAAGGACCTACCTCCTCTCGAGTATGCATTCTTGAGGGTGATGATAGATTACCCGTCATAATTGCTAAAGACTTAACCGAGAAGGAGAAAACGCTCATAAAGGTCTTGAAGTCACACAAGCAAGCAATTGCTTGAAACTCTCCGACATTAAGGGTATCAACCCCGAGTTTTGTACTCACAAAATCTTAATGGAGGATGACTTCAAACCAAAGCGGTCCAACATCGTAGAAGGGTGAATCCTAAGATTCATGAGGTTATCAAACAAGAGGTTCTCAAACTTCTTGATGACGGTTTAATTTACCCGATCTCGATAGTCCTTGGGTTAGCCCAATTCATTGTGTTCCTAAAAGGGTGGCATTATTGTTGTCACGAATGAAGAAAACGAGTTAATTCCGACTCGATTGGTTACGGGATGGCGTGTGTGCATTGACTATCGCAAGTTAAACGAAGCCACCCGTAGAAGATCATTTTCCTCTACCCTTCATGGACCGGATGCTTGAGAGATTAGCAGGAACAGTACTATTGTTTCCTTGATGGTTTCTCGGGTTACTTTCGGATCCCCATTGATCCGCTAGATCAAGAAAGACCACATTCACCGCCCATACGGAACATTTGCCTACGGCACGTATGCCTTTTGGCTTATGTAATGCTCCCGGCATGTTCCAACGATGTATGATGGCAATTTTCCACGACATGATCGGGAAACTATGGAGGTGTTTATGGATGACTTCTCGGTCATTGGGGACTCGTTTCATACATGTCTCTCCCATTTAGAAAAATGCTTCAAAGGTGTGAAGACACCAATCTTTGTCTAAAGCGGGAGAAGAGCCACTTTATGGTCAAAGAAGGCATAGTCCTTGGCCATAAGATTTCCAAACGAGATTGAGGTAGATAGAGCAAAGTTGATGTTATTGCTAAATTGCCTCATCCTACCACCGTCAAAGGTATTAGGAGTTTTCTAGGTCATGCCGGGTTTTATCATAGATTCATTCAAGATTTTCTAAAATCGCTCGGCCTATGACCCATCTTCTTGAAAAGATGCTCCTTTTATCTTCTCTCCCGAGTGCATCGAAGCTTTTGAAACATTAAAGAAAAAGCTACGGAAGCACCCATTCTAGTTGCCCAATCGGGATTTACCTTTGAGCTCATGTGCGATGCAAGTGATTTTGCTATCGGTGCGGTCTTGGGCAACGCAAAACCAAGCATTTTCAGCTATCCACTACGCAAGTAAAACTATGATCAAGCTCAAACCCATTACACCACTACGAAAAAGAATTATTAGTGGTGTATGCGCTTGAAAAGTTTCGCCATACCTTATCTTGACCAAATGCGTGGTGTATACGGATCACTCGACTCTTAAATATCTCTTTGCAAAACAAGATGCAAAGCCGAGATTGCTCAGTTGGGTTCTCTCCTACAAGAATTTGATATCATTATACGTGATAAAAAGGAGCCGAGAACACAGGTCACGATCATTTGTCCCGTCTAGAAACCCTCACCAAGATATGTTTGAGAAAAAGGAAATAAATGAAACATTTCTCTCGAAACAATAAACGTGGTTTCTTTTTCGTGGAGACTCTTCTACCCCATGGTTTGTCGACTTTGCAAATTACCATGCGGGTAACTTTGTAGTGAAAGGGATGTCGTCCCAACAAAAACAAATTCTTTAAAGATGTGAAACATTATTTCGGGACGACCTTACTTATTCAAAATTTGCGCGGATCAAGTCATCAGCGATGTGTATGGTCGAGGAAGCCAATGACATTCTCAAGGCTTGCCATTTGGACCCACTTGGGGACATCATAGCCCCAACTACACCGCCAAGAAGGTGTTTGATTCGGATTCTATTGGCCCACGATTTACAAGGATGCCCATGAATTTGTCAAAACTGTGACGCTTGTCGTCATTATGGAAATATCTCACAAAGAAATGAAATGCATAAACGCCATTCAAGTTTGTGAGATTTTGACATATGGGGCATTGACTTTATGGGGCCATTTCCTTCTTCTCATGGAAATAAATACATACTCGTGGCGATTGACTATTTGTCAAAATGGGTTGAAGCTAAGGCTTTGCCACCAATGATGCCCGAGTTGTTGTGAAATTCTTAAAATCTCGCTTTGCTAGGTTTGGAACTCCACGAGCTATAATCGGTGATCGTGGTATGCATTTTTGCAATGACCAATTTGATAAAGTCATGCAAAAGTATGGTGTAACTCACCGTCTCTCTCTGCGCACCACCCCAAACAAGCGGGCAAGTGGAAGTTTCCAACATTAGCTTAAAACCGTGCCTCTTGGTCGGATAAGTTAGATGACGACTGGCCTTCCGTGCGACTTATAAAACACCCATCGGGTGCACTCCATACAAGCTAGTGTACGGGAAGGCATGTCATCTCCGCCGGTTGAGCTTGAGCACAAGGCATACTTGGGCCTTGAAACATGCCAACTTTGATATTCAGACGGTGGTGATCACCGGAAAGTTCAAATGAATGAATTAAATGAACTTCGTGATCAAGCATACGAGAACTCTTTGATCTACAAACAAAGACAAAGAAGATTCATGACTCAAAATCAAAACCGCGTTTTCAACGTCGGTGATCGAGTCCTTCTTTTCAACTCAAGATTGAAGATTTTCTCGGAAAACTAAAATCTGCCGAGTCCGGACCATTTACCATCACTAAAGTATTTCCATATGGAACCATTGAGTTATCTCAACCCGATGGTCCAAACTTTAAAGTGAATGGTCATCGGTTGAAGCATTATTTTGAGAGGACATTCCTCCGTGGTTGTCCGGATTTACAAACTTTCCCCATGAACCAATGAATGCGAGGATCGAGTCAAGCTAGCGACTCGGGAATCAAAAATAAGAGCATGCCATATGGGTTTTCACCCATATTTCGACTTCTTTCTATCTTTCTACCACCCTAGTGTGGGGGGGTTGCCCCCATGTTGTGTATATATATAAGTAAAAAAAAAAAAATCTTTCAAATAATGGCCATAGTATTTCCCTTTACGTTCTTTGTTTCGGCATCACCGTGGGTACTTTGAATATTGAGGGCAATATTCATTTCAAAGTGTGGGGGAATTCTCACGAATTTTATCATGTAATTATACCACCCAATTCCCCATTTTTGGCCAAAATTTTTTGGAGTAAGTGTTTTACTTACTCACTTTATGGTTATCGATCCGCCATGTCTAATAAACAAAAGGATTGGCTAATCCGAGAGCAAACGGCTCTTGGTAAAGATATCTTAAATCCGTTGACGGCTTGCAATTTGCCCAAAATTGTATGGTATTCATTCACCATATCCTTAAAAGTGAAGAGTTGGCTAGCCGCAAGTTTATGGCTTGTGGTAAAGGCGATGGAAAAACCATAATTGGTAATCGACTCACCAAAGATAATATTGATAATTTATCTAAGAGTTGGCTAGTCCGAGCAAGCGGCTCGTAAAGACAAATCAAATCCGTTAGAAGTCGGTGGTTTGCTCAAAATTACATGGTTATCTGTACCATGGTTCTTACTTGAAGCGAAACATTTGGCTACTCTAGAAGTAATGGCTTTTGGTAAAAGATTCAAATCCATTAAGTTTTTTCTCAAAAGATTGCTAGGACTAGCAATAGTTTAGTGTGGGGATTGATGAGTGTGTAAATACTCATCATTTTGGTTAATCGAGCTAAGCGTTTAAAATGCTCGAAAATGCATCAAAATCTTGAAAATATCTCAAAATTGCATTTTATATGTTTCGGATGCAAAATGTTTAAAATCGATGAAAAATGAGCTAAGTTTGCATAATTGGCGTTCGGTCCCTCAAGTTTCAAAAATTGTCGAAATAGTCCCCGAGCACTTATTTCAAAGAAAAATCACCAAAGGTCCTTTTAAAATCATAACTTGTCAAAATTAGTCCTTTGGTGAAAATATCAAAAGTTTTGAGAAATTACAAATTTGGTCCTTTAAGTTTAAAATTGGCAAAATGGTCCTTGGAAATTTGAAAATGTCAAGTTTGGTCCTTGTACTATTGGAGCTTGTCACTTTTAGTCCCTTGGAGCAACTTTGCAAATATGGCAGCCTTGGTCCCTTGATTTTCAGAAATTGCAAATAGGTCCTTGTGTATTAAAACCATTACACCCTTTTGGCCTTGTCAAAACCAATTAGACCCTTGTCATAACCCATTGTGACCCCCTGTCAATAACAATTTGGACCCCCTTTTAATATTAAGTCGGTCAAACAAATAAGTCAAACAAGCCAGTAGCACTTTTCTTCCTTCTTCAACAACTAGCCTGCACACACCAAGCTCCCATTCCCCGTCTCATCATCCATCCCTTATCCTCCACTCAACAACCTCCAAATTGCATTTAATGCACCCTCTCCAACTCACTCAACCCACAACCGGCTTATATATGTTTTGGCGCCAAAACCAATCAAGCGGCCAAGATCATTTCAAGTAATCCAATGGCCAAGAAAACTGCTGGGATATGTTCAGAGTAGTGAGAGAAGATGTTTTGATATAAAAAGGAAGCAAGGGAAGGAAGAAGGAGAGTAGCACTTAGTTTAATTTTAAAATGTATGTCTTTTTTAATTTCTTAAACCTTAAATAGATTCTTAGTTGTTATTCCAAGTTTTATTGTATCAAACTAACTTGTTTGATTGTATTACAACTCTTTTTAAGTATCAATTCAAGTTCATGTTAAGATTTCATGTTTCATAGTTCTTGTAACAAAATTCGCTTTTGAATTCTTATATCCAAGTTTCTAGTTGCTTACTTTTAAACTCAAACAAGCTTATATAAGCTTCTTACGCCTTTTGTGAGCTTATATATCAATTTCAATCAATTTTGGATTTTGGTCAACATAAGTCAATGAATCATCATTTGGTCTTGGAAATGGAAATGGGTTGAATTAGCATGGAAATGGGTTGATAGAAATAGGTCGATGGCTCTTGTATTCTTTGGCAAGCCATAGTGGCGGGACAAATTGTAAGTCATTTTCAATAGTTATTGCATAATCTGTATTTATGGTTTAGATTGGTTTTATTTGTTAATTAAGTTGTATTTAGGATAGATAGACTCGGTTTGATCAATAGCTTTAGCTAGTTAAGAGGTTAGTTCAATTTAAGTTCATATCGCTTAGTAAAGTTGTGTTTGGATTAGCTGCATAAACTGTATTAGAGGATGGTTCAGTAGTTAGGACTTGTAGTTCTAGGCTTGTTTAGCTCTAATATACTCATATCTGCTATAAAATTATTCCTCGCAAACCACAAAAGTCAAATTCATCTTAAACCTGTCTTAATCGCTTAGCTGTTGGGATTTTGGAAAAGCATAAGCTTGTTTTGTGCTTAGATATCATAGACATAGATTGGATCAAGTTTATTTCATCATTTAACATCAATATCGGTATAAAAATTGGTTTCAAAGTTCAATAAAGTCAACAAACAAAACCGCTCAAAAGTCAAAAGTTGAAAATCCAGTTTTGAGCCTAACTAAGTGATTTTTCTTGGATTCATTTCGAGCCAAATTAAGTGAAATCATGGGTTTTAAACTTCACTTGGTCTATTTTTTTATTATCATTTTAGTAGATTTTTGTAAATTTTTATAAGCTTCAAAAAGGCTTGTCTATTGGGTCTTATTTCCCAGTGCACAAACTCGAGATATCTTGAGTGTGCACAGGTTTGTGCAAAGCTTGTATCAAGCTCATAAGAGCTTATCTAGGTCTGATCTTTGTTTTATAAGTAGTCACCCAGGTCTTCTTTAGGTCCCCACTTTTGGTTTTTAGTTCCAGCTTATCTAAGTGCTTATTTTTAATCCATAAAGTAGTTGCCTAAAAGCATTTTTTAGCACTAAACTCAAAACAATCAAATACTGTAGTTGGTGATTTAGAGGTTAAGAGCAGTTGAGATTAGTTGCATTTGGGTAGTTTTAGCTTATTGTAGCTTCGTTTCGGTTTGGTGCTCATTTGGTACCTTGTGTTATTCAGTGCTTATTACATAAGCACTTGCATTCTGCTTCATTTTCCTACATACAAGCAACTTGTTTTATATTTTCCTAGAATTAGAATACTATTTTAGAGTTTTTCTGAATTTTCATATTTTTCTAGCTAATTTTACTATTTTTCTTCATTTAAAAAAAGCTTTTAGGTAATTTTAATTAGCTTTTAATACAATTAAATCGGAAAAGTTTCAAAAAATAATTTTCATTTTTCTTAAGTTAAGATAAATATAAAAGTCAAAAAAATATTTTCTAGATTTTCTTAGTTAAATTTGTATTTTTAAGTAATTTAAGTAGTTTTAAATAGTTTTTAATTCATAGAAAATATAAAATATTCGAGAAAAATACAAAATAGTTTTGAAAATTCTTTTAGTTATTTTAGATTTTCTAAGTCATAGTTTTATTTTTCAAGCTTTATTTCATATTTTCTTGTATTTTAGGCTATTATTAAATAAGTAAAAATAGTTTTTAATTAATAATAATTAGATAAATAGTTTTAAAAATAATTTTCTTTTTCTAAAAATTTTCTTTTGTCATTAGGATTGTAAAAATGTCATTTTCATATTTTTAGGATTAATATTGTTTAAGTTTTACATTTTTCTTTTGTACGTTACGTAGTTTTTAAATTAAGTTTTATAAAAAGAAAAAAATCAAAAACATCATTTTGCAAATAGTAATAGCGTTTATTTAATATATTTTATCTTTTTAATTTTCTTTAATTTGCATTTAAGCCCCTGTAATTTATTTCCTTTTTCTGTAGTTATAATCATTCATCAACTCTTTTCCGTTCAAATCTCTCGATCACTATTCATTTGGTGATTCATCGCACAGCTCGTTGGGACATAACGACCTGGGGAAACACTATACTCTCCTGATCTTCATTGCATTGGTGTCTAAACTGTTTGAAGTTTATTACGGTTGGCCATTCACAAGTGGTCAGCTTGTGTAATAAAACTTGACGGTTTGGCATCGATCAAAGAACTCAACCAATTCAAACGTCTTAAAGTATGGGAACCGGTTGAAAGACAAACAGGGTCTACGTCATTGGTCTCAAATGGATTTGGAAAACAAATTGGGCTGCTTTGAAGGAATGTTATCCGAAACAAGTCACGCCTAGTTGCTAAGGGTTATCGTCGGGAAGAGGTATAGACTTTGAAGAATCTTTTGCTCGGTTGCTCGTCTTGAGGTCGCTCGGATATTTCTCTCGATTCGCGGCTCATATGAATATGATGGTCTATCGATGGATGTGAAAATGGCGTTTCTCAATGGACACCTTAAAGAAACGGTTTATGTCACCAACCGGATGGATTCGTTGATCCCGAGTTCCCGAACCATGTCTACAAACCGAACAAAGCCTGTATGGTCTCAAACAAGATCCTCGGGCATGGTACGATAAGCTATCATCTTTCCTCATTGCCAATAATTTCACCAAAGGTTCGGTTGACCCTACTCTTTTATACAACATCACGGGGCACATATCTTATTTGTTCAAATTTACGTGGATGCCATTATTTTTGGGTCTACACATAAAAAGTACTCAAACGCTTTTGCAAAACTAATGAAGAACAATTTTGAAATGTCAATAATGGGTGAACTTACGTTCTTTCTAGGACCGCAAGTTCATCAATCACCCCCATGGCATGTTCTTGAGTCACCCAAATATGCCCTTGAATTGTTAAACAAATTTGAATGAAAACACGTGACACTTATGCCACACCAATGGCTCATTCCAAGAAGCTAGACGCCGATTTACATGGGAAACTAGTCGACCCTACAAAATACCGATGTATTATTGGGTCCTCATGTATCTCACGAACAAGAGACTGATATTGTCTTTGTCGCTTATCTATGCTCCCATTATCATCAAGACCAACCTGAAACTCACCTATTCGAGGCTAAAAGAATCCTCCGATACATCAAGGAACCATTAATTTGGGGATCCGTATCCGAAGGATTCTCGGTTTTGAACTAATATCTTTTTCGAGACGACCACGCAGTCGCTCGGACTCTCGGAAAAGTACTTGAGAGCACTACAATTTCTTGGTGACAAGCGGTGTCTTGGCAATCAAAGAAATAGGGCGCACATCGTTGTCATCAACCAAGCGAGAATCGTAGCCATGTCCACGTGTTGTGCTCAAGTCATTTGGATGAGAACACAACTCAAAGACTACGGTTACACATTTGAGAATCCCGATGTCTTCATGACAATCGAGTGCCATTGCGATCTCGTAACCGGTTCAAACTTTCGAAATCAAAGCACATCGATCTTCGCTATCATTTCATCATGGACCACGTGGAATAAGGTATCGTTGAATTATACTTTGTGGGCATGAATACCAATTGATGCATCTTCTCACCAAAGCCTTGCCTCCCGCTAGGTTTAATGAGTTGATCCATCGGATTGGTATGCGGTGTTTGACTCAAGAGGAATTGGATGACCTCCTAAAACATCTTAAAACCCATCAAACACCAACATATCTTTTGTAAATATTTTCTCAAAAACAAAATACAAAATATAAAACCCGATAAAACAACAAAAATATTCTTCTATCTAATTTTCTTTCAACATGGCAAGTACATTTCTTCCGTCAACACTCAAATCTTTCAAAATTCAAGATTTTTCCGATCAAGTGTTGAGGGGAAAATAATCACTTAGCGTTTCAAAACATCCGTACTTGCATGTTATCCTATCCTGGTTGTTTCTTTTATCAATGGTGGTAAATTTTTCTGTTCACCGACACCTCGGACTAAAATTTATAACCTTTCATTATTTTCTTAAGTCGAGGGGAGTGTCGTCAAGTTTCTTTTCTTAAAATCTTTGTTTGGTAACCAAAATGGAAGTTAAATGGCTTTGTTTAAAAAGGAAAAGGTGGAGGGACCAAACTGTCAAAATGTTATAGTTAATTTTAATTAAACTCCTCCCACCTACTTCTAACTTCACATTTATTACTTTCAACCTTAAACATCCTATGCCTAAGATTCATTCAAGAAATCCGTGCTTTAGATCATCGTTTTGTAAGTGTTTTCACGATCTTATGAGAATACAAGCTAAGGTTTTGAATTTCAAGCAAATCCTACGGCTAAAACTTTTGTCACGCGTGATTATGTGTTCTACGCATAGCGTATGAACACATAATAATTGTGTGTGTGTGTTTGTGGTTAAATGGATAGTGTCAAACGTTTCTAATACATCAATGATATCATTTTAACCATCAAAACCCACCCGTAAACACGAATTGATGATTTTTGAAAACTAGGGTTCTTGAGTCGAATTGGGTATTTTCAAATGTGAATTATTTTGGTCAAAAATATTCTTGGGTTATGTTCATATGTTGATGAATTGATGATATCCAAGGTCGTTAACCACCCAGAAACTCTAAATGATTAAAAATTTGGAATTAGGGTTTAAAGTTCATAAGTTTGGGTATTTTTGATTCTCAACGAATTAGATGTTAAGACTTGGTCTATAAGATCATACAACATCTTAGAACTACCAGAATTTGTTCGGTGCAAATCCCATGGTTAGAAATCATACGCGTAATTCTTAACCCTTAGGGTTTTGACCTCACGCTGTATGACTTTCACGCCAGAATCATTTAACGAATGATTCATGCCATGATTTGTTGATAAAATGAATTTTGTGTTA
Organism: Chrysanthemum lavandulifolium; assembly: GCA_022545495.1. Lineage (NCBI taxonomy): Eukaryota > Viridiplantae > Streptophyta > Magnoliopsida > Asterales > Asteraceae > Chrysanthemum > Chrysanthemum lavandulifolium. The sequence continues at coordinate 240,632,276 of CM040245.1, read as the reverse complement.
ATATTGATGATTTGATGAATTTATTTCGGGCTTGCTACACTTAAAAATTCGTAATCAAGGTAATTTGATTCTCTACGCATAAGGATTACCCTACGCGTAGTCAAGTTATGCGTAAATTAATCCTATGCATAACTATTACGCGTGAAGGTTCTACAATGGGACCACGCGTATCCCGTGAAGGATATGTGTAAACAGTGACCTCCACGCATAAGGTCTACTCTTACGAGTAAGCCTTACGTAAGGTTTATATACGCCCACGCGTGAAGCTCTACGATAAGGTCCCATTTTCCCACGCCAGAAATTTCTTTCGCGTAGTTAGATCCCACGATAAGTTTTCGCTCACGCGTATATCATTCGCCACGCTAACTTTGCCAAATCTACGCTAAGCCTTGATTGACCTTCATTATGAGTTGTTACGTACAAACTTGTAAATAAACAAATCATATCGTCACGAAACCAATAATGTCACTAATAAACTTAAACGTTTGATATGTTGTGAACTATGAGTGATAACATAAACTTTAAAACTTAAAGTTAACTAACTCACTTAAACATTTCACGGCGTCATCGGACTATTGGACATACAAGTGACTTAGGACTCAGAACAATCATTAACACTGTACATTCAATAATTAGACAATATAACCATCTTTTGACTAACATTATGTCTTCGATATGTTGGTTCTTTTGGCTAATGTTATTTCGTGATCACGACATGGTCGCTCAAATGAATGTGGATACACACGAGGTCCTCACAATTGCGATATCTTCCCAATGGTTATCCTAGAAAGATTGGAAAGAACAACCTTAGGGTTGACTTTGAAACCCTCACTTGCTCGTAATCTTCTGCTTGATTCTTTGTGGATGTTCTCAAGAATCATCCCTACCGAATATGCTCACACTCGCCACTGACTGCAGATCTACATTCAACAATTCCGAACTCAATGCAAAGGATCCAAGGTCAATATGTGTTGTGACTCTCAATCACAAACAAGTCACCATCACTCATGCGAAACACCCCGACCCCGACAAGGGTAAAGATATCACAATACGGTTTCATATCGAACTTCTAAATAATATACAATAGCGAAAGCCTTACAAAATACTCAAAAGAAAACATAAATAACTAAACTTCAAAATAAATCTAAGATCTCTATAATCAAATCTTGCTCGCCTCTACTCTCAACCCGGATCGCCTATCCCATAAGCTCATCTTGAATGCTTAAAATACCGCCGCAGAAAAGAAAATGCTACCGAGCTTACAAAGCTCAAGTGAATGATATAAAGAAGTAAAACTAAACAAAACAAATATACAAATGACAAAACCAAAATAAAATGATAAGGAAATCTTTTAGGATTCTCATGAACTCAAACATACGTAAATCCAAACAATCACATAACAGTTTAAACATCTCATAGCACATTAATGACACAAACACAAACACATCGTAACAACCAAACACTCAACATACCAAGAATAACAAATTATTTATAAGCCAAACGAAGAGTCTAATGACTAACTAAAACAGCTACAAAGAAATGATCATAGCATTCATACAACTCATTTAATCAACATTTAACACCCTTAAATCAATATAGCAAAGAATGAAATAGCAATCCAAAACATAGCAATCTCACAAACAAATAGGAACATAGTAGACAACTATAATTAAATATACCAAACAAAACATAGCATAACCATTAGCAATTATCAAAACAACTATCATAAGCTAAACCGGTTCTAAGATCAAATCCTAACATCGCAGAATTAAAACATGGCGCTCACATAAGCAAATAAACCACTAACATATAAGCAAAGTTCACAAATTAATCGAACAAATTATACATACTAAACTTATAGAATACTCACTTCACACTAACACATTCATCCCACAGCTCAACGAATTCACATAACGAGAACTAACATGACATCGATCACAAAGATGCAAATCCCATTTAAACATGTTAATCATAACCTAGCATTGTAAACGGTAATCACATAAACATACAAAAGCATACACATATATAATAACATATAATATACCCAAGACATAATCATAAGCATTTGAACATACCGAATCATACTCAAAATACTTAACATAGAAATAACAACTAAAGATTTAGTTAACTACCACGAGCCCAAAACATATCATATCAAAACATCATAACTATATAGAAACAATCTCAAAATAATCCGGAGTAGCTAGCTCCCGTAGTTTTATGAAGATGCGATTGCACACGACATCATTCATCTAAACAAATCATATCGGACAACCGATCGATCTAGGATGCATCCATACGCCCCACAAACATACATTAACAATTTAATATAACATAAATTGAGCTCATAACAAATAATAGATAAGTGGACGGCGTAACTTCACTCTCATCGCTTCTAGAGTCATGTCGAGGTGCATCATCGACACGGACATGGAACCCCATGACTAGGTATTATTTGGCTCGGTGTCAAACTAACTTAGGTCAAACAAAATTTCAATTATAACATAAGTCTTAATCAAACACAAGGTTCAAAGAATAACATATCAATAACTCATATCATAAGGTTCATATTCAAATATAATAAGGTTCAACAATCACACATATCAAAGTCTTCCTAACATAAAGTTCAAATCAAGTATCGCATGATTCAATAAAACATAAGTTTAGATAAGCAACAGTCAAATAATCGTGAAAGGGTTCATAGCAATGGCATTGGAAACCCTAATAAGTAAAATAGGAAAACTAACGAAAAGAACATCTTAAGGAACCTTTACCACGAAGGTCGAATATCCGTACCTTAAAGCAAATGAGAGGAAAGCAAACGAATGTAGGAATACGAAGATGTAACGTCGCGCCTCCTTCAACGAATCTACACGGATTATGATTTATTTAATACTTATTAGCATCATTAATGTTATAACGGATTAATCTCATTAATATTCTTAGAGTTGTCGAATATACTCATTTTGTTTACGTATGAATTTCAACATTTTAGAGTATCCTCATTAATTAGCCAACTTATGGTTTACAATGATAAATGGTAAACTTAAAGGATTAATATGATAAATATCTTATTTGAGAACTTATATGATCATCATTCAAAGTATAGGGTTTATAAATGTCAAGAATGGTTTTAAGACTCTCTTTCAATATAGTTTACCCAAACCTTTTATACCCTACGTGATTGACCCAAAACTCACACTTGTCAAACCCATAATTACTCGTAATTACCAATTACACCTTTGACATCTTTAATTTCACGATCTAACCTTATATTATCGATTTTACCATTTTAGCCCAAAGGTTTTAGAATTTACAAACGCACTTTTTAATTTAATAACAATTCAAATGGCTCTCTAAGTATCCAAAATTACACGCTTAACCCCACACTTATTTTATACGCTTAGTACATGTATTTTACTGTTTACAAAAATAACCCTTAAGTTTCATAATTTACAAAACCAACCCAAAACTTTTATTAAGAACCGAATATACATAATTCAAGTACAAACCCTAAACCTAGGTTTAACCCATCATTAGCTCATCATTATTACTTCATTAATTACCCTTAATGATAACAAACAAACCCTAGTTCATGTAAACCCTAATCGCCTTTTATATTTCTTTCCTTTTTATGCTATCGAACAAGAAAACCCAAGACAATTTACACAAGCTTCAATTCACAATCATGTATTTTATTCAGGTTGTATAACATGTAAGAGCTTCGAAAATCAATTCATGGTCTTAAAATTATTATACGCCATGTTATTTTATACGCTTTTAGGGTTATTAATCCAAAACAATTTCGTGTGACTTATTAATTATGCATGACCAATTTTTACAGGTTCTATATGACTTGTAGGACTGAAAGCAACATTAGGAACATACCCTTGATGAGAATCGAACGCTAGAACAAAGAACACACAAACTTCCACTCGATAAAACCCTAATCGACCCAAAACTAACCACGATCAAAACAAAGACCTTAGAGCTTCGAACCAGATTTTTCCCACCTTCTTCACCTTCAAACTCGTCCAAGAAAAATAGCTTCGTGCCTTGGAAACCGGAAGTCGAATTTTGTAGGGTTTTGGAGTCGGTTTAGGTATAATCGATTATTGGGATAGATTAAACCGTATAATATGTATTTATATGGTTTTCCAATTTTCTTGTGGGCTTCATATTGTAATGGACTTGAAATAAATAAAATCTTAATTTTATAAACTTGTATTGGGCTTTTAATTAATTAAATTCTTTTATAAAACAATATTAAATATATTCGCTATATATATATAAAATACAAAAATGATTTTATAAATATTATAAACTATAAGAATGATCTTTACAAAGTCTTTAAAATTTATTTGGATCATATGTGATATTTCTTGTAAGTTTCGAATTTACATAGCTTATTTGGTATCCTTTTAAATTAATTATTCATACCTTTGATCATAAGGGTATTTTGGTCTTTTGTGAATTTTAGAAATTTGTATTACAATTTCTTCCCTCTAAAATGAAATTTCGTCCTCGAAATTGAACAAGATGGGACAAGACGGCGACAAATATGGATTTCGGACTTCAAGGAATATATGATTTAATGCTAATCATATACTTATAAAGTATTAGCAGAAAAGATGAGATAAGGAAAATTCAAAACACACTCTAACTTATTCAGTATCTAATGATGAAAACTATCATATGCATAGATGGAACGAATCCTAGCGGTCTTACTAATCGCAGGAGTATGTGGAGACATACCAATCTAAGGTGCATAACAATCTATAGGTTTACACGGATAATAACAACTTCGGATCCCAATGGTACAAAACTCATATGTAACAGATATCGATGAAAATCTCACAATTAGGTACGTAGTCTCAACCCAATATGAAAAGTACCAAATAATGCCTACAAGTCAAAGTCCAATCACGAATAACCACAGCATTTCCAGACGTCATATAATTTCGATAAGTTCAAATTATATGATCTCAGATATCACGCTGATCAAAGGCCATAATACTTGCATCACATAACAAGTTCTTATTGTCACTATATTCGGTCTCGGGTCATGACACAACACATAACTAATATCATAGCAAAACACACCATAAAGAGATAACATACGATAACAAGTAACCTACTATAACATGCCAAAACCATATGAGTATACCATCATGATGGTCATATATAATCAAGCGGCAATAAAACACATCATATAGAAAATAAATAGCGTATTTAAACTTATGAGGACTAATGGAAACTCAACGAATCTATCGTGAAGAAAACAACGAACAGAACTATACTATCAAAATTTTGTTTCATTACCAATAATCAAACAAAATTTGCAAAATCGTCATAAGATAAACTCCCAAAATAAAACTTAATAATCCAAGATTCAATCATCTAATGAATCAAAAGAACCTAATCCAAAATCCAATGTCAAAATTTCTCATAACGAGGGCAACTAATAAGGAGCGCAAATTCTATCCTTGTGTCGGATTAAACCTACTAGTAGTCAGAGACTTCAATTCCGAGTCCACCTCGTATTCTTCCTCATCTTCTTCCTCCTCTTCTTCCGCACTTATCCATCCGTTTATTTCCTTCACGCGGTAATAAGCGGCTAGCAAAATCGCTTTCTCCGATTCTCTCCTCCTCTTCCGACACACGGTCCACGAAAGCATACAAATCGTGATTTCTAGTCAAACTCACCTCCATCTTCAACGAACTTTGGACACCTATCATGATACTTAGTGGTGAAACCTTGGTTGTCAACAACTTTAGTTTCGTAGTCCTCCACTATCTTCCGCTCACGCCCTTCAAGGTCGCCTTCTCCTCGATTGTGCATGGCCACATATAGGCCGGACTCAGATCCTTTGTTGGTTCGCTTCACTCTACCAAACCTCGCACACCTTTAGCAAGAACAACGCCCACCTCGCCTTCTCCTTAGGTTGTCTAGCGTGTCCTTGATTGCTCCTATCGTGAACTAGAGCGACGAGGATCACCATCTAAAAGAACAATCAACTATTAGCAAAGTCTAATGCGATGGGGACGCCAGAAAGTATGCGTAAGGAAATCCTAAATCTACCCAATTCTCACAGTCATAGCCTAAGCTCTAATGGTCCTAAACCTAGGCTCGATACCATAAATTGTAACACCCCGACCCGACAAGGGTAAAGATATCACAATACGGTTTCATATCGAACTTCTAAATAATATACAATAGCGAAAGCCTTACAAAATACTCAAAAGAAAACATAAATAACTAAACTTCAAAATAAATCTAAGATCTCTATAATCAAATCTTGCTCGCCTCTACTCTCAACCCGCATCGCCTATCCCATAAGCTCATCTTGAATGCTTAAAATACCGCCGCAGAAAAGAAAATGCTACCGAGCTTACAAAGCTCAAGGAATGATATAAAGAAGTAAAACTAAACAAAACAAATATACAAATGACAAAACCAAAATAAAATGATAAGGAAATCTTTTAGGATTCGTGGAACTCAAACATACGTAAATCCAAACAATCACATAACAATTTAAACATCTCATAGCACATTAATGACACAAACACAAACACATCGTAACAACCAAACACTCAACATACCAAGAATAACAAATTATTTATAAGCCAAACGAAGAGTCTAATGACTAACGAAAATAGCTACCAAAGAAATGATCATAGCATTCATACAACTCATTTAATCAACATTTAACACCCTTAAATCAATATAGCAAAGAATGAAATAGCAACCAAAACATAGCAATCTCACAAACAAATAGGAACATAGTAGACAACTATAATTAAATATACCAAACAAAACATAGCATAACCATTAGCAATTATCAAAACAACTATCATAAGCTAAACCAGTTCTAAGATCAAATCCTAACATCGCAGAATTAAAACATGGCGCTCACATAAGCAAATAAACCACTAACATATAAGCAAAGTTCACAAATTAATCGAACAAATTATACATACTAAACTTATAGAATACTCACTCACACTAACACATTCATCCCACAGCTCAACGAATTCACATAACGAGAACTAACATGACATCGATCACAAGATGCAAATCCCATTTAAACATGTTAATCATAACCTAGCATTGTAAACGGTAATCACATAAACATACAAAAGCATACACATATATAATAACATATAATATACCCAGCACATAATCATAAGCATTTGAACATACCGAATCATACTCAAAATACTTAACATAGAAATAACAACTAAAGATTTAGTTAACTACCACGAGCCCAAAACATATCATATCAAAACATCATAACTATATAAAAACAATCTCAAAATAATCCGGAGTAGCTAGCTCCCGAGTTTTATGAAGATGCGATTGCACACGACATCATTCATCTAAACAAATCATATCGGACAACCGATCGATCTAGGATGCATCCATACGCCCACAAACATACATTAACAATTTAATATAACATAAATTGAGCTCATAACAAATAAGAGATAAGTGGACGGCGTAACTTCACTCTATCGCCTAGAGTCATGTCGAGGTGCATCATCGACACGGACATGGAACCCCATGACTAGGTATTATTTGGCTCGGTGTCAAACTAACTTAGGTCAAACAAAATTTCAATTATAACACAAGTCTTAATCAAACACAAGGTTCAAGAAAGAACATATCAATAACTCATATCATAAGGTTCATATTCAAATACAATAAGGTTCAACAATCACACATATCAAAGTCTTCCTAACATAAAGTTCAAATCAAGTATCGCATGATTCAATAAAACATAAGTTTAGATAAGCAACATGTCAAATAATCGTGAAAGGGTTCATAGCAATGGCATTGGAAACCCTAATAAGTAAAATAGGAAAACTAACGAAAAGAACATCTTAAGGAACCTTACCACGAAGGTCGTAATATCCGCACTTTAAAGCAAATGAGAGGAAAGCAAACGAATGTAGGAATACGAAGATGTAACGCTGCCTCCTTCAACGAATCTACACGGATTATGATTTATTTAATACTTATTAGCATCATTAATGTTATAACGGATTAATCTCATTAATATTCTTAGAGTTGTCGAATATACTCATTTTGTTTATGTATGAATTTCAACATTTTAGAGTATCCCTCATTAATTAGCCAACTTATGGTTTACAATGATAAATGGTAAACTTAAAGGATTAATATGATAAATATCTTATTTGAGAACTTATATGATCATCATTCAAAGTATAGGGTTTATAAATGTCAAGAATGGTTTTAAGACTCTCTTCAATATAGTTTACCCAAACCTTTATACCCTACGCGATTGACCCAAAACTCACACTTGTCAAACCCATAATTACTCGTAATTACCAATTACACCTTTGACATCTTTAATTTCACGATCTAACCTTATATTATCGATTTTACCATTTTAGCCCAAAGGTTTTAGAATTTACAAAACGCACTTTTTAATTTAATAACAATTCAAATGGCTCTCTAAGTATCCAAAATTACACGCTTAACCCCACACTTATTTTATACGCTTAGTACATGTATTTTACTGTTTACAAAAATAACCCTTAAGTTTCATAATTTACAAAACCAACCCAAAACTTTTATTAAGAACCGAATATACATAATTCAAGTACAAACCCTAAACCTAGGTTTAACCCATCATTAGCTCATCATTATTACTTCATTAATTACCCTTAATGATAACAAACAAACCCTAGTTCATGTAAACCCTAATCGCCTTTTATATTTCTTTCCTTTTTATGCATTATCGAACAAGAAAACCCAAGACAATTTACACAAGCTTCAATTCACAATCATGTATTTTATTCAGGTTTTATAACATGTAAGAGCTTCTCGAAAATCAATTCATGGTCTTAAAATTATTATACGCTCATGCGTTATTTTATACGCTTTTAGGGTTATTAATCCAAAACAATTTCGTGTGACTTATTAATTATGCATGACCAATTTTACAGGTTCTATATGACTTGTAGGACTGAAAGCAACATTAGGAACATACCCTTGATGAGAATCGAACGCTAGAACAAAGAACACACAAACTTCCACTGATAAAACCCTAATCGACCCAAAACTAACCACGATCAAAACAAAGACCTTAGAGCTTCGAACCAGATTTTTCCCACCTTCTTCACCTTCAAACTCGCCCAAGAAAAATAGCTTCGTGCCTTGGAAACCGGAAGTCGAATTTTGTAGGGTTTTGGAGTCGGTTTAGGTATAATCGATTATTAGGGATAGATTAAACCGTATAATATGTATTTATATGGTTTTCCAATTTTCTTGTGGGCTTCATATTGTAATGGACTTGAAATAAATAAAATCTTAATTTTATAAACTTGTATTGGGCTTTTAATTAATTAAATTCTTTTATAAAACAATATTAAATATATTCGCTACATATATATAAAATACAAAATGATTTTATAAATATTATAAACTATAAGAATGATCTTTACAAAGTCTTTAAAATTTATTTGGATCATATGTGATATTTCTTGTAAGTTTTGAATTTACATAGCTTATTTGGTATCCTTTAAATTAATTATTCATACCTTTGATCATAAGGGTATTTTGGTCTTTTGTGAATTTTAGAAATTGCCCTACTGTATTACAAATCCATCCGATCCCGTAGTTTTCTCGGATAATGAATTGGTGGCCAAGCTTGTCACACAAATTTCTAAACGATCTCGAACATTTACTCGATGAAGAAAAATTGTTTTGCATTGTGGACTACCAACTCAAAGAAGCATGTAGATTCAAGTCGAAAAGTCTAAACGCCCCAGAGACGATGAAGACAAGGATCGTGATAAGAATGATGAAGCTAAACGACAAAAGAAGTCCGTGAATCATCATCCATGCCACCTCCTCCCCAATGACCTCCTCCTCAACAAAGGTCTCTTCCTCGTTTCTCCGCCGATAAACCTCAGATTCTCGAGTTACCGCCTGCACACAAAACCGGTGATCACTTTGTGTATTCGGTGGTGACGATGAGGAAGTCCGTGAGCCCCACAAAACCCACCTCTCCCAAACAAGCACGTAAACCGTAATCATCATCTAGGCCTTTGAAAAGAAGAAGAACGACTCCTGACTAACGTCAGATCATGGCTAGATGACGATAAAACAGAGGAATTTGAATGGTTCTCAACTCTTGTTAACAACACTCCCTACCCGTAAGAAGGTCAAGATCCGTAGACGGCACCACATTGGAGCATGCTAAAACTCGCAAGAAAAGTTCCATGTGAAGAAGATGACAAATCCGAGTTGCGGCGAATCAAGAATGAAGCCTTTCAACTTAAAAGACAAATTTCGGAAAGTGCCATCGAGGTCGAATATCACCTGACAACATTGCTCGAGCCATGTCTAACAACATGGATTGGCTCAACCGAAGCAAACATCGACTTCACAAAACGGACAACCTCCATATTATACCGATTGGTCAAGACCTCTACCAACAATTGGCCAACCAGATCAGCCTACGATTCCCTTCCGCTATTTCTTCAACAAAGACCGGAATTTCTTCTCCATGGTGGCGATGGCTCAAGGAAATACGCTACATCTTTGACACTTCCACTCCCAAAGCAGTTTATTTACTCGAATGCGATAGCCATCGAGGAACGTGCCAATCACTTGTTCTCCAACAAAGTGGAAGCATACGACCGAGATGCATTGTAACGGATTCATCATTGGCCGAACATCAAGAATCTACTCACCAAGTCGCTGTGTTCGTAAGTCTCAACATGCGTGTTCGAGCATCAAGATTATCGTAGCCATTCAACATGTTGGTCTTTCATCTAAGTGGGACTACACCTTCCTAAAGAATATTGTGGTCAAACGACAAGATGAAAGGATTATGCATTTTCTCAAGTCGACTTTGAGAATTTGTCTCAATGACATTGAAGACATGTACCTTGCCAAAGCACAGTGGTCGCATGAGACAATTTTCAACCAAATACAACGGAATTCATCAAGTCATTGCTCATCTTCATCGACGATAGTCATCAAGGAACGTGTTGAAGATCTCCACTTGCGCTGAATCTTATCGACGCGTGTCAACTTCACTCCACCTCGCCTGATCTTCTCGACATCAACCAACTCTCTCAATATACACTCATCGCCAAACCTTTCGTTGTCGCCATCGTAGTGAACTTCAAAGAAATTGCTTAATGGCGTGTAGTGAACTTCACAAATTTGGAGATCACACTTTGAAGATGGTTAGAGACGGATTGGCTTATCGATCAAGGACATACGTCAAAAGATTGGGTCTCCTAAGCGATGGAATTCTCGGAACGAAGGATGTGAGGAGAATCATCAAGATGATTGGTGAACGGTTGTATCAAGGGATCAGCTCGTAAGATTGGAAAGCTTTGTTGGTGGTCGACCCAGATTAACATCACCGGCTTTCAACGCCTTGCTCACACTCCCCGCAACATCACCGACTTCCTGCACCTTTGAACTGCTTTTTCACTATAACTTTGGATGTTTGATTTATTATGTCAATGGCTTGTGCACATAATGTGTACAACCCGTATTTGTCAAGAAAGGACCTCGTGGTACGCCTCTGCCACAATCCTATAAAAGGAGCAAAGCTTCTACTTTTGAGTAAAACCTATCAAACCTTTCATTTTTCAAGGTTTTGCTCAAAAGAACAAGTACTTCCCTATATTTTCAAAACCTCAACCGCTACATCACTTGTTGAGGGGAGTATTTGTAAAATCTTTGTTCACAAAATTGTTCATAGTGGTCATCTTCCCAACACTCTAAATGGTCATATTTATTCTCAACTTTTAAAAATAACATTTTTATGCCATTTTGAGGGGAGAAATTTATGTGATAAGAAATATGTTGTGTAATATGCAAATGAATCTGTGCTTTCGACTTAACCAACTAATTGACGAGATCTTAATCGTTAGTAACTCGAAAAGACTTGTCCAGACGTGTAATAATTTCAAGCTAGTTCGCTAGTGATGTAAACGTGTCTCGCAGGACTTGTCCGAGTAGAATGTACCATTCGAGAAACTCTTGCTAGACATGAACTCGACGGGTTTGACAACCTTCGAGGATTGTCTACACCTTCAAGGTAGTTATTAGAGCTAGTTGCCACCTAAAAGTCGACAATGTAACTCTTTAACTATGCAACGTAACCGTGTCTCGCGAACGATTGTCTATCTTGAGTTGATCAATTCAAAATGCGCTTTTTTCCTCACCGTGCATTTAACCGTTAAAAATCTTAAGCACATGTGGGGGAGTATTATGCAAAATCTCAAAACTCTTACAAGGGTACAAAATGTTTTTCATTCATTACCATTAGTGAGAGATTTTCATGAAAATTGGTTTTATGGCAACATAGGTTAGTCATGGAGTTATAAGGTGACTAAGGTTAGGAATAACCGTCCTATGATCCGCCAGAGCTGGAGGGATCTACCCAAGGACACCACAAATAGTTAGAATTTAGAAGTCCTTAGGTATGATTGTAAAAAGGAGAAATATGAGAATCGGAGAAAGAAGGAGTTGAAGAATAAAAAGAAATGTAAAAAAAGGGTGAAAAGAAATAGCCTCCGATTATTCAACTTAGGCGCATAATCGGGTTCAATTCATATACTCTTGGTTGTCACTAGATGACACCGTATTGAAGATTAAAAGTCGTCATGGACCCAAAGGACGATGCACTAAACCTTCTAACCACCAAGTATCTCTCAATAAGCTTGTTTCATTCTCACAGGAACCCTACGTAAACTATTAGCTTTCTCTTAGAGATAGCCGGTATTGAAGAAGGAGACCCTCTCCCTAGTCTCCGCCAGAAAACCAAAGCGCATAATTGAGTCTAGAGCCCCGAGATTCATCAAAAGATCTCTTAGGTACACTTGACATTTTACCACTTGTCGCTCAACAATAAGAACTTCGGTGGTACATTATCGAGTCCTTCACGCATCTTAGCAACTGTCGAGAACATTTATGAGAAGTTCACATCCGCGATCCTCGTGATTGAATGGAAACTCCGCCGTGGTCAACATCAAACACCGACAAAGCAGTCACTTCGTAACTCCCCGTGGATTACGCTTAGTGGTCTCAAATGGTCTACGGGGTCGTGAGGTGATGCTTGGTGTACCTCGCTCATCCGAATCGTAGGTGTACTTGCACATCGTGTTATCTCACTTGTGGGACTCGATTCAGAACGGCCTTTGTAAGAATTAGAGTTGTGTTTTCACAATATGTCGTTAACACTCAAGTTTAAACTTGTAAGTGCGGAATCCGCTTATTACTAACCATTTTAATGTTTTCTTCTTATGGAAGCTCTGGAGCGGAATGATCGTGCAGATTTTTCTCATGTTCACACCAACATCATCACTAATGGAAGTTTTATCTTAAAGCAACACAAAAGTCATAATGATTCTTCGTCAATTCAAAGAATCTACAAAGTTTAAAGACTTAAAGAACTTCATCAAGATGTAATTCTAACATCAAAGAGCGTGTGAGCATGTTGAAGAATGACGTGGAGACATTGTAGCAAACAAGGCACTGAAGCGCACTTGATGCGCACAACAACATACTATCACTTTCACCACAAAGAACAAAGAACTAAAGAACAAAGATAATGATGACTTCAAAGCATAACCGTCAAGAAGACAATTTCTCTAATCGGGAGATTGTTCGAATCAAGACAATTCTTCTCACAAGAAAGAAGAATGTCGAAGATGTCAAAGCAACTATTACATCAACGCCTTCACTGCTTATATTCCTTCCTCACCAACACTAGGGGAGATTGTTGGAATCACTCCTAAACCTAAATCAAGTGTTAGTGACTCATATGTAATAGTTAGCTTAATTATGGCCTTTATGTTTGTTATTAGCCTTAAGCTTATGTAGAAGGCCCATGAGCTTAGGCCCAAGCCCAATAAGGAAAAGGGAAGGAGTGGGAGTGTTGCCCTAGCTCCTTGCCGATAAATACTTAACCTTCACTTGAGGGTTGGTTGTTCAAGTTTTTCTTTCATTCACATCCTACGCATAACCGGTCTCTTATTTACGTGTGTGTGTGTTTGATACTTGTTCAATCGCCTCTCTATTTCTTCTATGTTGCTTGTGTTGTAAAACTAGTGACCTAACAAGTACGATGTTTGCAAGTTGAATCAACTTTGACTTATGATAGTCAATAATTGGCCTTTGGTTGTTGGATATTTATGCAGCAAATTGGCCTTTTTTGTCGCTTAACAACTTTGACTTATAATAGTCAATAATTCATTGGTTGATTTAAAACATTGTACTGGTATGGAAATGTGATTTCTGTAAATGAGTACATGATGTTGTCAAAGCAAAACAACTTTTACTTATAATAGTCAACAATTGCAACAATTTTGTTGCTGAATCATTATGCAGCAAATTGGATTTTTGGTTGCTGAATCATTATGCAGAGAATTGGCCTTTTGGTTGCTAAAAAAATTTGACCTATAATAGTAAATAATTGCAGCAAATCTGCCTAAACTGAACAACAACCATGGTAAACCCAAATGAAAACCAATGATTACAAATATCATTCCAAATCAACCAGTCTTAATACTATAAATGTATTGTCTACAACACACAAAGTCACAAAAAGACATAATGATTAAAAAGACTTAAAACACACAAACAGAAAACCATAAAATGAAAGTCAACATTGTTTTAGCTTATTGCACCATCGTAATTATGTTAACTCACTGGCCTACTTTCCTATCTTGTTTTTTTCTTCATCATCTTCTTCCTTTGGCCCCACCATTCGGTGTTGCTTGTGATCCCACCGGTTGACACCCAAATAGCCAAGAACTTTGCCAATATGCTCAAGGAAATCAAAGGAAGATCGACTTCAAAGAAGCTTATGAAATTGTAGATAAGAACTTGGATGGTCCAATTGATTTAATGTAACTATTGAAAAACCATTAATGCAATTTTTGAAGTTTGTTTACTTTCTTGTGTAAAATTACGTGTAAGAAGAAGTTGTGTTGCTCACTTACAATAATTTAAACTTAGTATAATTTATATCCAGATAGAGGGAGATTGTTAGGCCAATTCAGTGCCCAATGATCACTGACTAGATTTGAACACAAATTAGACTCAGTAATGAATAATAGCTGACCAAGTCTTAGTTGTCTCGCTGAGGCATAGCCTCAGCGAGCACCCTCAGAAGAAGTTAGACATTGTCAAGGAAGTCGACATGAAGACATACTCATTAGCTGAGATGGATATAAGCTAAGATGTAGAAGGAACTTGTTGAGGGTATAATGGATCGAGGATGACAATACACCGATACACTTGAATACACTTTGATGCAACCAATCGAGCACAACTCCAAATCTCTAAGAAGTTTAGGCGAGATTAATTTGATAAAGTAAAGACGCGGGACAAAAGGTCTTTCAAATTAAAGTCATCTTAAAGACGAGTTGGTGAAAAGAAGCGTGAACAGATTGATAGAAATGTTCACAAAAGGTGAGTTGACGTATGGCAAGTATAGAAGCATAGTAAACACTTTTGTACTTCTCCACTAGATACTTGGCACGCGTTTCAACCACCCCTCGATCAAGACAACCTCGTACTACTATATAAAAGATTGTTGGTCCAAGTAAATGTTGCTTGGTTTCATTCTCCTTGTTTCATTTATTGTAGCAAGTACATTTACTATATTAGTTCAAACTTTCGTGTAGCACAGGTTGATCGAGTCAACGAGTCTGTTAGCCTCGCTTTTTATAAAGATAACGCCACTTACGTGAAATAGACTAGATGCGTAGTATACTTTGCCCTTAGGGACTAGTATCGTAAGTGGAAAAGATAGGGTTTATATATACCCCTCATGACTCTCCATGAGGGTGAGGTGAATCATTTGGTGTATTGTATTTGTGTGTTTCTTAATAAACCTTGTGTTTTCTCCTCCCTCTCTAGTTTCTCTCAAGAAAGGATGATGTTCTTCATCTACTTTCACCAACCAAGACCTCCAAACCACATAAATCTTATATTATTCGGTCCCGACAATTGGTATAACGAGCCAGTTGTGTACTTTTATTGATTTGTGTGGTTTTCGAATCTTGTTTTAGGTCGTTTTGTGCTATATTTGTGGGTCGGAAAATTTTTTCCGTATTTTTGTGGTAAACAGCTTTTATTCAAGATCTAGTATCCTTTATGGTCAAAAGTCAATAGTCTATCATGTATATCTGTCTTTTCAAGACTTTTGTACCAATATATCCGTGAAACATCAAATGGTCAACCGTCGGCCCGTGGTCAAACAGACAAAAGAAGCGCTTTATATGTCGTTTTCGGGTTTTTATGAAGACCGGTCGAATAACATGGTCGGAAAATCTTGCTTGGGAAAAAGTCAAATGGTCAAAACCCTCTTTTCTACGCATAAGAAGAATCTGATGAGTTACGCATAGTCGTGAAGTTACTGGCAGATGCGTTCACGCTAAGCCTTGGCTTACGCCATGGCTCACGCATATGTTTGCACGCCAGATGCTTACGCATAAGCATGACATTACGCTGTAAGGCTACGATAAGGATTTGAAGAGAAAAAGAAAAAGGGTTACGCGTAAAATAGACCATGACCACAACGACACATACCATATACCACAAAATATTACTCGACCTCGTTTCATTTATACATCATCATCCGAGATATCAAAACCAAAACTGAGTGTGTAAATACTCATCATTTTATACAAAATAAACCTTAGACCCGCAAAATCATCTCGAAAACACTCGAAACACATCAAAATGATCAAAATATCACAAATCGTTGTTTTATGTGTTTCAAATGCAAAAATATCAAAATCGATGAAAACATATCAAATTTGCAAAATTGCGCTTTTAGTCCCCCAAGTTTATAAAATTGTCAAAAATAGTCCCCGAGCCAAAATTCAAAGAAAAGTCACCAAAGGTCTTTTTAAAATCATAAATTGTCATTTTAGTCCTTTGGTGAGAAATCTAAAAGTTTTGAGAAAGTTACAATTTAGTCCCTAAAATCCAAAATGGTCAATACTAGTCCTTGAAATTTTCAAAATGTCAAATCAACCCTTGGATTATTAATATTGGCAAAACAAACCCTTTGACTACTCTTCATAATTTTCATGTTTGGTCCTTGGATTTTCAAATGTTACATTTTGGTCCCTTGTATTAATATCTTACAAACCAAACGGACCTAAAATGACCCAAGCCCAATCCTTAACACCCTGGCCCAAAATCCTTACCCGGTCCCTTAACCCAACCAACCAAAAACCCAACCATTTAAATATTAAAACCGCCTTCCTGTCCCTCCCGACATTCCTGTCGCTCCCGCAACCCCCACCACCACCTCCCAAACCCACTCTACCTCACCCATTGTTCTCTCCTCCTCACCAACCTCACCAATGCATTTAATGCATCTCTTTCCCGTCCCAATTATCTTGAACCAAATTTTCCGCCAAAACAAGATTAAGGGCTAAGATTGATTCTAGCCAATCAAGGGTGGATATTGCACTGGAAACCCTCGTAAGAGAGAGAAAAAGTCTTGGGAGCATAAAAGGAGGCCAAGAGAAGCATGGAAGAGAGTTAGTTTTAGTTTTTCAAAATTGTATGTCGAATTTTAATTACTTAGTCTAAATTAGCTTTGTATTGGTATTTTCAAGTTCATTTGTATTCAAGATAATCATTTAAATGTATTACAACTTAATTTTCGCCTCAATTTAAGCCTAAGTTCTATTTTCATATTTTAGTTCATCGTTGAAATCATCAATCTCAAAATCATTGTTAAATCTGTTGAAAGTTCTGTTTTCAAGCTTAAACAAGCTCAAATAAGCTTGTTAAAGCTTTAAATAAACTTACATTTACATTTCATTAACTCTTAAACTTTGGTCAACAAAAGTCAAAGTTGGAGCTAAAATGGTTGCAGAAAAGAATGGGTTGATTCAGGAATTGAAATGGGTTGAAATGGAGGAATTGGGTTGGATTTATTAGGGTAGTGTTCTTTGTTTCTCAGTTGGCTAGCCATTGTGGCTTGGACATTTGTAAGTCACATTTACAAGTTTCTATGCATAAGCAGTAGTTGTAGTTCAAAGCTGTTATAACCTGTTCTAAAAGTAGTAATTAGGCTTAGTAATCTAGTTTGATCATTTGTATATGATTAGTTAGGTGTTATCTCATTTAAATCTGCAAATCAGTAAGTTAAGGGGTGTTTGTTTTACTGTCATACCTGTCTCACAGGGGAAATCAGTGGTAGTTCTTTGCTTGTTTAAGTTTACTTAGCATATTTGAGGTCAATTGAGTCATTAAAACTGAGTGTGCAACCTTAAAAGTCAAATTCTTTTGAAATCTATCTTATTCAAGTGATCTCGTGGTGGATTTTGATTTGCAAAACCTTGTTTTGTGCTTAAAGTCCTAAACAAAGCTTGCTTTGTGTTCATTACATCATAACAAACATCATAATCAGTCATTAAATTGGATTCAAACTTCACCAAAGTCAACTCTTATCCGGTTTTCAAAAGTCAAAATGTCAAAAGTTGGAATTATGCAGATATTGCGCTTCTCCACAGGTTTCATTAAAGCTTTTTAAGTTCGGTTTTGGGATACAAGTAGTCTACTAGGTTGTTTCTAAGATCTAGTATCTGCTTTTAAGCTTTAAGCTTTTGGATAAGCTTGGGTATAAGCTCAAAGTAGGCCTTATTGCCTCGCACCAAACTCAAGATAATGAGTATTTTCTCGAGTTTTGTGCAACTTGCACAGCTTCATTATAGCTTGTTAAGGGCTGGTCTTCTAGTTACAAACAGCTACTTAGGTCTAGTTGAGGTATCAATATTTGGATTTTGCTTTGTAGCTTATTTTGGTGCTTATTTTCGTCCGCAAGTAGACACCAAAATCTGCTTTTAGCTTAATATCATAAAACATCAAATCCTTGCATTTTGTCATTCAAGAGTTGTAGCTTGTTAAAACTTGTTTCTATTTGGTTATTTTAGCTTATTATAGCTTCTTTTAACAGTTGGTAGCTTGTTTGGCTCATTTAGCTTATTTTAGTGCTTATTCATAAGCACTTGAATCATCGCTTGCTTATTTCTCCACATAAGTGCTTGTTTTTCCAATTTTCATAGCTTCTTAATATTATTTTAGGAGTTTCCTGAAATTTTCGATTTTTATAAGTCGTTTTGCTATTTTTCCTATTTTTAATTAGTTTTTAGCACTTTTAAATAGCATTTAATACAAAAATTAGAAAAGGTTCCAAAAATAATTTTTCAATTTTCTTAGGCTTAGATAAATATAAAAAGTAGAAAAGTAATTTTCTAGATTTTTCATAGTTCATTTGGTAATTTTAGTAATTTAATTAGTTTTAATAGTTTAAAATTCATAGAAAATAGAAAATAGTCATAAAAATACAAAAATAGTTTTGAAAAGTCTATTTTGATATTTTAGACTTTTCCAAGTGTTAATCTTATTTTTCTAGCTTAATTTCATAATTTCTTATATTTTAGGTAATTAATTATTAGTTAAAAATAGTTTTTAATTAGATAATTAGTTATAAAAATAATTTTCCTTTTCTATAAATTTTCTTTTATCATTAGGATTGTAAAACATCATTTTCATATTTTTAGGGTTAATATTGAATTAGTTTCACTTTTTATTTTGACGTCACGTAGATTTTAATTTCTTTTTATAAAATCATAAAACAAAACATCATTTTAATTTTAGTGATAGCGTTTATTTAATAGATTTTATCTTTTAATTTCCTCTCATTTGCATTTTAGCCTTTGTATTTGTTTGATATTTCGTAGTTATATTCATCAAATCATAATCCTTTTCGCTCAAACTTCTCGATCACTAGACGCTGATTGATCCATTGCATAGCTCATTGGGACATAACGACCGGGAGACTCTATACTCCTCCGATCTTCATTGATTTCGTGCTTGAGTCGCTTTAGGTTTTCTTACGCTTGCGTGAGAGAACTTGACGTTTCTTTGCGCAAGATCAAATTTTTGGCGCCACGGGAGTCAGGCCGATTTATCTCCGCTTTAGCGATTAGTTGTTTGAATCCTCACTCATTGTTTATATCATCCATTTCAGATATATATATATATCCATATTTTCTTCTAAAAATCCAAAACCCAAAACATCCAAAACTTATAAAACACAAAAATATTTTTCTTTTGTTTCTATATATGTATCAAAAATAAAATACAAAAAGAATCGCTGCTTTTCTAATAATTAACAACTTAAAAGATTACCACCGAAAACCAAGGCAAAGGCACTACCTAACCTGGGGTGCGACCATAATAAGTTCCCGAACTAAAGATATAAAACTTGCCTTTGTGTCCATTGTGATTGGTGTACTTTTTCAAAGAAGCCATTCATCTTGGATTATTGGTTAAGTTCATCGTTGTTTTGCCTCGATTTTGTGTTAATTGATTTTGTTGTGATATCGACGCTTCGTAACCGTAAAACCCATAAAGATTCTTCTCACCCCGATTTTTACAAAACGCCTTCATAATTCTCATTCTCATCCGAAAGATTTTCATAATTCCATTTCTCTCCTTAACTCGAGTTTCCTTAGAGTTAACTCTAGTGTATGCGCACTCGCTCTTCTAGATCCGTAAGCCCATTTCGTGAGCTTGTCAAGATTCCAAGAAGGCGTGTTCGCAGACGTTTCGCTTCCATCACCGGATCCGAGATCCGGATCGCTCACACTACTCCCGCTATCATGGCGGATGAAATTCCTATGCGCGAGCTTCTCCGTGCACCCATCGACGGTATGGAGATGTTATCGTTGTGCCACCATCGTGGTGAAAATTTTGAACTCAAGACCGGTTATCGAATCTTGTAACCTCTAATCAATTCTTTGGTTTTGAGCGGACGATCCTCATGCTCATATTCGATGGTTTAACAAGATTGCATCTACCATCAAGTATAAGAATGTCCCTTCCAAGTCGTTAAGCTTCTTCCGCTCCCGTTTTCTCTCGAGGGCAAGCCCGGATTTGGCTTGAAAACAACCCCTCAATCTATAGAGACATGGGAAGATCCGTGAAGAAATTTGTGAATGAATTCTATCCACCTTCCAAGACCACGAGTCTTAAAATGAAATCATCAAGTTCACTCGAAGTTTGATGAATCCTTCATGAATCGTGGATCGTTTCAAGGAATTGCTTCGCAAATGTCCTCACCACGGTTTCTCCGAGTTGATGCAACTCGACACTTTCTACAATGGAGTGAGTCAATCGACCAAGATTCTCTTAATTCCTCCGCTGGAGGAAATTTCCTAGCAAAACTCACAAAGAAGCTTTGGCGATAATCGAAAACAAGTCCAAGGTCCGACCGCACGAAGCAAGCCGGTTGTTTCTCAAGTCGTGTTGGTCCTTCTTCTTCTTCATCGCCTGTGAGTCGCCTAGCACCGATGCTAAGATTGATAAACTCACGGAAGCTATCCAAGCTTTGGTTCTTCCAATCGAAGAAAGTCTCTTTTCCACAAACTTCACCTCCTCGAAGTTAAGAAAGTGGAAGTCTGTGTTACCGTGGTGGCCCCATGCTTACTATAATCAGTATGGCCACCGATGGTAACCCTTTGAAGCCAATGCCGTGGGCGGATGTCTAATCAAGGAGGCAATCAATATCGTGCTTCTCAGAGACCCGAACCACCGCCCTAACCACTACTCGACCTCCGGTTTCAATCAAAATCAAAACCGTAACGTAATCGAATAGACCAACCAAGGTTTTCAAAACCAAGGTCAATTCAATCAAAACAACGGTTTTCAAAATCGTAATCAAAATTTCCAACATCAAGGAAATTACAATAGAAACCTGTGTCGTGGAAATTTCAACCAAGGGTATTATCATGGCAATAATCCGTGGAATTTTCGTAATCAAGGCCCTAATCCTAACAATAGAGGCGAATTTTCTCGCTCAAAATCAAGCCATTGTTCCAACCGACCATCTTCCGATGAGTCGTTGAAACAATTCATGAAATCCTGTGAAGAAATGAATCGGTTGTTGGTCACCAGATTTCGAGATCAAGAAGTCTTTAAATGATCGACCCTGCCTGTGTACTCTACCTAGCAACACGATCGCTAATCCGAGGGGCGATGCAAAGGCGATCACAACCCAAGTGGTGCTTTTATTCGGACCCACTGCTCCTACTACCTCTTCTTCCTCTCCCGAAGGTAGTGGAAAGCGAACCCGAGGCGACAAAGGACAAGGAACTTCCTACTAATAACGGAAGTGCCAATAATGTCCATCCTCGTGTTGTCCCCAAACCCAAACCTCGAGTTGTTTTGAACCTCCGTTTGTGACCCTAAATCCAAAACTTCTATTCCTTACCCTCACGGTTACATGAGCAAAGCTCGAGAAAGCTAGTCATCGATGGAAAAGTTCTTTCAGATTTTCCAAGAGCTTCACTTTGACATAAGCTTCATGGATGCCATCATGTTGATGCCCAAATTTGCATCCACTCAAACATATGCCGAGCAACAAAGAAAAGTCGTTTGAAATGGCTAAGACTCCTTTGAATGAGAATTGCTCAATAGCCTTGTTAAAAAGCTTCCCGAGAAGCTTGGAGATCCCGGAAAATTTCTTCTTCCTTGTGTTTTTCCCGGATGATTGAATGCTTTGCCCTAGCCGATCTTGGTGCAAGCATCAACTGATGCCAGATTCAAGTATGGAAGAAACCGCTCTTCCGAACTTATTCCCACCGCATGACTCTTGAGCTTGCAGATCGATCTATATCTCGTCCTCTTGGCATTGCCGAGGATGTATTTGTGAAAGTAGGAAAGTTCCACTTCCCACCGACTTTGTGGTCGTTGATTTCGATGTCGATCCTCGAGTTCCCTCATTGTTGGGCGGGATTCCTAAGGACGGCCGTGCTCTTATCGATGTATTTGAGCAAGAGATCACTCTCCGTGTGGGTAATGAAGTCATACCTTTAACCTCGATCGACTTCGAGGTACTCCTCAAATTATGATATCGAATCAATTAATCGAGTCGATTTAATTGACATTGCTTCGAGGAGTACTCAAGAGTTTCTTGGTTATCTTCATAATTTCGTGAGTGGGAATTCCAATTCCACCACATCTTCTCAACCTATCATTGCCGACTCTTCCCTCTCTCACCCGCTTGAGGAGGTGACTTCCTTCCGAAGAGATCGATGAATTTTGGTTATCGATGAATCAATTCACCGGAATTGATGGTGTGTATGATTCGGAGGAGATATTCTTTATCTTGAGCAATTGCTTAATGAAGATCCATTATCTTCATTCCTCCGAAAGAAATCACAATTGAGGAAATCAAATCGGCAATCATCCATCAAGAATTTCCGAGGTTGAACTAAAGGACCTACCTCCTCATCTCGAGTATGCATTTTTGGAAGGTGATGATAAATTACCCGTCATTATTGCTAAAGACTTGACCGAGGAGGAGAAAACCGCCTCATAAAGGTCTTGAAGTCACAAGCAAGCAATTGCTTGGAAACTCTCCGATATAAAGGGTATCAACCCCGAGTTTTGTACTCACAAAATCTTAATGGAGGATGACTTCAAGCCGCAATTCAAAGTCGTAGAAGGGTGAATCCTAAGATTCATGAGGTTATCAAACAAGAGGTTCTCAAACTTCTTGATGCCGGTCTAATTTACCCGATCTCGATAGTCCTTGGGTTAGCCCAATTCATTGCTCCAAAAAGGGTGGCATTATCGTTGTCACGAATGAAGAAAACGAGTTGATTCCAACTCGATTGGTTACGGATGGCGTGTGTGTATTGACTATCGAAAGTTAAACGAAGCCACCAGAAGACCATTTTCCTCTACCCTTCATGGACCGATGCTTGAGAGATTAGCAGGAACAAGTACTATTGTTTCCTTGATGGTTTCTCGGGTTACTTTCAGATCCCCATTGATCCGCCGGATCAAGAGAAAACCACATTCACCGCCCATACGGGACGCTTGCCTATAGACGATGCCTTTTGGCTTATGCAATGCTCCCGCACGTTCCAACGTTGTATGATGGCCATTTTCCACGACATGATCGGGAAACTATGGAGGTGTTTATGGATGACTTCTCGGTCATTGGGGACTCATTTCAGACTTGTGTCTCCCACTTAGACAAAATGCTTAAAAGGTGTGAAGACACCAATCTATGTCTAAACCGGGAGAAGAGCCACTTTATGGTCAAAGAGGCATAGTCCTCGCCATAAGATTTCTAAGAATGGGATTGAGGTTGATAGAGCAAAAGTTGATGTCATTGCTAAACCGCCTCATCCCACTATCGTCAAAGGTGTTAGGAGTTTTCTTGGTCATGCCGGTTTTATCGTAGATTTATTCAAGATTTCTAAAATCGCCGCCTATGACCCATCTTCTCTAAAAAGATGCTCCTTTCATCTTCTCTCCGAGTGCATCAAGCTTTTGAAACACTTAAGAAAAGCTTACGGAAGCACCCATTCTAGTTGCCCCGATCGATTTACCCTTCGAGCTCATGTGCGATGCAAGTGATTTTGCAATCGGTGCAGTCTTGGGCAACGCAAAACCAAGCATTTCCACCAATCCACTACGCGAGCAAAACTATGATCAAGCTCGGACCCATTACACCACTACGGAAAAGAATTATTAGTGTGGTGTATGCGCTTGAGAAATTTCGCCATATCTTATCTTGACCAAATGCGTGGTGTATACGGATCACTCTAAGACTCAAATATCTCTTTGCAAAACAAGATGCAAAGCCGAGATTGCTCCGCTGGGTTCTCCTCCTACAAGAATTTGATATCATCATTCGTGATAAAAAGGAGCCGAGAACCTGGCTGCAGATCATCTCTCCCGATTAGAGAACCCTCATCAAAATGTGTTCGAGAAAAGGAAATTAATGAAACATTTCCTCGAAACACTCAATATGGTTTCTTTTCGTGGAGATTCTTCTACCCCATGGTTTGTCGACTTTGCAAATTACCATGCGGGTAACTTTGTGGTGAAAGGGATGTCGTCCCAACGTAAAAATAAATTTTTCAAAGATGTGAAACATTATTTCGGGACGACCCTACTTGTTTAAGATTTGTGCGGATCAAGTCATCCGCGATGTGTGTATGGTCGAAGCTATTGACATTCTCAAAGCTTGCCATTCGACCCACTGGGGACATCATAGCCCCAACTACACCGCCAAGAAGGTGTTTGATTCGGGATTCTATTGGCCCACGATCTATAAGGATGCCCATGAATTGTTAAAACCCGCGACGCTTGTCAACGTCACGGAATATCTCACAAAGGAATGAAATGCCGCAAAACGCCATTCAAGTGTGTGAGATATTTGACATCCGGGGCATTGACTTTATGGGGCCATTTCCTTCTTCTCATGGAAATAAGTACATACGTGGCCGTTGACTACTTGTCAAATGGGTGGAAGCTAAAGCTTTACCCACCAACGATGCCCGAGTTGTGGTGAAATTCTTGAAATCTCTCTTTGCTAGGTTTGGAACCCACGAGCCATCATCGCGATCGTGGTACGCATTTCTGCAATGACCAATTTGCAAGAGTCATGCAAAAGTATGGTGTAACTCACCGCACTTCATCGCGCACCACCCACAAACAAGTGGGCAAGTGGAAGTTTCTAACCGGGATAAAGAATCTTGAGAGGACGGTTGGTGAAAACCGTGCTCTTGGTCGGATAGATTAGATGACGCACTGGGCCTTCCGTGACAAATTTACAAAACACCCATCGGGTGCACTCCATACAAGCCGGTGTACGGAAGGCGTGTCATCTTCCGGTTGAGCTCGAGCACAAGGCATACGGGCCTGAAGCATGCTAACTTTGATATTCAGACAACGGGTGATCATCGGAAAGTTCAAATGAATGAATTAAATGAACTCCGTGATCAAGCTTACGAGAACTCTTTGATCTATAAACAAAAGACAAAGAAGATTCATGACTCAAAATCAAGAACCGCTTTCAACGCTGGTGATAGAGTCCTTCTTTTCAATTCAAGATTGAAGATTTTCTGAAAGCTCAAGTCCCGCTGGTCCGGTCCATTTACTATCGCTAAGGTTTATCCTTATGGTACCATTGAGTTATCTCAACCCGATGGTCCTAATTTCAAAGTGAATGGTCATCGAGTGAAGCATTATTTTGGCGAGGACATTCCATCCATGGTTGTCCCGGATCTTCAAACTTTCCCCATGAACCAATGAATGCGGGATCGAGTCAAGCTAGCGACTCGGTAATCAAAAACAAGAGCATGCCATATGGGTTTTCACCCATATTTGCTTTTCTCACCTCTTTCTACCACCCTAGTGTGGGGGTTGCCCACATGTTTCAAAAAAAAAAAAAAAAAAAAAAAAAAAAAAATCATCATCTTTCTAAATAATGGCCTTAGTATTTCCTTTCACGTTCTTTGTTTCGCATAACCGCGGTACTTTGAATATTGAGGGCAATATTCATTTCTAAGTGTGGGGGATTCTCACGAATTTTATCATGTAATTATACCGCCTAATCCCCCTTTTGGCCAAAATTTTTTTTGGAGTAAGTGTTCTACACTTTCTCATCCGGTTATCATCCGCCATGTCTCAGAAGACAAAAGGATTGGCTAATCCAGAGCAAACGGCTCTTGGTAAAGATTTCTCAAACCGCTTATATGGCTTGCAATTTGCCCAAAATTGTATGGTATTCGACTCACCATATCCTAAAAAGTGAAGAGTTGGCAGCCCGCAAGATTATGGCTTGTGGTAAAGGCGTGGAAAACCATAATTGGTAATCACTCACCAAAGATAATGTTGATAATTTATCTAAGAGTTGGCTAGTCCGTAAGGGTACGGCTTCGTAAAGACAAAATCAAACCGTTGAAAGTCGGTGGTTTGCTCAAAATCACATGGTTATCGGTGTACCATGGTTCTTACTTGAACTAAAACATTTGGCTACTCGTAAGTAATGGCTTTTGGTAAAGAGTTTAAAATCCATTATGTTTTCTCAAATCATTGCTAGGGACTAGCAATATCTCGATGTGGGGATTGATGAGTGTGTAAATACTCATCATTTTTATACAAAATAAACCGCAAAATCATCTCGAAAACACTCGTAAACACATCAAAATGATCAAAATATCACAAATCGTTGTTTTATGTGTTTCAAATGCAAAATATCAAAATCGATGAAAACATATCAAATTTGCAAAATTGCGCTTTAGTCCCCAAGTTTATAAAATTGTCAAAAATAGTCCCCGAGCCAAAATTCAAAAGAAAAGTCACCAAAGGTCTTTTAAAATCATAAATTGTCATTTTAGTCCTTTGGTGAGAAATCTAAAAGTTTTGAGAAAGTTACAATTTAGTCCCTAAAAATCCAAAATGGTCAATACTAGTCCTTGAAATTTTCAAAATGTCAAAATCAACCCTGGATTATTAAATATTGGCAAACAAACCCTTTGACTACTTTTCATAATTTACATGTTTGGTCCTTGGATTTTGAATGTTACAATTTTGGTCCTTGTATTAATATCTCTACAAACCAAACGGACCTAAAATGATTACCCAAGCCCAATCCTTAACACCCCGGCCCAAAAACCTTACCCGGTCCATAACCACAACCCGACCAACCCAAAACCCAACCATTTAAATATTAAAACCGCCTTCCTGTGTCTCCCGACATTCTGCTCGCGCCTCGCCCCCCACCAAAACCTCCTAAAACCCACCCTACCTCACCAATTGTTCTCTCCACCTCACCAACCTCCCAATGCATTTAATGCATCTCTTTCCGTCCCAATTATCTTGAACCAATTTTCCGCCAAAACAAGATTAAGGGCTAAGATTGATTCTAGCCAATCAAGGGTGGATATTGCTCTTGGGAAACCCTCGTAAGAGAGAAAAGTCTTGGGAGCATATAAAGGCCAAGAGAAGCATGGAAGAGAGTTAGTTTTAGTTTTTCAAAATTGTATGTCGAATTTTAATTACTTAGTCTAAATTAGCTTTGTATTGGTATTTTCAAGTTCATTTGTATTCAAGATAATCATTTAAATGTATTACAACTTAATTTCGCCTCAATTTAAGCCTAAGTTCTATTTTCATATTTTAGTTCATCGTTGAAATCATCAATCTCAAAACCATTGTTAAACTGTTGAAAGTTTTTCAAGCTTAAACAAGCTCAAATAAGCTTGTTAAAGCTTTAAATAAACTTACATTTACATTTCATTAACTCTTAAACACCGGTCAACAAAAGTCAAAGTTGGAGCTAAAATGGGTGCGTAAAAGAATGGGTTGATTCAAAGATTGGAAATGGGTTGAAATGGATGCATTGGGTAGAAT
This sequence comes from Chrysanthemum lavandulifolium, assembly GCA_022545495.1. Lineage (NCBI taxonomy): Eukaryota > Viridiplantae > Streptophyta > Magnoliopsida > Asterales > Asteraceae > Chrysanthemum > Chrysanthemum lavandulifolium. The sequence goes on along the minus strand of CM040245.1, from coordinate 240,604,027 downwards.
TTGATAGGTTAGTGTTCTTTGTTTCTCAGTTGGCTAGCCATAGTGGCTTGGACATTTGTAAGTCACATTTACAAGTTTTATGCATAAGTAGTAGTTGTAGTTCAAAGCTATTAAAACTGGTCTAAAAGTAGTAATTAGGCTTAAGTAATCTAGTTTGATCATTGGTATATGATTAGTTAGGTGTTATATCATTTAATTTGCAAATCGATAAGTTAAGGGGTGTTTGTTTCTTGTCATACTTGTCTCATAAGTGAAATCGGTGGTAGTTCTTTGCTTGTTTAAGTTCACTTAGCATATTTGAGGTTAATTGAGTCATTAATGCTAGTGTGCAACCTTAAAAGTCAAATTCTTTTGAAATCTGCCTTATTCAAAGGATCCGTGGTGGATTTTGATTTGCAAAACCTTGTTTTGTGCTTAAAAGTCTTAAACAAAGCTTGCTTTGTGTTCATTACATCATAAAAAATCATAATCAGTCATTAAATTGGATCAAACTTCACCAAAGTCAACTCTTATCTAGTTTTCAAAAGTCAAAATGTCAAAAGTTGGTTTTGTGCAGATATTGCACTTCTCCATGTGTTTCATTAAAGGTTTTAAGTTCTGATTTTGGGATACAAGTAGTCTACTAGGTTGTTTCTAAGATCTAGTATCTGTTTTAAGCTTTAGCTTTTGGATAAGCTTGGGTATAAGCTCAAAGTAGGCCTTATCCGCCTCGCACCAAACTCGATATAATGAGTATTTTCTCGAGTTTTGTGCAATTTTGCAGAGCTCATTATAGCTTGTTAAGGGCTGGTCTTCTAGTTACAAACAGCTACTTAGGTCTAGTTTAGGTATCAATATTGGATTTTAGTTTGTAGCTTATTTTGGTGCTTATTTTGGTCCGCAAGTAGACACCAAAAAATGCTTTTTTAGCTTAATATCATAAAACATCAAATCCTTGCATTTTGTTAATCAAGAGTTGTAGCTTGTTTGTTTAAGTCTATTTTGGTTATTTTAGCTTATTATAGCTTCTTTTAACAGTTGGTAGCTTGTTTGGCTCATTTAGCTTATTTTAGTGCTTATTCATAAGCACTTGAATCATCGATTGCTTATTTCTCCACATAAGTGCTTGTTTTTCCAATTTTCATAGCTTCTTAATATTATTTTAGAGTTTCCTGAAATTTTCAGATTTTTATAAGTCGTTTTGCTATTTTTCCTATTTTTAATTAGTTTTAGCACTTTTAAATAGCATTTAATACAAAAATTAGAAAAGGTTCCAAAAATAATTTTTCAATTTTCTTAGGCTTAGATAAATATAAAAAGTAGAAAAGTAATTTTCTAGATTTTTCATAGTTCATTTGGTAATTTTTAGTAATTTAATTAGTTTTAATAGTTTAAAATTCATAGAAAATAGAAAATAGTCATAAAAATACAAAAATAGTTTTGAAAAGTCTATTTTGATATTTTAGACTTTTCCAAGTGTTAATCTTATTTTTCTAGCTTAATTTCATATTTTCTTATATTTTAGGTAATTAATTATTAGTTAAAATAGTTTTTAATTAGATAATTAGTTTTAAAAATAATTTTATTTTTCTATAAATTTTCTTTTATCATTAGGATTGTAAAACATCATTTTCATATTTTTAGGGTTAATATTGAATTAGTTTCACTTTTTATTTTGACGTCGCGTAGATTTTAATTTCTTTTTATAAAATCATAAAAACAAAACATCATTTTAATTTTAGTGATAGCGTTTATTTAATAGATTTTATCTTTTAATTTCCTCTCATTTGCATTTTAGCCTTTGTATTTGTTTGATATTTCGTAGTTATATAATCAAATCATAATCCCTTTTCGCTCAAACTTCTCGATCACTAGACGTTGATTGATCCATTGCATAGCTCGAGGGGACATAACGACCCGGGAGACTCTATACTCCTGGACTAGACGATCTTCATTGATTTCGTGCTTGAGTTTTAATTGCTTTAGGTTTTCTTACGCTGCGTGAGAGAACTTGATGCGTCTCAAGATTTCTCGAAGATTAAAGACGTGTTGGAAGAGTGTTGTCGGTTCGGGAGGGAGCGAAAAAGAAAAAGGCTCACTAGTTAGGAGGAGTAATAACTAACTAGACCGTTATAGTTGAAGTTCGGATCTACAAGAAGATCATTTGCCGAGGTCATCGGAAGGGAGAACTTCAAGTTTGCCTCGATATCTAGACTACAGAGACTCTACACTTCAAGAAAGTCAACATACCCTTTATCACATATACCTTATCACAACAATACTCACGTTACCAACAGCAAGAATACGTATAACATAAACAGATGTGTTATGCGTAGAAGAAAGATTAAGATAAGAACTTGGTGACTTGAATATGAATTCGTATGTATGTTTAGAGAGAAAAGGAAGAGAAGATGAAAACAATAAGATGTTATATTGCTTCAAGGAAAAACACACACACACACACACACTTTCAAGCACACCCCTCAAATGAGACTTTGAGGGGTTTATATAGTACAAGTAGAAGATGCCCTAATGGGCTTGGCATGGGCTCGTTTGGATTGACTTGGGTTAGATTGGATAAATGGCAAGCTTATCATAACTAGTACCCATTTAGCTTAACCCAATCCACGAGCCCGTTGACTATTCTAGTGTGATATCTAACACACGTTTACAAAGTTCCTAAACATGAATGACCATCACTTCCAAATAAACTATTAAGGCTAACAATCTCCCCCTAAGGGGTGGTCATTCAAAAGATGCTCCACTGGAATAGGTCTTTACTTTTCTTGAGCTAGAACTTTGTGTGTAGATACTGAATAGTCTTAATTCTTTGTTCCTTCATGCTTTGTGATCAGATAATGTGGTTGTCTGCCGTTGTCAACTTCGTTGGTTAGGTGTCTCCACGCCTTTCGCAACCATGCTCACACTTCTATTTGTCGTCTTTTGGGTACCAATGATGTAGTTCTCGAGTCTTTATACTTTGTAGATTCTTTGACATTGACGAAGAATCATCTTTAACTTTGAGTTGCCTTTGATTATGATGAGAACTTTCATGTGTTGTTGGTATGAGCATGTGAAGAGTGCGCACGATCCATCCGCTCCGGAGCTTCCATAAGAAGAAAACATAAAAGCAGTTAGTCATAAGCGGATTCCGGCACTTATGAGTTTGAACTTGAGAGTGTTAACATAGATAGTGTGAAACACGTCTCTAATTCTCACAAAGGCCGTTCTCGAACCGAGTCCCACAAGTGAGATAACACGATATACCAAGTACACCTACATTTCGGATGAGTCGCTGAGGTACATCAAGCATCACCCCATGATGTAGACCGTTTGAGGCACACTAAGCGTAATCCACGGAGAATTACCAAGTGACCTGTCGTGGTTGTTTGATGTTGACCCGGCAGGAGTTTCCATTCAATCATTGAAGATCACAAATGTGAAACTTCTCATAAATGTTCGGCAGATTGCTAAGACTGCGTGGGACTCTAGAATATATCACTTGTGTTCTTATTGATGAACAACAAGCGATGTCATGTCAAGTGTTCCTATGAGATCTTTTGATGAATCTCGTGGCTCTAGACTCAATTAATGCATTTTGGTTTTCTGGCGGAGACTAGGGAGAGGTCTCCTTCTTCAATACCGGCGATCTCTAAGAGAAAGCCAATAGTTTACGTAGGGTTCCACGTGAGAATGAAACAAATTTCTTTTGAGAGAAACTTGAGTGGCTAAGAAGGTTTAGTGTAGTGCGTCATCGGGTCCATGACGCCCCGAGTCTTCAATACCGGTGTCATCTAAGTAACAACCAAGAGTGATGAATTGAACCGGTTTCGCCCTAAGGTTGAATATGGAGGGCTATTTCTTTTCACCCTTTCAATACATTTCTTTTAATTCTTCAACCCTTCTTTCTCCTTTCTCACATTACTCCTTTTTCAATCATTCCTAAGGACTTCTAATACTAACTATTTGTGATGTCCTTGGGTAGATCCCTCAATTTGGCGGATCATAGGACGTTGTTCCTAAACTTAGTCACCTTATAACTCCATGATTGTCCTATTGTTGCCATAAAACCATTTTCCTTGAAAATCTCTCTGAGTGTTTATGATAGAAAACATGTTTGAAACACTCCGTGAGTTTTATATTTTCGAAACACTCCCTTCACATGTGCTTAAAAGTTTTCGTAAATCGCACATAGAGGGTAGAGTTCGCACTTTTGAATTGATCGCTCATGATAGACAATTCCCATGAGACACTAAGTTCGTTGCATATTTAGAGTTCCATTGTCAGTTTTTAGGTAACAACTAGCTCTAATAACCACCTTGAAGTTGTAAACTCTTCTTAAAAAGAAGGTTAGACCCATGTAAGTTCATGTCTATCACAAGTTTCTCGAATTGGTACAATGATTACTCGTTAATTCATTAGTTCCGACTGAGTCGAGCTCTTTTGAGATTCAAACACCGATCATAAAATCTTTTTGATCACATTTTAATCACGTCTCCTCCCCCTTAAAAATAGCATAATCGTGATATTTTTGATATCAACATGGATTAAACAACATTTATAAAAACTTTTGTGAAGACAGATTTGATTTGATTTAAGCATGAATTTGGAACATATTTGTTTTATACTCCCCTTTAATAAAGCATAATCAATTAAAGGGTTTTAGAGGAGTTATCTTGAGCACAAAATATTTTGAAAGAGTTTTAAAATCTTTTGAACAATCTTGAAAAGGTGCTCAAGATGATGATGATTTTCACCATTTTTAAATGTAGTGCCATTGAAACGCATAATCGGATTTTTCATTAAAACACGAGTTTTGATCGAAATAATCAAAAGTCATCATTTGGTGTGGGTTTCGCATCAAGTATACGAAAGCCATTTTGAAGAAATTTTTGAGAAACGACATGTTTTGGAAAACATTTAAAGAACTCTCGCTCAACATCCGTACATACCGTATCATTGTTGAATGACATTTCTAGAAACGTCTGAATATCGATTATACGAGAGACATGTCGTGAGAAGAATATTTTCGGATTTTTGATTTTATATTGTTTTGTATTTTGAAAATTTTATATTTTATATTTTGCTTTTGTTGGTTTTTCAAATTTTGTATTTTGATTTTCAAAATATATACAAAGTAGATTTGAAGAAAGAAGATTAAGTCATGTCATGTAAAAGTGGAGTTAAGAGTGGAGTTAGAAAAGGATTTCACATGCGAAATTGGCATAAAGTTCTTCTTTACCGCATGGGATATATGAACCTTCAACACTTTTACAAGTACCGCATCCACGAAGAAGAATTTTCACAAATAACGATGTTAGAAGTATACAATTTCTCACGGCGAGGGTGATCACTATCAACGGTTGTAGTGGTTTCTACTTCCTTATCCTGATGATTTTCACTATTATCTGTGTTGGTGCAAGTATCAAAAATCTTTCCTGTGGGAATCCATCTAAGACCTACTTGGTTGAAAACCTGGCTCTGATACCAATTGTAGGACCACTACGATATATCAACCTTATCACAAAGTACCCACGTTAACCAAAGTTATGCGTAGAACTCGTGAAACCCAAACACAAACATATGCGTAAAACAAAGAAGGAAAGATTAAGATGAGATGGTGATTTGAATGATATATAAATCCGTGTATGTTATGAGTATAAGATGAAACAATAAGTTGTATATTTCTTGAGAGATAAAATACACACACACACACACACTTTCAAGCACACCCTTCAAATAACCATTTGAGGGGTATTTATAGGTGGAATACATGAAAACCTAAAAGGCTTTCCTTTGGGCCTCGTTGAACTTGGATTGGGCTTGGGATGCTTAAGCTTATAAACGGCTAGCATACCCTAAAGTTTAACCAATTAGCTTAGCCCAATCCACGAGCCCGTTGACTATTCTATCACGATATCTAACACACGTTACAAAGTTCCTAAATGTGAATGACCAACACTTCTAATAAAACAATTAAGCTAACAAACTGTTTCTTGATTCAGTGATATACAGATTTCTTGATTCATTGATTATGAATTTAGTACTAAATTGAGGTTAATTGTGAAATTTTGAGAATTAATTGAAGAAATAAAGATGTAATTCGTACCTTAGAATGCAATGATATGTGTGAATGCAATGATATGTGTGTTTTTGTGGAGGTAACCAGAGGAGAGGAAGAAAAGTAGAAGAAGAAGATTTAATAATCTAAATATATGAAATGTCATTTATGCCCTTAGCTAAAAACAAAAAAGCAAAGCAAATAACGGGGTTGACTAACGGAAAACGGGTCAAAAGGTCAAAAAGGACTAGTTTAGCCTATAAAAGTTGAAAAAAGGACCTCTGACGATGAAAAAGCCCAGGTTTGTCCGAACGCGTTTAATTGACAAGTTTAGGGACCAACCGTGTATTTTAGTCTTTTGTTAATGTAAGATTCAAAAAGTGATGTTCTTTTTATTTTTCATCACTTAATGTCGACATCGTTCATCATGTTTTTATGCAAAGAAAAGTATGTTCATCGATTATCGCTCATTATTAGGTTGTTTTGTTCATCGATTAGTGTCGATTGTTTTAAACATGTTTTTTTTCAAAGAAAAGTATGTTCATCGATTATCGCTCATCGGTTTTATTCATTATTAGGTTGTTTTGTTAATTAGTTAGTGTTGGTTGTTTTGTTCATTAGTTAGTGTCGGTTGTTTTTCAACATGTTTTGTTCATCAATTAGTGTCGGTTGTTTTTCAACATATTTTTGTTCATCGATTAGTGTCGGTTGCTTTTAACATATTTTGTTCATTAGTTAGTGTCGGTTTTGTTCATCGCTTAGTGGCGGTTGTTTTCAATATATTTTGTTCATCGCTTAGTGTCGCTTGTTTTCAACATGTTTTTATTCAACAAAAAGTATGTTCATCAGTTTTTATTCATTATTAGGTTGTTTTATTCATCAGTTAGTGTTGGTTGTTTTTCAACTTGTTTTTGTTCATCACTTAGTGTTAGTTATTTTTCAACATGTTTTTGTTTATCAGTTAGTGTCAGTTGTTTTTCAACATGTTTTTGAACAACATCAAAAAACTGATGAACATTGTGATGTTTTTCATGAAAAAGCTATGATGAACTGATTAATTGATGAACAATCCTACCAAAGAACCCAAACACCCAAATATTTCATGGCACACTAAAAGCGAAAGGGGATGTAGATAGGAAAGGCTTTCACCAACAGATTACTAGCCATCTGTAACACCCCTTGAACGACTCGACTAAAAACATGAAAATTTTTCGCAAAACGTATGCCTGAAAACTGACCCATTGTCACTCTTTTACAAACTGACAAAAATCTAAAATCTATTAGACCTTGAGACTATTTTTAAATGAAACTAGACTTAATTATCTTTGAAATGACGGGTGGCACGACTTCCAATGAGCCACGGTTGATTTTATATAAAATTTAGAAAAATGACAAAATTCTATTAAACCTTGAAATTCTTGTATGAGATACATGTTGAGCATAGATCTTAAGATCTATGCTCGTGGAAGAAACTTTGCAAATCAAATTTCGGGTTGATGTTGGAAACACTCTAAACATTAATCAAGTGTTAGTAATTAATATGTAATAGGTAGCTTAATTATGGCCTTTATGTTTGTTATTAGCCTTAAGCTTATGTAGAAGGCCCATGAGCTTAGGCCCAAGCCCAATAAGGAAAAGGGAAGGAGTGGGAGTGTTGCCCTAGCTCCTTGCCTATAAATACTTTGTAATAACCTTCATTTGAAGGTTGGTTGTTCATTTTATTCTCTCTTTCACATACCTACGCCTAACCGTTTATTATTGTTCGTGTGTGTGTGTTTGGATAGTGTTCAACCGCCTCTCTATTTCTTCTATGTTGCTTGTGTTGTAAAACTAGTGACCTAACAGTGGTATCAATCGCCAACTAGTTGGGTGAATCGTGTTTGTTTTTGAAGTGGGTTTCGGTCCTACGCTTAAAACACACGTTTGATACTTTGGTACGCTTAAAAACTCGTTTTTTACACTTTTTAATCCAAGATTCTTGTACTTTCAACGTTTTAAGGTGTTAAAATACTTGTTTTTGGCAAAAAGTTTCAACCTTTACGCGTGGATCTAAGTTTTTAAGCTTGTTTTTGAACGTGGGTACAAACCTACGCGTAACTGTTTTGAGTGCTTTGGATCATCAAGTTTCACACTTTTGTGTGTTTTGGTGTTATTGAAGCTATTTTATCACACAAAAACTGGTTTAGAAACATCTTTGGGCATTACCACTTTTACGAGTAACTCTACGCGTAGCAAAACCCTAAAACTACGCGTAAGGTTATCCTTGGTTTGATCTTCATTTTCGTGGTTTACTCCGTGTTTCCTTGCTTGGATAAGCCTGAAAATACGTCGACTTTGGATATCTTTTGCACTGTGATAGTGTAAAAGATCATTTGGGCAAAACCCTAAACTTACGCATAAGCATTAGCTTACGCGTAGAAATCCTACGCATAAGATTCATCTTACGCCTAAGCCTCGTCTTACGCATAAGATAATACTACGCATAACTTTCTACGCCTAACTTTTGTCTACGCATAACTTTAGCGTTTGTTCCATACTTACGCGTAAGCTAAATCTACGCGTAACTCCTTATTGTTACGCGTAACTTTGGTGTTTTTACGCATAAGTGCTACTTGGTTATTGTGATTTCTACCTAAGGATACTTCATCAACAAAGGTTCATTCAACTACAAAGATCCATTTTACCACCACAAGTTTTCAACATGTCTCAACCACCATACTCTAACTATTTCCTTTACACTTATCCTCAACAACAACAACAACAACAACTAAGTCAACAACATCAACAATGGAATCAACAACAAGCAATTTATCAACAACAATTTAATCAACAACATACCCCACAACTTGCTGCAATTCCACAACCTCAAATGACTCAACCACCACCAACTCTTCAAGTCCAACCCTACACAAACTTCTATAATCAACATCCATCCAGTAGCACTATGAGGGAACCAAAATGGTTTGGCAAGATGTGTGAAGCCTTGAGTAGCCAACAATCAATTCATGAAGCTGGCTCACTTGATAGACCTCCAATGCTCACTCCAGGAAACTACGATCAATGGGTGATAAGGTTTTTTAGATTTTGTGATCTAAAGAAGCCACATGCAAAGTTCTTAAAGAAGGTTATCTTGGAAGGTCCTTTTCAGATGCGTACTGTTATTGTACCCGCAGATCCAGATGCCAATCCACCAAGAGATGAACAAACCAACATTGCTACTGTTGCAGACTTGAATCCTCAAGAACTTCTACACTTTGAAGCTGATGAGCTTGCAATGGAATATATCCTTTTAGGATTACCAAACCCAATTCTTTGCAGTGTTGATGCTCAAAAGACTGCAAAGACGATGTGGGACCATATTCGTCATCTTATGGAAGGATTTGTACTCAATCAAGAAGATTTGGAATCCAAAATTTACTTGGCTTATGAACACTTCATGATTGAACCTGGAGAAACACTAGAGTCTTATCATCATCGATTCTCAGATATCATCAATGACTTGGATAAACACAATATCATCATGCCAAAAATTGCAGTGAATACTAAGTTCCTGAGTAGTCTTGGTCCTGAATGGGAGAAGTATGTCATCTTTCTTCGTCAAGCAAAGAACATGCATCATTCTACATATGGATTGTTGTACGATTACTTGAAGCCTCATGAAAAGGAAGTTGATCGGGAAAGGATTCTCCGTGCTCAAATTACTCCACCTACAAATCCAGAAAATCAACAACTTGCCTTGTATGCTCAAAACAGTTATCCTCCTCAATCAGCAACTCAACCAACTGCTACAACCACACCAAATGCTCCTTCACAGCAACAACCTCAACAAACTCAATTGGTTCCATACAACAACAACAATGCTCAAGCACTTGTCAGTGAAACTAATGAGGAAATCGATCCATTCGAAGCATTGCAACAAGGATTTGTTATGATTGCTAATGCTTTTGGCCGTTATACCAACAAATCCAACAATCGCATTCGTTCCTCATCAAACACAAGGAATCAAGCAGTTGTGAACAATGGACGAGTTGAAGTTCGAATCGTGGTCATGGTCGCCGATGGGCGGTGGTCAAGGGTTTATCTTTTGGGTAGGAACAACAACGGAGCTCAAGTGGTGGAACATGGAAATGCTCAAAATGGGTTGAATGGTCTTCGATGCTACAAGCGCAATGAGAAGGGACACCGGCTAATGCATGTCCAAAGCCGAGGACTAAGGCGGTGCTTACTTCAAAGAGGCTCTTCTTTGGCTCTTAAGGATGAAGCGGTGGAACTCTCACGAGACAAGGAACGAGCTTCATGGGAGATGCAGACTCTGATGATGATATGGAGGACTTGCACCAACTCAAAGCGATTATGTTGATGGCCAATATGCAAGAGCTACACATGAGTGAAACAGCCCAGTAGATGACATCGATGGCTTGTCTCGTGCACCGAACAAACCATATTCATCACAAATCTAATATCTCCGCCAACATCGAATCCGCAAGGCTCAAAATGTTCAAAATGAGTCGGCCACATCTCATTCCGACGATTTTCAATTAGATGCCATAGTTACATTTGACGATCAAGATGACCTAACGTTTTCCTTTGATAATCAAATTGACTCGTGGCTATACTTGAGGATCTAAATAATGATCATGTTGTGACTCACGCTGAACAAGCGAACTTTGCCTCATCCGATCTTGATCTATTACTTAAAGACCAACAATCCAAAATTGAAGAATGTTGTGCGATAAATCGTGACTTAAAACCAAAAATGCACTATTAACCAAGGATTTTGAATGTTTAAAAATGCAACTCAATTTTTTCAAAGCTCAAGAAAAAGTGAAAAGGTTTTGAAGCCGCTTTACTAAGTCTCATCAAAATGAAAAATATTTAGAGACAGATCGTGATCTAGCCGCTTCAAGAATGCTTTGTTGTCTCGAAATAGAACTCATTGAAACATGAACATAAAAAGCAAATTAACGCCTCACCTTGGAAAATCAAAAGCTAAGGTCGAGTTGTTAACTTGTCAACAAAAGTTCTCTCAGATACAAAAGCATTCAACGAATCGAATAGATGACCTTCGGAAGAAATTGTTGGTTTGCAACGAAGCTTAAAGAGTTTACAATCGTTGTTTATAAACATGGTGAGTCAAGAATGACTATTGAAAAGTTTACTTTAAAACCCAATCCAAATGGATATGGACTGAATCTTGCTGGTTACGAACCTAAGCTTTCTCCCAAAACATTCAAACCAAATCCGGAAGTTTCCATTGCAGAATATAAAATTGATGATTCTGTTATGACTGTTGTTTAATATCATTCTCAAGAGGAATTAGATGCTGAAGACGAGAGTCGATCAAAATTAGCAAAAGTTGTTTACAATAAACCTTTTACTTATTCACAAGCGGTCACTTTCGTCCCACCAAAGGATTCTTCTAACACACCAAGGGTTATCATTAAAACGTCGAGTCTTCTAATATTAATCCCAAACCAGTTATGTACAAACTTATGGTCCTTTACCTTCCATCGATGAAGTAAACTCAAAACTCGAAAATCGCAAAATACTTAGATATTTTGACATTTTCATGGTCGACCTCAAAACTTTACAACATGAGATAGAATATCATTTCAAATCAAAGTCCAACATTTTCAATCGCCTCGGCGCGAGAACAAAGAGATTTTTCGTAAAAATCTTTTACCGATGTTAAAAATTTGAAAAATTGTGCATTATCTTGGGAAAAGGATTTTCATAAGGAACTTGATTGATGAAGGCCGTTTCGAGAAAGCGAAACATCTATTTCTAATACTAAACGTAAAAAGAAAATGTTACGAAAAGATGTTGATCGACTCTTGGAAGATGTTATCGCCGATATCCATAATATTGTGTTGCTTAATTCTTTGCCACATGCATCCGATTATATCTCACGATATTGTTGATAATGTTGTTATCACGAGAATTCGATAATGTGCTTCAGATCGAGTCCTTAAAAGTCGAAAATGAACGATTGTTAAACGAACTTTCCAATGCAAAACGCCGTCTCAATTGTTGTCAAAAGATATTCATACTCAACAACTTGCTTTTCAAACCAAAATCAACCATTTGTGTTCAAACAATTCAAAATTTGAGCATCTGGATGATCAAAACGTGTCTGTTAAGAGTCTAATCTCAAAATATGAACAAGAACTTTCAAAAGTCAAAAAAGAAAATGGTGTCATAAATGATTTGCTCAAACAGACTCGTGATGAAGCATCTAATGAACTTGATAATTTTCTTGCACACACTAAAGAAGTCATGAATTTTGCTGGAAATCTTCGGTCTGAAAATCATGATCTGATTCACACCATCCTTAAGTTGCGAGAAATGTTAGGAAAGTATGTACAACTTCCGCCTACCGTGATTAAGAGAATAGCACCAGTAACACTTAGTAACCGTGAACCTAGAATCCCTACTGCCAAATCACAAGTTGCTAACGTGCCTCCTTCTACTGAAATAGGAATAGTTGCGTCTTTTCCAAACGTCCGCACTTCACAGCCTAGGAGCACTACATCGAAGAATAGGAAGTTGCAACCTAAGAAAAGATCAATAAGGAATTCTAAAGTAGAAGACCACCATAGGACTATGAATAAGACTCACGTTGCTTCCACTATAGATATTGCGTCTGGCAAATGTAATAGAAATAGTGTTGTAATGAATACTAAACCTTTAAGTACTTTTGATATTCATCTAATGCACCTTGTGTTATTTGTCATAAAAGTATGAATTCGATTGTCATGACAAATATGTTGCTAAAGCTATCATCTCGCTTAAGGAATCCTAAGAATCGGAATACCTCTAGGCCCACTAATCGGCCTAAGTCCGTGCTTGTAGACCGCCTCTTTAGATTCTAAGAAACACGCCACCGTCCTCAGAGCTCAGCTTTATCTCCAAAGAATGTAGTACCACCTAGTGCATTCACTATGACAAAAGCAAATAGTAGTTGGAGATGGCGAAATGGATACATAATACACTTGATTTAAATGGATGCCTAAAGTCATTAAGGAGTGTATGTCTAATATAATGACTTCGTAACCCTCTAACATTTCGGGTTCCACATCTACTTCTATTCCATCGTGTCGCCCGTGTGTAATGCAGTGATATGGATCATCTCTAGATTGTTGATAGCGGATGTTCCCACACATGATGAGCAACCTTAAAGCTGTTATCAAACTTTATTGCAAAGTTCATTGGCATTGTCCGATTCGGAATGATCACCCGTAGCTATCATGGGCTACGGATATTATATTAATGGGAACATCAAAATAAGTAGGGTTTACTATGTGGAAGGCCTCGGTCACAACTGCTTTCGTGAGGTCGATTACGTGATGGAGATTTGGAGGTTGCATCTGTGGAGAAAACTTGTTTCATTCGTGATCTACAAAGAAACGATCTCATGTCCGGCTCACGTAATTCTAGTCTTTACACAATCTCTATGCAAGACATGGTTGCTTCATCTCCCATCCGCTACTTTCAAAGGCAACATCAACAAAATCACGGCTATGGCACCATCGCCTCTCGCATCTAAACTTTCAAACCATCACCAACCTTGCTCGACATAAACTAGTTGAAGGACTCCCACGATTCCAAAGATTCTAAAGATCACCTATGTTCACCAGTGAACAAGGGAAAAGCACTCGTGCTCATTTTCCTTCAAAGGTAGAACACTGCCTCAAAGATGTGCTTCATCTTCTTCACATGGATTTGTGTGGCCCGATGCGCGTGCAAACGATCAATGGCAAACGCTACATCTTAGTAATTGTTGATGACTACTCACGCTGGACTTGGGTCTACTTTCTTCAAGCAAAGATCAAGCTCCACGATGATCATCACCTTCTCACAAAAATGTGTTCGACTCCGCAACACCGTCTCGAATAATCGTAATGCATAAAGGAACCGAATTTGTTAATCAAACCCTTCGTGAATTTTATGAGAAAGTGGGAATAGAGCATCAAACATCGATTGACGGACACCGAACAAAACGGAGTTGTTGAAAGACTAAACCGAACGTTAGTGGAAGTCGCAAGAACAATGTTAATCAATGCAAACTCCCAGACACTTGTGGGCGTGTCGATCTCTCGCATGCTATACTCAAAACCGATCTATGATTACAAAACGCCACAACAAAACACCTTTCGAGCTTGTCCACAACAAAAAACCGAATCTCAAACACTTTCATGTATTTAGATCTCTTTGTTATCCGAATAATGATCGTGATGACTTTGGAAAGCTCAAAGCCAAAGCTGACATTGGAGTCTTTATTGGATATTGTGATAATTCTAAAGGTTTTCGGATATGGAATCGTCGGACAAAGCAAATGATGGAAACGATTCATGCTCATTTTGATGAACTTACGGATATGGCTTCTGAGTATAACAGCTTAGAACCCGGTCACAACCGCTTAAACTTCCCCCAAACCCCATCATCAGCTGAACAAAGCCCTCACTTACTCACAACAAATGGAAAGGTTATTTGCTCCATCGCTCAAAGTGACGATATTGATGAACGTGCTAAAGGTGTATCCATTGCTTCCACCGCACAACCCGATAATACTCTTATACCGATACACTGCTACAACAACTACGGTTGTACACCACCGATTGACTCCAACACAACAGATTGAACAAACCGCTTCCAACAATGATGAACCGGCCGATGATGTTCGAATGAAATACCGCACTCGCAGATTTTGATCCAAATGCGTTCTTTAACCCGTTTGCTAATGAAACCGCTGCACACGATGTCACGTAATCATCTACAAACCATTTGAATCCACATAATCGCACAATGTATACCAATATCAACCCTCCACACATAGATGGAAAAAAGACCATCCATTGGAAAATATTATTGGCAACCCAAATCAACAAGTCATTACGAGACAACGTCTTCACACAAATGGTGAACATTGCATATATGCACTCACCGTCTCGCTAACTGAGCCTAAAACATTAAAGACGCAATGACAAAAGACAATGGATTGAATCCATGCAGAAGAACTCAACCAATTCAAATGTCTTGAAGTATGGGAACCGGTTGAAAGACCAACATGGGTCTACGTCATTGATCTCAAATGGATTTGGAAAACAAATTGGATGTTGAAGGGAATGTTATCCCAAACAAGTCACGTCTAGTTGCTAAGGGTTATCGTCGGGAAGAGGTATAGACTTTGAAGAATCTTTGCTCCGGTTGCTCGCCTTGAGGTTGTTCGAATATTTCGCGTCGCGGCTCGTATGAATATGACGGTCTATCGATGGATGTCAAACGGTGTTTCTCAATAGACAACTTAAAGAAACGGTTTATGTCGACCAACCGGATGGATTCGTTGATCCCGAGTTCCCGAACCATGTCTACAAACCGAACAAAGCTCAGATGGCCTCAAACAAGCTCCTCGGGCATGGTACGATAAGCTATCATATTTCCTCATTCCCAATAATTTCACCAAAGGTTCGGTTGACACAACTCTTTTTATTCAATATCACGGGGCACATATCTTAATTGTTCAAATTTACGTGGATGACATCATTTTTGGGTCTACACATAAAAAGTACTCAAATGCTTTTTCAAAATTAATGAAGAAATTTTTTGAAATGTCCATGATGGGTGAACTTACGTTCTTTCTAGGACTACAAGTTCATCAATCACCCGTGGTATTTTCTTGAGTCATCCAAATATGCCCTTGAATTGTTAAACAAATTTGAATGAAAACACGTGACACTTATGCCACACCAATGGCTCATACCAAGAAGCTAGATTTGATTTACATGGGAAATTAGTTGGCCCTACAAAATACCACAAGATTATTGGGTCTCTCATATATCTAAAAGCTAGCGCACTGATATTGTCTTTGCCGCTTATCTTTGCTCCCGCTATCGATCAAGACCAACTGAAACCCACCTCTCGAGGCTAAAAGAATCCTCCGATACATCAAGGAACCATTAACTTGGGGCTCGGTATCCAAAGGATTCGGTTTTGAACTAATTGCTTTTTCGAGATGTCGATCACGCAGTTGCTTAGATTCACGAAAAAGTACTTCAGCGCACTACAATTTCTTGGTGACAAACCGGTGTCTTGGCAATCAAAGAAGCATGACAAGACATCGCCGTCATCAACCGAAGCGTAATATGTATCCATGTCGGCGTGCTTTGCTCAAGTCATCCGGATAAGAACACAACTCAAAGACTATGGTTACGTATTTAATGTAATCCTGGCATCGCGACAATCGGAGTGCCATTGCGATCTCGTGCAACTCGCTCAAAGACTAAATCAAAGCACATCGATCTTCGCTATCATTTCATTAAGGACCACGTGAGTGGTACCGTTGAATTATACTTTGTGGGTACACGAATACCAATTGCGATCTTCTAACCAAAGCCTTGCCTCCGCTAGGTTTAATGAGTTGGTCCACCGGATTGGTATGCGGTGTTTGACTCAAGAGGAACGGATGACCTCTTAAAACTGTCTTAAAAACACATCAAACACCAAAACATCTTTTGTAAATATTTTTCAAAACAAAATACAAAAGTATAAAATCGATAAAACAACAAAATATTATTCTATCTAATTTTCTTTCAACATTGCAAGTGCATTTCTTCGTCAACACTCAAATCTTTCAAAATTCAAGATTTTTCCGATCAAGTGTTGAGGGGAGAAAATAAATACTTAACTGCTTCAAAATATTAGTGTACTTGCATGTTATCCTATCCTGTTGTTTCTTTTATCAATGGTGGTAAATTTTCGGATCACCGACACTCCTGACTAAAATTTATAACCTTTCACTATTTTCTTAAGTCGATGGGGAGTGTCGTTAATGTTTCTTTCTTAAAATCTTTGTTTGGTAACCAAAATGGAAGTTAAAAGGCTTTGTTTGAAAAAGGAAAAGGTGGAGGGACCAAAACTGTCAAAATGTTAAAGTTATTTTTAATAAAAACATCCTCCACCTAAAATTACCCTCACATTTATTACTTCTAACCTAAAAGATCCTACGCCTAATATTCATTCAAGAAATTTGTGTTTCTGATCATCAATCTGTAAGTGGTTTTGTGTTCTTAACGTAATTTTAAACAATGGTTTTGAATTTCATGCGTAGAGATCATTTGGTGTGTGTTTTTTGGTTAAAAAGATTGTGTCAAAATGCTTTAACAACATCAATGATATCTTTTCTATGCTCAAAATACACCCAGAAACACGAATTAATGGATTTTGATAATTAGGGTTTATGAGTCGATTTTGGTGTTTTCAAATGTGAAGGGTTTTGGTCTAAAAGATTGTTGTGAAATGTTTATATGATGTTGAATTGATGATATCCAGGCTCTATAACAACCCAGAAACACTGATTAATTCAGAATTAGTAATTAGGGTTTAAAGTTCTTAAGTTTTGGTATTTTTGATTCATCACGAACTGGATGTTAAGACTTGGTTTATAGACTCTCACAACACCTTAGAACTACCAGAAAAAGTTTGGTGCAATTTCCATGGTTAGAAATCTTATGCGTAATTCATAACCCTTAGGGTTTTGACCTACGCGTATGACTTTCACGCAGAAATGTTTAACAAGCTTTCATGCCTTAACTGTTATAGAATGAATGTGTATGTTAATGTTGATGTTTTGATGAACTTATTTCGGGTTTGCAAAACGTGAAAATTCGTAATCAAGGTTACTAAGCAATCCACGATAAGGATCACCCGTGTAGAAGGTTATGCGAAGATTAATCTTACGCGTAGCATCTACGCATAAGGTTCTACAATGGGACCACGCGATCCCGTGAAGGATATGCGTAAACAAGGATCTCACGATAAGGTCTACTCTTACGAGTAAGCCTTACGCGAAAGTTTTTATACGCCCACGCAGAAGCCCCACGCATAAGGTCCCCTGTTCACGCGGCGTAATATTTCTTACGCAGAAGTCGATCCCACGATAAGCTTTTAACCACGACATATACCACTCCACATTTACGCATAACTTTGCCATATCTACGCCTAAGCCTTGATTGACCTTCGCTATGAATTGTTACATGTACAAACTTGTAAATAATGAAATCATAACGCCACAAAACCAATAATGTCACTAATAAGCTTAAACGCTTGATATGTTGTGAACTATAAGTGATAACTTAAACTTTAAAACTTAAAGTTAACTAACTCATTTAAACATTTCCGGCGCCATCGGACTATTGGACAAACAAGTAACTTAGGACTCAGAATAATCACTAACACTGTACATTCAATAATTAGACAATGTAACCTTCTGTTGACTAACATTATGTCTTTCGATATGTTGGTTCTTTTGGCTAATGTTATTTCAGATCATGACATGGCTGCTCAAATGAACGTGGATGCACCTGAGGTCCTCACAATTGCTTATATCTTCCCCAATGGTTATCCTAGAAAGATTGGAAAGAACAACCTTAGGGTTGATTTTGATACCCTCACATGCTCAGAATCTTCCTGTTTGATTGCTGTGGATGTTCTTAAGAATCATCCCTACCAGAACATGCTCACACTCGCTACAAGATCGAGATCTACATTCAACAATTCGAATTCAATGCAAAGGATCAAGGGTCAATATGCTGTGACTGTGACTCTCAATCACAAACAACTCACCATCACACATGCAGACTTACGGGCTGTTCTTCTTATTCCTGAAATCGAGGCAACCGACTTTTATGCCACACCTACTGAGGAGACAGTTCTACAATTCCTGATTGATCTTGGCTATGATGAAGCTTCAGGAATAATCACTAAGCACTCTCATGTGGAGCTTAAGAACATTCCTCAACCGTGGAGAACCCTCTACATCATCATCACAAAATCAGTCTCAGGTCGTGATAGTGGATATGAGCATCCCAAGCTCATGGAGCTGCAAATATTCTGGTGATTAATCAACAAGAAGGACATCGAACTAGAAGCTCTTATATGGGATGACATGATGTCATTTCTCAAAAAGCTTGGATCAAAGATTCCCTATGTCAGATACACAAAACTGTTGATTCAAACAGCACTTGGACTTCATCATGATATTCCCAAGAGGCTCAATGACCCCGACAATCACGACATGTTGACTGAGCCTATCCTATCAGTCAGAATCAAGGAATCGTCAACAAAGAAACAGGGTGCCGTGTTACCAGATCACCTTCGTCTAACGAAATCAAAAGCTCGAGACATACAAAAGGTATCGGTAGGCGAAGAGAAGGCAAAGTTGGTCACCTCGATGAGAAGTCTTCGAACACCTTACGGAGATCCGTAAGAGGCAAAAGGTGAAGTGTCTTTGCAAGCATGAAGTCAAAGAAAGTTTCCTAAAAGGAAACCTTCAACCAAAAGAAGAGTTCCTTCTAAAGAAGCTACTCCTATTCCCGAGTCTGAGCCTGAACCGCAAAGAGAGCTAAAGGACGAGGACTTTGAAGGTACCGAATCAGAAGAAGAGATCTACTACTCTGAAACTGCAACCGACATTAATCCTTCAGTAGCCAAACCTCCAAGTCCACCAGCAGACAAAGGGAAAGGAAAGTCTCCCACACTAGTACCTTATGATGAAAGCTCAGAAGAAGATGAAGAGAATCTGGATATCTCATACAGGAAAACTATCAAACACCTCGGACTCCAACACAAGGCTGAAGAATTTGCTAAGGATCAAATGGGTAGCCCCGGAGGGTCAAGTGGTGCTGCTCAACCTTCACCAGATCCTGATGCGGTTAATCAACCCGATAAGGGATCTGGTACCACCTCTTTGGTACAAAAACAAACGCGTGTGGAGGATACAATCGTGTATGAATTTGAGGAACTTGACAAGGACAATTCTGAGAAAGAAGAGGGTAACAAAGAAAAGTTTGAAACAGAAAAGACTGAAGAGAAAGAAAAGTCTAAAGATGATGATGATTATGATAAACTTCTTCTGGATAGTCCTACACGCTCAAAGAAGACTACTTCTGAACCGCCTAAGGACCCCGAGTCTCCTCATGTCTCATCCTCATCAGACTTATCATCTCACTCTTCACCACCACCATCACAGAAATAAACCAAATCATCATCCAAATCTGTAAAGAAGCAAACTCCATCTTGGATGTCTCATGCTAAAAACCGAATCACCAAAGCTGTCAAAAGGGTCAGAAAGAAAGATATGCTATATTGAAAGCTGAACTTCATTCTCGATCGATAACTTACCTTCATAATGAGACGGATAAGATGCAAGAAGAAACGGAATACATCCAAAAGCTCAGTGCAGATGACCTACAAGGAGAATGGATAAAGTGATCAAGGCTACACTCACAAGTACCTTCGGATATCGCTCCAAAAGTCACAAAGGAGATGTTTACAGACAACTATATCCGAATCTTATGCAGATCGCCAAGCAAACTATATGATCAACACCCCTAACCGTCACAATCAATCCATATGATCCTGTAGTTTTCTCGGATAATGAATTGGTGTCCAAGCTTGTCACACAAATGTCCAAACGATCTCGAACATTTACTTTTGATGAAGGAAAGTTGTTTCAAGCATTGTTGGACTACCAACTCAAAGAAGCATGTAGATTCGAAGCTGAAAAGTCTAAACGTCCTAGAGACGATGAAGATAAGGATCGGGATAAGAATGATGAAGCTAAACGACAAAAGAAGTTCGGTGAATCATCGCCCATGCCACCTCCTCCCAAAAGCCTCCTACTCAACAAAGGTCTCCTCCTCGTTCTTCCGTTGCTAAACCTCGGGATTTCGAGTTACCGCCTGCACTCGTAAAACCGGTGATCACTTTGAGTATTCGGGTGGTGACGATGAGGAAGTCCGTGAGCCCCTACAACAACCCACCTCTCCCAAACAAGTACGTAAACCGTAATCATCATCTAGTGCTCAAAAGAAGAAGAAGACGACTGGGATGAAGTCGATCATGGCTAGATGACGATAAAGCAGAGGAATTGAATGGTTCTCTACTCTTGTTAACAACACTCCCTACCCCAAGAAGTTCAATATTTGGTAGACGGTAACACATTGGAGCATGCTAAAATACCGCAAGAAAAGTTCCATGTGAAGAAGATGACGAAACCGAGTTGAAGCGAATCAAGAATGAAGCATTTCAACTGTTAAAAGACGACCGAAAGTGCCCTTGAGGTCGAATATCACCTTGAAACCATTGCTCGAGCCTTGTCTAACAACATGGATTGGCTCAACCCGAAGCAAACATCGACTTCACCAAACGGGACAACCCTCCATACTACACCGGTGGTCAAACCCCTACCAACAATTGGCCAAACGGATGAACCGAGGATTCCATTCAGATATTTCTTCAACAAAGACCGAATTTCTTCTACACGGTGGCGATGGCTCAAGGAAATACGCTACATCTTTGACACTTCCATTCCCAAGCAGACTATATACTCAAACCGCATAGCCATCGAGGAACGTGCCAATCACTTGTTCTCCAACAAAGTGGAAGCATACGATCGAGATGCATTGTACGGATTCATCATTGGCCGAATGTCAAGAATCTACTACCAAGTCGCCAGTTCGTAAGTCTCAACATGCGGTGTTCAAGACTAAGAGTATCGTAGCCATTCAACATGTTGGTCTTTCGCCTAAGTGGGACTACACCTTCCTAAAGAATATCGTGGTCCAACGACAAGATGAAAGAGATTATGCTTTCTGAAGTCGACTTTGAGAATTTATCTATCAACGAAATTGAAGACATGTACCTTGCCAAAGTATGTGGTCGCATGAGGAAATTTTCAACCAAGTACAACATGAATTCATAGAGTCATTGCTCATCTTCATTAGACGATAGTCTTCAAGGAACGTGTAGAAGATCTTCACTTCTTTGTTGAATCTTATCGCACCGTGTCAACTTCACTCCACCTCGCCTAGATCTTCTCGACATCAACCGCTCTCACAATATACACTCATCAAACCTTTGGCGTCGTTTATCGTAGTGAACTTCAAAGAAATTGCTTAATGGAGTGTAGTGAACTTCACAAATTTGGAGATCACACTTTGAAGATGGTTAGGGACGGATTGGCTTATCGATTGCAGGACATAAGTCAAAAGATTGGGTCTCCTAAGCGATGGAATTCTCAGGATCGAAGGGATGTGAGGAGAATCATCAAGATGATTGATGAACGGTTGTATCGAAGGGATCAGTTCAGAAGATTGGAAAGCTTTGTTGGTGGTCGACCTAGGATTAACATCACCGGCTTTCAACGCCCAGTTCACACTCTTGGCAACATCACTGGACTTCCTAATACCCCTTGAACTGCTTCTATTTCACTATAACTTTGGATGTTTGATTTATTATGTCTATGGTTTGTGCACACATAACAGTGTACCACCCGTACTTGTCAAGAAAGGACCCTGTGGTACGCCTCAGTCCCACAATCCTATAAAAGGAGCGAAAGCTTCTTACTTTTGAGTAAAACCTATCAAACCTTTCATTTTTCAAGGTTTTGCTCAAAAGAACAAGTACTTCCCCTTATGATTTTCAAAACCTCAACCATTTATATCACTTGTTGAGGGGGAGTATTTGTAAAAATCTTTGTTCACAAAATTGTTCATAGTGGCCATCTTCCCGCAACATTCAAAATGGTCAAATTTATTCTCAACTTTTCAAAAATAACATTTTATATGCCATTTTTGAGGGGGAGAAATTTATGTGATAAGAAATATGTTGTGTAATATGCAAATGAATATGTGTGCTTCAGACTTAACCAACGAATTGACGAGATCTTAACTATTAGTAACTCGAAAAGACTTGTCAGGGACGGGTAATAATTTCAAGCTAGTTCGCTAGTGATGTAAACGTGTCTCGCAAAGGACTTGTCCGAGTAGAAGGTACCATTCGAGAAACTCTTGGTAGACATGAACTCTGACGGGTTTGACATCCTTTCTAAGGTTTGTCTACACCTTCAAGGTAGATATTAGAGCTAGTTGTCACCTAAAAGCTGACAATGTAACTCTTTAACTATGCAACGAACCGTGTCTCATGGGGATTGTCTATCTTGAGTTGATCAATTCAAAATGTGCGCTTTTTCCTCATTTGTGCATATAACCGTTAAAACTCTTAAGCACATGTGGAGGGGGAGTATTTATGCAAAATCTCAAAACTTTTACAGTGGTACAAAATGTTTTCAATCATTACCATTTGTGAGAGATTTTCAAGAAAATTGGTTTTATGGCAACATAGGTTAGTCATGGAGTTATAAGGTGACTAAGGTTAGGAATAACCGTCCTATGATCCGCCAGAGCCGGAGGGATCTATCCAAGGACACCACAAATAGTTAGAATTTAGAAGTCCTTAGGTATGATTGTAAAAAGGAGAAAATGAGAATCGGAGAAAGAAGGAGTTGAAGAATCAAAAGAAATGCAAAGAAAGGGTGAAAGAAATAGCCTCCCATTATTCAACTTAGGGCGCGACACGGGTTCAATTCATATGCTCTTTGGTTGTCACCGGATGACACCGGTATTGAAGATTAAAAGTCGTCATGGACCCAAAGGACGATGCACTAAACCTTCTTAACCACTCAAGTTTCTCTCAGCAAGCTTGTTTCATTCTCACAGGAACCCTACGTAAACTATTGGCTTTCTCTTAGAGATAGCTGGTATTGAAGAAGGAGACCCTCCCTAGTCTCCGCCAGAAAACCAAATGCACAATTGAGTCTAGAGCCACGAGATTCATCAAAAGATCTCCTAGGTACACTTGACATTTTACCACTTGTCGCTCAACAATAAGAACTTGATGGTACATTATCGAGTCCTTCACATATCTTAGCAATGTCGAGAACATTTATGAGAGGTTCACATCCGCGATCCTCGTGATTGAATGGAAAACTCTGCCAGGTCAACATCAAACAAACTCGACAAAGCAGTCACTTCGGTAACTCCCCGTGGATTACGCTTAGTGGTCTCAAACGGTCTACGATCGTGAGGTGATGCTTCGTGTACCTCACCGACTCATCCGAATCGTAGGTGTACTTTGACATCGTGTTATCTCACTTGTGGGACTCGATTCGTGAACGGCCTTGTGAGAATTAGAGTTGTGTTTTCACACTATGTCATTAACACTCTCAAAGTTCAAACTTGTAAGTGCAGGAATCCGCTTATTACTAACCGCTTTAATGTTTTCTTCTTATGGAAGCTCGGAGCGGAATGATCGTGCGATTCTTCTCATGTTCACACCAACATCATCACTAATGGAAGTTCTATCTTAAAGCAACACAAAGTCGAATGATTCTTAGTCAAATCAAAGAATCTACAAAGTTAAAGACTTAAAGAACTTCATCAAGATCTGTAATCCAACCTCAAAGAGCGTGTGAGCATGTTGAAGAATTACGTGAGAGACATCAGAGCAACAAGGCACTGTAAGCGCACTTGATGCAGACAACAACATACTATCACTTTCACCACAAAGAACAAAGAACTTAAGAACAAAGATAATGATGACGTCAAAGCATAACCGTTCTAAGAAGACAATTTCTCTACACTAGGGAGATTGTTCGAATCAAGACAATTCTTCTCACAAGAAAGAAGAATGTCAGAAGACGTCAAAGCAACTATTACATCAACGCCTTCACCGTTTTCATCACTAACACTTAGGGGGAGATTGTTGGAAACACTCCTAAACATTAATCAAGTGTTAGTAATTAATATGTAATAAGTAGCTTAATTATGGCCTTTATGTTTGTTATTAGCCTTAAGCTTATGTAGAAGGCCCATGAGCTTAGGCCCAAGCCCAATAAGGAAAAGGGAAGGAGTGGGAGTGTTGCCCTAGCTCCTTGCCTATAAATACTTTGTAATAACCTTCATTTGAAGGTTGGTTGTTCATTTTATTCTCTCTTTCACATACCTACGCCTAACCGTTTATTATTGTTCGTGTGTGTATGTTTGGATAGTGTTCAACCGCCTCTCTATTTCTTCTATGTTGCTTGTGTTGTAAAACTAGTGACCTAACAGTTGAGCATAGATCTTAAGATCTATGCTCATGGAAGAAACTTTTTGCAAATCCATAAACATCTCATTTTTATGTTTCCCACATAACTAAAACCTCAAAGACTCATTTCTGTAATTATACACTCAACAATGCATAACGAACCATTACTTAACATTTCCATAACCATTTAAAAGTATTCATACAAATTTTGACCCATTAACATTCAAAATGGGTAAATATGGCTAATTGCCAAACACCCATTTTACTACTTCCTTAACTACAACATTATCAATCCACACATTCTTTACACAACTAAATTAACCATTTAGACACCTATATAAACATGGACTCATACACTTCAAAAGACTCATAAACAAAGATATACCAAAAGGAAGACGACTCTTGGGGGTTTCAACTTTCACTTTGTGTGGTCCAAAAGATGAGGTCTTCTACTTACCGAGTTCACGTACAATTCTTCTACAAGTGCACAACCTAAACTTTCTCCTTACATTTACCTTCGCCACTTGAACCCACAAAACATCATTTAACTTTATTCGTAAGCGAAACGCTTAGTAAGTATATGACATAAACTAACATTAACAAGTCATAACTAGCAATAATGCTAGCTACACATCAAGGAATACATTCAAAAACATTAGACATACCTTAGTCAAGCATAATTATTATGCTAACATTTATTCATTTATAGCATTGGATCCAAGCTACTTTCGCATTAACAATTCCTTGATCATTACATCATTACATATCATAAATCAATATAAACTGAATTTATGAAACATTAACTAGTTTAGTCAATATACTTACCTCACTAATTCTCTAGCTCACTACTTGGGATCTCAAAGCTTTATCTTCAATTTTCCTATAAGGGAATTAACCCTAATTAGCACCTAAATCAACATTAATTCAATAAATTATCAATCTTTAATTAATTTTCCCCAATTCAATTCCATGAACCCTAATTTCAATTTAGCAAATTACTTACTTGGGATGATTAATAGATTAGGGAGGTCTTAGGACTTGATTCTCTACTTCAATTCTTGATCTATAGCACAAGAACTCAAAGTTGTTCTTTTCCTTCTCTTCTCTTCTCCTGGAGCAACACCAACACACCACACTCTTCTAAATTTTTCTAGAATTCTCTTTAATTATCTAGTAATAGATATTTATTTATTTAACTTTGTAAAAATAGCAAAACTGGGCCCTCAAGTATTATTCTTCCTAATTTAGCCACACATCTTTGTACAACTTAATACTTACTTGATACTAGTTTCTAGCTTTACCATTTTCTTATAAAATACATTCTAAATAATTTAATATTTTCACTTTACTATAAATAATACATCATCGGTTACGGGTGTAATACCATCTGTCAACAACTCCAAAACACATCCACAAGCAAACTAACATGCAACAATCTCACACCAAGGACAATAACACATCATAGATGAGCAACTAACATTTCAGAACATATTGTTAGCTTAAAAACCAACTATATCATAAAGTTTGCCTTTAAACTCCAAACATGGACATGAAACTTTCAAGAACTTAGTATTTGATAAACACTTTAGTTCAAAAATTACAAAATAGTTTTGTGGAAAACTAGAAGGGGGGGGTTGAATAGTTTTGCCAATTAAAACTTTCTTTTAATCTATTTAGATCGACTTATGTCAATCTATTTGGATGTGTGTGTTGGATGTTGATAAGCAAATATATAAAGGTATGTAATGAAAGATAAGAGTAAGAAGCACAAACTCGAGAGTTCGTAAACACTACTCGATAGTTCGTAAACACTACACCAATCTCCTTATGGCGGAGAAGCCTTCACAACGTCGCTTAACCTTTTTCCGGTACAAAGCTAGATACCGAGTTCTTTCACACCAAGGAGAACCACACCTACACAACGTCGCCTACCCTTTATATGGTGCTAGGCTAACCACCGGGTTCCTTCACACCGAGGTGAACCACACCTACACAACGCCGCCTACCCTTTATTAGGTACTAGGCTAAGCACCTAGTTCCATTGCAATGGAGGAACTACTACCACACTACACCAACGACTAATCCCAAAGGAGATCTACTCCTTTACAACAACATCAAGGATATCAATATCCTTGGATCTAGTACTAATCTATCTTGTACATCGAAACACACCATATCGAATGTACATCTAAGGCACCTTTCACTAATGCCTTTAGATAGATCTTCAAGACACCTTTCACTAATGTCTTGTGGCTAGATCTTCAAGATACCTTTCACTAATGTCTTGCAGCTAGATCTTAAAGACACCTTTCACTAATGTCTTGTAACTTGGCTTCTAGGCACCTTTCACTAATGCCTACAATATGGACGATCGACACCTTTCACTAATGTCTTCGCCTTGACCCTTGAGACATATTTCACTAATGCCTTCAACACTTCTTAGAAAAGAAAAGAATCATCAACAAGGAGACTTCAGTAGCCTTGATGATGAGGAAGCATGACAACTCATGGACTTGAGCTTGCTCAACTTCAAAGGTGGTGATCTTGCCTTTAAGAGGAACCTAGAAGATCACACAGAAACAAAACTACAAACATAGATCTCTTGGATCTGAGTTTAGTGAGTATTTAACTCAGGGGGTAAAGTATTGAAAGATATAACTTATCACATACACATCAAACCATAACACAAAGTAGCATATAGATGGAATTCTAGAGAGAGAAAGTTAGAGGTTTAGGGAACTTTAGTGAGAGAAAGAAAAATCTTATTATGAGCTCCAACTCTCTACCTTGCAAGGTAGAGAGTATTTATAGTCTTACATAACTCGCCACACTTTGGGCTGTGGATCAGGCATACAGTGGGTAAAGACCCGTCCGTCCTCCACGGTGTTACTTAACAAATTACTACTTAACTTAAAAGAACTACGACTACGAGCTTTCTAACGATTACATATGCTTGAGGTGACCGATTCTTTAATAACGGGAATTTCTAATTCCTAACAATCTCCCCCTAAGGGAGGTCACCTCAATAATGTACCAAAATTACATAGAATACAAATAGATATAACATTTAACAATTGATCTTGCATTCTTGATGTAGTCCTTTGCTCCTAAGCTCGTAGTCATTGAGTCTTCACAATGCATGTTTGGTTATACCAAGTGGAGGTCTTTCACTGATCCATGTGATGATAAGTTTGAGCCATCTTTGGAGATCATCAGCTATAAAGAATCTCTGAGACATCCATTGTGGTGTTGTGACTTTGGGACCGACATGCTCACATTCTGGATCATGATATCTTCTCATCAGAGTAGCGGAAGCATTTGTTGAATCACGATATTGGCGCAGATAGCGAAAGCTTGGTGTGAAAATATCGAGTCATTGATGCACTAATCATGATTTCTTTAGAGATGAATGTGTTAAGTGAGCATGCGGCTATGGATTGACCGCTTCATTACGATCACCGCAAACGTCGGGCGCACTGCATACAACAGATTAGCAACAAATCGCATTTAAAGTGTCTTTGATCACTTCGATGAATTGAGGTACACGCCCACGGTTCCCCGCTGATCGACAAAACCGTGATCGGTATAATTCCTAAGAATTTCCTTGACGTGGTTTCGCAATGCTCTAGTCGTTCTCAAACCGAACGCCTCAAAGAAGACAACACGGAGTGAGTGAACCAAATAATTTAAGTCCACCGATTGATGAAACGATATTTGAAAAACAATCGAGTATTGCTCAATAGAAATTGTTTTGCAATACAACGAAGGTTTTATTGAAAATCAATTATCAATCATAAAAATACCTTTTGGTTTGAAAATGAGTACACAATGATGTGCTAAAGAAAAGAGTTTTTAAGCACAAAGACCGGTTTTTCAAAGGTATCCGTCAATCCCTAACTCGAACGTGATTGATTCAAGAAATTGAATCGCCCCATTGTTTTCGTCTCGGTTGTCACATGGTTGATCCATATAATAGATCTCACATGCCACCTACCGGGAGCTTGTTTGATGTTGGCTCGAGGCTTTCCATCTTCATTGTGAATATGTAAACACATCACTCGGATGTTACGCAATACCACAAGGATAATGCGTGGGACTCAAGATATACTCTCTTTCCTCATTGTGTGAAAGCAGAGTCTTCATTGAAAGTGTCCTAATGAGATTTATTGATGATCTCGTGGCTCTAGACTCAATTTGTGCATATTTGGATCCTATAACGGAGACTAGGAGAGGGTCTCCTTCTTCAATATCAACCATCTCTAAGAGAAAGTCGATAGATAATGTCGGTTCCCGTGAGAATGAAACAAGTCCTTTTAAGAGGAACTTGAGTGGTTTGGAAAGTTGAAGTGCAAGGCGTCACACGGGTCCATGACGCCTTGTCTTCAATACCGATGTTACCATCAAGAGCATATGAAGTGAACCCGTTTCGCTTCTAAGGTTGAATAAATGGAGGGCTATTTGTTTTCACCCTTTCTCATTCAATTCTTTTTAATTCTTCAACCCCTTCATTGCTTACCGAGACTTCATAACTAGAACCTTGTTGGGTTTATTCCAAGATTAGCTCGCCTTAGTCCGCACTCTTCCCATATCTCATTTTCTCCTTTTCTCATCATACCTAAGGACTTCTACACTAACTAGTGGATTGTCCTCGGTAGATCCCTCCGATTCTGGCGGATCATGGGAACCAATACCTAACCTTATCATCCTTATATCACCGTACATAAAGTAAAGTTGGTCGGTCAATTTGGTATTGTTCGTCGCCATTGGATCCAATTGAAAACCATTTGAAAATCAATTCGGATACTTGTGATATATATAATCAAAGCATTTTGTACCGAATTGTTTTTGATATTTTAGAACGAGAACTCCCTCAACATGTGCATCAAGTATTTGAAAATGTTTTGCACACGGAGGCAAGAGAAAGAATTAACTTCTTTGATTACCATTTTCTAAAGATATCAACATCACTTCCTCAACAAATCAAGTAGATATAGCATTTCCGGAAGGATGAGGTTTCCATAAATTTGCTCCCCTCAATATGTGCCTCGAGGTTTGAAAAGAGTTTTGCACATACTAGAGGAACCCGCATATGGGATAAATGATCACGTTTTAAATCAAAGGTTTTAAGATAGATGCTCCCTCAACTCAACATGTGCATTGAAAATTTGAAATCGTTTGTCACATGTGGTATGGATAGCATGTACATCCTTTTATAACCATTTACCTAATTATCGGTTTAAATCCAATTTAAATCACACATTCTCCCCGATCACAATTATCAAATCATTTGAAATTTGTGATCTCGTATAGATTTAAATTGATTTGAAAGCTTTTAAGGATAATTGTGACTTGATTGTGAAAGCGTTTGAACCGAAAAGGATCGGATTTTAAGACTTTAAACTCCATTTATAAAACATGCATGTATATCTTTTGAAAACAATTTTAATGCCAAATAACTTTTAATTTAATTGAAATCATTCTCCCCTCAATCAATGACGTGAGGTTGTTGATTGAGAAAGAGATTTTGACAAATAAGTCCCGATGATTATCAAAAATAGAGATTGAGTTATTTTCAAAGCATTTAGTTTTCGTGAGATAGGAGTTTATAGAATCGAGCATAAGATTTGAAAACTTGGTAAGATATGGCTCGTTCTTTCTTTAAAACCGGTTATTGCCTCAAGATGACAATAAACCATTGTTTCTCTTTCTCCCAAAATATTTTTTTTTTTTTTTTGATTTTTTTTTTTTTTTTTTTTTTTTTTTTTTGAAGAATTCGAACAACATCTAAAGTCCCGTGTCATTCTTTGAATGACAGCACAAAGACCGAGATATTATCGAACCGGAAAGAAACATGACAAATGACAATATTTTGAAGATTTTTCAAATTTTTTTTTTTTTTTTTTTTTTTTTTTTTTTTTTTTTTTTATGGATTTTGATAGTTTTATGATTTTCTATTTGATTTTGAGGTTTTATAATTTTGTATTTTGTTTTTCGAATAAATATTTACAAGAGATAGATGAAGATAGACCTTTACTCCTCGCCTTCCTCCCGAAGACGTTTGAGAGTTTTCGTTGAAGGCTTTTCAAACCAAGTCGTGGAAGAATAAACTCAAACGTTCTCTTGGAAGAGCTTTGGTGAAGATGTCTGCTAACCGATATTCGGACCTCACAAAATATAGTTCCACCACACCTTTTTCCACTTGTTCCCGATGAAATGATGTCGAATGTCGATATGCTTTGCTCTTGAGTGTTGAACGTTGTTGCATGAGAGAGCAATAGCACTTTATTATCACAAGATGAGGGATTTTGTTGAATTCAAAGCCATAGTCGATAATTGAGATCTCATCCATAAGATTTGAGCACAACAAGATGACATGGCTATGTATTCAAACCTCTGAGAGGAAATAGAAGTACTCATTTGCTTTGAAGACCACTCACAAGCTTATCACCCAAAACCGAGCACCTCGCACGTTCGACGTGTATCTTGACAACCTCGCATGATCAAGATCTCAGATAGGCCGTTAGTGACATACCGGTGTCCTTCGGTACCATAGTCCCATATTGATGGTTCCTTGGAGATACCGAAGACCCGCTTAATCGCTTCAAGGTGCTTTTTAGTAGGCTTAGCACGGTATCTAGCACACATGCATCAGAGAACAAGATGTCGGTCTACTAGCAGTGAGATACATCGTGGATCCAATCATACTTCTATATTTCGTTTGGTCAATCATGATCCCCGAGAGGTCCTCATCTAGTTTGGTTCGGTCAATCATGGGAGTGTCAACAGGTCACTTGAATCAAATCCAAATTTCTTTAGAATCTCTCTGCATATTTAGATTGATTTATGAAAATGCCTCCGGACTTTGAGAAATTTGTAATCCCAAGAAAATGACATTTGTCCCATCATTGACATTTGAAACTTGAACTCATTTCATTAGAAAACGATCACATTCCATTGGGTCATCGAGGCAAAATAATATCATCAACATAAATTTGAACATGAGTTAAATGTTTGCTCGACTTCGGTGAACAATGTAGGATCAACTCGCTTCCTTCTTTGAATCCGGTTGAAAGAAGAAACTTTGATGATGTATCATACCATGCCCGAGCTTGCTTTAAACCGTAAAGAGCCTTCTTCAAACGATAAACGTGAGTAGGATGCTCTTGATTCACAAATCCTTCAGTTGGTGACGAGACGACTTCTTTAAGATCTCCGTTCGTAAATGCCGCCTTTACATCCATCCGATATACCACCATGTTCTTACTTGCAAGATTAGCCAAAAGATTCGATTGCCTCGATTCGAGCAACCGGAGCAAACGATTCTTCAAAGTCTATACCTCCTCTTGACGATATCCTTTAGCAACCAATCGAGCCTTGTTTTTCAACACATCACCATGCTCATCAAGTTTTACTTTGAAGATCCATTTGAGAGCTATAATCATAGCACGATCTGGAGCGTGTACTAACTCCCATACATCAAGACGATCAAACTCATGAATTTCATCTTGCATAGCATTGAACCACTATCTTCATTCATAGCGCTTTTAACATCTTTTGTTCGATCTTAGATAGTACGGAGTTGAAGAAGCACCATAAGGCATCGGTTGCTAGTTGCTTCCGGTTGATACAGACGAGAGGATTACCAATGATGTTGTCTAATGGATGATCGTGAGTCCATTTTCTCGAGGTGTTCATGTGGCATTTGTTGAGGAACCGAGGTTCTTGAGTCGATGTCTCCTGAAGAAGATGGTTCGATGATGAATCAGAGTAGCAAATATGTTTTCAAATGGAGCATCTTCAGAGTCGCAAAGGGATTAACTTCATCATTGATGCGTAAACATTTCCATGATGTACATTTGAAGAATGATGATTTATTGATGAGATCAAGGATCGCCAGCAGGTGCTTCTTGACTTACGATATTGAAACCGATGAATTGACTTCATTCACTGGAATCGAGCATCTCTCGTAGAAGGGATCAGACCTCATTAGTAGTAGACTCATACAGTTCATCAAACATTGATCAAACAATTTCTTAACATCATCTTCGATGGAGGTACATATGGTGTTTCTTGAGAGGAGTTTGGAACAAGGGATGAACCAATAGGACTGTTTTGAAGTGCGGGTCCCGAATGGAGTGTCCAGAGCCATTTGACCGGTCACTCATCAAACGAACGTGAATTGTTTCCATGATATTTCGGGTTCTTTTGTTGTAGATTCGTATCCCTTTTGTTTGGTGCATATCCTACAAATACTCCAATGTCGACTTTAGCTCTAAGTTTGCCCAAGTCTTGACCTCATTAGTTGGATAGCACAAGGCACCAAACACACGAAGGAAAGATAGATTGGGTTTCTGTTGTGGACAAGTTCATATGGAGTTTTTCCATGAATGGTGTGAATCAGGAACGATTTTGTGTGAAACATGCAGGGCAATTGCTTCACCCGGAGAAACATTGGAACCTTTGAGTAAATCAAGATTGTTCTAGCAAGCTTCAACAAGAGTACGATTTCGTCTTTCAACTACACCGCTCATTGTGGAGTTCGTGGAACACTTCTTTGATGACCGATTCCAACGCTTTCATAGAATTCACTAAGTTGTTTGTTGACAAACTCGGCCCATTGTCCGCTCGACAATTCGGATAGCTTTTGTTAAGTCGAACTGCACTGTTTAATGAGTTTGATGATGATATCGGAGTTTCATCCTTTGTCCTTAAGAACTTGACCTGGTGAATCTAGAGTAATCATCAACCACAACTAACACATATTTCTTCCCAAAGATATTCTCACCCTCATTGGTCCACATAAATCCATATGAATCATATGGAGAACTTCGTGACAGAGTTAGTAGGTTTAGGTTTATGGGCATACTTCTTGCTTTTTCCCAATTGACATGCCGAACAAAGATGATCCTTTTCATACTTTAGTCTAGGTAAACCTACAACTAAGTCCTTTTCGGAAAGATCGTTGATGGTGCCGGGTTCAAGTGATTGAGACGACGATGCCATAACCAAGACTTTGTTTTGAAGCCTTTGATAACAAGCGATTGGTGAAGCTTTCATCATGTCATCGATAGAGATAGTGTAAAGGTTTGAGCCACGAGTTCCTTTTCAGTTCCTTCCCATTAAGATCTCTAACAAAGCGGTATGTTTTTCAAGGCTACTTCTAGATCGAGTCACGAATTGACCAACAGAGAAGCATTGTGTCCTAAACCTTCCACATAATACACTCTGGAGATGACACTATCACCAACAACATAATCTCCATAACCCATAATAGCACCGAAATGATCATTACCAAATCTAATAATCCCGATGAATTTGCTCACGGTTCATGAGCGTGACCGGTCTCCAAATATATGCTTGAACAAACTGAGTCCGTGTACCACGAAGCGATTTGAACGATCCGCATTGAACATGACAAGAATGGATAATCGGATAATTGGGATCCCATGCAAGAATGGGTTCCATTTGGTTAGTAGCAACAGTTGGAACACCCACATCGTAAATAGAAGCATTCATATCGACAATGAGGTAATGGAATCATTATGTGTAGATGCAATACTAGTGTCTCGATTAGTCCTGCTTACGGTGTGACCACTTAAGGGAATAGTTCTACCAAGAGGCATCCATTTTCTAGTGGGCATTATCTCGATTGGTCTTATGACCAACGTGTATCCAATAAGAACCTATTCTCACGAATGTTCTTCCTGTGGGTTTCCATTGTTTTCTAACTTTCTTTCGCTTTGCCTTTTAGCCTTTTAGCATGAATTTTAGCATTAACAATATTAATCGGACAATTAACATCATTAGGCAAAGCATTGACATCACATCCATGATTAGAAGCAGAATTCAAGCAATCATCGACAGGGTTTGCAAATAGTATCGAATTCAATTAATTACGACGCTTTATGGCTAATACTAGAATCAACACGATTCGCTTTATTCGATTCAAACTTAAGGTTCCTAGGTTGTTCTTCTACTTTCTTCCAAAGGCACATTCTTAGCTTGAGAGGTCCTATCATTCCTTGTATTGTCTTGAGACTTTGACCGCTCCGCTTAATGTCACCGATTACTCCCGTAGAGGAATGGGAACATTAGTTGGCTTAGCTACTCTTTGCATCACTGTTTAGATGTCTTGGGATCCGAACTACATGCAGTGCACTAAGGTTCATTTTCTTAAAGCTAGAGGCATCGTGATTGGTGCTCCTAGAAGGCACACTTGAGTTCTCTTTCTTAGCATTGATGATCCGGGATCCGATGCATTTCTGTGCACACAACTCGTTTACTTTCAAAACATTTGGAATCGAATGCGTATCATACTTAGCTTTAGGCATTGAGCATGGAATCAGAGGATTAACTCTCTCACCTAATGACTTAGGGCATATTGTGATCAAGCATTCTAAGATTTCTTGACATCGTTTGGCATATAAGCACGCATGTCCAATTGCATTATCATGAGGTTTCTCTAGCTTATCCTCTTCAACAATCTCACGCAGACATTCTAGGCAATCCTTAAGGGATGAGAAGTATGTTTGAATGGCAAGTTTGTTGTTTCTTAGATGAGGGGGACATATGTCACGAGATAAAGCATGTTTATTACTAGAGCGAACCTTAGATACAACATTCTCCTCATTGATCATTGGCATTTTCCCTTTTACGACTCTTCGATTCTCAATTTCCTTTTGCAATGAAGTTATTTGTTCGTTGTTTTTGTTACGAGTGACTTTAATTGATTCAAACAACTCATTGAAATGACGTTTAACCTTTTCATTTTCTTCCAGAAAACATTCGTTTTCCTTTTGTAAAGTATTTACTAGGTTTTGAAGATGAAACGTTTGAGAATTCTGAGAATCTAAAGGAGGAGGCATTTGGAAGCCTGTCATATTGTTCGTTTGGCCCTTTAACTGAGAGATTTGGGCTTTCAACTTTCTGATCGTGTTGGATCGAGCTTGAATCTGTTCATCACGTTTGTTAATTTGAAAATCGCATCAAACTCGAGCATCCAAGATGTCTTGATATTTGAAGTTTTGACATTTTCTTTGAGATGTTGATATTTTAGTTGTAAATTAAAATACTCAACTTCTAGTTTAGAAAAGTGTTTAACCAACGTGTCGTGATTATCCAGTTCAATTTTCTCGCTTAGTTTAGAGTTAGTTTTTCAAGCTCAATGACACGATCATGGGAGACTTTCAGGCACAGATAATTCATGAAATTTTGAAGCATTAATGGAGCAATTTGAAGCGGTGAAAACACATCTTGAGCAACACATTCAAGAATAAGATTCTCATTTAATGTATGCAAGTTCTTTCTCTCAATCTCATTATATTTTAGTGCACGCTCATAATCACTAACTTCAAGAACCATTGCATCAAATTCCTTTTCCATACCCTTAATATCGCCTTCTACCCCTTTTAAGACTCTCAAAGTGATCTTTTAGAAGTTTAAAGAAAGGCATGACCTCGCTTAGATAACATTCTTTCATTTGTTCAAAACCTCTTTCACCTTCGCTATACCAATGGGAGTGATCCTTTTCTTGCAAGTTTTTTCAAAATCAACAAATAGTTGGAATATAACGATTGGCTAATTAATGTCTTGCTTTTAGTGGCAATTGTTCTAGGTACAAGATGCATAGGTGTATTAGGAGGATACACAGTTGCTCTAGGCATTTTCCGAAGGGAGGGTTTGTTTCTACAATATTTTCGACTTTTCGCTTATCTAAATCCATTTTCCGTAAGACTTGTTCTGAGTCAACAAAGTCTCGAGGCTTAAACTTGTTTAATGCAATCCAGTTTTCCTTTTGTAATCGTGAGGAGATAATTATTTTTTTCTTTGCATTTAGGGTCATCAAGTTTTTGTTCATCCTTTCCCTAGTGACTTCATCCGATTTCTTATCTTCCTCTCGCACTCAACGCAACTAGGTTTCCGCCTAGGCTTAAGAATTTCATTACCATCATAAATCACCTTATGAGCATTTCGCCTTCTTAATTACCTCCGATTTGGTTCCTCAACAAGGGAAGGCTATGCTTATCGCTAAGACTCTATGCTTAGTGATCATGTGAGCAATTCGAATGGTATTCCCTGTACGTACAACTTATTTTCAAGCTTGTTTTTCAAAGTCTTTAGATTAGAAAAATCATTCAAAAGTTTTGACTCCTTAGCATAGAATTCTTGCTTAAGCACTTTAACATTTTCCTGAAGTTCTTGTTTTTGCTTAGCAGTTTTAGAAAGCTTTTCTTGTAAGGTTTTTAACTCTTGTTTTAATACTTCTTCTCTAAACCTACTTTTTCTAATAGTTGTACGCATTTGGTCATCCATTTCCTGCTCACGAGTAGTCAACTCAAACTTAGCACGCTGTTCATAGATAGCCACACGTTCTTTATATGCATTAAGTTCAGAGATAATGGAATCATCAGAGGCACATGCAGTGTATTCATCAAAAGCATAGTCATTGTTAACTGCAGAAGATGCATCACTAGGTACAACTTCACTTTCACTTTGATTCACATATTGATCATATGGGACAATATCAGTATTACCCTTATTTTCAATATTTGATTCAATAGTTTCAGTTGATTGTACTTTGTCATGCATCTGTTGCACATCAGCATCATCGTATAGTTTTAATACCTCTGAGATTAGCTTGTCATGGGATGGCCCAGCTAGTGGTGAAGAAGTGACCTTGGGAGACACCATGGAGAAATGCTAGCCATAAAGATTGTGTGCGAGAGGTCCATCATCCACATCGTAGTCGTAAGCATCGCAGCCACCGACTTGAAAGGCATTTTGATGATTGTGACCTATCTCCGAACAGTCGCTCATCTACATACGCATCATAGGTCTTGGCATTGCCTTCAAGAAGAAACAAGAGTTCCTCTTCATTCAAAGTAGCACCATTGTCCCGAGCTTGAGCCAAGAACATCTTATCTCTCAAGTATTCACGATTCGTGGACGCTTTGGAGATGTGCGTTCCTTGCAATGTGTCCCTCACCACCACGCTTAAAGCATTTGATTGGCTTAGCTTGACCTGGGTTACCATTCCTTCCTCGATTCTCGTTACCAACATAACTCTCCCAGCCCACCTCGTCCCTGTTCATATGCCTTTCCGAATCGTTGCACCACGATCCTTCCATCTTTAACGGTGGCTTGATTGTGTGGGTTAGATGCGATTCGAGGTTGTTGTTGGTTTGTGGGAGAGTATTCATGTTTTGACTAATGAGAAGTGCAAGTTGATTAATGAAACTACCCATGTGAGCATCAAGATCGACTTGTTTGAACATAGGATCGTGAATGAGTTTGTGATTACCATTACCCAAGGGTGTGACTTGTGAAGCTTTGGTTTTAATTCGATGTTTGAGTAGAAGGCGGTTGAATCATTAGACGAGCTTGTCTCTCCGGGTTAGTTTTGAACCGATTGAGAATCAATTTTTCAAACATGGCATGTCTTTCATTCTCAAGGAGGAAGGCATAGAGTTGCTCATAGTTTGTGTTCTTCAATCCTTTAGTGAGCTTCACAATGTAACAAACTTGTGCCATTCGGATTCATGTTGTTCACAAATTTTGAGTTCAAGCGAATGTTAGGCATAGTCATCTTGATGTTCCTCATGTCATTCACTAACTTATGAAATCTCACATAGTACTCATAGACACTCTCATCCGGTTTCATCTTAAAGTGCTCAAATTAGTCATAGAGTTGGGATTCTGTCTTCCATAGTTAATTCGAACCCGAGAGAAGCATCTTAACGTTATCCCACATGACCTTTGCATCGGTGTTATGATTGATCACCTTGTAGATGTCTTTAGGAAGACCTTGAAGAACAATGTTTGAAGCCCCGATATCTCGCATCGAATCTCTTTTCTCCTCATTATCAAGCTCATTGTACATCTTAGGTCCGTCCATACCGTGAGACAGAGTACCATCTTCATTAGTATCAAGTATGTCTCTAGTCGTTTCAACCCGATATGGTCCTTCATCAATGGATTTGAGGATGTTTAAACCATTTTCCTTTCCAAGGCAATACAATCTGATTCGTTGAGCCCAAGAATCGTAGTCGCCTGGCAAGCATTGGTGGACGAGTATCCGAGCCACCGCTTGAACATCATCGACAACAAATGGAAATGACGGTGGGAACGGTGGAGTGTTGGTAGACATGTTAATGATTATACGGGTTTTATAACTCTATGATCAAACCGGAAATAGATTCTTTCACGGATTTTATCAATCAAGAGAAAACCGTAAACAATCACTCAAGTCTCTAGAAGATAAAGTGCTAACTCGCTACCAAAATAATGCACTAAGTCGCTAGAAATTAACTCGCTACACCACTAATTCGCTAGAGTCCCAAGTCGCTAATGTAAAAGCAAGTCGCTAAGTAGTAACTCGCTCTGGACTAAGTCGCTAGCCAAATTTGTGCAAGATTGCCACACAAGTCGCTAGATATGCAAGTCGCTAAAGAGCAACTCGCTACAGACTAAGTCGCTACCACAAGTCGCTAACTGTAGTGGAGATTCCACTACTTGTACTTTAACTCGCTAGCTCTAACTCGCTAGTTTTTAAGACTGTAACTCGCTACAAAACAATGAAGTAAGTCGCTACCAAGAATATTTTCCGAGAGCTAAGTCGCCAACATGAAAAACCATATAAAACTCACTTTTCAATCCAAAAACAACCCAACCAAGATGATTCAAGCTTACCAAATGAAAACCTAAACACTTTAGATGATTCTAAACATAAAAGTACCAACAAAATTCAAACTTTAACACAAGATATCAACCAAATGATGCAAAAACCACTAAACTTTTTCAAACTCAAAAACCACCTAAAAACCACTATAAATCCAAGGATGTGCAAGATATGATCTAACCATGGCTCTCTGATACCAATTGAAAGATATAACTTATCACATACACATCAAACCATAACACAAAGTAGCATATAGATGGAATTCTAGAGAGAGAAAGTTAGAGGTTTAGGGAACTTTAGTGAGAGAAAGAAAAATCTTATTATGAGCTCCAACTCTCTACCTTGCAAGGTAGAGAGTATTTATAGTCTTACATAACTCGCCACACTTTGGGCTATGGATCAGGCATACAGTGGGTAAAGACCCGTCCGTCCTCCACGGTGTTACTTAACAAATTACTACTTAACTTAAAAGAACTACGACTACGAGCTTTCTAACGATTACATATGCTTGAGGTGACCGATTCTTTAATAACGGGAATTTCTAATTCCTAACAAGTATGTTAGAAAGGGGTGAGAAATAATGAAGAAATGGCTCACTATTTATAGAGGAAAAACTCTCATCGTTCCCGGATCCCACGGATCCTTCCATGAGGATCCGTCTGGCGTTAAGCTAGGGATCCGTGGGACGCTCCCTTTTACCCATGGGTATTTTGGTTATGGGTAATGGGTTGAACCATGGATCTTTAGCTAGATACAATGTATCTCTTGAGTGCAATGCACTTAGTCACTTGGGTATGGGTTGATCCATGGGTTATGGATATTATCCATGTATGATATAAGCATGATGTCATGCAATGGGTTATGGGTCAAGATCCATGGGTTATGGGCTTTGGGTTGTACCCAACTACATTCAATGTATTTGCCCAATGGGTTATGATCCTATCATTTGTTGGCTTGACCGGAGATGATTCGGTTGAGGAAATTTCGTGTTTGACACGAGCCTTTTTCTTGGGTGGTTCTTTGGTGGATAAGTTACTACTTGGGGTTTTCCTCATGATGAGATGATTTCAAGAGGTTTGTAAGGGTTCCTAAAGTGCTAAAAGTTAGGATGAAGGTGATGACTATGGAAGTCCTAACAATGTGGTTTATAAAGCAAGAGATTTGGCAAGTGCATTTAAGCCTTAAGCCACTAAGATTCATTGGAATGTGATGATTAACATGCACAAGAGTCAACTTCAGAGTTTTACTGATCTAGGAACTCATTTAAGATGAGATGGAGTGTTTGAGTTAGAAAGATGAATTGAAATTATCGTTTTAGCAAGAATTGACATAATCTATCACCCGGATCCCACGGTTCCCTCCTCAGAGGGATCCGTCTAGGCTAATCCTAGGGATCCGGCTCTCAGCACCTATGAAAGAGTAGAGATGATGTTTCTAAGGTCTAAGATCTGTATTATCTTGAGTGTTTCAGTCCTCCTAATTGTCTTGAATGAAGGGGTCCTTAAGTACTTGAAGGTAATGAGTGATGTAGCTAATGATTGCCTTTTATGGAAGGAATTGGAACTTTCATGAGTACCAATGAGTGAACAAGGATGACACTAAAGATGAGAGTGTCAATTGAAGCTAAATGATCTTAGAAATCAGGTTATGACTTAGGACAGTGTTTTAGAAAATATCCTAAAAGCTTTGAGATGGGAAAACTAGAATTTGATCAATTCGATCAATTTTGAGGTAAGGATGATTATGATCAATTTTGTCATAGTCAAGAGATTTCTTAATGCTAGATGTGAGGGATCAAGTGAAAAAATGAAGTGTGAGTTTAAGAGCGGAAGAGTGATGGATTAAAAATGAAACGATAGATCTACAATCGTCTTGAGTATGATCTAGATGAATTATGTGTGAGTAGGAAGGATCTACTTAACTTGATAAGGACTTAATTTGCCTTAAGATACTCTATCTAGCTTAGTGTGATGAGTTCTAAGGATATGTTTGAAATACAATGCTTGCAATTGCATTTTCTGTTTTCCGGATCCCACGGTTCCCTAAGTGTAGGGATCCGTCTAGCACAACTTTTGGGATCCGTCCATCTGCTTAAGCAGGACCTTTACTAAAGGTATGCAATGATCTTGACAATGCATTATATTCCAAGGTTAGTTTGAGAGGAATTCTAACACTAAGATATCAAATGTAAGATGTTTTATTTCACGAAGGAAATAGGATTACATTGATAAAGCACGAGTACAAAGAGGATTGATCCTATTTGAAAGTCTACTAAGCTCCTTGAGCGTTATCGCTAGAGGGATCATCGAATGGTTGATGAGTGTTGGTGGAATCAAGAATGAAGAACGTCTTCATGAGGGAAATGTTTAGCGGTTCCATCATCTTGTTCACAAGTACGTACAACGGACTTTGAAATTGGGGATGAAAATGCATGGCATTATGATAGATGCGTGTCAAGAACATTCCATAAGGGATGAGTTTATTCTTGGAGCGTTGAAGATTTACAATTCGCCTTGCAAAGAAGTAGGCGAGATTGTATGGTTGTTGTGTTAGCAAATAGTACAACATGTGAGCACAACAAGCGGAAGGATTTCGATTTCCCTAAGACTCCAAACATTCTCACGAGGATGAGTGCAAGAGGCTTGTACTCTTCTCGGATGTCCCTGTGAAGATTATGTTTGGATCGGAGTAATATGGTCGAGGTTTCGTGACATGCGATTTAAATCTTCCGGGAGGGTATGTGAACAATATGGACTATTTTCTTCACGAAAGTTGAAGAGAGAATCAAGAGACCAATCTTCGGTGAAGGCACATTGTCCATGATTTGAAATCCGGAGGATGTGAGCAAAATACCCGAGGGATAGAGTAAACTTTTGGTTTTTGATGTAAAACCAAAGAGATAGAGAGCGATCCTCGTTACGAACGAGTTCAACTTGACGGAATAATTCCATTATGAACCTTGGACATATCTTCTCGTTGATTTCAAGAAGACATTCTAGTCCTATGGCTCGGAAGGAGGTATTGATACCTTCTTCGAGCGTAGAGAGGTGTCACAACACGTCCTTCATGGAAGTGACGGTTTTCGAGATTATTGAACCCACGGACATGATTGCCGGTGTGTTAGGTTCAAGGGAGATGTTCGAGTGTAGACGCTAGTGAGTGAAAAATAAAACTCATATTCATGCGTCATAGTTGAACCTATAGAAATGATGAGTTAATAGAAAGTGATGTTTGTGGTCACCCAATGATTATCTAATGTTTTTACTAGATTTTTATTAACAATGATACTTAACCTACTTATGGTTTTGACATTCTAGTGGAATAATACTTTTAGAAAGAAAGTGGTTTTTATTTTGCATGAAAACTGTTTTCCAGTAGGACGGATCCCACGGTTCCTTTATAAAAGGGATCCGGCTAGTATATCTTCTGGGATCCTTGGATCTGTAGTAACAGAAACAGATTTGATAAAAACATAGGTTTATAGATCTCCTAGTTATATACCAAAATATGTGTTTTATCCTACGTTTTCTTTTAGTATGCATACATGACTTCTAATGTATCACGAAAGAGTATGAAACATATAAATCAAAAGAGATAACAAACACATTTTGTTAACCTAGATAACTAGACTATTAGTAATATTTCATTTCAATACTAAGGATGATACAAAGGATTGGGTATATAACCCCAATGTAGATTAACAACACAAAGTAAATGTCTCCATATGTGAACTTCATCATAGGGAACACAAGTGCGATGAGTGTTAGGGCGATGAGCACGAGCGCGATGTAAACCATGTTGATGACGAATCTTCTTGGTTTCGGTTGAGATGAAATGAAGAGGAAGATGAAGTTTTTGAATGAGAGGAGATTTTGAAATTGTAAGATTTGAAAAAGTGAGGATTAGATGGATTGGTCGACGGTGGGTTTATTTATGGGGAAGGAGGAATTTTTGAGATTTGTGTTTTGTTTTATTATTAGAAAGATATGATTTTAAGAGAGACAAAACACAAGTTTTATAAACCATGATTTATAGACGAAGGAGTGACACGAATGTGAGGAAAAGCTTCCTAATGAAGCTACTTGTAAAACATGTGTAAACACGAAATCTACTCAAGTAAGTACCTAAGTAATCACACTTATTTATTAAACTAATAACATTTAAAGATAAGTGGAAAGTCATACCTCAAATGCACTTAGGAATGTCTTTACAAATGACACAACAAATGTCACAAGACAATTCCAACTCCTTAGCGTTTAAGATACCTTCTTAAGGAAGGTAATCTTGTTACCAAGCGATTCCTATAGCTTGGTGGGTATGAGCCTTGACTAATCAACATGACAAAGAAGATTAGTGCAATTAAATGAAAAAGTAAATAAGAAAAATGTTGTTATCAAATCAACATCCAAACATATAGTTTTAAAAGACATGGTGTTTGTTTTTATGAAAAACCTTCTTTGT
Organism: Chrysanthemum lavandulifolium; assembly: GCA_022545495.1. Classification (NCBI taxonomy): domain Eukaryota; kingdom Viridiplantae; phylum Streptophyta; class Magnoliopsida; order Asterales; family Asteraceae; genus Chrysanthemum; species Chrysanthemum lavandulifolium. The sequence continues at coordinate 240,559,925 of CM040245.1, read as the reverse complement.
AGTTTTCAATTAACCATGGATCGTATCAAGTTTTTAAAGTAAAATATACTTCAAGAAACCTGGTAACGAAGCTCTGATGCCAATTGTGGAAAACTAGAAGGGGGGTTGAGTTTTGCCAATTAAAACTTTCTTTTAATCTATTTAGATCGACTTATGTCAATCTATTTGGATGTGTGTGTTGGATGTTGATAAGCAAACATATAAAGGTATGTAATGAAAGATAAGAGTAAGAAGCACAAAACCACAACGCAAGTATTTATAGTGGTTCGGCTACAAGGACACCTTCCTTGCCCTACTCCACTCCCTGAGTCACCTACTCGAGAGTTCGTAAACACTACACCAATCTCCTTATGGCGGAGAAGCCTTCACAACGTCTCTTAACCTTTTTCCGGTACAAAGCTAGATACCGAGTTCTTTCACACCAAGGCGAACCACACCTACACAACGTCGCCTACCCTTTATACGGTGCTAGGCTAACCACCGGGTTCTTTCACACCAAGGTGAACCACACCTACACAACGCCGCCTACCCTGTACTAGGCTAAGCACCTAGTTCCATTGCAATGGAGGAACTACTACCACACTACAACAACGACTAATCCCAAAAGAGATCTACTCCTTTACAACAACATCAAGGATATCAATATCCTTGGATCTAGTACTAATCTATCTTGTACATCGAAACACAACATATCGAATGTACATCTAAGGCACCTTTCACTAATGCCTTTAGATAGATCTTCAAGACACCTTTCACTAATGTCTTGTGGCTAGATCTTCAAGACACCTTTCACTAATGTCTTGTGGCTAGATCTTCAAGACACCTTTCACTAATGTCTTGTAACTTGGCTTCTAGGCACCTTTCACTAATGCCTACAATATGGAAGATCGACACCTTTCACTAATGTCTTCGCCTTGACCCTTGAGACATATTTCACTAATGCCTTCAACACTTCTTAGAAAAGAAAAGAATCATCAACAAGAAGACTTCAGTAGCCTTGATGATGAGGAAGCATGACAACTCATGGACTTGAGCTTGCTCGACTTCAAAGGTGGTGATCTTGCCTTTAAGAGGAACCTAGAAGATCACACAAAAACAAAACTACAAACATAGATCTCTTGGATCTGAGGTTAGTGAGTATTTAACTCAGGGGGTAAAGTATGTTAGAAAGGGGTGAAGAAATGGCTCACTATTTATAGAGGAAAAACTCTACTGTGTTCCCCGGATCCCACGGATCCCTTCCACAAGGGATCCGTCTAGCATTAAGCTAGGGATCCGTGGGACGCTCCCTTTTACCCATGGGTATTTTGGTTATGGGTCATGGGTTGAACCATGGATCTTTAGCTAGATACAATGTATCTCTTGAGTGCAATGCACTTAGTCACTTGGGTATGGGTTGATCCATGGGTTATGGATATTATCCATGTATGATATAAGCATGATGTCATGCAATGGGTTATGGGTCAAGATCCATGGGTTATGGGCTTTGGGTTGTACCCAACTACATTCAATGTATTTGCCCAATGGGTTATGATACTTAAGTTTCTACCCATTTATATTACCCAAGATACTACATACAAGTTATGTGTATAATTTACCCAAATATGTAAACACTAGTTGTTGTACATATGTAATATTAAATCATAAAATCACTTATACTTGTTTTAGTGTTTTATGTGAAAATGTGAATATGTTAGAAACTATTAGTTCAAACCATTTACGTATTTTATTTGTTTCGTTAAAATGATTTTACGTTTGTTATCGACAAAACATTAGAAGATCGTAAAATATAAATAAACGTTTTTACGGCTTATTTGTATTAACAAGTTTCACTCAGACATTTCATCAAACACAACAGGCATTTTCATAAACACATCATTTGGTAATTCTTTTCTTTTTTAGCTTGAAAAGTTAGCAATTAAACTATAAGAAAATCATAAACATGGTGAAGTTGACGCTAATTTAAGGTTTCGTGTTCTTACATTCACATTTTTTTAATTACAAACCAAATTAATTTTCGAAGACTTTCTTCCTTGAACCTGGTAGCGTCGAATAATATGCGATAACTCGTCAGGATTTTGAATAACGATTATGAATGAGGTGAAAGATCTTGAAACTCCGTAAGATTAATCATCAATCCGAAATATGTTTAGAAACTAGATCGGATATGATAAGGGAAAAGGAAGGTTGACGTTCTTGCCCTTATGCCATTTATATTAAGGTCCCCCTAAATGAACCTTTATATTCCAGTAAATAAACCCTTATAATTATACTAATCATTGAATTTATTACTATTACAATTAAATATGCATTAATGATGATATAATCATTTAAAATCCTTTCACTAATCTTCTAAAGCATCTTAATTATTAATTATTAATGGTGGTTTAGTTTCATGATACATTTATAATGGCTCATTTAATTTCATGATGTTTTTATATAAGGGTTTTATATCAGACAGGTTACCCAACTTTCCCACTTTGTTTGCCTAAGTTACCAAACTTTCATTTTGTTCACTTATGTTACTGAACTTTAGTTAAGCATTCAACCTCCATTTTTCAGTGTAATCAAAGTAACCCAAATGCATTTTTTTAGGTAAGTTAAGTAACCCAAATGCATTTTTTTAGGTAAGTTAAGTAACCTAAATGTCTCATTTTACAAATTCAAGAATCGAATGTCAACTCCGTGTAATCCAATACTGTTTGAACAAAAAAAAAGTTTGGTATTTAGGCGAACAAAGTTGGAAAGTTGGGTAACCTGTCTGATATAAAACCCTTTATATAATACTAAGTTAATGATACATTTATAGTGACTCACTTAATTTTTTTGACACATTTATATTAACAAATTTGATGATACATATATACTGACACATCAATTTTTTTGACATATTTGTAGTGTAACACTAAATTCTTAATACATATATAACGACACGTTAAAAATTTAGGACATGTGTAGTGACACATTAACTTTTTTGCTACATTACAGATTAAATACTTAATATCCTGAGACACAAAAAAGATCATTGACGTAAACTTTAACACTTTGACAAAATTAGTAAAAAAGTTGATACATAATTTATAACATTGATATAATAATACATTAGTGCAAACATTGATAAATAAAAAGGTTAATTGTGACTTTCTTTTAACATTTAATAATTTGACAACAATGTTGTAGGACAAAAATAATGTAAATTTATCAATATATTGAAAAAGTTTAACAAAACAATGGTGTGACCCATCTTAATAATTCACACGAGAAATCCCTTAAAAGAATTAGGCAAATTAAGAATTAAAATGTGAGGTTAAAGAAACTTAAATGAGTAATTAGAAGAGTAGTGGTTAAATGTCTAAAATAATATAGTAATAGGCGTTCAAAAATATTTGTTGTAGCAAACATAACACTATCAGTAGGCTTACAAAATGATATATAACCAGTAAAGATATGATGCTATTTACTGCACACTAGCACGGACAAAGTGATAATTCCAAACATAAGGAGTAGGCAAAACTCCGATTGTCCCATTAGAAAATATCAAAGTAAAATGTCGATTGTGAGTTTAGATAATAAATAATAAAATTAATGAAATAATAAATTAAAAATGAAATGAATTAAATGAGATAGAGATAAATGCACTAATTTTGATAGGGTTCTATGGTTTACACCCCATTTGACCAACTTTTGACCTATTTTTGTCACCTCAAATTTTGTGAGCCTATTAATTGCAATTACCAATATTTTTCAACCAATTTTTTAGCTGTTAATCTTTTTTAGCTATTAATCTTTTTTACCCATTTCCAATATCTATTCATGTCGTGTGAACTATCGCTGTGGAGAAAATTCGGGCGAGCAAAATACTTATTTATGTAACTTAACAATTTATTACTGGATTTAAGTTTATGTTACTATTCAACAAACATTGACAAAACCTGACGACATTTTAGCATTTGTCTTTGTTTAATCTTGATTTATTAAATTACTTTTGTTATAATGTTATTAAAAAATTATAGATTAAAGAAATTAAAATATAAAAAATTAACGTTATCCAATTCTGTCTTTTACGAGATTCACATCCTTACCCTTGCTTTCAGATGACCTTCGGTCTTTTTGCAAGGAGTGATGATCGGACATTTGACCTTTGTGTACAACGTGTTTTTTGTACAACGAAAGTTTTTCACTAATATCCACAATGATGCAAACTGTTTTACTTCTGACAAATTAAATATAGCTTGTGCCGTATGTTGAATACGTATCTTAAAAAGTGTGCATTTTTAAAATGAATACTTATTTTGTGACCGAAGATTATAAAAGTGGCTAAAATAGAGTTCCCAAACACAAACAACATAAAATGGGCTTATCAAAACTCTTTTATAAGCTAATTTGAAAAGATATAATCTAATTTGAAAAGAAAGAACGAAATAAAAATAAAAATAAAAAAAACTTATGTTATGTGGGGCAGTCGGGAGAGGTATCAACGACACCTATCATGTTCATGTTAAAAATATATGAATAGCCACTTCAATAAAAAAGATAAAAATTAATAATATATAATCTCATTATTTCCAAACAATTCAACTAAAGAAAAATCTCTCAAATATATAATAAATCAAATATATAATAAATGATAATTATTGGTTTATGGTGGGATGACTCTCCTAAATTGATGGGTAGACCCACAATGCCTTTTGATAAACAAATGAAGAAAGAGAAAAATTAAGTAAAAATGTGATATTAATTTTGACTTGGGTACAAATAGTGAATTTGAGGACAGAATAGTGAGACTCTTTATATTATTACAAGTTTGCCACACATATAATTAGAACCATTGATATGTTTCTATGATGATCTAACGGCACAAAACTCTTTTTAGACTTTTTAAAAGGGAGGTGATTTGTACACCAAAACTTTTTGCCATACACCACTAAAGCATCGTCATTGTGTTGTCTTGTGTCATCGAGAATGATTTAGTGGTGTGCACACCACTTTTTAGTGGTGTACATATCACCTCCCTTTTTAAAAACGCTTGACTTTTTATACGTAGTATTTTTCAAGGTGTAACATTTCTCCAACTTTATTATTTTTCTTCACCCGAATCATACAACCTCAACCCCCATTTATACAGGTACTTGCTTCTGTTTTCTCATATATTTTTATACTCATTTTATATTCCATATGCACTTATTATAGCTCAATTAGTTATAACCCTGATTGAAAAGCCACTAACAAACTGTTCATCTTTTGTATGCTCATGCACATAGCTTGTTCGATGGAATGATTCAATGAAAATATGGTAATAAATTATTGAAAATGTGTTTTGGGGAAAGCCCTTTTTTAAATGATGCACATAAGGTGTTTGATGTAATGCCTCACTGAAAATATTAGAGAAAATTAGTGTAGAAATGTGTTTTATTGCTGTCATTAAATGCTGATGGTCTTGTATTAACATAAGTAATAAGTTGCTAAATAGTAGACTCTTGTTAAGTGTCAAATGTGTATTAAGTTTAGTTAAGTCTTTGCCGAAGTAGATGTTGTAAGGTGAAAATAGCAGGGCCGCTTCGGAACTTACTTTCATTTTTCGTCAATGGACTAGGCATGAATTTAGTGATCTTATGTGCGGGTTAAAGTTAAACTAAGTTTTAATACTCGTAGTTTGTATTTTTTTTAAGACAAGTCTAGGTTTTTCTAATCTTTTTCAGAAATCATGTCTCAGTTCAAATTCTTATGTTCAATTTATTGTCGCATTTAGTGATCTTATTTGCGCATTGCGCCACACTCTTTTATTGGGTGGTAAAGAATACCAATAATGGGGATGTTTAATATAAGAGTAAAATACACCGTTCGTCCCTCAACTTGTCAAAAAACATCACAATGGGACATAGTGACATACCTTGTCATTTTGGTCATCAGGAGTTCATTCTTCAAGTTTTTTATATCAATGAGGTCCCTTGACTCGTTATTCTCAGGTCAATGTCCCGTTATATGTTGTCAAATCCCGTTATTATTGCGAAATGACTATTTTACCCTCGTCTTCTTCCCACTCTCATTTTCTTTTGGTACAACTTGTAACCTCACTCACTCACACAACCACCAACACCACCACCATCATCTCAGTCACCTCCACCGCCATCCACCACCACCCACCACCATTACAACCATCCACCTTGTGTATGTTGCAAGTTGCTATCAGATTTATGGGTGGATTTATTTGTATAAGCACAGAAAATATGAAAATGACAAGGATTAAAGAAGTTGTAGTAAACAAATTATGGAAATGTTTATCACAAAAAGGAAACGATATCAGAAAATATCTCATTCTTTTATTTAGTTGGCTGTATGGATCATTTGGATGACATATTTGGTGCGTCAGTAAATTTAGAAGACACCCACTTGAAAGATGGCTTTCAAGAAGGCTATGAAGTTGGATTAAAAACAGGGTTCATAACTGGTGAAGAGTTAGGGTTTTACAGAGGCTGCATCGATGTCTGGAATTCTGTGATTCGAGTTGAACCAACATGCTTCTCCACCAGGGTTCAAAAGAAAATCAAAGAGATGGATGAGTTGGTGTCTAAGTATCCTATCATGGAGCCAGAAAACAAGACTGTAACGGATATTATGGGGTCATTAAGGTTGAAATTCCGGGCTATTTGTGCAACACTGAATTTGAAATTGGAGTATAACGGGTACCCAAATGCAGCAGACCCGAATGAGATACAGTTTTGAAGAGACTTGTTATAAAGCGATAACAATCACCAAGGTGGCCTTGTGGTAATCCAAAAAGTGTCTGAAGCGACCATGGTTCAATCCTCGTTGGGTAAACATCTTGGGATAGCCAGTGAAAGTCCGGAAATAACCACTGGAATACCGGTTAGGCCTTGCTCATCAAAGCGAAAAAGGCTCGAGTTCCCTGGGTAAATCTAAAGCGATATTGTGACTTATGTATTATTATTGTTATTGTTATTGTTATTGTTATTGTTATTATTATTATTATTTTTTTTCATTTGCATACCTTAGCAAAATACCGTTATTCTGTCACATACTTGTATTCCTTAGAATTATATATCTTCTTGTCATCAAATAAACTAACATGAACTGAGTAGCTTATAAAATACAAGAAACCGAACAGATTAAAAGTTTGCATCATTCTATGCTAGGCCATAAAAGGGAGGCATATTTTCTGTCTCTGTCTTCATTTTCTGCAAGAACCCAGACCCAACCAAGTCTTTGACCAGGGAACGGGATAAATCCTACTATCACTATTAGAAGAGCAGTTATGGTTTACAATACACAGATAATTCATGAAAAGGAGTGACAAAACGGTCAGAGATGGTCTAGTAGTCTCCAATACTGGACTGGTTAAAATAAGAGACTAATACTACCGGTTTACCATGGGGTTGTTTAAAGAAATCAATCATTGCCAATTAGAATATAATTCATACAGATTTGATTGGTTCAAGTTTGATTTCGCGCCGCTAGGTAGCCATCATTTTAATTCAAGAGTAATCATCAGCATAATCAATATGACACAATATTGGTTATCTTATAAACATTAGTCTTTCTTACTAGAAATAAATAGTCTTTCTTATTAACATTAGTCTTTCTAAATAAGAACACAATAATCCAACTTAATATAACTGTATATAATTTAGAAGATTAATGGGAAAAGATGGTGGTTTGGGGTGACGTTTAGAGATGAAGATGTATAAAGTAAAAAAGAAAAAAAGAAAATTTTTAATAATTATGGTGGTGGTGGATGGCGGTGGAGGTGACTGAGATGATGGTGTTGGTGGTGGTAGTGTGGGTGAGTGAGGTGATAGTGCTAATTTTAAAAGTAAATACACCGTTCGTCCCTAAGGTTGTACCACCAAAATAATTAACAAAAGTGGAAATGTCTATTATGCCCTCTTGCCAAAAAGTAAAATGGGTGTTGACCACAATATAACGGGTCAAGGGACCTCATTGATATAAAAAGCTTGAAGAATGGACTCCAGACGACCAAAATGCCAAGGTATGTCCCATTGTGATGTTTTTTGACAAGTTTAGGGATGAACGGTGTATTTTACTCTTAATATAATGTTTGCAGGTACGAAAAGGAACGTTTGAGTAACTTAAGATGGCAACGAATTCTGCTTCTACTTGCTTTCGTGGTATGTTCTTTTATGTTCATTTGCTTGAGTAATTTCTACTAGTTTTAATTTCCAGTAGCATGCTTGTAACTGCTACACTTTTACAAGGTCATTGCTTGAATATTGTAGTTGTTTATGTATCTGCCTTTCTCGCTATTAAACGTCAGAAATATAGGGTTTACTTGTAAGAAAGCTAATTGTTCATAACCAATGATCACGTGTCTATATCAAGCTACACTGTTAATTCTTTAACTGTCTCATTGCTAGCATGTGGGTGTTCATCGGTAAATTTATGAAATAATCGTGGGTTGTACACTGACTTTTATTTGTGGCACTATGTGAATCTCTTAATTTAATAATACATATTGATTGGTCACAAAATTCGTCATGTTTTCAGTTAATATATCAAAGTTATTGGCTCCGTTATCAAACATTATAGTGAGAAGTCTAAACACGCTCATATCTAGTTATTTATATGAAGGATACTAACACAAAATTTATGCTTACATGAATCATAAATATAAGATATAGCATGCGTTGACTTGTCTCCGTAGTAATGATCATCCCTTATATAGATGGTTCGAAAGTCTGCATACTTCATTTCGATATCCACGTTTTTTTTTTGTCATACAAGGATCTAGGATCTCATTGTTCCAATATTAAAAACACAATCCCAAAAGTTGCATCTTCTGCTATTATTCCCGCTTCTTGTGGTTGTTTCTGTCACTTGCGAGTTCAAGCACTGTTTCCATGTCACTTGATGTTCATCATACATCCCTTTCAAGTCACTGATTAACAGTAGCGGAGCTAGAAAAATTTCCGTGGGAGGGCCGAAACAATTTTTTTTCGAGAAATACATTAAATGGGAGGGCCGGAATAAATTTTTTTCCGAAAATACACATGAAATCGCAAATAAATACACTAACGGGCTTAGACCTAGGGGGGCCGGGACCCTCCCCGGTCCTCACATAGCTCCGCCCCTGCTGATTAATTATGGTACTCTTAGTCTATATTTGGTAAGCATAATCTCTTTTTATTCTTTGATTTCTGTTATCAGTTTTTCGTGTTCTGAGTTTTGTCCTATTATATGCATGAAACAAAATCAAACTAGCTGGACGTTTATTGTTGCGGGGCCTCAGCAATGTGTCGTCAGACGTCAGGAATGCTAAGATCACAACAGGAGACTCCCTGCAATAGTTTCTTGGCTCAGGTATGCTCTTTTATAATCTATTTGAGGAAGTGTTGACCCAATTATTGTTATGGCCCATTTATTCATGAACGGGACAAATGGGTAGAAAGTCACCAAATGTGTAACCTTATGAATTAAACATCCAAAATTATTCTATTTAAAAATTATAACTTTATTACTATTACTTATGTTTTATAATCATATTGCCACTTATACATTTGCTTTGCATTAACCAAGTTAATTGGTTTACTTCACTGTACAACATTTCTTTATTTTGTGTCTCTTACAGCAAATAAGGACTTTCATACAAATGACATCCAATTTGAAAGTGGTGGACAATTCAGGGGCAAAACGAGATATGTGCATACAAGTTTTGATGGGGATTAAAGGTGCCAGATTAGGGGACACGATAGTCGCGTCAGTGAAGGAGGCCCAACCAGGCGGATAAGTAAAGAAAGGACAGGTGGTGTATGGTGTGGTTGTCCGAGCCGCCATGCAGAAAGGTCAGTGTGATGGGAGTGAGGTTAAGTTTGATGATTATGCTGTTGCACTTGTCAACAAGGAAGGTGAGCCGATTGGGACCAGGGTTTTTGGCCCGGTTCCACATGAGCTAAGGAAGAAAAAGCATGTCAAGATACTCAGTCTTGCTCAGCATATTGCATGAGGTATGAATCCTTCGTGTCTTCTTGTCAACAAGCAAGGTGAACCGACTGGACCAGAGTTTACTGTTCATGACAAAAGTAACATCAGAACTTAGAGGTGGCAATTTCAACCCCTTGACCATTTTACTTATGAATTGTTGATCTGGGTCATGTTTATCTCTAGTAGGTTTAAGTGTCTGAGAGCTAACTGATAAAGACAACTTAATGGAAAACACGACAATGGGTCAAACAGGTCGAAAATGTTCTAAATGTAAATTAAATGCATAAAGCCTCCTCATTCATTTAATCCAAAAACTTAGGCTATTACCAAAGTAATCTAATTATTATAATCTCGCTAGACACTACGTGTTTTTATTTTGGAAGTTTGGCAAAACAGTCTTTGCCAACTCGATTATTTTAATTCTTACGGCCTTACCTAAAAAGGAATCTGTTTTGACCAGTTGCACGACAAGACCATTCTTCCACTTCTATTAACACAACCTTTTGGCAGTGCTGGAAGGGACATAAAAGTGTAATCTTTGAATGAGTTGTGGTTAGGTAACTTCATGTTCGCCTGTTGGGATATCAATCTTCAGAAGTATACCTTGTGCTCAGAGACTCGGATGTTATTTCATCTGAGATGTTTAGTTATCGCTTCTATTGAATATATAAATGTGAAATCATGTTGCAGGTGAGGTTGTATGCAGCAACTTGGGAGATCCAGATTATAACCTAGGATGTATGATATTGCAGTCCAAATTAATAAGAGTTTAAAATTACATGGGTTGCATTTAGTTGATAATCAAGCCGGAATATCTATATTCATGACACACAGCCCTGATATTCTTAAAATTTTGTATAATTTCCCACACCATTCCTCTTATTTGAAATGCAAGTACAGGTTTATTCTTTGTTTTGCTACAACTGTACTAAAGTGGCTATCTCTCTCTTTTTTTTTTTTTGTTGCATTTCTTACATAGGTAGAAACAAGTACCTGTTAGTGATGGCGGTGGATATGGTTCGGTGAAGCCAAATCCATATCAATATCCATTTAATTTTTTATCATTCATATTTATATCAATATCCATGTACGTTTGATTCATCCATGAAGAAGTGTACAAATATATGAATATAAAATCATATCTACAGAACTAACAGTAAGTAACCAAAGAATGTGGGAGCCTATATCACAGTTATGTGCATTACAAGACACTGATCAATTTTAGCTCTAGCATGACCTTGAGACATGCTTCAACATTTTCGGTAACAAGACCTTTTTCTTTGAAAACACATTGCTTCAGGTATCGCCATACCTGATAATGCAGTACCTATTGGCAACATAACAGGGTATGTCATGAGAAGATACGTCAGATAGTCGGATATGTGCTTGCGTTCCATATGACATATATCAATAGCAGAACCATCTTGATTGTCAACATTGCTGATACTCCATAGAATAGCGTCACACTCATTCTTTTGTAGCGAAAAACTACCTTTATGATTGTCAACATAACTCTTTCAGATTGGACTGGACAACCATATACTCCCGAAACTGACTGTAAATCAATTCTTTTTGGTTGTCAGAAACTTTGATGTACGTCTTGTAACTATGTTGTGATTATTGACTATAAGGGCAAATTCAGCGACCTCCTCCAAGTTTAAATCAATATACCAGTTGAAATTGTTCATTTGTTCTCCAAATGATTTTCCATGAAATGTATGAAGAACGTAAGAAAGAAAAGATACAATTTACTATTGAGAGGAAACTGTAAGACGTTCTTAACAAACAAGATGAGTAATAACTGCTACTTCCGTTCAAATTTATAAGTCCATATTTCCACTTTGAATTGTCCCAAAATACTTGTTCACTTTCATATTTAACCAACCAAGAGAGATTTTAGTGAGTAGAGATGATATTTGATTGGTGAAAAAAATTCACTATTCATTTCTCAAAAGATGTTATTCCCAAAGCAATGAGGAGATTGAAGATACAAGTGGCTATGGAAACGAAACCCATGTTTGCAAACTTTTGCAATTCGTTTTTAACAGTCAATGAGTTCTTCTCATACACATTTCAACAAACACGTGTGTACTACATAAAAAGCTCGCTATAAACAAAAGTCATATGGACGAATTATAGAACACAATAAAGGTTTTCAATTGAGCTACCAATTCCAGTATATATTATTAGCTTTCATCCCAAGTAGGGCTAACATCCCACGATGTCGTGTTGGAGTTGGGAGGCCTTGGAGCATACTTAAATCTGCTTCTTGTTCTATATCTTCATCACAAATTAGTCTTACCCCAAACTCCTTCACCTCAACAACATCTTCAAAACAAAATGTTACAAAATTCTTTGCTTCCTTCCAGTTCCATGTATCCCGCGTATAATGCAACCATATCACCTCATTCTTCAAATAATAGTACTTAATTACAGTTGGCATGCGATGGTATGGATTCAGAGAAGCTCCATCAAAGTTCTTAACAGAGTATCCTTTAAATTCTTTCAAAGGCTTTTTGCACTTGAAAACAACACAAGTTCCATATCCTCTAAACTTGTCATAACACCAATCTGATGGTAATTCAACCTTTACATGATTTTCCCTACTTCTATTTGTAAACCACTCTGGAATGCTATTCCCATGATATGCTATATCTAATCGAGAATAGTCACTGTCTTGAAAGAAGAATTCACATATGTTAGTCGGGATACCCAAATACCCAAGGATAGCAGAAAGGTGGTGAATAAAGCCTTGGGAAGTTATAGATGAGTCAAGACACTGAGTCTTCGATATAGACCCCTCGCTATCAATGGTAACATTCTTAAACAGCTTTGGACAATTTATGAAAAAATTGAACCTCATCGTGAATGGGTGTTTAGATGATCCAGGCACTTCTCTTAAAGAAGTGCAATCAGATGCACGAATAACCCATAGCCTAGGTGAAAGTTTGGGCACCACTTCCAGCTTCTTGCAACCATCAACATTAAGTTCTTCAAGTCAATAAAGTTGACTCAAACTCTTAGGCACTTGTACTAAATTGCAGTAGCTTAAATTCAGTTTCTTTAACATATGTAAACCTGCCAATGAAATTGATCTTTGGGGATGTTGTTGTTTACTTAGTAAACGAAAAGGAGCAGTGATCGAAGTCCACCATCTAGGTTGAATCCTCTCTTGGCCACCGAATGAAAATGATTCAAAAGGAGGATGTTGGTCGACTTTTAGGCACCCCGCTAGATTTAACACAACAAGCCTCTTGAGCATTCCAATGGAGGGATGAATGCCAACCAAATTCACACAACCTTCAAGACTTAGCTCTTCGAGATTTGTAATCTCCGAGAAGTCAGGGGTGGTTGTTAAGTTAAAACAGTACCTTAACTTCATTACTTTCAACCTTCTAAAGCACTGACATTGAAAGAGAAAAAAAAGAAGATAAGTTCCCTGGTCATTAGGTATCAAATAGGAAAACATGTGTGTACAAGGAAATACCTTAGGTGTGGTCCAAAAATGTTTTATGTTGCTGTAAGACAGGTCAATGGCCACAATGTTTTCTGGATAAAAATCTGAAGGTAAGTATTTGAAAGGGCATCCATGCCAATAAAACAAGCTTAGCTCATTGGACAAACGATACAAATTTCCTGAGAAGATTACATTGTGGCCCCTCAATTCAAGTTTCCGCTCAGATACTTCTTCCTCTTGATAGATTTTCAGGATCCGCAACTTTTTCATATGTGCAAAATCATTAGCATCTATGTGAACCTTTTGACTAAATTTCTCTAACGAAAGGACTAGAACTTCAACTGCTTCAGTTATTGGCACCTGGAAAAACAAAAACATGCATCTTCATAAGGATATTTTGCTAATACTTTATTGTATTAATGTAGAGAAAAAGAATCATATACCACTACTTACCTTCTTTTCACTCAATATATTGTAAACTTCAGATGAATTCCACAATCTCCTCTGTTTCCCATGAATGATAGACTCTTCACGAACAATTTCCCTTGCCATTGCTTGAATCAAGTCATGCATCTGAAGTGAATTATTGCTAGAGATCGTGATTAATGACTTATCAACTAGAACTTGCATGTTTGTAACTGCAAAAAAGTTACAGCCATCTAGTACGCTTGCTACAAAATCCCTGTTTTCTCCAACGAATAAACATGCAATATCAAGTAAGATATTTTTCTGATGGAGGTCTAGCCCATCGTAACTTAAACGAAGCACTCGTTGTATCTTTTCATTAGGATGTACTTTGAGCTTGTCCAGTTCATTAACCCACTGATCCACAGTTTTGCCGTATAAAAAACGACCCAAATGTTTGAGGGCCAGAGGGTGACCTTGCACATAGTTCACAACTTTCTGAGAAACTTCTTTGAATTCTATAGAAGAATCGTTTTCTTTAAAGGCATAGGAACGGAAGAGCTCAAGAGATAGATCCTCATCTAAAAATTTCATGTCATGGATTTCATCCACTCCATGAGATCTTAGCATCTGTTTATCTTTACCTGTGACAATAATCAAACTTCCTGGGCAAAACCAACTAGCTGAACCTGCTAGTGCCTCTAACTGCTCATGATCATCTACATCATCCAAAACAAGCAGGATCGGCTTCGATGACATCATCTTCTTTATCACCATAATCCCTTGACCGACACTCGATATCTTCAAAGCTCTTGTTTTCATGATGTTATCAATAAGTTGCATTTGGACTTGAGTTAGGTCTTGCTGTTTTCGGACATCTTCACAAAAGAAACTTCCTTCAAAGTGGATATGCATCAAGTTATAAATAGCTTTGGCAAGGGTTGTCTTTCCTATTCCACTTATACCACAAATACCAAGCATAGTAACCTTATGTGACCCAACGAAGCATGACAAGTTTAATTTGTCAAAATGGAAATCTATGCCAACAAGGTTTTCACCAACATGCAAGGGCCCGTCACATAATTTTTTGAGTATGTTTTTGGAGATGCAATCGATGAACTTATACTCATACCTGTTAACCACAAAGACACAATAAGTAAGAGAAACTACATAGTGTTAAGCTTTAGTAGAGCTACAAGACTAATTACACAAAAACAAGAAATTTACCCATTTGTCATGTCCTGGAGATCCCATCCAGATAAGTTAGCCGCATTGGATAGAGCTTCCCTCCATTTATCCACCTCTCTGCTATTTGAAACATCATGTTTGGCAAATGCTTCAGCATAGCTCCCAGTTTGTTTCCTCACTACGTCAGGTTTAACATCGTAAAAGATGATTTGAACCTCGTGTTTAGGCCGGCCCATTTCTTTGCACCCAAGTATTTTGACAAGTTCCCTAAGACACCATGATGAAGAAGCATAATCTTTGGAGAAGATAACTATCAAAAATCTCGATTCTTCAATGGCTTTGTAGAGATGTGGGGATATGTATTCTCCTTTAGGCAATTCTCTATCATCTCTAAAAGCATGAATCCCTTTTTGCTTGAAATCATTGAACATGTGATCCATGAAGCTTTTACGGATATCTTCACCTCGAAAACTTACAAAGACATCATATTTCCACCGATGAGGAATGGACGTAGTAGCCATTATAAATGATGAGATCTAGCTGCGCTCACAAGTAAATAAATTCAGAAAGAGTAGGCATTATGAATAACAAAGATAGTGATTTTGCAGTTACGAAAATCAAGTTGAACTACAAATGGCATTTCATCAAAATATCAAAAACTAAATATGTGATTTTGCAACTAAGTCTCGATGATTATTTTATACAAAGTTAGTAAACCACATTGAACAAAGTTGGTACATATGAATGATATTTTAATATAGTAAGGGCAAATTGCATAAAAAGGTACTAATATTATCATCAATTTCAATTTAAGGTACTTAACCTTTTTTTTCCTCAATTTAAGGTATCTATCTTTTTTCTTCTTGCAATCTCTGGCAATGCATAAGTTTCCAGGTTATAATGGTCTAGTCAGCAGGTAACATCCCAAACACCCTCTTATCTATTTTCACAACTAAATCCAAACACCTTTTCCTTTTTATTACACTTAAATCCAAACACGTATCTTCCTTAACATCCCTTCTTCAACCCCTTCACATCCCACCATTCGAACCCCCCCAATTCCCAGTCTAATCTCGACGTCATATTCCTTTAATAGTCCACCAATACAAAAGCTTATAAAAAAAAAAAAAAAAATTAATGATTCAATACCAATGTTTAAACTCATGATTTGAATGTTAAAATAAGAAAATGAAATAGAGGCAATGCCGATGTTCAGATGACTGATAGTGGAGTATAAATTCGTCATAAGAAACAAACTAGTCCTCAGCCAATCGTTTAATGAATGAAAGAATTATTCGCTCTAAAACTAAAAGCAAGGAAGCTTTAATATTTGGTAGACAATTTCGACATTGGATCCGTGGGCTGTTATTATAAATTTTTATGGTGGTTGTAATTTTTGAGGATGGCAGATGAGATGTTGAAGAAAGGGTCTGTTTGGATTTAATTTTAGTGACTAGCAGGTAAAAAAATCCTTACATTGCACAACATAATAATTTCAATACCTTAACATTCGGCCCAGTGGATCAAATAGTAAATCACAAAATCAAATAGAACAACAATTTATGCTTAGATGAACAAATACAATATGACAAAATAGATAAAAAAGTAAAATACCAAATTAGATCTAATAAGTTTTGGGTTAAGTCATCTAGCCCTTCGAATCGATAATAATATTGCAATGTTAAAAAATGAGACAATATCAAAAGTAATTAAAGCATAAGAAAAATACTTACAGTTTAGCAATGGATGAAATTAGTCTTTGAGATTGAAGTACTGTTGCTATGAATCACACTGCAATCAAAATGGGGTTGACTCCAAAGTCAATTTTACATGTCTAAATTTCACTTTTAGTCCCTTGGTTTTAGATAATATGTAAATTTCCTGTATTAGGATATATGTCATAGTTTAAATGACCGTTTTACCCTTACTTTACGTAACCACTGTATTGACAATGAAGGGTAAAAATGGTCATTTTACATGAGCAAAATACTCCAAAGTGACGAAATTCAAAAGTTTAGGCTTACGGCTGAAAACAATTTTGTTTGGTGATTAAAGTTGAAAATTTGGATATTTTGAAGTGATTAGCCCTTTCACTTATTCATGTCTAAAATTTGTTGCACGAGTGCTAATCATATTACTCAAACAATCGATCAGCTCGGCATTATTTTTAAAAGTTCCCCAAGATGCGACTAGTGGTTGCAAATCTTTAATCTCTAAGTTCTAACCAAAAAATGTCCAAACGCGTCCTCCATCTTCTGCTAATTAAGTTGACACAACAAATATTTGGTTGACATTAGATTTGTTTCTCTTCCAAACCTCCAAGTTGGCTTCATAATGTAGAGTGAAAATAGCTGCTTACATACCCGCCTCGTTCAAAATCTCAAGTAAACTAACCAGAAACTAGTAGGTTCTTCCTAATCTTAAAAACATAACCCTTACCGAGCTCATTATCAGCAACCTTAATTAAGTCTCATGTAACTCAAATGAATTCAATTATTTAGCTTCAAGAAGATAGGGAAAAAAAAAAGTGTGTGTACAAAGCTCAGCATTGTTGATCATTTTATGCCATAATCAACATGAAGATGTAAGCAAAAGCAAATTGAATAATTACATGCAAAAGATACTAAAAATATGCATCATTTCTAACTGGAAAATGCAAACAAGTTATTAATTTGATGAAAAGAAACTTTAATTAAATTATTCACAAAATTAAAATCAATGAATGATATTTTACCGGGGTAAGCCCCTTTACCCAAAAAAAAATTAATGAACGAGAAAAAAATAACCAAAATGATCATCTAAACTTGGTTGTACACAACGTCTCATCTAAATGCACTACATGCATTGAAAATAAGTTTACATTCAAAAAAATAAATCTGAACTTACTTACCTGCTTGCTCAAGGTTAAAAAAATACTCAAAATCAACCATTTGATAACAGATATTCAAGAGATCCAGAATTTACATATAAGTTATGCATCAATGTTTTGCATTCGAAACTTGGACTCTTTTTGGTAATCGCATCTGCAAGATCAGTAATAATTACAATCGAAATTTAATTAGGCAGTAAACATTTACTTGTTGCAACTAAAAGTAATGTTAAATGGATAATTGTGTGTTTATTCCATACCAAATACTATGATACATATAACCTATAATTGAGCTATTTTGGGTAAATGGTAATTTCCCACTAATTAAGCAAATTACATAAAGATGACAACTAGGACACAATAACTCTTATGCTTATCTTGATGGGATAAGTGTTTTTAAATGTATTGAAGTTATCACCTTTTGCTAAGTTGTGTATCAATCTATTAATCATCCTAAACAATGCAAACAAGTTACTAATCCTTCTATTATATGCATAATTTATCATTTGTTTAGAGATATTTACATAAATCGTCCTTGTGATTAGGATCAAATTGCAACCAAGGTCCTTATTTAAAGTTAAAGTTATTTGCATAAATGGTCCTTGTGGTTAGGCCAGTCAACGAATCGGTCAACGCCACGTATCACCATCAGAGTGGTGTCACGTGTCGGGTCGGGCAATGTGCCAGATCGGGTCGGTAAACGGGTCGGGTTGCCACGTGGACGAATGAGGTGGTGCCACGTGGCATTGGTAATATAAAACACCAATTTGGCTCGCCTGGATTCGAACCCGGGACGTTTGAATGGGAAGCAAAGCTTTGCCCAACTGGGCTAAGCATAGCTTCTATTATATCTCCCTAAATTTATTACATAACCCTTTCTAAAATTTAAGGCGATTCAAAATTATTAAAGGTTCAATTTAGTTTTTGGCTATCAATTTAAGGAGTTATATGGACGTAAAAAATAAATAAATATCTTGTCGGACTCGTTTTTCGTGCTCTTTCCAATGGTAGGCTCGGGAATTTTTCGACTTCGCGAACCTCAAAAAGCGACGTTTTCTCATTTTTCGATGGCGTTTTTGCATTTTCGAGGTTCAAACGAAGTGAAAAATTCCAGCATACCATTGGAAAAGCACGAAAAACAGTCAAGCAAGATTTTTCTCAAATTTTATCGGACCATAAACTCGTTAAATTGATAGGTCAAACTATTTTGAAACTTTAGTATTAAAAATGGACTATCAACAAAGAGGGTTAAAGGAGATAAAGTGCATATATATTATTGAAGGTATGCCCATCTCAGATGGGTGTCACCTTGGAGTCCCACACAACCCACCAGGGTTCGATCCCAGTGGAGATCAATTTGGGTAATATTTTCATCGCCACGCGTGGCACCACCTCATTGGTCCGCGTGGTAACCCGACCCGGATTGGCCGATCCAGGCCCGATGCGCGTGGCACCGCTCGGTGGTGACACGTGGCGTTCCGACCGTTGACGGGTCTAACCCAAGGACTATTTATGCAAATAAGCATAAGGACCTTCGTTGCAATTTGGTCCTAACCACAAGGACGATTTATGTAAATATCTCTAAACAAATGATAAATTATGCATATAATAGAAGGATTAGTAACTTGTTTGCATTGTTTAGGAGGATTAATAGATTGATACACAACTTAGTAAAATGTGGTAACTTGAATACATTTAGAAACACTTATCCCTATCTTGATCAACTAAATATTGACTAATACTCCCATGGTTGGGCGGGGAGGCCGGGACGCTCAAACCGGATCCGAAGCAGATAGGGGCTATAAGTACTCGATCGAATTTAAGTGTTCTACACATGGGACGTCTGCGTGAAGGTTTAGAAGATGAACTTCAGCAGCCCGGTACCGCTAAAATTAATTACCCATTCGATTCTTGGCCAAATACATAAAAGGTCAAACTAATGGTTGGATCTTGAGGGTCAAGTGTCCGAGGCATAATCATCATTTTGTAGACTCGTTCCATGGTTTTTCACAGGCCATACGATTAAAAGAAAATGAGTTAGTTTTGGTGAAGCAGTTGACAAAACACCATGATGTTTAAACTGCCATTATTTACAATTGTTGGGGTTACTCCAACAAACACAACATTCTCAATGGCGTTTAGCTTTTGGATAAGGAAAAGAGCCAAATTTCAAATGGGTGTTGGAATGTGTTAAATTGGTGATACAACCAGCGGGTTATAAATCACCGAGATTTAAGCGTTGCTTGGGGCATGCGAGAGAAGAATTCCCAAACTTGACAGTTACTCTGCCGATGGCATATCAATTAAAATGTGCTCGAACATTGCGAGACACAAATTCGATTCGGTAAAGGTATGAGTCATTAGATGGACATGGGATTTGATGGTTCTGACTCGGGCCGAAGATGTGTTCACGCATTATTATCGGCACCTCTGAGTTTATTAGTCCAAAAGCAGGTACTTACCCATTAATACATTTTTTTATTATTATTTAATAAATAACTACTCGAATTGTTTTCTCACTTTATTATTTCTTTGTTTTATCAAATGTTTTGCGGTATTTTTCGTGGCGTTGCGACATTACGACCGCATGTTTGTGTTGTACATTACCGATCAATATCGCGACTTGCTGAACAACAACATGTAGAGTTGAGAGTCGACATTGTTGAAGTTACACTTGGCTCCACACGATCCGGCTTAGACACGTTCTTGTGTTGATCGACAAGATTATAGTGCAAGAAAGCTGCGATCTGAGCCTCTTTGAATACAAGCAAAATCAAGAGGCGCATTCGTGTAAGGCGCACTATTTAACAATTGCGGTATAATGTTTCAAGAGATGCTTTACTACTCATACTCATGAGAAAGTAAGCGGATGTGGACCCGCATGAATGTGGTCATCGATTCAGTTAGTTTATGGTTTACCATGCTATCACGAACTGTATTGGCTTCAAGCAAGCGGTATGTATTTTAAATTTATGCCTATCGAGTTATTCTCCCGTCAATACCGATAATTTTAACTAGTTCCTTTTTGAATCTGATTTCCTATTCCGCTTGATTTTGTTGATAATTTTTGGAGAACACTAAGCGTTTCACGGCTGTTGTCCGAAATACTCAAGAGCCCGATGAGCTGAATATCCTCAAGAGCCTCGAGGGCTGAAGAGCTGAATATTTTCTTGTCAAGATGACGTACAAAAGTTCTAAAGTGTTTTACCAAAGCATCGTCGTTTGTCAAAAATATATGTTAAAGCAGGCTCGAGGTATATCGCTCTGAATCTGTGTCAACACAACAACTTCTTGTTAAAGAAAGTAATCGTGGACGTCCAGGCGCAAAGGACAACAAATCAAGGCTAAACAAAATATCCCGATTTGAACGAAGAACCCCCACGGGGCACATGAAGCTACACAAAACCTAAAAAGTCCCGGACTTAAATGAAGAAGGCTGCGAGACATAGTTCATATGTGGGAGAGCCTTAACGTCCCTTGAGCGAAGGACCTAGCGAGGGCGAGCGAGGCTAATTAAGACACCACTTGTATGTTCCAGGATGACGATGGCGAATATTTTATGGCTCAAATTCCACCTCTTTTCGTGGCTGGATCCTAGGGATCTTTAACGTGGCGGTGATGGAAATTGTGGCTATCGAGCTCTTCAGTAGGTCTTGGTCATCACGAATGAATGTGACCGAATTGAGCTCTTGTCGGGGAAGAGGTAGACAATAACGAGGAAGTTTACATGCAAATGTGGGTGATTATTTTACAAATATTCGTAACTTTCGATGAATTGGTTTGAAGGTCCGGCACCTACAGTTCTTGGATAACTATGCGAAATGGGCGTGGCTATTACTCATTTCTAACAAATCTTATTGTATGTATATCCAATTCACAATCTATTATGTGTCTTCGTGAGAGATGGTCCAAATCTGACACATATTGTCCCCGTTGGATTCTTCGTGTGGTCAGCTCACCCGTTCTTGCGTTTCTTGATGAAAACTCACCTCCAGTATACTCACCCACAATGGAGATGGTTCGAAATCCGTGGCGTGAGATGGGCACATCATTTACTCAACGACGGAGGATGTTTAGGCAGGCGTGAAAGCGTTATTGATTTATATTGTAAATGACAAAACATGTATGAGCGATTCTTGATTTATCTTGTAAATGACAAAAATGTATAGACGACATCGATTTATATGGTAAATGACAAAATATGTATAGACGATTCTTGATTTATAGTAAACAACTCGTCATCTTTTATTCTGATTTTGCTCTGCTCGGTTCTTCCTCATCTTTTGTTACGAGAATCGGATGACATTCGATGGAGGAAATTCATGTGTCAACAACACACCCGCTCGTGTTGAGAGTCAGTTATGTGCCTTCTTCTCCATCTATGTGTCTCCTCTCCGGCTATATCTCCATTGCGAGATGAGGACAATTTTATACATCGTCCTCAGGTTCTTCCTTATCTTTTTACTGTAGTCTTGCGTTGACGAGTCTGACGAGATTTCGGATTGAGAGCGCCTTCGAGTTAGAGTTTCGTGTGGGACGGATGGCGGCATCATTGGGCGACTCGCCTCGGGCGTGATTGATCTTAGTTGCTAGTTTTATTGTGATTTTGTGAACCATGTATCAACTATTAATCTATAACAAGATTGGTTATTTATGTATTCAAGCTTAATTTTGTGAACCATGATATTCTTGATTTATGTTGTGAATAATTATACAAATTCTTTTGGCGGATCAACAAGAAAATCCTTTCTTGTGTCGTTGTTGATGGTTTATAATTGAAAGAACATCCACAAGCCCAAAACTTGTGAGTGCGAGTAATATCATGCCCCTGTCAAAGGTAAATAATTAAACGTTTGCTTATTTACGTAAGTATATCAATAACTTGTTTGTTTATAATACATTTCTTATAATTGTTTCATCATGTAACGACAGAGGATGAAGACTATGGGTGTCGATACTTCACATGGAAGGAAATATTTCAACAAAAGTCTTTGGTCAAGCCTTCTTCAACGGTGCTCACCGCAAAACCAAAGATAAAGCGATCGACGTCGCTATTGGCTCAAAACAATTTGTTGAAGGCAAGAATAAAGGCGTTGGGCGTCATTGGAATTTGGCAAGAAATCAGGTTGATCACGCATGTCAATCAGTGGAATACTCTATGAGCTTATAGATGACATTAATAATCTTCGTGTGGAGTAGATTTCGTTGTAATATTAGTAACATTTGTTGTTGTACTTGTTTAATGTTTTATTGTTATTGTTTAATTAAATGGAAACAAATACTGCGATTAAAACCATAACGTAAAATAAATACCATATAAAACGATGCAATTAAATACACTATCGTATAAAAACACTACACAAATAAATACACTATATATATATATATATATATATATATATATATATATATATATATATATATATATATATATATATATATATATATATATATATATATATATACTAACATACACAATTAAAAAAAAAAAAAAAAAAAAAAAAAAAAAAAATTTATGGAATGGGGCCCACAAAATTTATGGGGTGCATTTGGATTATATGGGGTGCTTGCATAGGCTCACCCTTGAATAAAAGGTAGTCAACCTTGTATTAATTGTTCCACGCCAAGGAATAAACTTTAAACAACATGAAGAGGCAGGTTTTAGACTAGACTTTTTGGGAGAAAGAGAGGGATATACGGTTTGTTAGAGATTTTTTTGGGTGGGGATCAGTTTTTGCTCTGATTACCATGTTAAATGGATAATTGTGTGTTTATTTCATACCAAATACTAGGATACATATAGCCTATAATTGAGCTATTTTGGGTAAATGGTAATTACCCACTAATTAAACAAATTACATAAAGATGACAACTAGGACACAATAACTCTTATTCTTATCTTGATCAACTAAATATTGACTAATAAGTAAAACATCAGCTCGTAAAAAACTGACCTTTGATTTAGTTGTTCGCCATCGTGACAAGTTGGTTTTTGGAGGAACATATGCAAATTTCTCGAATGGATGTTGTACAGGGCTTTTAGAAACACGCGTAACACTAGATGGCGAGACTTCCTACAATTGGTTTTCATTAGAATGTCAAACAATGATTTTTATAAATGATCATTTAAAACAATGATTTTATATTGTTACGTAGTTTTATTGCGTAAATACGTTAAATGGGGCTATCCGCTAACATATTTAACTATTATTTTTATTTTTCGAAAAAATGAGACTACCATTGTTGGTGTCTATTTTTAATGCGTATATGTAACCTTCTGAAATCTAAACCGCTTTCCTAACTTGAAAATATAAATAGCCTCAACAGCGAATAACCCCGATTGACGTTTGTGCTCGAAATAGGTTCAAAGATTAAATGTAATCTGCTTTCATGCATTCTGTAAGTTTTTTTTTTTTTTTTTTTTTTTTTAAATAATTTAGAAAGGCGCATTCTATATTATTTTAGAATAAACTAAGATGCCCTTACTTACCTTGATATTATTATCTATATTAACTAAAAGCGAACACACATGTCTTTCATCCGTGTGTCCAAAGCGTTATTCTTAAGTTTTCAACTTGGCAAGAATGGCCTCGAGTTTAGGTGTCATTTAATTAAGTCCAAACATTAAGTGCAAAGTTTCACAACTTGACAAAACAGGTCCACGAGGTTTAAGTGTCGTTGCAAAGTAAGTCCAGAACATTAAATGCAAGTTTCACAACTTGGCAAAAGCATTGAAATTTAAGTGTCGCTACAAAATAAGTCCTTGAAGCCATCCCATTGCGTCGCGGTTTCTACTCGTTATCTCTATATACTAAAGAGCGTACATGCTCCCCTCACAATGGTTTTTCTTGACGAAGTGTCGTGATACTATTGGTTGTGCATTAAATGCTCTATCTGAGGAAAGTCGGTTGTGTTAAATACCCTTATATTACACGTTCGAGAACCCTCTTCTTCATCTAAAACTCACGCACACCATTCTCATACCGCTAAAAAATAGATCAGCTGTCTAAAACTCCATCTCACACACAAACAAAAAATCCTAAACAAACATACACCTCCTCTCAAATTAGTTTAAAGGTATGAATTGTTTCAATTAAAAGTTACCGGATTTATTATTTCTCCGGCCACCGACGACAGTTCCGAATGATCCAGCCATCGATCAGGTATTAATCAATTGAAATAGCACAAAAGATTTTTTTTTTTTTTTTTCTTTTCTTTATGTGCTATTTCAATTGGGTTTCTTTAAATTTTCATAAACATTTTTTTTATTGGTATAGATTTATGAGAAAATAAACATATCAAATAAATAACTTAAACATAATGTTATGATTATTGATAAAGGGTATTGAAAAGATGCTATTTACACATGTTGCAAACCAAATGTTTGTTGAAATGTCTAAGTAAAAATCGACCGTTTTAAGTTGTGTTACTACGTATTTAACAAAAGAAAACTAATACTTTATATATTTCACAGGTAAAAATGAGGATTTTCATAGGGAGATATAACAACAACGGACCAGAATTAGAAGATCCAGAACAAGAAATGTAGAAACCCAGACCTACAAATGGGATGTAAGTTGTGCGACTAATTAATTTTGATTGGATTTGTGAATTAAGGATTAATTAAAAATATGGGTTTTGTTATTAATTTAACAAAAGTAATAATGGATAAAATATATTTGTTGGCTGAAGAAGGTGGATCTAGGTATTGTTCCAAGAAATCAGATGATATTTGTGATGATCAGGTAATTTTTCTTATATAATTTAGTTTTTTTGTTTATTGCATTGTAAAAAAGATTGTAAATTTTTATTGGGTTTTTGGTTATTAATGATAAAGTTTAGATTAAAAAAAATATATTTTTTTGGGCCTAGAATTCAAAGATTGTGTTTTGGATTGGCTTATTTTGTGGGCTTATCACCTTATTAACATCATGAAAAGCCAATAAAGCTCATTTATTTGGGCTTATTGACTTGAGCTTATAAGCTATAAGCTCAAGTTGATAAACTCATAAGCTGAAAAAAGGGAGCTTTATGGGGTTTTCATAATCTTAATAAGGCGATAAGCACACAGAATATGCTTATCCAAAGACCCCTTCAGATTGCTTATTTGAAATAAGCTATTTCATATATGATAAGATCATAGTTTGGGTAAGTCGTGTAAAGAACTTTCAAAGTTTTATTGGGAGTTTGAGACTTTCATGTTTGAGTGGTTTTCGACTTATACTATTGGTTTTAAAGCAGTTAAGCAATTCTGCTAAAAATAAGCACTTACAAATGAGCAATCCCAAACATTTAACTCATTTGCGAGTTGTGCAGGTTTTCGGCATCAGATTTGTTTTATGCAGTGTGTGCTCGGTGTAGCAAGGATTCCGGCGGGGTCAAGAAAGGCGGTACATTATTGATTATTGCATGAACCCATTAACCCATTACAAAGGGTTTTAACAATTATCATATAAAAGATTTACAGCCTCTCGTTTGGACCCAATAAGCCTGTTTGCTATATAGATTTGGATTAATTTTACCATAATCTGTTATGAGAGGTGTTTAAGGTTCGGTTATTAGACTCTTATGTTTTGATATATCTAGATATAGTTTTGAGTATTTGGATGTTTGGGAAGCGTAATTAGTTTTAATGGTGCGCATTAGACCAATTTTCCCTTTTAGCTGATTTTGTAAGTTTACCAACTAACCGGTTACCAATAGAATATTTCTTAAAGTTGACCCGTTTTCATATGAATAAGTTGAAATAAAGCTGCTCAAAGTTGTGGAAAATGGTTCATATACCAAGTCTGTTTTTTTCCTTCAAATCATTTGAATCTAAACTTTTTGTATATTTTTTAATGCACGGAGTTCTTGCAATGGTATGAGGATTATTCTTGCAAAAGTTGGCGAGATAACGGGGGCATAAGCTGGCGAGATGGTTGCATGGTACAAGAGATTTGTGTTGCATTATTGCTCGGATAGAGCAATGTAATGCATTACGTATATGTGATTTAGCTCTATTTTGCGTTCAATAAAGATTCTTATTGATTGTCTCTTTCATTTGCGAAATATCCGATGATCTTCATAAACCGATGAAGCTTCTTTGTATCAACCTTAAAGGTATGCTTTATAAAGTGAATCAATTTCTAAATTCAAGCCGTTATGCCCATAAAATAAGCTAAACTAGACACTTGGTTTGCCTTCATAAAGTTGAAACAAGTTATCTGAGGGCTTTGACATTCAAAGCGGCTTAAGCAGTTAAATCCATTAACATGGTTATGACCCAATTGAAAGTATTGGGTATGTTGTGGTTTACTATAATGAGAACATTATAAGGGTCGAGAAGTTGGTCAGGCGCTTCACGGAGTCTTTTATATAACCTCTGCAATTAAGGTATGTTTCATTTCGGTAGCCACGGTGTCACGGATAAAAGCAAAATAACAATATCAATTTGTGGGTCCGTTTATATGTTACAAAGCGAGAGAAGTTAATACTAGACTTACAAACTCCCATGAAATGTTTTCAAATTGGCTATTCATTTATGTGAAAAATTGTTCTCTTTGTGGCGTCTGCGGTGACTTACGAAACACATCCTCCTTCTTACACTTCTTGACAAATCTTTGGCGTTTGTTGGGGTATATTTCTTATTATGCTCGATATTCCCAACCCATATAATAGATGAAATCTTTCAAAATGGATGGTGTGGGAGGGTTGTTAGCGGGTCAATATGTGGCGTCGAAATAAAGTCACTAATAACCAATGTCTTAAGCTTGACTAAAGACTATATCAATAATATTATTACCTAACTCCTAAATTAAACCAATATATGAGGTTCTTTTCATTTTGAATACATTGTGAATGAGGTTTTAGACCCGTTTGATTAACTCATTTATAAGAATGTAACTTACAATAATGTATTAGTTTCCTATTTCATCCTTTTTATATATGTCATGTTATAAATAACGGTTAGTATATTTGTGGGTTTATACATGCAGGTTTCCACTTAACAATCAGATCCGGAGGATAACGACTGCATTTCATCCTTTTTATATACATGTTGTCATAGGCTAACTTAATCTGCTGGCAAGCCAACTGTTATTAATACACGTATTATAGGTTTTCAGTTTTTCTTTATTATCACGAGCTACAAAAACCGTCATTAATACGGCTAATATGGTTTTCATTTTTTCCTTTATTTGCAGACAAGAAAGGTTCATCACCGTAATTAAAAACATTGTCATAGGTATGTTGCACCATGAAATCTAATTTCAACATCTAATATTCAAAGGGTGTTTGGAATTGCTTATTGGCTTTTGAAATAAGACGTTTGAGTACTAAATGCTTTTAAATATGAATGTGTTGTTATAATTATAGTTACAGGTATAACGTGCTAACTGATGGGTCAAAGCAACATTACTACATATAACTTTTCCACGTAAGATAGCTACCGATTGTATCATCGTAATTTTTTTAAGGCCGATGTTAACGGGTGTTTGGATTATCTTATTCGCTACACTTGATCGGGTGGTGCAACACGAGATTTGCGTCGTGTTCTTGGAAGACTTGCCGACCATTTGTCAAGGCTAAAGGTAAGATCTTTCAACGGTCCCCATTTTATTTCACTTTCTTATAAAATGGGTCGAATCGGGTTCTATATTGGCTCATACAGAATTGTGGATAACACAGGTTCTATATTAGCTTATCACTTATTTGGTTTTCGACTTATGTTTCATAACATCACTTTTGTGACTTATTTTGAAAATTTCCGGCTTATATAAGCCGTAAACCAAATGCGTCATAAGGCCATTATATAAGCTCAAACAAACACCCCCTAAAACTTAAATTAAGTGCTAATAAGTAGTATGGAATACGTATAATACATGTGGTTTATTTGAAGGATTGAGTATGCTGACACAAGCTTAAGTTTTGAGACATCAACATAATTATTATTTTTTTTTTTGGTATAAGCAGGTTGGTAAAGGACCTTGAAGAAGCTCAAAGTATACCATGGTGAAGCACTATAGAACTACATTTTTTATACAATATTTGTGCCCAGATGCATTTTTTTTTTGTTGAATATCTTTTCGATTTCCATGCATAAAGCTACCCACTTTTTCTCTTAATTTTTTACCTTATGAATAAAAAAAACTGTTGTATAACAATGTTGTAACTATCCTAAATTGCATCATTGCACATGACAGCCTTGAGTTCTACATTCGTTTGTATAATATCTTAAAAGGCGTCATCAATTCCCCAAAGTAAGTGCATTAATTGCAATGTTTAGCAAAATGGCGAAAATAGCGCGAGGTTTAAGTGTTGTTGCAAGCTAAGTCCTTTGTAAGTTTGGCAAAATGGCAAAAATAGTCCACGAGGTTTAAGTATGGCAAAAATAGTCTACGAGATTTACGTGTTGTTGCAAGCTAAGTCCTTTGTAAGTTTGGCAAAATGGCAAAAATAGTCCACGAGGTTTAAGTGTAAGTATAGCTAAGTCCTTTGTAAGTTTTAACACTTGCTTAATGCAGGATCCCGCTTCGTTCATTGCAATATGTTGAATTTCTAGCCTATTAGAATAAAAGAGCAGCTGCAAAATAGAGCCAAAATTTAGAACAGTTGACGAAAATGCTTTTCTGACATCTAACTCCATGGCGTAGTATTATTGGCAGACCACTATTAAGGAGATATTAAGGGTGTAACCATAATGTTTTCAACCAGCTTATAACCCATAAATGGGCTGAAAATTCAGGAGCGGACCTATGTACAATGTAGGTGGTGCCCGGGAACCACCTTGAAATTTGTTTTCTATTACAAGCGATGTAGCATTTTTGTAAGGAACTACCTTAGAAATACATAAGGAACCACCTTAAAAGCTTGGATATGATAAAACAGAAGAAGAATTAGGTGAGAAAAAAGAAAAAAGATATGGCCGGATATGTATTACTGCAACTCTGCAATACTAAAACCAGCCGAAGAAGAAGAACACATGGGAGTTTGGTCCTTTCTTTTTTTATTAGACAAAGTACAAAATATAAAAGGTAATAATGAAAAAATCGTTGAGCTTGACTTTTTATGATTGTATGTAGCAAACTATTTTTTATTATTGTGTCTTGAACTTTCAAAATTCGATTATTGTGTGTATTTTGTGACCATTTTACCTTAATTTTTCAAAATTTAAAGGGTAAAATGGTTATTCATCAGAATAGTCACAAAATACATAATGATCGAAATTTGAAAGTTCGATCATACAAATAAAAAAAATATAGTTAGCTACACACAATCACATAAAGTGTCAAGTTCGATACATTTTTTTGTCATTTGACCAAATATAAAATGCAAAAGTATCGTATTATTGTGCATATAGCAATTTCTTATTATGGATATAGCAATATTGAAAATAAGGTTTGTTAGCAATTAGAAAATTCCATAGTGAAGAGTCGGTCACCCCAAATGTTATCTAGCTTAAGTTAGCTCGTAGACTTGTCGTTAGTTACGTTATTTATCAGTTTATTAGTTAGTTATTAGTTTAGTTTAGCGTAGTGCAACACCGTGGAGGAAGGGCGGGTCTTTACCGGCTGTATCCACGATCCCGGGCCGATGGGAGGTCGTTGAGTCTGTAAGTATAAATACCCTTCCATCCATGGAAGGGTGGTGCTTCAATCTAATATTTCCATACTTTTGTAAACCTCTGCAAAAACACCCTCTCTCTACTAACTCTCTAACTATGGCAAACATGTATTTTGATCATCCAAGACCACCGAATCATCAACACAATATTATTTGGATCCTAACAATTGGTACGAGCCATGGTTATTGTGTTTATTGATTTATTGTGGTTCGAATCTCATAATAAAAGCTGTTTTTTATGACTT
The DNA here is from genome assembly GCA_022545495.1 of Chrysanthemum lavandulifolium. Taxonomy (NCBI): domain Eukaryota; kingdom Viridiplantae; phylum Streptophyta; class Magnoliopsida; order Asterales; family Asteraceae; genus Chrysanthemum; species Chrysanthemum lavandulifolium. The sequence continues at coordinate 240,529,201 of CM040245.1, read as the reverse complement.
TTATGGTGGAAATATTTTTCTTGTTACTTTTCTTGTTATAAGCGATTTGGTACTTCTTGATGGTGGAAAATTGTTTCTTATATAAGCGTGGTGGCTGGTTTTAACAAAGTTTTGTCCTTTTCTATGGTCTTATCGGTCTTGTTATGCATATTTTTGTGGTCATTAGGAGAGATTCATGAGGTCTAAAATGGTCGAATGGTTACTTTTGTTCTTTGTCAAGCGGGCAAACTAGAGTTTCATATCACGGTTCTGGGTTTTCATGAATATGGTGAATTTGGTCGGAAAAACTCATGGAAAACTCATATTATCATGCTAGCGAGTTGATAGTACATGATGTCCATATTCAATTGAATCCATCTAGCGACTTGGTGGTGTTTTGCCTAGCGACTTGTTATTGAACAAGTTAGCGAGTTATGTGCAAAAGCAGACTGGCGACTTGTCTTTACAAGTCGTCTAGATTCATTGAATCGAGTAGCGAGTTGAGACATGTAGCGAGTTGATTCTTTAATCAACTCAGTCGATAGCGACTTGACTAACTCGCTAGCAACTTAGGAACTTTGACATAGCGACTTATGACTCAAGATGGCTAGCGACTTGCTTAAGAAAAATGTAGCGACTTATACTGGTTTGACTTTTGAGTCAAACTGAAATGGGTTAGCGACTTGGTTTGACAGAAAGGATGAAGAAGAATCGACCACATGACCACAACCACAATATCTCATATACCAAATACCTAAACAACTCTTGACTTTGAGTTCGTTCTAACCAAAAACTCAAATGTTATTTCTGTAACCTTTCATCTTCTAATTCCTAAACCTACGAATGAAGAAAGACTCATAATATCAACCGATCTCGACTTGTTTTCTTGTTATCTCGTGGTTATCAAAATGTTGCATAAAGACTTTCAAATGTCTCACTCACGAAATGGAAAAACTTCATCAGCGATCAAAGACCCATGACTCGAACATGTTACAAGCTTCAATCTCGGCCTTGTACCTTATGTGAATGGTTTGTCGAACCGTAGATCTCAAGCGATCTATTCGCATCGATTACATATGCCTCGTAGATCTAGGTTTTAATGATAATATCCGAACATCTTGAATTAAGAACAAAACCAAGAAAGGGTTTCATCCTTAAATTCATGTTCGATTAAAGGTGTAGTATGGTTTTGTCAAGGTCTGATTAGTTTCTCGTGCCATACAAAGTATTTCTATGCCTCAAGGCCTTGCATGAGAAGAACAATAATCATCAATGACCGGAGTGATTATGTACGAATTATAAGAAAATGAATATAACAAATGCTAATTCATGTTTCTTGGTTCGATTTTCATTTATAATGGGGAATAAAGTTATACCTACCTGAAGACCTTTTGACATTTGATATTGAAGCCACATCGATGAACCAACTAACCATCCCTGCGGATAAGTTGAGCACCATTGCTCATGCCATCCCTGTGGCTGTCACATAACTTCCTTGAACCATCCCTGTGGCTCGTGAAGTTGTGAGATGATGCTATGTATTCTTATTTGAAGCGGCGGCTGAGGTAAATGAAGTTAGGAGTGATTACTGTTATTATGGTGGGAGTGGACTGGATATGTGAACAAGATTAAGGATTGATGAGTTCTTTTTTATGAGATGGATGATTTCAGTAATGAAAGAGGCGTACAAACTTGTGATTAGGGTTTGGTCTTACTTTGATTGTCTGCGTGCGTTTGTGAGAGAGATTAGGAGAGAGGCGGTTATGAAGAGTATTTTTAGGGTTTGAAGAAGTGATAAATCTGGTGTTATATACCATGAAAATTAGGGTCTCATTTGACTGGGTGGTTGTATTTCGCTTCAAGAGTTGGTATGGGCTTGGGATTGTGGCTAATGGATCGGTTTTGAGAGATGGGTGGATAGGTGTTACCTACTAAAATCGTTCAACATATATTGCATTGGGTTTTGAGATCGATGATGGGCATTGGTGATGATTTTCTCCGCCGTTTAATGGATGTCTCATTGAACTTGACATAGTTTAAGGATTAAGCGCTCATATAAACTTTTGATATTCAAACGTTTTTATTAACACTGAAGTGAGTGGTTTATGGATTAAGTGTGATAATTGTCAGATTTATTCCTCGGTTAAGTTGTGCGTGTATCCGAATTTGAGTGAGTTTAATGACATTTGACATGGACCGACTTATTTTTGCTTCCTTCGTAGTGGGTTGTATGTATATTGGACGAAATATTGATAGGATTATTCTGATTTGAACCGGACTACATCTTTGTTTGTGAATTCATATATGAGTTGTCAATATGGGCTTCTCAATATAAGATCGGATTCATGAGACTGTGATGATGAGATTTGTTAAAGTAATTTGACAATATGATTTGGTGTGATATTGAGACTTGATGTGTTGTGAGGTTTGGTGCTTTGATGAATGCATTTTCACATATAATATTATGTCTCGGCTTGAGTTAATGATTGAACAAAGTGGACTTCGGAGTTGTTTGGACGGTATCTCTTATTTGGATTTGAAGTGAGGTTTTTCGGGGCGCGTTTACTTATTTCGTCTTCTTTCTTTCTACCCTTTCGCGAAGATGACTTGTTTGGGCTTTTATAGAGTGTGATAAAGACTTGGCTATTTAGTTACGTTTGTGATTCTTTCTCGCTTAACCCAAGCGTAACTATCACTTGATGTCTCACTCGATTGAGAATGTCAAGAGGTTTTGTACATTGGGTACACGTTTCTTCTTCACAAGGATTAGTACAAGTTTAAGTAACAAATCGGAAAATTCTACTTCATGATCAAGTTTGGTATATCGGGTTTACTTCTCCATGTGGTCATTACAATAGCCAAGCGAATGCGTGAATGATGTGTTTACCAAAGTGTTGATTGGATGGTTGATGATGTTGATGATGTTGGATAATGAACCGTTGATGAACATTGCATGTTCCCTAAAGCGGATATTCACGAAACCAAAGTTGTCATAACACATTCAAGCGACATTGTTTACGGTTTTGTCTTGATTTTGTAAAATCCATGAAAGAACCTATTTCTCGGTTTAAATCATAGACTTGTAAAATCCGTGACAATGGAAACATCACGGTATTAGTAAAGTGCATTTCGGATCTATCTTACGGTTTATTCTTGGTTTTGTAAAATCCATGAAAGAAACTATTTCTCGGTTTAAACCATAGAGTTGTAAAATCCGTAATGATGGAACCATCTTGGAGAAAGAAAGTGTAATTCTGGATCTTTTGATCTTTGGTGCTACGGTTTACCTTGAAGAAGGATAAAAGGTGTACTTCATGAATTGGATGTGTGTTTGGATATTCGTCATGGCGGTTTGGTTATTACATGGTTTTACGGGGTTATGCTCATTAAACCATGGTGGGATGAAACCATTATCAAAGTTCATTTAAATGTCAAAGAGGCTAGATTTGAGCGATTCGAGAAGATGTGACAACGGCGTTAATTCACTATTATTTATTTGAGGTTGAAGTGAATTATCACGGCGAGTGTACTTAGTATCTGAAGGTATCGGGGATGGATGGATGAAGATTCTTCATGATCCTTGTTCGAGCTTATTATCAAAAGCGAAGACTTGGAAATCTAGTTATTGTTGGGTGACTTTTACCTTTTCTTTTACCACTTGGGGAATTGGGCTCTTATCACCTCAAAATAACTATCACTTTAAGGAGTTACGTTGTAGTGCTCGATGTCACATTCAATTGTGGATTTTCAAGAGGTAATGTCGTCTATTACTTGATGGTTGGTTGGTTGAAGAGTATAGAGTACTTAGAGATTCAATGGAGCATGAATTCTCGGCACCGCTCTTTGTTACATATGTGCAAGTTTAAGTCACGAGTTCGGGTTAGTTTACTTGAGGGTCAAATTCATCATATTGGGTTTTCTCCATCGGTTGTCACGACAAAGAGCCTCTTGAATGATAATGGGGATGATTACATGTTTTGCTAAGAGAGTTGAAAAGAGAGATTATGGCGTATGAACACATCGGTTCATGCCTCGTACTCTAAAGAAAAGAAATGTATGCGTTTTAGTGCGCATTATCTTAGAAAGAAGAAATCTTCTTATGACGTATGAACACATCGATTCATGCCTCGTTCTCTAAAGAAAAGAAAAGTATGCGTTTGATGCGCTTTATCTTGGAAGAAGAAATCTTCTTATTATGACCATTCTCATCAACATGCTTCATACTTTTCCATGCGCTTGGTCATCAAGTGAACCGGGCTACCATTGATTGTTTTCTCATTCCACTTGCTCGATTATAATGAAGATGGCGACATCATGTGCTGATTTTGCGGGGAGAAGTGTGAATAGAACATTTGGATGATTTTCACTTATTTAATCAAGAATGGCATCTCCGTATGCAATTCTTGAGGGAGAAAAAGTGTGAATTTTTGCATGGTTGATTGATATTTGAGAATTAAATGGTCATCGGCTCTAAACTCATGTAAGAACCGAGCTTCTTCTTATCGGGTCATCTTCACATGGGTTTTTTCTTCTAAAGCCGTTGGTTGACATCTTCACTCGGATTGATGAGTTTATCGACAAAGTGCTTCGGTTAATGCTTCGTATACATCAACATGATGATTCGAACAATCTCTGTTCTTGTTTGATGTGATTGGTAGTTTGGTGTTACCATCTTGTGTGTTCGTTGCGGCACGATTCTTGATTTCCTTGATGAACATCTTTACATTCTTGTTTGATTGGGAGGATTTTAGTTAAGAGTTTGCAAGATGTAAGTTGATTGGGATGCTTTTGGTGATGTTCTTGTTTTGGTGAGTTGAAGATGTTAACTATCTATTCCCAATGGACAATCTTGAAGAAGGTCGAGTCTCTGATCTATTCTACATTTTACGCTACATGTTAGAAGACTAAAGGCGAGTTGCATTTGATTATCAAAAGACTTCTTCTTAATCGGTCATTCATCAGCAGTTGTCGGTTTAGGGAGAGCACTAATTGGGGAGAGTGATATGTCGAATTTAAGCCCCAATTAGACTTGCTCATATTCTTGACAAGTTGATTCCCACAAGAGTTCAAGTGTTCTTCTCAACAAATTTCTAGTATCACGGGCTTACAAAGTGTTCTTGATTACGAGTATCAAAACTAGCAAGGGAAGGAGACCGTAACTAAGCGAGTAATCTTGATGAGCTTAATACTTCTAAGTGATTGAAGATATCCGGGAAGACTATTGTCATTACATGAGAGAAACTCAAGGTTTGACTCATGGCGTTTTGTGTTTATTTCAACTATGTGGGGAAGAGATGTTTGAGAAAGTTTACGAAGATATAAGAGGTACATTGGTGTGTGATGATCTCGATGTTATCGCAATCATCGGGGAGAAAATTGTGTACATTAGGGATGCTCAATTTGTTTTACTTGAGGGCTTAATATGTGATTGAGAGATATAATCACTTATTCGGTGTTGACATCCATAGAGATTGTCACCCGAGAGATAATCGATGATTGACTGCTTCTTCAATGTTATCGGTTGTTCTCTCTTTGGGGAATGTGTGTACCGGGTCCTTGAGCTTCATACACGATCATCGGGAAGAAAGCCATTGTTTACCACAAACATTGGGAGGTGTTTTCCTTAGGGCATGATGTGTATTCGGGAGAGTTCTTGGATATTGGTGTACTTGGGTTCTTGAGCTTCATACACATTCATCGAGGACGAAAGATGTGAACATTGGGGAGTTGTTCTTCATTACCCTCATGATGTGTATTCGGGAGAGTTCTTGAGCATTATACAAAGAGGCCGTTGCATCAATTCAACTACTAGGGGAATTGTTCTCTTGACACCTTTTGGAATGGATCGCTTGAGACGTCGGTTGAAAAGGAAATTTGAGAAGATTGTTTTATGTGTGGGATGATCGATGTTGTTCTTCTTGTTGATGATATAACCTCGAGCGAAGAATCACGGTGATTATTCTTGAAAGGAGCGTGGGATTTATGATAATGGTGTGCTTCTGTGCACTGGCTAAAGCAAGCTTGAAATAGAGCTTGAATCGCTCGACTATAGGATTTTCGGTTTGGGGAAAGCGCCAAAGTCTCACTTCGGATGGTTCAATTTCTTTCTTGATGCAAGAGCCTCGGAAGCTTTGGTGGTGAAAGTTTTAGGGATGATGACTTCTATCTTCTCTGACGTCTTTGCTTCGATATCCTTATCTCGGTACTCGTATCATCATCTTCTTAAACTATATCATCTACTCTATCCTTGTAAATATTTATTCGAAAAACAAAATACAAAATATAAAACCAACAAAACAAAATAGAAAAATATAAAACCAACAAAAGAAAATAAAAAATATAAAACCTTCAAAACCCATAAAAATTGAAAATTTGAAAAATACCAAAATATGTTTTCTCAAGACATGTCTTACGGTATCGATAACATCTGGTCTTAGAAATGTCATTCAATAATGGCACGGGACCATAGATGAAGTTCGGCGAGGAGGTGTAAATATTCTTTTCTAAACATGTCTCAAAATATGGCTTCTGATTATTTGATTGTAACCAGGGCTTAAAAAAAAATGGCTTGCGAGTTACTTGATTGTAACCGTGCTTAAACCATGGTTTGCTATTATTTGAGATAGCAACCCGCTCTTCAAAAGAAAGGAAAGTCTTGCGCTAAACCAATTTTCAAATATTTCGTGCACTTATCCTAAAACAAATGAGGAAAGTATGTCGAAGGGCTTGTTCCTACTCAAATATTTTCCGTCTATAAATTCTTGAGAAAAATATTTGTTGTTTTCTAAAATGGTGGTAAATGAGTTGCTTGTAAATCTATCAGTTCGAGTTTTGTGAAAATTGAAAACTCAATCAATGACTTGGTAGCTTTTAATCTTTTGGAAAATAAGTCATTGATTGAGGGAGAATGTTTTCAAATTTATATCATCTAACGGACTTTCTTAATTATCCTCGTGCTTATACGAAAAATATAATTGCCTATGTTGAAGGACTAGGTTTCTAGGATATGATTGTTAGGTTTAGATGATTAGAGTTTGAAAACACATTATTCCATACCTTACATGATCGATTGATATGTTGGATTGACTTTTATTAGTCGATTCTTTGTTTGGGTGTTGTCGACCACCATATATTTGTATGTGTGTTCACTAACATATGCGGTATATTGGTATATAAGAATGTTCCGATCCGGATCCCACAAATGAACATGATTGGATGCCGAAAGGAAAGGGTAACGATATCTTGGGTTGACAAATGAAGAAAGCGGACTTAATTGGACTTCTATGGAGAGTTGGCATAAATGCAGCGTAAGAGGTCTCCTTGCATCGGCGAGATGGTTTTCTTCTAAGTGATTGAAGAAAGCGGAGCTTAATTTGACCTCGGTTGGCATTCAAAATGCAACATAAGAAAAAGTCTCCTTGCATATCTGACGGTTTTCTTCAAGCCCTCGGACAACAACGAAGCTTCTCAACCACCTAACGTATCTTTGTGCGGGATAACCGTGATGATACCAATTTTGAAAAACTTTGAATAATATTGTTTTGAAAATGGAAAAATATTGTTTTGAAAATATATTGGACTAAATTTTGAAAATCACGGACTTCATTTTATCAAAACTTAAGTCACTCAATCATCGACTCTTGTCATGGATTGAGGGAGAGTGATTTTAAAATAAAATATTTTCAAACAATATTTCTTCAAAAAGTCCGTTTATGCGCTAAAATGTGGTGATCTAAAGATTTAATGTTATGTCATGGTATGGTTTTCTTTAAAACTCAAGATCATCAAAATGAAATTTTTACATTCTTGTTTGATTGTGAAATTGTTTTATTTTACTTAAAGATCTCTTAAAACTATCATACGACACTAACAATCTTTAATGTCTAAATCTGGTCCTTATCATCATTTTCAAAATTAAATCTTGCCACGTCTTTCCCAAAATTTTCTAAATGATTTAAATCGGTTGGGATCACAAATCTCAAATGGTTTGAAATTTTTGATCGGGGAGAGATCGTGATTTAAATCTCAAATCTGTTTTAAATGGAATTGGTTTTAGTCCTTTAAAGGCACTCCTGCCTCCATGTGCCAAGCGATTTCAAATACACAATGCACATGTTGAGGAGGAGGATTTATCCAAAACGGATGAGTATTTAAACAAGGCCACATTTTCTCCCATGTTTTCTAAACCTAATTAAATCACTTGGGATCCAAAATCTCAAAGGGTTTGATATTTTTGATCGGGGAGAATTTGTGATTTAATAATGAAATTTGATAAAGGTGATCGTTTTGATTTAATTGTGCAATGTTGCTCTCTCATATGTGCTAAGCGCTTTCGAATCTCGAAGCACATATTGAGGGGAGCAAAACCATCAGTACAAAAGTTTTTTAAAGAGATTATAAAGTACCTTGATTGTGTTTTCAAATGGTTTTCTTAATGGCTTTTGTGATCGTGGATGTGCTTCAAAAGAACTCTTGCCTCTATGTGATAAAATGATTTCAAATATCCTATGCACATATTGAGGGAGAATTTTACCATGAAAATCAAATGGCTTTTTAGTATGAAAATTGTGATCAAAGAAAATATTTCAAAGTCCTCTTGCCTCCTTGTGCTAAACAATTTCTAAATCATACGCACATGTTGAGGGAGGTTTTCTAAATGATCAAAACTATTAAGGTACAAAATGCTTTGATCTCGTATCACAAGTACCTTGATTGTTTTCAAATGATTTTCAATTGGTTTCAAGAAGGAAAGAACAATACCAAAAGACCGACCAATTTACTTTATGCATGGTGTTATAAGGATGGTTAGGTTAGGTATTAGTTCCACGATCCGCGAGCAGGAGGGATCTACCGAGGACAATCCACTAGATAGTGTAGAGTCCTTAGGTATATTGAAAAAAGGAGAAAAGTGAGGAATGGGAAGAGTGCGGATTGAGGCGAGCTAGTCTTGGAATAAACCCAACAAGGTTCTAGTTATGAAGTCTCGGTAAGCTTGAAGGGTTGAAGAATGAAAAAGAAATGAATGTGAAAAGGGTGAAAAGAAATAGCCCTCCATCAATTCAACCTTAGAGGCGAAACGGGTTCAATTCATATACTCTTGGTGGTTACTAAGGTAACACTTGGTATTGAAGACAAGACATCATGGACCCGGTGATGCCTTTGCACTAAACTTCCCAAACCACTCAAGTTCCTCTTAAAGGGCTTGTTTCATTCTCACGGGAACCTACATAATCTATCGACTTTCTCTTGAGATTGTTGATATTGAAGAAGGAGACCTCTCCTAGTCTCGCAAAGGAACCAAAAATGCACTATTGAGTCTAGAGCCAAGAGATCATCCACAATATCTCGTTAGGACACTAAATTCTTGAAGACTTGCTTTTCACACAATGTGGAAAGTAAGTATATATTAAGAGTCCTCGCATTATCCTTGTGGTATTGCGGAACATCGAGTGATATGTAAAAATATTCACAATGAAGATGGAAATCCTTCTAGAGCCAACATCAAACAAGCTCTTGGTGGGTGACATGTGAAATCTTGCAAAAGATCAAGCTTGTGACAAGCTGGATAGAAAGCGATGGGCGATTCATTCTTGAATCAACCTTGGTCGAGAATGGAATTGGCGAATACTTTTGGAAAAACCGTTCGATGTGCAAACCTTCTTTTCTAGCACGTCGAATGTGTATTCATTTCAAATTCAAAAGTATCTCGATTGAAAAATACTTTTAGAAAAACCGTTCGATGTGCGAATCTCTTCTTTTAAGCTAGCACGTCGAATGTGTACTCATTCTCTAATACAAAAGTATTTTGATTGAAAATTGATCTTTCTCATAAAACCTTCGTCGTATTGCAAAACTCTTTCTTCAAGCAATACGCGATTGTTTTCAAATCATTTTCATCAATCGGTGAATCTCAATTCATTTGGTTCACTCACTCCGTGTTGTCTTCTTTGAGGCGTTCGGTTTGAAACGACTAGAACATTGCGAAAACCTGTCAAGGAGATTCTTAGGAATCCTACGATCACAGGCGGTGCTTATCTTGATCAGCGAGGAACCGTGGGCGTGTACCTCGATTCGAAAGTGATCAAAGACACTTCGTGTGTTTTAATGCTAGCTTGTTGTTTGCGGTACATTTGGACGGTTGCGGTGATCGAATTGAGAGTCAATCAAAGCCGCATGCTCGCGGCATCCACTTAATTTGAAGAAATCATGGTGGTGCATATCTACATAACACGGCTCGATATTTCATACTATGCTTATGCTTCTGCTGCGCAAATATCATGAACCGATAAGGCTTCCGCTACTACGATGGAAAGATGTCATGATTCAAAGTGTGAGCATGTCGGTCCGAAAGTCACAACTTCACATGATGGCAACACAATAAAGGGTGATCCAGAGATTTCTTGTGGTGATGATCTCAAAAGCTCGAAGATCATCAAAGATGTGGATCGATTAAAGGCCTCCACTAAAAGTACAAATCAATGCGGACTTTGAAGAATCACTACTAAAGCACAAAGATTGTTGAAATGAAGAATTGAAGTCTCTGAGCTCAAGAACAAAGTCAAAATAGAATGCTAGGATTCAAAATGTAAAACATGGGGTGACCTCCTTAGGGGAGATTGTTAGGAATTAGAAAATTCCATAGTGAAGAGTCGGTCACCCCAAATGTTATCTAGCATAAGTTAGCTCGTAGACTTGTCGTTAATTCGTTATTTAGTAGTTTATTAGTTAGTTATTAGTTTAGTTTAGCGTAGTGCAACACCGTGGAGGAAGGACGGGTCTTTACCCCTGTATCCACGATCCACGAGGCCGATGGGAGGTCGTTAGTTTGTAAGTATAAATACCCTTCCATCCATGGAAGGGTGGTGCTTCAATCTAATATTTCCATACTTTGTGTAAACCTCTAGCAAGAACACCCTCTCTCTCTACTAACTCTCTAACTATGGCAAACATGTATTTTGATCATCCAAGACCACCGAATCATCAACACAATATGTATTATTGTACACATTGATCTTATGAACATGTGAATTGACACTTGAATATAAAGGGGATTGGTTATATGATCGTGTTGTTTTAGGAGTATTGAATGCGAGCGAGAAGTGGAACAAGGGAAGTAAGCGAATGTGGTAATTCTTGATGTGAAATTTTGTTTGGATTATGGTTGAATGAGTGAAGTCAACTTCAGAGACAGATTCGACAGTAGTAGAATAAGCTTCATTGATTGATGTGAGACGTGCCAACAGACCTCTTGGATGGATTTGTCCATTTAGTTTCAATATGGTGATTGGTATTAACCATGATTATCAAGTGAAATTGAGAATAAAAATAGGGACAATATTATGCAGAAAAGTAGGAACTTGTACATGAAATATTTGGAGGGAAAGTAACAAGATAAGTAACAGTTTTATTGATGATATGTCTGATAATACAAAGGTCCTATATATATGTTGTGAACAGGCATGTTTAAAAGGTGTGATGGTTCAGTTTTGGACCATAAGGGACACACCCTTTCATGTGTAACTGCAACAATGAATTCCTAACTGTAATAACTGCAATAACTGTCAAATGACAGGTCATCAATCCTATGTATTCAACCTTATTGGTTGAATAGATGTCTGTTAATAATACATGATATAATTGTCTTATAAAACTTAGAAATATGAGAGCATTTGGACTTATGAAATCTAATACACCCCCCTAAGTTCAAATGCTTGTATCTTCTGTCTTTGATGTGGTCAGATGATGATGGTAAAATCATCATGGCTATCTTTGTCTTCCTTCTCCCCTTCCTTTTTAGTACTTGCTTCTCCCTTCTCATGAGTGCTGAGATGATATGGTTGGCTATTGTCTTTGAGATCTTCAAGCTTTACGTGAAAGTGTTCAATCTTTTTATCCCTTTGAATGTTCATTGCAGTGGGTTGAATTACATAATCTTCTCGACCTTCATGGCATTTTTCTTTGCCTTTTGAAACATGTTCATCTGTTTCATAGTGTGATACCCTAGTTGTGTTATAATAACAATTGAAAACATTCAAGTATAGATTGTAACAGTCTTTTATCTCTTGACCATTTTTCTTTTGTAAGCCAAAAATTTCAGCAATATAAGAAAAATAATTTGAGAAATCTACACTAAGGTAACCCCCTAGTGCTCAACAAGTTTGTGGAAATCCATTAAATGGATCTCTTTCCCATGTATTGTGGGTGGTAAGGGTCCTGGTAAATCCTTTTTTAGATAGACATTATAAAACCACTTATTGACTTTAATGAATTTATCTCTGAAACAATCCCATTCCTGACTAACTAGTAGATCATCTTTAATTAAATCTAGGAATGAAATATAATCATTAAAGGAATTAATAGGAGTTGGAAGATGTACACCTTTCACAATGACATAATCATTGTCTTGTGATGTGTTATCTGCAGTTGATCAATTGAATGGACACATATAGTCCATATGTCCTTCTTCTTCACATATGTTGCATCTGTGTGAGAAGGAAACTGCTTTCTGTTGGTGTTTCTCCTTGTCCTTGTTCTGAGAATCTTCATCAAGCATCTTGAAATAACTTTTCATGTTTTCATTTTGCCTATGGTTCATCCTATTCTGATCCAAAGTGCAGTCTGATGGGTTCATGAACATAGGAATAGGCTTGCACCTATTTCCATTGAAGGTTAGTTCCAAACCTTGTGCTTCCAACTGTCTTGTGGAAAGTATGTTGAGAGATACATCTGGTGTGAAATACACAACAAGGATGATGTAAATTTCTGATCCAAATTTGATATGTACCTCTCCAATACCATGTACAAACATCAGTTTCTTTTGGTCTTCAATTTTCTCAACTGAGAATTTCTCCTTCACTTTTGAAAACAAATTCAAGTTAGAGCAAACATGTTTCTTGATTTTGTTGCTTACATACCGTATTTTATTCCATCTTTGTTCATTAGTTCCCTCCAACATAAAGTCTGTGGATAAGTGGATGAATTCAGGGTATGTTATTTGAATATGTGGTGTATTGGTGATGATTCCATGGCCTGCAACTTCTGTGAGACTGTCTTCCCTTGGACAATTTCTTGCTATATGTCCTTTTAGCCTGCACTTAAAAAAGATGTAGTTCTGTGTCTCTCCAATGTTGCTTTCTTCTGTATTAACTTATTGTTATACACATGGATCTCTTCTAGTTTCTTTTTCAGCATATCCTTGCAGTCCTTTGATATTTGCTTGATACAGCTTCCAAGTATTGATTCATTTCTTCTCTTGATCTGTCTTTGGATGAATTCCTGATATATTTGTTGTCACTGATCCTCCCAGGTTTTGTGCTCTGATGCCACATGTGAGATGTGCCAACAGACCTCTTGGATGGATTTTGTCCATTTGGTTTCAATATGGTGATTGGTATTAACCATGATTATCACGGTGAAAATGAGAATAGAAATAGGGACAATATTATGCGAGAAAAGTAGGAACTTGTACCACGAAATATTTGGACGAAAGTAACAAGATAAATTGTTTTATTGATGATATATCGATAATACAAGGTCCTATATATATATCGTGAGCAGGCATGTTTAAAAGGTGTGATGGTTCGGTTTTGGACCATAAGGGACACACCCTTTCATGTGTAGGCTGCCTAGCAATTCCTAACTAAAATAACTGCAATAACTGTCAAATGACATGTCATCAATCCTATGTATTCAACCTTATTAGTTGAATAGATGTCTGTTAATAATACATGATATAATTGTCCTATAAAACTTAGAAATATGAGAGCATTTGGACTTATGAAATCCAATAATTGAATCTTTCTCACAGTTAATGGCTCATTGTAATTAGATGTTTCCTCGACAACAGTTAGCTCAAAATTATCATCATCGTGAGATAAGATGGGGGTGATGAACACATGCGTCAAAATGCTAATTAGAATGTGGAGAGTATATGTAAAAGTCTAACCAGTCAAAACTAAAAGGTTTTAGCTAGAAGAGGAATGGGTCAAATTGATAGTGTGTATAAGGTTATAGAAGGGTATTACAACGTAAGGTGCAAAAATGCTACATATATAGATTCGGTGTGGGGATTCAATAGTGCACAACTAAGGTAAGTTCATATCTTTTTTTTTTCGGTTATATATCATTGCATTCAATGGATAGTGTGTATAAAGTTATAGAAGGGTATTACAATGTAATGTGGAAAAATGCTACATATCTAGCTACTAAATGAAAAGATAAATAAAGCGCTTTAGAGTGAAAAGTGTCTGATTACATCTCAACTTCTTTGCTCTATAATGGACACAGGCCCAACCAATCTAAAATTGGTTTTGTATCGATTCTGAACCATTTTGGTATGTATGTCATAATTTGAAAACTATAAACCTATAACAAAGCATTTGGAGTTTAAAGAAAATAGAAACCTATCTCTATTATGAATGATACTATGCCCTTGCAAATAACTTCATTTTTTATCTGGGATGCCAAACAAGAGAAGCATGGAGAGTTATTTCTTTGACTCCGGTAGCTTTCTTGTAAGTCGAGGAAAAGTGATTCCCAAGAGAAGTAATAGTTTCTTAGGGAAAAGAGTCCATTTGGGTTTGATGATTCGGTTCTGGCTCACGACTTCTCATTGGTACTTCCTGCGATCTGAGTGGGGAGGCAGAATACTTTCTTTGACAATTACTCGAGATATGATGTAACACCCCAAAATACATGAGGCATAATCACTGGGGTGCTACTTCATAATGCGGAGATCAAGTTATAGAGAATGACCTCTAAATGAGACTTCATGAATGCTGAACCATGCCAAAATCAAGTACCTGAGAAATACATGCTAAAACGATCAACATATTGTTGGTGAGATCATAGGTTTAAAGTAAATTAAATTATTGAACCACAAGATTTTGTAGGGTGTGACCAATATAACCCAGGCACGAAATAAAGTATTCTACTGTCTAAGCTCATGACACCGAGGCGTTAACGATTTAATGAATGCCCAATACAAGTTTCTAACCCACACTTGTGACTTACTCAAATAATATCGTCCGTCAGGCTGCGTACTAGTGGTCGATAGAGCTTATCCTACTATGGACGGAAGTCGACCCAATAGATCTATTCATAGCATTTGCTTACTACTAAAAGAGTAACTAACGGTTCATGATTATGGGCGTAGTGATAGTAATTGGGTTATCGGGACTTAGACCCGTTATGCAGCAAGAAATTTTGTACTTGCGTTCATTCATAAAAACAAGCATGTATTCTCACCCCAAGTAATAGAAGATTTATAAAATATGGGGATATGAACTCACCTTAACAATTAGCAGTATGAAGTGAAATAAATCAAGTAGTGATAGCGAGCGGCTCCGACACGCAACCTAATTTAGTACGGCAATTTAGTTTTTAATTTAAGTTTAAGACTAGATAAAGTTTTAAGAAAATTTTCCAAGTGTTTGTTGTTGTTATTGCTTATGTGGCTTCGTTTAAGTTTGGAAATGATTTTTCAGAAGGTTGAGCGTATTGGCTTATGAATGTGTATAAATAGAAAGTATATCGAGAATGTACGAGACTTTGGTTTGATGACAACCGAATGATGATGATGATCTACGAAAAGAAATACGTATATGATAAGTCGTATACAGTTCGAAAGAAGAGATATATATATATATATATATATATACTAGTGTCAAAACCCGTCCGATGAACGGGTATGACTTGTGGTTTTTATTTTTAGGTTTTAGTAGAACAAATATATATACTAAAAAGTAATTAAAAGTTAAATTAAACAATTTACAACTATAATTGATGTTACCATAATAGTATTTCTTAGTTAGACGAAAAGACGGGGATGAGTCGTGATGCGTTGCAGACATTTCAGGTGTTCTACAAACGACATAATAATCATTGTGAAGTTGTGCCTACTATGATTAGAAGATAAATTTTGTAGAGAGCTAAAGAAAGTATAAACCTGATTCTAAAGAAAATAGCTTCACAAGAAGGGCATTTTCCGTTTCGAGGCTGTCTCACCAAAAGTGTAGCCTCATTAGCCATCAATACAACACTCGTGAAGAATTTCTCCCGAATACATACCGAAACCATCTTCTCGAATGTCTAACAATATCATATGACAAATATACATATCGTTATTAAAGAGAGCAATTCGTCAAGAAAAGTTAAAACGATATAGGCAAAACAATCACATGTTCACCCGGGTTTAAACAATTAACATCCAGTGCATTATTGTACTCCTTCAAAGCGAGATGTGAAGACTTAAAATGAATCGATGTCATGTGAGTTGTATCTATATTAAGTAAAAATCTCCTATGATATTCATTAAACTAAGCAGTCGACAAAGATGATACACGAACCATGGATACAATTTGTAATAAAGTTGCATTGCCAAGATAAAGGTGATCACACATTTATCGAGTCCATGTAGACTCACAAGGCTCATACACTCTTTTCGAATCTATTTTTTTACTCGGCGTCTTTACGGATCGGATGGGAGAAGAGAAGGCGAAGAGCTCACATAATTGTGTACTACACCTACTTCATGTAGTTATCGACCAATTACCTTACATATTTACATCACGGTAGTTATTATATAAGATTCTTTATGTTGCGTGGTGAAAGATATGTTGATGCGGTTGATTTATTTATATATCTGAGTTAACATGTGTGTATACTTATAGATCTAAAGCCAAAATCAATATAATACATAAGTGATAGGGTTACTCATACATCAAGTAGATTATTACATAAATTAATTATTTTTCATCGTGTTTTATGAAGGTTCAGGTTTGTCTTTCATTTTTAAATTGTCTATCATTTGAATCGTAAATTTTCCCTTTTCTTTTCTAAAGCAAAAGCCATAGCGGCAATGTCATTCTTATATTCTGTCAAACTCATATCAAAGAAGAAAATGACTAAGGGGTGTTTAGTTAAAGCTTATACAAACAATTGTGCTTTTAGCTTTCAAGCTTTCATAAGCTACTTCACCTATCAAGCCGTAAGTTTTTGGATAGCTAAAACACCATAATGTATTTTAGAAAAGCAATAAGCTCTTTAAATAAGCTTATCCAAACACGCCTAAGATACAAAGTTAGAGGATTTTACTATAGATTCCACTTGAAAAAAATGAGTCTTCATAAAAATTATTAAAATTTTAAATTACATTGACAAGGCCAATTAAGCGGTTTATAAAGCAGAAAATCCGCATATTTTTTACGATTAGTGTGTCAAATATAAACTTTAAGATAATAAAGATTCAATGGAAAATTAATATACTAAAAGCGATTTAAAATTAAAGAACACCTTATGAGGCTTTTGGCTTTGTTTGATCATTCAATATTGTATATGTCAATGGGTCTAACTTTTGGCCTTACCCATTTGACCAATTACATATCAAACATTTCTCGATTTGACCCATTTATATACAAATGGGTCTAAGCATGAGTTGTTGTCGTGGTTTTATTTTTGCAAGTCAATGCCTTCATACTACGGAACAAAAGATAAAACCATAACCCATCATCGCATCATTATTATTTTACCATGAGTAGACCCATGAGTAAATAAAGGAAAAGTGGCATACTAAACTAAGTCAATTAAAAACCACGATGTTAGGACCCGCGCGTTTGAACATTCAAAACTACCGGATATGGTCACAAACATAGAAGCAATAAGCCTCCCTTTGGCAGATAAACCACTACCTAACTTGCTGCAGTTAGCTAATCAGTAAATTACTATCTAACTATTTCTAAGTATGTCCTTCTATGGTCTAGTGCGGGGCCTTTAGCAGGTGATTGATTTCTTTAAAACTCATGTACCTAAGCCTACAATGTGTAACAAATGTGACAACCTAATACCGAGAATAAACTTTCTGAGACTTTCACAAGAGTTATCGAAAATTATCATGTTTTGTCTCAACATGTTTTAAAATAATATTATAGGATATGTTAAAGCAAGTGGACTCTCATTTTGCCTTAATCCCACAAATGGACAAAACTAATTATAAGGTAGATAGGTACTAAAGGCATACAGACCTATCTTTCCTTTCAATGCGACAAAATATTGATGGCTAAAACCATGATTTAGTATGAAGAATGAGTCTAGCAATCCAAATCAAGAAAAGTTGTCAAAATTTTGAAACAACGAAATCAAACCTAAAGCACAAAGCAATTTGAAGCATTTATCTTCCACAAAGTTAAAATCCAAGAATGTCTTATGTGGACTCTAATTTCCATTATCAAGTGACTTTTAGTTCTTTGAATAACGATCAAACACTCTTAAAAATGCATCTATTACATGATCTTGCACTTCAATTAATAACCTATAATAATCACAATCTTGACTTACAATTAAGAGTGTAAATGCATCCTCATCTTTTCTCCATAAGAATCGAACATGAGATAATGCATGTCGTAGGCGATCAGCGCAAAAGATTTATACCATATATAATAGAATCTAACAAAATATAGGCGCCATCGTATATTAAGATTCATGAGCATCAAACAAATAATCAATATAAATGCGAGCAGGCTAAGCGAACATCATAAAATATGTGATTGTTGGATCAAAATAAAGACACAAGCCATCTTTTGAATCTTTTTACATTGAGGCATGTTTGGATAAATTTATTACCAACTCAACCCATTATAAATCATAAGTATATGTGAAGTCTCCATGTAAACGAAACAGGTTGGAAAAAGTCGAAATATATGTTGAAAGTAAGTTAATTACTCTGTTGTTATATGAAAAAATAAATGTTAATCATAACTTATAAGTATACTATAAGATATCAATAAGTTATAAACATCAATTACTATAATATGACAAAGTCTATATATGGATTTGGCTACAACTTACCAAGAAAAACAAACACATTGTGAAGACGAAAACTAACGTTAATGTTATTGAAGCAAGTCATTAACCTTTTGTCAACTAATGAATGTTATGAGTTCCTTTTTCTTATTCACAAACCCTTAGCTTTTCATCAAACATATTATGGGCGATTCGTCAATTCACCACCAAAGTTCAGATATAGCAACATATTCATCATAAACCTATGGCATGCAAAACTTGTTTTGTGTTATGAAAGATAAGAAAACCAAAAATCAAAATAATGAAAAGCCATAAACTGTACACCTTCTACACAAAGGTTTTCAAAATAACAAATAACATTAAGTCGGTATAAACATTAGATTTTCTTATTCCAAATGACAATGGTTGTTTCAATGTTGTTTCGGTTTGAAAGGAACCCAATTAGATATTGTCATATGTCCACCACTTTACAAAGCTGAAGTATAAAGTCAAATACATAGTGACAAAGCATAACCTTAAAATTCATCATACACGAGAATAAATTGGTGCCTTTACTTAGTCTCATTCTTGTCAACTTCGGTTTGTTGTTTTGATCGGTGTTTGTGGGTTCGGGTTCAAGGAGGGATGATAACCAACACTCTTAAATCAAACTCATCCAAGCGGTTCAGCAATTCCAACAAAGTTCTTTGAATTTCACGTTCACCACCAGTGAGAGTCATACACGAGCATAGCTAACATAGTTAGACCTCACATCTATAGCAAGGTTAAAGACATTGATGCCATTGAATGTACCTCTTTGTACCATGACATCAATTTCATCGATAAAGGCGATAGAAGGGGTGATCATCTACAACTCTAAAAGTTCCCTAACCGGTTTAGGGCCATCTCAAAGGTACTTTTGAATCAGCTGGCGATGTGGAATTTTCCACTTGCTGAGATCTACTTGAATATGCCATATACTTAAACGACTAATTATCTAATTATCACAACTATATATGACCCTACGCACCAAAAAACCTTGGCTGCTGACCAAGCCTATTCTGATTAAAGGCGATTTACGAAACAACTTAGTTAAAGCATACTCGGTATTTTATAATGGGATGGTTCTAGGTTGATCAATACCCATATAACATGTAGACATTCTAGGGTACTGCTGATAAAACCATTGATGGATTGTACAATTCCATACCGTTCATTTTATATGCAAGTTATCATCGAACTTGGTGAGAAGTTTAATGGTAACATGAAATATTATGTAATAAGCTCAATGTGTAGAACCCGTCTCCTAGAGCCACATCCATAACCCTTACGAAAATAGTGCAGGAACACTTCCATTTAAACAAGCGCATTTCAAATGATGCAAAGAAAAGTAATTATGACAATATTCATCTACCATCCCATAATCGGTGAGTTATCATTTATTACATATCGAGACTCAAAGATAATATCATTCGGTTTCGGATCAACAAAATCGGCATAAAGAATCCTATCTCAATTCTTTTGGGGTATACGAAACTTAAAGTAGAAAGATTTGAACCCTTTGGTTTCGACACATGAATATAAGCTTCCATACACTCCTATTTGGTACTTATGTCATTGTACACTCCACTTAAATAATTCCTCACTAACTCCTCAAGTGTCCATCTTTATTACTATAATCAAAAGTGTACATCTTCAATGGTGGGCTGCGGTTTGGACTAAACCCTTGTTACCCTAACCTACGAATTGTAATTGCATCAAGGGCTCCATGAAAGAGATAGAGAATGAAAGAGATAACTATGGTTGGGCGAAGGTCGGGTTTTTGTTTTTGAAGCAGAAAAGATTCGAGAATGAAAAGGAATGCATCTTGATTCAAGTTTGAGCGATGCGTGAATATGAGCATCGGTATTGTTGTATAACCACTTTTACGCTTTGTGTACGGCAAAACAAACTGTCAAAAATGTTAGTAGCTTGATTAGTTAATGCTAATATATTCGATCTCTATTGTATGTCATTAAAACTATGTAATTAGATATTGTAAACAAATTGTTATTTGAATCGTTTTATGTACTTGAATATTGATAGGGAATGCAAATTATACCGCTCGTTGCAATGCGGGAGTAGCGCAAAGGAGATTGGGGTACCATATTGTTGCATGTACCTTGCGGAGGAATTCATGCGAATCTTGGTAGAGATGGTGTGGGTACACACAATAGCTCGACGTTGCATAGTTTCCATGACCACCTTACGCCATGTTTAGACACGGGTAGAATGCGGCGGTTGTATCAAGCGCACTGCGGTTGTGATCATACCACCATCGATTGCTGACACTTGCTCCTCGTAGTATGGATCGCCCATTTGTACCTCCGTACACATTATAGTAACTTTGAACACAATAAATCGGTCAAATTCAACATCTCAATTTATAACAATGCACATTTAATTATAACATAATAAGTTTATAACCAACACAAATTTAACAAACGTACCATCGGATAGGTATAATCTGGAGAATATGGCGAGTTTAGTTTTTTGTCTTGAAGCATATCGACTTTGTGTGTACTATGAACTTTCTACGAATCCACGTTTTGGGCCACAACTTTGGGGGCTCAATGCGAAAAGAGAAGCAAATGAAAATAAGCGTGAGATTGTCGCTTGTGTGAAGGCGCAACGCTTGATTATTGAGTTCTTTAGCACACCGTTGAGTGTCATTGTGTTGCATTAGTTGTCTCCGGACAAAACCCACTGCTTCTTCATTTGACATGACATCCCATATCCTGTCAAGTCCAATTATCATAAATTCATCAAAAAATAGATGAAATGTGATCATTTATAAATTAAAGACTTTGATGGGTATATTAAAAATCCAATAAAAGTATTAATATGTTGAAGTGAAGTTGTCTAAGACCACATTTTGTTGACCCGTAACTGTAATAGAAGAAAAAGATCAAAGATAGCAACTTTATCAGATAAAAAGTTACAAAAGCCTAGAAAAGACGATCGTTTGTAGATAAAGAACTTACACAGCTGTCATTGGTGTGCTTGATCCTGAGCCGAAGACAGTCCATGTTTAAAATATGACCCGCTTTATCACTGTTACTCATGACATGCATCGCTTCATGTGTGCAAAGTATCGACCAACCAAGTTTGTGGACACAATCTACACAAATAAAAATCGTTTTAAGTAAATGAAAAGTGCCTAAAAAATCATGAATCTTTGTTTTGTATATCTTTAATCGCATAGGCAAGTTGTCAAGCACATACTGTTGTATATCTTCATCGATAAATTCCAACAATGATGCGAAACCTTTGTTAGTCCGGCATTGTTTATACGTAAAGCGTGAGTTCGAATCAAGAAACTAAGGTAGGTAAGTAGGTTCAGATATCAATTCTCATGAAGCTTTTGTGTAGATAAAGTCAAAATTGCTCACCCAAATGTCTATAGAACCAAGTTCATTGACAGCAAAATTGGCCAAATCTCAAAACTAATATAATAAGTATCAGTTTTTTATGTTTATTATAAACTTTTATCACCTTTAGAATATGATTAAAGGATGTCTATTTGTTCTAAAAATAACTATTTTGATATGTTATATTGGTATCGACTTGATTTATCTCATACCAGTTTATCATACTTGCTATTTTATTTGCTTCGATCAGATGGCTAGTTACAAATATACATAAATCTTCACGTTCTTGTGTGCCTGCTTGCCTATTTGTTTCACGTTAATATCATCGCATTTAGCCTAAACCTTTAGAATCAATATCAGTATTGAATTAATAGAAACAATAGTATTTATATAAGAACAGTCAAAATCTGCATCAAATTTTAACTTTGGAGTAGAATAGTAAAGATATATAGACTTACGTTTTCAGAGCTTGCATCTTCTACATATTGTTTATCGTTTATAAGAAGGCCAAATAATCTTCGAAAGGCGAGTAAATATGATTGTAATTCATCTGGATCCATATCTGTCACTAAAACTCTGCAAAAAAGGGATGGAAATAATTCCATGAATACAAATTCCATCGTTTTGCTTTTAAGACTTTCTAGAGGGTGTTTGCGATTGCTTATTAGAAAAATATATTTCGGCTAAAACTAACTATTTGCTTATTTTACAATGAAATAAGATGGTTAAGCATATAAAAAGATCATTAACCTTGATCAAAGTGGGCTTATCAGTCACAGCCTTGGCTTCCTTAATTGCAGCACGGATCTCTTCATAACCAGTGTTACCGTTCTTCACCCAAGTAATGTGCCACCCAAGAGCCTCAAAATGTGTGTCAACGCTTTCAGTAAAGGCAATCTCGGTGTCACCATCAATGGAAATGTGGTTGTCATCGTAGAAAGCAATCAACTTTCCAAGTCCCCAATGTCCAGCAAGTGAACATGCTTCGTTTGCAATACCCTCCATTTGACAACCATCTCCAAGAATACAGTATCTGAAGCAAAACGCATAATTCAGCAAATTCAATAAAAATGCTGAAAAATCGAAAATGCTATTTGAAATCTTACGTGTAGTGGTGAACAATCTTGGCACCGGGTTTATTGTATCTTGCAGCCAAATGCTTCTCAGCAAGAGCAAGACCAACAACATTGGCAATACCTTGACCAAAAGGACCTGATAATAGTAGCATAACAATCGTTTAGAAACGAAATAATTTTCTTCAAATTTAGATATTCACACATATTCGAGCACTAACCAGTGGTAACTTCAACTCAGGGAGTTTCAAGTTCTCGGGTTGACCGAGTCTTCTTCCCCATTGGCGGGATTGCTTCAAGTCCTCCACCGAAAATTATCTGAAATACAATTAAACAACGATACTCCAACTATATTGACTAAAACCAGTAATCACAAACACAAGGAGCTCCACTTTGACTTAGAAACTGATTCAAAGATGCTCCCTTTGGAAATGGACACTACAACAGCCCCAAGATGCTTAGCCAAATTTTGGACCACGGGATGCCTACCATAACAATTTATTCAGGGATGGAAATTTTTTTATTGTTACATTGTTTTTTGAGATACGAAACACTATGAAAAGAATTTCCATATTTGCATGTGGATACACAGCGAACACGTGGGTCCCCTACCTTTCACCTTACCAGCAACACATATGGCAAGAAATTTCATTGTGATGTTTAATCATCAATTGCAGTGCTTCGTTCTTCTGAATTTCCATGCTGAGAATTACTTATATGACTCTTATAACTAATGAAAGCTATTGATGGTATTGATTTTGATCACAAGTTATAATTATATGTTGTTCATTGTTAAAGAAATAATTTTCATATGTTGACTAATAATTACACTACAAATGAAAAGTATAAAAGATAGTAACAGGTTAAAGGTCATATGTTTTATGATATTAAATTAACATATTCCTCATATTATTCTCTATCGTTGTTTCCTAAACATGTGTAGCATCCATGTATGAATATTCACATCCCACCAAAATGTCACAATCTTTGATAAAAATAACCTATGTTGGGTAATAATTTTTGCATAAATTCTACATAAAGATGCATTACCTTATGGAAATCTGAACACGATGATTCCTCAAGTATCAAGCAAAAAGGGTGGTGACTTTTTGGATGCCTCCACACTTGTTGACATTTCACCTTTCATTCTTGAGACATATGTATCTTTGGATTTTTACGGTTTCTTGTATCTGCGGTAAAATCATATATAAAGTCTTGTATTGTACCAACACTTTATAAATCTCGACAAGAGGTTGCAAGAAGATATACTGCGACATGAATGCCATCACTAACACTTTGATAAAGAGCGTAGCGAGTTCAAAGAGCGAAAGTTCAATCCATTAGCTACCCATGATCCAACCTACAACCACAAAAAGGAGATCTGAAATGTAAGAGAAAATAACCACGGATGCCATCGATAAGGTGTTACGGATAAGCCACACACAATTTCAAATGTGAGCCAATGTATGCACAAATATTACGTATCACTTTCAACACCAATGACCGTTAAATGACCACTTTGGATCTATTTTACTGCCAAGAATCAAATATTTATAAGGTTTCATGAATAATATGGTTATAACATGTAACACCACAGTTTCTAAACATCAATAGCTCTTCTATCGACACGAATAAAGCTTCAAATCACGATGGCGACAAGCAAAAGCGATTCAGAAGCGATTCAGACAAGCAAACATATGAATACATAAAAATAAGCTTACTTCTTTTGGATCGGTAACATATTTCAAGAAATAATTCAACGGAAAATTATCACCTCAAAGATTTCATATTTTCCACCTACAATAAAAGCACAATTCAAATATGAGATCTTGATAATAACTTAAAATTGATTCACACAAATAACCATTACAACTATGGCGAATGGTTTTGCATATATTAATATAAATCCAAGTTTATAGAGATTAGGCACTAAGACACCAAACTATAGAAAATATTGTTTTAAAAATTCTAGATCCCTTAGTTGCCTACGCTTCATGGTCTTCGTCATGCACATCCAGTTGCATTGCATCATAGCCATCATACATATAAGACTCACCGCTCGATGTACCTTTAAGATGAGAGACAAGATGTAAGCTTGTGCAATAATTTGATTCAAATATGTTGTTTAATATGATAAAGCGAAATATAACCTTCTTTTTCGTTCCATCATCGGTTTGCGAGGGTGGTTAGCGTGGGCTCCGACCAGCCTTTTCGACTCACGGCTTCAAAGCGGTGTTCTTTGGCGGCTGGTGGTATCGAGAATAAACTGTTCCAAGGTATAAGCCAAATATAAAAGCGACATATCTAATGGAAAACCCTTCGACAAACAAAACATGACAACAACTTGCCTGTAGAAGGTGTCGGTGCACAGTTAGCGTCAACATGTAGGGCTAGCGAGTCACGGTTATCACATGGGCTATTGGTGGACAGAGATCTACCCGCAGATTTTTAGAAGCAGCAAGTGAAAAAAAAAATACATAGAGCAAAATACATCTTAAGGATGGAAGAGATGAGTGCTTTTAGTGATGGCCAATTTATGTAAGACTTTACATCCATACTTCATGTAATCGATCCACTAATGATGACATTGAGCGAGTAGAGGAGGGCTT
Organism: Chrysanthemum lavandulifolium; assembly: GCA_022545495.1. Lineage (NCBI taxonomy): Eukaryota > Viridiplantae > Streptophyta > Magnoliopsida > Asterales > Asteraceae > Chrysanthemum > Chrysanthemum lavandulifolium. The sequence goes on along the minus strand of CM040245.1, from coordinate 240,503,353 downwards.
TTGGTAGCGCAATAATGGAAAAAACTACCATGCATTAACCACCATTACACTGAATGCATTTTAAACACTACACCTTTTTCAACTTGGTCATGATAATCGGATAATCCATTTAAACAACAATGGATAATAAATATAAACATCGCCAATAACATGTTTAAGCAACTATCGTGGCGTGCACGCATAAGTTATGTGAGTATGTGGGCGAGATAAGGTACCTAGGATAGAAATCATTATTATTTGGTGGAAAAGAACCAGCGGATGGGCCATTCAGCATCTCATTCTCAAGTAGGCGTCTGATGTCGGGATCATAAACTTCCTTGGATGCCCATGGCGAACAATTTTACGCAATCTGGATTGATTTTCATCCTTGTTTAAAGGGTTATGGTAAATCCTTCCAAGCATGGAACCTAAAACATGCCTAAATGCGAGTGCCTCATTATCGATCTCATAAGGGTTGACACGTCAATGCAAGCTGCAGTTTCCAACACAAAATATATGCATAACATAAGCATATCCTGCCTTCCAAAATAAAATTCAAATTACAAATAAAAAAACACTATATCAATTACAAACAATATCAAGAAAATAGACATCCAAAATCGTACCTTTGGGTCATTGAAAGGGCTTTTGCTACTTCATTCATGTTAAATCAAGTTTATATGTCTAGAATATCTGCAGAAAGAAAAGCTTGCCTATTAAATGGATCCACTAATCTTCCGAATTATATAATTTAGTATAAAGGTGAAAGCGTAAACCCTATAAATTACCTTTGTATTAGGTTGTTTTTGTGATTCTCCGGCTTAATATAAGTACTTGGCTTTAGGGTACTGTAACAAAAACAAAGAAGATGTTAGATCGTCCCGATATTATGATTAGCGGAGAAGAAGTTGTCGATTTAGGGTTTTGCGGTTTTTGGAAGGGTAGCGAGATTGAATAGAGGTTTAGTCATGGTCTGTGTTTTTCCTTTTAATGTTAACTTTATAGATTATAAGTTGCAAATTAAATTCAAAATAATGTGTTGGTGCATTGGTAAAATGTATGGAAAACATACTCACCACCCGGGTTCGAATCCAACTTCATGAAATTTTTGGAAAAAATAACTCCGGAATTTATTTATGAATGCCAAAAGATTGCTAGGTGGCATGTGTTGCTTAGGTGGAAATATGACGTGGCATTATGGGATGCCATGTGGCATTTTATGTGGCATGCCTCCTCTTATATATAATGTATAGATATATATATACACACATATTAAGTTTATGTGTATATATTTTCATGTCATTTGCTATAAATGTATTTATTTGAAATAAAATTAAGTCTTAACTAAATTTATATATGCAATTTGTATTAAGAAATACGATGTAAGTTGTGTTTCAAAACAATAATTTTGTTTTGGAAAGTTTTAAATATAATTTACTAGAAAATTGCAATACTTGTTTTAAGAAAAGTAAGTTTCGTTTGTAATTGTAAAATAGTGTATATGTTTATGAAGAATCTGGCATTAGTCGAGTCGTATTTCTATTTTTCCGAGAGTAACCAAAGGTTATAATTTCTGTGTTGAAACAATAAACCATCAAGTGTCAAAATGAGATAAAACTTGTATTTTAGTTTGTCTTGCCATTATTAGTTTTAAAATATATAAAACTTGTAGTTTTTGATTATAAGAAACATCTAAGTTTCAAAACATGTTATGATTATGCGAACGAGATATGAGTCGAGTCAATTAAGCCAAATAAGTCGGAAAAATAGGCCGAACACAAAATAAGACAACCAACGCCCTCGTTGGGCATTCGACCTAGATGGCTTGATAACATCAAATAGTCCTGAATTTTAAGTGTCAATTTCCCGATAATGCTTGTAATTTATATCATTTATATGGATTTACTTGTTTTCCATTGTTTTCACTTTAAGGTAAATTACGAGCATTGGAGCTAAAGAGACGCGGAATTGGAGAATTATCAAAGATTTATCGAGTATGCTCACTTTGAAGAAGTTATGGCGTAACTCATCTCTCACAAAGCGTGACTCGAAGCCAACTCATTAGAAGATTACGGCGTAACTCTCAAAAGACTACGACGTAACCATATTAGGTCAAATGAGGTTCCACGCACCGATAACTACGCCGTAACTCTTGTTTAAACTACGGCGTAACCAAGAAATATTGAAGATACTGCGTAACCACTTACAAGGTTACCGTAACCAAGCAGATCTAGTGCAAATTACGAAGAATTGAAGATTACGGCGTAACTATTCTATTAGTTACGCCGTGAACCCGATCTAGCCTATAAATACCCCATGATTTCCAGATTTCAAAGCATCCCATTCCACACACCACAACAAAAGAATGTGGGAAGAAGCCAAAGGCATGTCTAGAGGAGCATACGGAATGTCTCAAGGGAGAAATCACTCCCCTACGATAAGCATTAGCATTTTATCTTTCTTTACTTTCGATTCATGTATTTCATAACATTGAATATTGAATTGATTTGTATGGTTAATATGAGTGGCTAAGCACCTCTTGGTGCTTGGCCTAGTTATGATTCCTTAATTGTTTTGTTTGCGTTTACATTACTTCCGCATAATTATTTCTAAGTGTATGCATGCATAGTTTATTGGTAGCTACCCTTGTTTGGTAGTTTTGAATGGCGGTAGAGGCTAGTTGCTTAGAGATATGACCAACCTGACCCTAAGTGAGTAGGCGAGACGGAAGGGTAAGATATGACCAACCGACGACCCTTTCTACTTGTGCAATTTGACCAACCGATCACCTACCGTTTAGATGAACTTAAGAATTATGGGGTGAGTGTTTGTTGCTAACGCCGGCACTCACTATTATAAGTCTAGCATAGCGGTACTTAATGACTCGCAGGGACGAGAACAAGCTGGAATTATGAGGGACACCGACTTCTCTAGGGTGGCATCTTTTGCCGATAGGTTAGTATAATTGACGAAATGTGTCCTATCGAATTTGACCTCACCAAGAAATGGAAGTAATTAGACATAGATCGATAACGCTACACGCGTCGCTCGGGGTCAAAGGAACTTCCTTTCGTCGAGCAAGTTTTTCAACACCCAGGCAAATGAACCTAATCGCTGTAGTGTAGTATTAGGGTAAGCCACGGAATTGATATCGTTCTCTAGGGAAATAGGAATGCTAGTGAGAAGTTACTACGCTAAGGTTGGGGTTGAGGAAGATTATATATATATATATATATATATATATATATATATATATATATATATATATATATATATATATATATATATACTAGATGTCGGCCCACCGATGGGCGGGCATGACTTATAATTATCGTTGGAAAGTATTAATTAACGGTAAAATAAGTTATAAACATACCAATATGTATGAGGAAAAGCGGCATCTTAGTTACATGGCCCGCCCATTTATGAATAATCGTTGGAAAAAAAGAAGTCAAGAAGAATAAGTTATAAACAAAGTATATGTTGTAAATTCTAATACAAAATATTTGTCTTTTGAATCAAATGTTATACAACTTATATAAGCACCACTACTGTCTCTTATCTCTTGTATCATACTATCATAATTCCATGCAGATAATCATTTCTCTTAGTTCGCCATAACTCAAATCGAGTAAATCAAGCATTGAAGCTAAAGCTCTTGCAAGTTCTACGACATATTTAACCGAAAATGAATGAATGAAAAAAAAAAAAAAAAAAAAAAAAAAAAAAAAGTCATGGTACATTATCTTATCATAACAACTTGAAACAACAATTTACATAATTTATAAATTACTTTAAATGATGAAAATAAAATGAAAGCTTGAATGTAATTGTTGAGCCATACTTGACTGCCTATATCGGAATCATGACCAAGCATGTATGATTAGAGTGGCACAATGGTCAAGTTGGAAAGTTTAATTTAAGAACACGCCGAAGAGGTCATAGGTGAAGTTGAGCTGCAAAAACTAAGCATATTTGAGTATAGAATTATAACAGTTTGTTCATTAAATTTAGATTCAAGGGTGCCTTCAGCCCATTAACGACTCAGATGGTCAAGCTTATTGGCCGTATTTCTAGGAAGAATTTTTTTTATAAACTTGTGTTTCAGTAGAAATTGAAATGGAGATTCTTCATATTTAGATTACTAAGCAATTAGCAATGTAAAGTTTCTGCAAATGAAAATATTTTAATAACGATAAAAGCACCACTATTTCAATAATGAATTATGAATAATATTAGGAATATATTCAGTTACCTCAACGTTGGCTATCCATATCTTTTGTGTCTCCTAACTCTTGCTCAGCCTTTATCTTTGCAATTTTGGCATTCCTTTAGAAACGTGGCACACCACTTGACCTTTTCAATAATTGGAATATCAATTCATTTACAATACTCATGAATACAAATTTCAGAAGAATTATTTATAATTTGTTGGTAGTCGAGCAAGTGTCTTTTCACCAACAATCAACAAAAGTCTTAACATGCATTAAGTCCATATATCATATTCTCTAACTCCATGGCCAAGTCGTGATATTTTGGATAACCTCCAAAACTACATCTGAAATATTCAAGTCAGTAATAGAGGCAATCCAAGCTGACCTATGCCACATCAAATTAACTATTAATAAATCAAATACTTTTCTTATGCTTTGTGGTTGTAGAGACAACATGGTTGGTTTCCATCTTTAGCATCACTTTACCCGTCCGGTGGACATAAACAGATACAATCTTCCACTCACCTACATTGAGTTCCATGTTATTAGACTTATTTGGATTATTTTGTGAGTAGATAATTTCAAAAGAAGTAAAGTTAGATTTGTACCGTTACGTGTGTGTTTAAGAAGCTCGCTACCTTGAGTCAGAAGTTCCTAATTACAAATTCCAATAAAATTTTCTTCCGGGAGATGATCCTCGAGTTAACCACACTTTGTTGTGCACATTTATCTAAAAACTAAACACTTCCCTGAATGTTCTTATATAAACTTCACCTTTTCAATAATCGAATAACAATTCATTACCCGTCCGGCATGGGAAAAGTATTATAATTTGCTTTACACACAATATAGATATTTACTTCAAAACAAAAGCGGAATCTACAAAAATTCACTGTATCTGAAGGAGGCGCAAACCTATTACTTCCCTAAAACAGGTAGTTCTCATCTTTCATTTGTTTCATTTTTCCCTTTTAATATGTGAAACTAAAGGATTAGTATTGTGACTTATAATGATCATGATATTCAGCCATTTGATATGGTTGGAAAGATGGGTGAATCTATCCTCTCATTTTTTTTCTTTACTGACAGGTCTGTTGAAGATGAAAAAGACATTTCTAATATACTGAAAGACCAGCTTGTGGATGGAGGAATCAATTTTCCTCAAATTTGTACATTTGGAATAGGTGAGACTTGAGTATTTTTTATCACACATACTTAAATTCACAAATGTGGGTTTATTGTACCTTTTAATTTATGCTTTCAAGATACACATGTTCATACTGCAATTACTATTTTCTGCAAATGCTTGTGCACATAACAAATAAATATATTGGAAATCTGCTCAAACGTTTAGTTCAGAAAGAGAGATACCATGTGGTTTCCAGTTTGTAATTCTTTTGCAGTATCTCTTGTTTCTAGAAGTAATCGATCAGTTGATTGTATTATATGTTTAATCCCAAGCCATATTCTTATGCGTCCATCGGCTGTATTATGGTGCTTCTTGTGCACTTCCTTTTGAGACTGTGTTCTAACAGAAAAAACGTCAACTTCTCACTAAAAGCATAACAAAATGACAATGAAAAGTTACCAAGATACGTTCATCAGAAGTCCTAATGCTCCTTGAAGATGGTAAACATTTCTTCTATCATTGATTCAGATGCGGGCTTGAGCTCTCCATGTAGTTCAACTGATATCATTTATTCAGATGTGGCCTTGAATCCTTATTCTATCATTGAACCAACTCACCGAACGACTTCAATTGAACCAACATAATGACCTATAATTCTACATGGAACATTTTTTCAACTCATTTTAGCCACTAAATGAAGTGGTATTATGAACAATAAAATAAAACTTATTTGAAAGAGTAAGACACAATGATTAAACAGGTAGCCAAAAGTAAGTTATAGACAGAATCAGAAAGTTGCTGGTGCAAGGCAAACCTGAATCGAGACAAACTCTGTGCTTGAGAGACCCACTTGCCCAAAATAAACAGAGATGGGTGTTATTGTATAGATTATAAACTAAGAATGACACCAGACCTATTGAAGCAATAGCTATTGAAGAGGATATGTGAATCTGAAACTAAACCATAAGTACCTCTGGTGGAAGACCATTCAAGGCAATAATTCTAGAGTTCGAAACATTTGACATAAGATTTGAAGATGCCATGGGGCTTGGACTTCTATAAATCTCAAGGTTGCATACAGATATAAGTTTCTCAAGATTTACAACTGATATAAAGTGGATGTTGTTTATAAAAAGCTGTAAGTTTTTATTTACCAACTTGTTTGACCTACACTTATGTATCTTTGATTAACCATCCCTTTAATTAGCATCTCAAATTTATGCAAAATGTGTATATCACTTATGCATCGATATGGACCACACCACCTGAACCAACTCACCCAGTTGCACATATATAGTAACATACTTCCCCATTGTCACTACTACAAACATAAACATAACCAACTACTGTATATGTTTTCCTTTTAGTACATGCTTTATAAACTATAAAACATAAACAACATGGTCCATTATGTCGAGGTAAAATTAATCTACAGCTAAATGTATCAAGAGATGATCTAATTCTATATCTTACTCCTCATTTTAACTAATTTTGCTAACGTTTCTTGAGCATTCAGAGTTTTAGCATGACTATGACCAAGCATTACTGTTTGGATGCTACACAGCTATTCCCTGTTGTCAAAATGTCCACCTCTTAACAACAACTTTGTGCATACTTTTAGTAGCTCCAAAGCTGAATTGCATCTTGAAAATGTCGTGAATGCCTTGATTGAGAATGGGAACGTGGTTTTCTTTATGAAGAGAACCATGTCGCTGGTGTTTAGCTGCACTAATGGTGGTTCTGATTTGAACCCAAACCCCCTTTAAGTTTTGCAAATTTTTGTGCAATGTGGTGAAAGTGGATGTAAGATCCAGGATGATGTTTATTTGCTCTTCTAGCAAGGCCTATATGGCCAACACAAGGGCGGAATCATCTTCACTCTTTGAAGTTTGGTTCTTTGGAAAACCCAAACAACAAAAGAATGTCTTATTTGCACACTTGACCCATTTCTTGGACCGGTTGTTGGACTTGCTTATGCTTGTTGCTAGTATCATATAATCAAATACTGTAACCAACCTCACTACTATGAAGCCCCAGGTGCTCAGACCATAGTGAAAGACGCAAACTCAAGGCAAACTTTCCAGCCTTCCATGGGTTGCCTCCCATATATGAGTCAACAAATTCTTTATCTTCAATAAGTACTCCAATCTGCACAAGAGGCCATAACCATCAGTAATAAAACCAACAAAAACCAAGGTAGTAGCAATATAAAAATAAAGCATAAAATGATAGATAATCTAAAATTACCTCAGAGTCACGTAATCCAAGTAAACTCCATCGTTAATATTAGTTGATCCAACCAAGGTCGTGTTATCATCTATTATCATAACTTTGCTATGCACATATACCTGCGGTAGGAGATTGTCTATAAATAGAAACATAAAGTATTCATTTTGATGACTTTATCTAGGCTAAATTATGAAAATTATTATGAAATTAATTGCAGTTTACTACTATAACTTAAAAGTAATGGTTTGAAATAATACCGGACTGGAGGCCATAACACCATCATCAGAATTTCTACCATAAGACCGGAGACCGTAGAAAGATATGTAATCATGAACTTTTGGACCAAGACGATCAGATAATTTATGCAATATAGAATTGGGTCCTCTTGATATTGTTCTATATTGCCAATGCATGATAGCTCTTACAAATGCTGCACAACCATCATCTAGTCCACCTTGGAATCTAGGTAATAACGGTATAACAATGATGACCCTAAAACACTGGTTTTCTTGATATGCCCGCATAATACGGATGTATAAAGATTCCAACACACGGTTTCAGATGATCTCATCTCCAGCAAGACCCGAGATGAAAAATTGTTTCGCCACAAATTTCATGCATACAACAGGAAAGTTCAGCAGCTATAAAACGTTTTTACAATCTTTTGATATATGAGCTTATGAAATACCTCAATGTAAACCAAGTGTTCTGCTTTCTCAATAAGGGAGAAGTAAAATAAGGGAGAAGTAAGCATTGTGAATGCTGTCTTCAACTTGACTTGTTCCAGTTGACCACAGACTCACACTCCTTATAATCTAAGAATATAAAATCTCAATAATATGCAAACGATAACATGAAACTTTGGGCATTCAAAAAATATAAAGCTGACCTGGCAGCGACACATGACATGTGACCTCGCTTTTGAGTCTCCCACCACTCCTTATCACAAGATTTAATGGACTTCCCGTGCTTATGATTTTAGGCATCCTGGTCATCTACAAAGCCTCTGATTGCATATCGGAACCTAAAGGTTCAATATTGGATTTTTTTGAAAGAAAAAGGAGCACGTGGTGGTTTTCTTGACTTACCATGAGTATTCTGAGATTTTCCCGACCCGTTATGCTTATGTCCTTTAGGAGATTCCATTAAATCAGCTTCTTGAGGAATTAACAACGGGATTTTTTGAAATGCGGATAAAGAGGGAAAAGAATCTTGTCTGTTGATTAGCTGGTGTACTTCTGAACTTTCAGGTTTTCCATCTTCTTGTTCTTTACTGCTGCCCATGTAATGTGGGATAACCATATGTTGTTGTGGCATAAGTAGTGGAATTGTTTGTCTCGAATAGGTTTTGTTTGTAACATTCTATAAAAAGCGGAACCACAAATTGTATCAGCTATGTTTATAGGTGAGAATGTATCGGCATTGTTCTAACAACATTGGCCGTATATTTCATGAAATGTGTTATTACTCATTCCGTGGTGAAACTTTATCGATCACCCAACACATATACAGTTACACTAACGCAAAGCAAGACATATTAATCACCCAACACATTACCATTGAATTTTGACAGTATTGATCACCTCGTGTGGCCAAAAGTGTAGACGCAGAAAAATAAGTTACCCAGGTATGCATCTCAATAACCTGCAGCTGTAAAAAAAAGGCAAAAGAAGTTAGGAAAGAGGATTGAATTTTTAAAGAGATTGAGGAATTCAAACAAACACGAAAGAGGATTGAATTACGGTGATTGCTAATATTTTATTAAAAGCCCTACATCTGGTGGGGGGATCGGATTTTCAGCATCTACAATGATCCTATAGGTTGACTTTAAGAAATGGTATGGTTTCTACAGAAATTTGAGTTCATGTTACGCAAACAGAAATTACTTACTTTCTTTTTACGTTTAATGCATCCAGGGAGCTCAAATAAACATCATTGTTGGATTACATGTATGGGCAGAAGATCCTGAAGTTGCATAGATCGACGGACAGGTGACCCAAATCAACGACAACAATGTCACCATACTGCCGGGGTTGATGACATGACCAAGTTAGCTTACGTTCATGAGCCAGGAGTCCTTTCCAACCTATCTGCTCGGTATCTAACATGATGCAAGCATATGTAGCATCAGGGTCCACATGTTTGTTTATGAATATAATAGTTTCGATAATTTTAATCTTTGAGATTTTATGGTTTCTACATGGTGTTCACTGAATATTGAGATGCTTTACATCTCATGGAGTATTTAACACCCACATTCCCCATAACATTTGTTGGTTTATACCTGGTGTTTACTGGCGTTCCAAAGGACATGTGTCATTGCATGTCGTTTCTCATACTCACTTTCACCCGGTGGCTTATCTTTAGACTCTCAAAAAAAAAAAAAAAAAAAAAAAAAACTACTTTTTAAGATGCACAAATAATCTGTTTTGAAAACGTAATGCCATATACTACTTATTTGGTGATCAAATTTTAACATGTAAACACCGACAAAGACATATAATGGGACTGAAAAGCTAAACCTTTATAGCAATTTGGTCAGATTCATCATTAACAGGTTTGATAGAAGCTCTTTTCAAGCCCAGATGGATAAACAGGGTGTTGATTGCTTCTTTACTTTGCCCCACATCTGCTGGGCTTTGATCATCGAAATATTCTTGGTTGCCTCAATGGTTTCACCCCAGTTTAGCTTTTTAGCGCGTCCAGATGGACTAACAGGGTGTTGCTTACTTCTGCACTTTGCCCCACGTCGGATGGGCTTTGGTCATCCGTACTCTTAACTGCCTCACTGGTTTTACCACCAACATAAGTTTTTTAACGTCACCAGATGGACTAATAGGGATGTTGCTTACTTTATTGTGCCCCTTCCAATGGGCTTTGATCATCAGAAGTAATTATTGCCTTCAATTTCTTAGAAGGCTTTACACTTTTCTCATTGCTACGAAGATCTTTCGGCTTTTCTCTCTTCATTGATCTTGTTACAATAGAAGTTTTTTTTATCTGGAGTTGCGTCCTCAGTCAAGTCTATTAAGCTTGAGGTGGTAGTTGCAGTCAATTCAGTGCTACAGTGAATTTCCTTATCAGTAACCGATGTAGTGTCTGTGGTTGGGTCTGTTAAGCTTGAGGTGATAACTACTCTAACTTCGGGGTACAGTAACTTTCGTTATCAGTATCCGATTTTGTGTCCTTGATCGGGTCTGTAGAGATTAAGGATACAACTGCTCTCTATTCAGTGCTACATTAAATTTCTTTATCAATACTCAGAGCTGCTCTCTATTCAGTGGTACAATAAGTTTCTTTATATGCCATCGTAACGTAATATATATACTGAGGGTTCATAAGACAAAGAAAATAGAAGCAAAAACAGTGAAAAATACAAAGACCTACATACCATCCTGGCCAATTCTCAGTCCAGATTTTGGGCATCGTTAGGTAGGCTGGCTTGAAATCATCACAGTAAAATGAATTGCATGTATTGATCTGTCCAGATTACAGAATGGACTGTTATTAAGATATTGCTCAACATGGGTTCTTTCTGGAAGTTGGGTCATGATTCATAATTATAACTGGGGTCATATGCACAAGGTATGTTCGTAATATAAATTGAGGAGGGGGCCTTATGCTTTGCCACCCTCACCATACGCAGATTCATAATACCCATATTGATTTTCTACCTCCAATAAGTCAAGACAAATAGGAAGCAAACCTGTATCATTTCCAACAGCCAAATAAGCAACCTTCTATATCAAGAATGTAAACTAATATATTTAGTCAATCATTCTTTATAGTGAGCACAAGCTTATACTTTTATAACAATGAAAAATTTACCTCATCATCAACTTTCTTATCGGGAGGAATATCTTCTATATCAGTCTGAAAAGTACCAATATGACCTGGAATTTCCCTATCGTCCAATGGAGCATCTTCCAACACCGCATTGACTATGTGTATGTGTGCGTGTGTTTGAGTCAGCTCAAAGAACTCACATGATGGGTAAGGCTGCATCAAGCATGGAAGAGACGCCAGCCTCAGGTGACCGCAGAAGTCCTGAAAGCCTCAGGTAAATGATTGGTTATGGTGCTTTGAATAGATCCCCTCACCCCCAAGATCATAATATGATATAGCAGATGTTTGAATTAGGCTATCCTGAAGATAACATATGAAAATCGATTAGAAACGACACAAATTCTCTCATAAAAATCAAGCAAAGACCATGAAAGAAAGTACATGAAAAAATGTTGTGAATGAACTTAGCTAGCAAAACAGAGAACACTATCTTAAAAACCCAATGGTTCAAATTTATGTTTTCAACTACAAAACTTGATCCATTAGAGACAATGTAATGACTTTTTCACTTCCAAAACTCAAATGTATGCACATAAAGTTCGTTTCATAATTTCCTAAAATATCAATTCGATTATATTAATGGAGTAGACTTGAGCACAAACAATAGTAGCGAACTAAAGTTTCATGTCTGCTACAAATCTAAGCCTTTCGAGAACTCAAGAACATGGGGTTATCTTGTAACACAAAAGTTACATGATAAATTTCATGAGAACCCTCAAAAGTTGGAAGCTTTACCATGCATAACTGCACATTAGCACACACAACCTCACACCAAACATTTAAGAATATATTGAAAAGTTACCACTCGCATCATATTATTTACATATAAAATTTTGACCGCCATACCGCACAACAATGAAAACAAAATCAATAGTTTTGACATTCAAAACACATAAGTCGATAACAATCATGTCATATTTAATATGTTCATTTGTCAATAATTGGTAGAATTAAAAATGAGCATTATGAGCGTTAGAACAAACCACATTTTCTTCTTGAAGGGTAAGCTTAGTTGCTACTAAGGTAGTCAATGATGTGAGCTCAGAAAGATTTACGACCACAATACATTCACATGCAAGAGCGGATACAACCTGATATAACCACCAAAATGTAGATTTTCATTTAGAGTTACATACAACTACAAAAGAACATCAAGATAATGCACAATTTTGATGTTAATAGATAGGAGTATTAGCTTCTTTACATTGGTTTGTTCCTCAAAGATGACCTGAAAAGTATAAAAGCTTGTCAAGGGCGATGCAATGGCACCACGTGTCCTGCACCCATTTTTTTCACAAATATCAGCCCTTTGTATATTTGGATCCAATTCGCAACCTGAAATAGATAATAAAAACAAATTCATTACATGCTTATTGAAAAAGCCATATAAAAAAATTGGAATAGTCAGTAACAAAAAAAGTGGACAAGATATCATAACAATATCTACCTCATATAAAAAGCCATCCACGACTGAATTTCAAGCTCCTTTAACGTGTCCTCCTTAGTTCTCAGCACTCTTAGCAAAACAACCTATATATTAGTTTCACCGTATGACTACCAACAAATTCAAAAGTTATTCTTTGTGAACAAATTGTGCTTACAATACATGTGCAGTATGCCTGGCTTGAGCACTCCCCTGATGATAGATGAAATCGCTTTACATACCTGCTGGAACATACATATCAAACATTAAAAGGTCTGCTGCCATTCGATTTTCAGAAACATTATTTGCAGAAAAAACATGTTGTGTAAAAGAAACACCAACATCTGAAGAGGCAGAAGGTGTCTCATAAACGATGGCAGCAGCAAGACTCATCCTACATACATATTAAATCAGTTACATGATCACATGCATGCACTTGATAGCATTATATTAAATCCAAATTTTTAAGTTTAGGCTTACCATTATGAGTTTGTGATTGATTCAGGCGACATCAGTAGATGAGATTGTGTGAAAAAAATATGATATTAGGGTTTCAGAGAAAAAAACATATTATGAATGAACTGCAATTATTTTTTCCGTATATGTTTTATTAGGTTAACCTAAGTTGTAGGGATTCTCCTACATAATTGGTTGCATACATTTATAATTTTGGACTTGCATCATATATTCCAAAAAATCATGTTGCCTTAGTGGTAAACACACATGTTATTCAATCAACCAACCAAGGTTCAATCCTTGCAAGGCTTATTTTTTATAAACAATTTTCGAAAATAATTAAATAAAATCCGAAAATTCAAAAATAACAAATTAAAATTAAAAAAATATTGCTTAGGTGGATAAAAATATTGCTTAGTTGGACAACAAATGATTATGTGGCATTAAATTGGATTATGTGGCATTGAGGTGGCATTGAGGTGGCATTGAGGTGTCATTGAGGTGGCATTGAGGTGGAATTAATGTCAAATGCCTCCTGTTATATATAATATAGAGATATATATATATATATAGGGGATAAACATTATAATTTTGTAGCCAATTAACTACAATCCTTCATAAAAATACACTAGCATTAAATCTGGGACCCACAGAAAAGAATCGGGACCCACAAAAAAATCGGGACCCACATATTATAGCACAAAATTGTATTAATTAGCTACAATAAATTGTAGCTAATATATTCCCATATATATATATATATATATATATATATATATATATATATATATATATATATATATATATATATATATATATATATATATATATTAATCTTTTATACTTTTTAGGAAATGGGGTTCGATTTGGGGGGTTGGTATTTCTACTGATTACTTCTACTTATCTAATTATCTAATCTAGTGGGTAGTGTATGTCTAATTATTGTGTGCTCGTATGATGATTTAAAGATGTGTTTACTTATGTTTTATTACTCCTTAATTATCTCCTATTGATGGTTGAATTTTCATGTCCTTATTCTTAATCGCGTTGTGTGTCTAAGGTCGTAGGGTATGCGTTTATCCCTAACTCTTTGAAACTACCAAAGGTTATTGGCTACAAAATCTCTAGGATTTATAAACTTAGCACTAAGGTACTCTTCGGATGTTTTAGCCTACAATGACTCTAGGTAACTATAAGTTAAGGTTCACAAAGATTAATCCAGCATTAACTACACAACGGATGACCTATCGCAATACTATATCATTAACAATTAAGATAAGAGACAACCAATCAATATTCAATAATTAAGTTTCATATTCCCTAAGCAAACACACAAGTAAATTAGCCGGACATGGGAAACATGCAAGCATACACACAATTAATTGAAGACATACTTGAATTAATGAAGTAAAACACTTATCTTGATGTAAGATAGGTATGAAACCCTAAAATCTTGTCCAAGACAGCCTTGTTTCGTTTTAGGTTTTACTCCAAAGACTCCACACTAAAACCGAAAATTTGGATTCTATATATAAGATTACAAATACGACGGCGTCACCTTTGATTTGTGGCGCCGCGTGGTCGCCGTTATTAGGGTTTCGTCTTGGCTACGTTAGTCTTGGCGACGGCTTCACCTTATGCTTGTGAAGCCGTCCCTTCGATCTCGACGCCGTCTCGGATCAAATCTAGGTAAATCGTGTTGCGACGCCTACTCTTTAAAACACAAGCCGTCACTTGTAAATGAGCAATTTAGCTCTTGAGTCGTTATAAAACTTGTCCGACGGCGTCTCTAATAGAACTCGACGCCGTTACTTGGAGTTCCCCGACGTCGTCCCTTCAATTCCAAAGCACCCGAGTGTCTCGATTCTTGACTTTGGCCATTTTCTTCAGATATTCGCGCTTTTCGTCCGAATAAGTGTCATTCCAAACATTTTGCCTTCAAGATACCTAAAAGTGAAAAGTAACGATATTAAGTAATAACGGATACAAAGGTGATCAAATAAGGGCTTAAACGACCCCTCAAAAAGGTACATTTTAAAACCTTATCATAGACATTACTAGCTAGGAGGAATAACTAGGTTAGCACCACTCTCCTCAATTGATTGAACATTTACCTTTTATTTGCTTTAATAGTTAATTAATTAATTCCTTATCAAAATCATATTAAAATTTGTGACACCTAGACTTAGTAATAATCCAACACACATAGCTCTTGGGACGACTTCGTTTTACTGACATTACACTACACACGACAATGGACACCGCCTAGTTAGTGCATTAAGGTAGACCATAGGTATAACGAGACTATATAAATATTAAAACACCGTCAAGAAACTCGCATCGTGGCTCGACACGAGCAATTAGAAGACATTGACCGATTTATAAATGAAATCCAATAAGCCCCTTTAGTAGATTAAGTTATACTCCATTTTGCAATTAAACCTTTTGACTGTTAACCAAAATAAGCATGACCAAGCACCCCATTTGGACCCGGTTTGGGCTGTCGACCCAACCGCAACATGACACAATAAAAATTTGGGGTGAGCGAAAAAACCGTAAAGACCGAATAAACCGAAAACCGAAACCGAACCGAACCGAAAATAATCGAACCGAACTAATAACCGAACCGAATTTGTTAAAACCGAACCGAACCGAACTACTAATTCGGTTCTCGGTTTAGTTATGGGTTTAGCGCTTTAAACCGAAACCAAACCGAAAACCGAATTTATATAAATATATCGCTCAACGCAGTAACCATTATTTTGTCTGAACTTTACTGAACCACTTTGGACCAATAAGAATTTAGTATTATTAAATTTTTTATTTAATTAAAAGGGTATAATAGTAAAATTTATAATTACTTTCTTTTGAATTTTTTTTGATTAAAACGCTTTTAACCCATAATTTTGGAGTTTTTTTTTTTTTTTTTAGCTTTTGATTTTACAAGATGCATGTTTTAAAAAAATAAGTGCATATGTGTTTTTTTCAACATGTTTTTAAAAAAAATCAAGTGCATAAGTGTTTTTTTTCTTAAATATAATAAATTTACACGTGTTTCTTTCATTTAGACGTCTAAACTTATTTGCTTAAGATGGTAAATTGCATATATGTTTCAAGTATACATTATTTGATTATCGAAATTTATGACCAAAAACATAAAAATACACATATAACCTCTAACAATTTTTAACAAAAAACATAAACATATACATGTAATCTCTACATTTATAACAAAGAAAAAACATAACTACAATTCAAATACAAATATAAACTGTTAAATACTAGAAATTCAAAGACATGTGTGCACTATTCGAAGAACATGTGTGCACTATTCGAAGAACATGCGTGCACGCTTCACTTTCTTGATCAAATCGCTAAAGCATATGAGTACCCTTCCAAGAACATATATGCACGTTGCGCTTTCTTGTCAGATTCATTAGAACATATATGCATGACTTCCAAAAACATATATGTTTGCGGTGGCCATATAAACTTCATAATCAAAGAACCAAAAACACGATCCCTGTCGCGAAACAAAAACTAAAATCAAATATTCTAATATGAAAATCAATCAACTAGACAGAAAAAAATAAATACCTTAGCATTCATTTATCAACCGATAATGAATTTATCAAGCACACATATGCACAATAGTAGACC
Organism: Chrysanthemum lavandulifolium; assembly: GCA_022545495.1. Classification (NCBI taxonomy): domain Eukaryota; kingdom Viridiplantae; phylum Streptophyta; class Magnoliopsida; order Asterales; family Asteraceae; genus Chrysanthemum; species Chrysanthemum lavandulifolium. Next base: position 240,486,417 of record CM040245.1, on the reverse strand, counting down.
AATATCACAAGAATGCTATTACCAAACAACCGACCATTGCTTGCACACACAATTACACTACACGACATGCATCCCCAAATAGATTATCACAAACTTAACATGACAAACACAATATGTGAACAGTTTCATGTTTTACCAAGATGTTTTAAATTTAGCTACTCCCTTAAAATAGAAAATGAACAGTTTCATGGATAAACACATACGAAGGATAACGATACATCTTGCCAATCAAAAGAGGCATATGAAAACAGTTAACGTTAATAAAGTCCTAGTCAAAAAATTCAACCTCAAATTAATAGAATATGATTAACATTTCATGAAATTAAAATTCTTACACTTTTTAATTGAATAAAACCAAGATAAATCAATAAACTAATAGACTCAGTGACATTTTAAAACCAGATACGACATTTAAATCAAGGATGATGGGTTTCATATTTTTCCTTGTTAATCTATATTATAATATTCTTTTAGTATAACCCCTTTATAAATTTTTGTGGATACGAAAACGTTGACCAAATAGAGCCAATGATGTCCCCAATAACATATATCTTCATATGAAATATTTTAACGCACTATTACTTTTGTTAGATATTCAATACATACTATTATCAAATTGAGACACTAAAGATGAATAAAAGAGAAAAACAATATAATCAGACTTCAAATTAAATACAAGATAACATCGATTTCATTACCTTATCAAAATTGAACTTCTAATCGGCCATGAACGTGATCAAGATTATTGCGATTTTTATGTTTATGAAAGATGATGGTTAATTGATCAAAAACTAGATCTGATTTTGGAAGCAGGGATATGCAGAGATTATGTGAGGTGGGTTGGTTTTTTACTTTGACCTAATCCTTAGAGCAGGGGTATCGTGACTTTCCCACTTTCTCGGCCTCACGCGCCACATCACCTCCACATCACTCCAACACACTAACAAAAATATACCCCCCAATCACAACTTACTCACTTCTCTTCACTTGGCCCACCCACCCTCATTTTATTTCTTTCCATATTTTCCAAACACAATTAAATTCATTTCATTTAAATAAAATTACAATACTTGAAAAATAAATAATACGAAAAAAAAAAAAAAAAAAAAACCTGAAATTCAAAACCAAGCGTTTAAACACAAAGAAACCACAAACACAATATAAAGTCACTAAGGACTAAACTTGTAAAAATTAAACTATTAAGGACTAAACTAAAAGAATATAAAAAAGATAATGGCTTATTGGTCTTCTTCTTTGTTGTACCTGGTGGAAAAACCGAGAAACAAAAAACAAAATATCACAAACAAACCACGAAAACCATTTCATTTGGTAGATTTAATTTCTAAAATATTGCAACGTTTTAATTTCAAAAGGTTTGTCTTTTGTGTGTCGTTTGAGCAGCGAGAGGCATGTGGCGAGCCCTTGTGGTGTCACGGCGATGAACGAAAGCGTTGGCGAGATGCTACGTTGGAACCGGCGAAAACCGAAACGCCCCACACCCCTTGCTCTTAATACATACGACGGTTTTTAAATTAAATATGATGATATTCCTATATTACCCCTCCACCTTTTAAAAGATGATATCTAAAGTTTTATTTTATTACAATTGTACCACACATCATTTTGACCATTGATCAAGTTCATCTAATGGTCCAAATTCATTTTAAGTGTCAGAAAGTTCATACATAAAATTGGTTTTGCAATGAACGCTACACTATATAATATATATTTTTATATTTATATATATATATTTATATACTTTTATGTATATTTATATATAAATAAATACTATTAAAAGGTTATCATAATATATATATTGAAATATAGTTTTCTACTAAATGTCTATGCAATTATTTATTTTATTTTTTTTTAAATAGTAAAATTCGGGTTATTTGGGTTAACCCAAGAACCGAACCGAATTAGAATTCAACCGAACCAAACCGAAAACCGAATTTCAATTTGGTTTGGTTCGGTTCTCGGATTTATCTAAAAATTTTTTTAACCGAATTAATCAAACCGAACTAACCGAAAAACCTGATAACCGAACCGATCAACACCCCTAATAAAAATACAGTTTAGGCCCGTTCCAAGATGTTTTCAACAAGCTATGTTAAAACCAAATAAGTTAGAGGAGTTATAAAATTTTATAGCCGATGTTCTGTATAAAAACTCAAAAAGAAGCAAAAACACGCGAAGTTTCGCTTAAGGAATAGAACGACGGGAAGTTAAATTTTAACATATTTTTATCTTCCTCAAACGTGGAAATTTCATTTTCGCCTCTTCCTCTGACGCTTCGAGAAGATTATGTTGAGAGTAAAATAATGAAGAGTACAGAAGTAAATTAAGTCTTAATACACTTTCATAGTTATTTTCAATGTTTTGAAACCCGGGTTTCGATCGACCCGCCAAGATACGGGTCACCGGTCAACCGGTTCAACCGCCGGTCAACCGGTTGAACCGGTTTTATCGATATGTCAAACATCTATTTTTAATTGTCCAAACATAACGTCCAAACACTGGTTTTGCGGTGAAAAAAAGCAAAGAACCATTTTTCACTGCTAAACAACAAATCAAAGGTGAGACAAGGATATAAACCCGCATACCGCATAATTTTCTAAACAACCATAAATGCTACTAATTATACGTTTATACTTAAATGGATAAATCCTACGAGATTCAAGTTTCATACTTCTAAAACATACGATCCTACGAGATCTACAAGTTTATTTTTGAGGTTTTGTATTAAAAAATGATAAAACTAAACCCGTGGGTTTCAAAACCCGAGTTGACCCGGGTCACTTAAAACCCGACGGGTCTAAACGGTTGACCCGTTTTTTAAAACCGGGTTTTTTTTACCCGTTTTTTTGTCCGAAACCGATCTAACCGGTTAACCCGGCCGGGTCGATCCGGGTTTCAAAACATTGGTTATTTTTATAAGATTAAGGTATTCTATTATTGGACTTAAAGGGTAATATATTTGGTAATATTTTAATAGTCCATTGGTTACATATAAGGGCATCCACTATGGTGGGTTTATGAAAAGGTCTAAAAACATGAAGAGGTTTATGTTTCATTTCAACCATAGTGGAAACTCATTTCATGTCTATGTGGCATGAAGATGTCCTAATTCTTGAACCTCTTTATAAATTCAATACATTTAATGCATTTTGTTCTATAAGACATTTTATGAAATTGTAAAGGTTTATACCATAGTGAATGTAGGTTCATAATATCAAAAGGCCTAAAAATTAATGATGTTTTATTGTATAAACCTGTAGTGCCGCTTATCATATGGACGCCTAAGTCAGGTCGATTTTTATTGTGTATGTTGCCATTATGACGCTCATAAACTTCTAAAAGACTATTTTGACATTGATGACCAAAAGAGGAATATCGATTGAAGTTCCATGCTCCATTGAAGCATAAGACGTAGTTTTGCGACCCATAGGTTTCATAAGCACCTCTGCATTCATGATCTAATGTCAAGAAAAGCAGGTAGAAAATGTGTCAATTTATTATAATTATTTTTATTTATTTATTTTTTTTTATACCACACAAGCTTCAAAACACAAACTCTTCTTCACTCTTATTCTATTTCTGTCGATTTACAGGAAATTCAAGAAACAAATATAACTCTTTCATCTTAACATATTTACATATTTAAGAATTAAAAATCAAGATTCAACACCTATAAAAAAAAGTATATAAATTTTGAGTTGAGGAATCCTTACAATGAGGATGTATGTTTCGGTACGGTTCCGGTTCAGTTTCGGGATTCGGTTCCAAATGCTCATCCCTACCTTGTGGTCTTCGAGTAGGAATAAAAAGGGATCAAAGAAGAAAATTTGTGACATGCTTTTGGAGCATGGGAGATGAGAAACAACCATTTGTAGCTAAACTCATTCTCAATCCTTGTCATCTACATCTTGGGAAGAAGAAAAGATGATATACACTACTATTAGAAAAAAATGTCATTAGCAATAATTATTTTAACAACAATAGAGAAATCGTTGTTAAATTGTACATTTAACATCTAATTTTAGCAACAAAATTGTTAAAAATGTTGTAATTTTTTATAACAAAAAAATTAGTTAGACTTCTATTAAAGATCATAAATATTTGTTGCTAATTTAAGAACCACTGTTAGATTTTGTTGATTCTCAAATTGAAGATCTACCGAATTAGCATCAATTGATGCTAGTTGCTAACTCGATCGGTGTTAATTTTAGAATGCAACGAAATTGTTTAGTCGTTACTAAATTAGCACAAATATTTATGGTCATTTGTTAAAAATACTAACTAATTTTTTTATTGCTAAAATAAATAGCAACTTTGTTAACAATTTTGTTGCTAAAATTATATGGTAAATGCATAATTTAACAACAATTTAACTATTGTTGTTAAAATAATTGTTGATAATAGCATTTTTTTCTTGTAGTAGTGTAAACATTAATCATTGAATCTAGAACTCACATCACATCCATCCATCAAAAGTCAACGCATATCTACCAATGGTCAAAATCTATGTTACATCACTCATATCAAATCAGTTTCACATAAAATTCAAATCTCTAAATCGTTAACTAATACTATAAGTTATGTCAGCATCTTGGAGAAACTTGAATACGATAGTAGTCACTTTGCTCCAGATATTAGTAGCAATGTTTTAAAAACCGGTTTTTTTATCGACCCGGTTTAATTACCGGTTCACCGGGTCACCGGTTCAATCGGTTGAACCGCCGAGTCGAACCGGTTTTATACATATACATACTTTTTCTTATATTTAATAATTAGTATTGCATGATCTAATAATTTATCCGTTTTTATTCATACATTCAATTAAACTGACGAAGAAGATTGAGACTATACCAATAAGTTTTGATTTTTAAGTCTAAATCTATAAAAATATTGCCAAAATTTTCAAAGTGATTCTAAATTATAAAATGGTTTATAGTAATTGGTGATTCTAAGATCATATATAACTATAATTTACTATTTTACAAAATTTTAACAAACATTAGTTATCATCATTTTAACTTTTCAATTAAACTTAGAAAAGTTAATGGGAAAAATAATCATTTTGTTAACTTTTTTTTATAAAAAGTCATGACCCGGCCGGGTTTATCAAACCGGGTCAACCCGAGTCAACGAAAAACCGACGGGTCAATCCGGTTCTCAACCATGCAAAAACCCGGTCCTATCCGGCCCGGTCTCCGAGCCGATTCAACCGGTTGAACCGGCCGGGTCAACCCGGTTTTTAAAACATTGATTAGTAGTGTGCTAGTAGTATTTGAATCGGCTATTATATCACAAGCCCATTTTATTATTTGTCAGCCTATGATCTTATTTTCTAACTTTTAGTCATAATAAGCTCACAAGCTAAAATAAATTATCTTACCAAATATAAGCTAATGCACTTATATAATCTAGATATATGTATTACTTATAATGCATTTAAGCACTTCACTTCTATTAATTTTTTAAGATTTCCTAATATAGATTTTAAGAAATACAATTAACAAAGCATAATTTACAACTATTTGAAACACAAATACAACTAAAAAACCAATATTCAACACATATAATTAATACCTTATTTAATTCACCCATTCACCAAAATATATAACCATTTAATCACAATGTACAATCTAATCAAGCTACAAGTCAAACAAACACTAAAAAATAAATTTGAGAAACAAATACACAAAATATTCAATCCAACTCCAAATCAATCGCCCTCACCTATCTGGTTCGAACAAGAACACTAACGAAACAAAAAAAGAAACCTCATCACCATGTCCGAACCAATCACCATGGCCGTTGTGTGATCTAAACAGCCTACCCGAGACCACAATCTATCCTAAACACATCACCATGTCCGAACCACAAAAAGAAAAAATAAAATAAAACAAGGTCTCATTTTATCTCATTTGACCAAACCAATACTATGAATAACCACATGGTTAGCATAACCCCAATTCATATTTAGACACCAGATATGTGTCTTCATCGGTCCAAGAAAAGAAAAAGAAAGAAGTTCGAGAAGATGAAGTGCAAGATACTATTAACCACAACAAACAACATCAAACGAAAACTATCCTAAACCCATCTCCTCAAAACAAAAACTATCCTAAAAAACGACAAAAACTGAGATCATTGCGAAAACTGAGATCATCGGTTTTATAATTTAGTCACAAGATAATATATATTCGAAAATCAAACTCATCATAGATCTATGACAAAACAATAAGATCTGAAAACCTGTTAAGGGAAGAAAAAGGGTTGTCGTATTTGATCCTCGAATATGAAGATAAGATCATGTTTGATTCGCTTTTGGTTGAATGGAAGGGACGAATTTTAAAGGTTGTAGCTACATTTGAGAAAAGGGTGGCTACAAAAGGTGAAATGATTTAGGGTTAGAAAAAAATTAAGGTTGTGTGTTTTTTTAACCTTTTTGAGTTGGTGTCAAAGTGTCGTGGCCTAATAAACTTAACATTCAAAAGAGCAAAATTTTAAATACTTTGTGGGTTGGTCTTGGTTATTTCTTATTGAGCCTAATTATGTTCAAAATCACGGACTGGAATTTGTGTTATTCAAATGTTGTCTTTGGTTAATGATACATTGGGCTGAAAATTGAAACGTATATGGTTATATATAGTAAGGGTGTTAATCAGTCCAGTTATTGGGTTTTTCGTTTTATTCGGTTCGATTTGTTTGGTTAAAAAGAAATTCTGGGTAAAACCGAAAATCGAACCAAATAACTTGAATTACCTAAATAAATTATTTATTTGTCTTTACTAGCATGTAAAGAATTTGGGACTAAAAATGATACGAAATGACATTTCATTTAATTGCTTAAAGTTATTTTAATCTAAATTATCATTTAATTGTACGGTTATTGTTAGGAAAAAAACATGTAACCACACAACATTTCCTCGCCGCAAAATATGGTATATAGCACTGCCGCCGCATCGTGTGCAAGACTCGCTAGATTAGTAATATGCTAGTATTATTCTTGTCTGAAGAATTCATGAAAGAAAAGTCAAATTCCAACTAAGAAAATCACCACATAGTCAAATATATATGATTCATAAGTTTTTTTTTTTTTTTTTTTTTTTTTTTTGGAGTAATTGCATTTTGGTCCTAAGTATGGCTAAGTGCGGGTTTAGTCCTAACATTTGAAAGCACAATAGTCGCATTTTCAGAAGTTTTCTTTGATGTTTGATCCCTAACTGCAATTTAGGGACCAAACACGCAACGAAATTTCAAAGTTTTAGGGACTAAATTTGCAATTTAGGGACCAAACATGCAACAAAACATTCAAAATGGGGACTACCACTGCACTTTCGAAATGCTAAAGACGAAACCTGCAATTTGGCCATACCTTAGGGACCAAAAATGCAATTTACTCTTTTTCTTGCTTATGAGCTTATATTTCATAAGCCCGTTTTTTCTAGCTTAATATTTAGGTTGTTGTTTGGTGGGCTTATGAGGCTTATGGGTACAGCTTAAAATAAGTTGCATTATAAAATAAGTCTGTTTGTCATGCGAATTATCAATCATAAGCGCAGAAGTGCTTAAAACTTTAGCCTCAAAAAGGTTAAAACTTTAAATGGCTTATGAACCATAAATTACATATTTACCCACAAAATATCTAACATATACCATAAAACTCATTTAATTATATCCTTTTAGTAATTTTGCGATAATAAGCCCGGTCCCAAATTTATTTAAAACAAGTTTATAAAAATCTAATTTAACTTGATTATAATAAAAGTTTCTGAAACCTCAAATTTCAAATTCAAATTTATCAAGCCAAACATACCCTTAGTCTATGATTTTATTTCCTATCTTTAAATCATGATAAAAATGCGGTTATGAATTATAAGCCAGAGTCAAATAAGCTCATACGCCCAATGATATAATATTACGGTAAATACGCTAATAGTCATTTTGATCCAGATAACAGTAATATGCTAGTAGTATTTCTGTCATAGAAATTCATACCATAAACTCAGATAACAACTTAGAAAAATACCCTATAATTTACCAAAGTCGATTCGAATTCAACACCGAATCAACTTAGCAAACCTCATTTTCTTATAGGCATTTTCACAAACACTTGGTGTACACATTTCAAATCTTATAAAAAAAGAAGGTAAAGAGATGTACTTAAGTACTGATAAGCGATGCCTAGCTTCAAGTGGACTAGGAGATGCACCACCAGGTCCTCCTCTCATTTCAATCTTGCATCTGTTATGATCTGCAAAAAGATTATTGATTTTGTTGGTAGATTTTGTTGTATAGTTTGTGGTGGAGGTGGAGGGTGGTGGTGATGGTTGTGTGGTGGTAGAGGGTGGTGGTGATGGGAATTAAAAAAGAAGATGAATAGTAAACCGCAAAAAATATACCTAGTAGGCGAGGATAAAATAGTCATTTCACATAGCAAAAAAGTCACTTTAGTAGGCGAGGGTAAAATAGTCATTTCACACACCCAAAACTAACGACCGTTAGTAAAAAAACTAAATTTGCAACTACAGTAACGCGACAAGGACATAACTCGCAAAAAATTGAAAGTTAGGGACATTATTTGCATATTGTTTTTTTCGAAGACATCTTTCGCAATTTTGACAGGGACATTTTTTACAGTTTACTCTTTTAGTTATCTTGATAATAAAACATAAAATCATTCATTTGTGCTTTGAGTATAAAAAATGACACGTGTCACCATTCGAATGGAATGAAAGAATTGAGGAATTTAACACTAAGTAAAACGGTAAAAAAGACAAAAAAGGTGATCAAGTCATGGACCATACGTGTTTTTTTTGGCTTATTTTGGTAATTTCCTCTAATAATATGGTTTGCCAAGATTGCAAATATCGTCACTAGGGTTAGCTAATTGTAGGCGGCCTCTCTGTGGCGAAAGTTTAGGATCGTTTTGGTCCCTAATTTTAACTGTCGTTAAATGAATTCCGTTAGAAGTTACAAGTTTAGCCTTTTTGGCCCATGAACGTTGTAGTGTCCATCCTTTAAACTAACCACCGCTTATAATTTAAAATTTTCGATTAATTTTGAAAAAATTGATCTTTTTTATACAATTTTATTTTAACATATACATTTTAATATACATTTTGTATACGTTTTTATATACTTTTTTTATACATTCTTGACGATATTATATACGTATTTATAAACATATATACGTTATTATATACAATTTTATATATGTTCTTATATACATTTAATAGCTTCATAACCCGCCCAATGGGCGGGTTAGCTTCATAATATTGTTTGACAAAAATATATGGACATAAAATAAATAATAAACGACGGCAAATATGTTAAATAAAAAAATTAGAAACAAAAATATAGTGCACATGTATTATATGTAAAAAGAAGAATCATAAGTATGACAACAAATCAATTACATGATAGTTATTCATATCTGAAATAAAATTCTTTGTACATAACGTTTGTTGTGTAGTTAGTGTATTCACCATCTTTGTCACAACAAAGAACCTTCAAACCGTTCTTTGTCTTTACCCTTGAAACAGGCACATATAGTTGTCTGTGAGAATGCCGGATTTTGTGGAAACATGCCTATTTGCGACAGTGTTTAACTTTAACTTTTATTAATTGTCATAGCAAAAAACAAACTGGAACAAAGAATTGTCACCGATTCAATTTGACTTAGAAAATATTTTTACCATCAAAGTTATAGGTTGATAATGGGTTAAAAGCTATAAACACTTACTTGCATCGGAGATGGTATTGCGCAAAAAAAATAATGAAAAGTGTGAAAAAATAAAATGATTTTTTTGCTTGTGCAATTTAAGAAGTCGCTAATTATCTTTTCACAAAATGATTAGTTCGACGGATAACTGTAATGCCTAGAACTATAATGGATGATTTCAATCATGCGTACAATATTCTTTCCATTCTAAACCAAGAAATAAAAATCACTAAAAGTGTCAGAGATTTATTTGACATTAAAGGGGTGTTTTTTTAAGCTCACTTGAGGTCCACTTTACACCATCAACGCCTCATATATGTTGTCATTTCCCAAAAGTAGCACTAAAAAATTGCATCACTAAAGTATGTTATCAAATTTTGTATCAATTTTCACTCAAACCTAATATCTTCCCTATCATCATCATCAACACCAATTAGCAACAAATCCAACATGAACATGTATGTTTTCTAAAGAGTTCAGAGTAAAATATTGAAAAGGCAATACAACTCTATAAATAAATTTAAAGACAACATAAGTGAAAATGTGACTAAACTTATAAGAAAATGTCAAGGGTGTGATCTATTTTCAATAGCCATCAGCTCGGAATAAACCATCCAGTTATCACCTTGCCCTTATTAAATATGCTTGCGAAAATCTTGCTTAAACTTGAGACACATTATATTCTCTGAAATAATCATGTAAACACGCATCATAATAGTTATCATTGTGGCAGTTGTGCGTCTAAAAATTTCGAGTTCTGTTGTACATGTACACATAAACCAAATACTGGAGAAACATATCATACATACAGTTTTGGAATAATAAGTGGGTCAGGTCAACCCAACTCATTTTTACCTTCAACGATGCAAATAAAAGGTCACTTTTTTTTAACCAATGTAAGTGAAATAGAAACTCAGTTATTCCCTTATAATGAACTTCAATTATGCTAGATTATATTATCTTTTGTTTATGTGTCGAGTTTTAAGAGCCAAACTTTCCTTGACGGTATCATAACCAAACAACTGCGCAAGATTGTATGTAACCCGACTTTATGCATTGCACAATGAGGTATACCGCACATATTAGTTTATGCGTTGCTTCATCTTATGACTTTGTCTCTTTCTCTGACAGTGACAATTCATCGGATCAAGGGTCCTCTGCTAGCTGTGATTCAAGTGATAAGTCAGACCTTCCCAAGCCCTCACCTGAGCCTACACCCAAGCCTGCACCCAAATCTATCTACAAGCCTTCTAGGATAGCTGCTGAAGTGTCCACTTCCAAGCCTGTTTCTCCTGAAGACTTATCTTTCAATTCTTTGCATAATTTGTCTGTTAAAAACAATTCCTATAATGTTTCTTGCTCAAGTTCTTCTACATGTAATCGAACATCTTCTTTGTATACATCTTCCAAAAGGAAGACCTGCTTTGTTTGTGGAAGTAAACTGCATTTGATTAAGGATTGTGATTTTTATGAGCAAAGATTGGGTGTTAGTACTAATCAGCAGAAACAAAGACCAGTGTGGACCAATGTTAAAATATTCCACCTTATGTCCCACAAGCTAGAACTTATTCTCATTGGAGGAGATCAACAGATAGACCTTATGTGCAACCTACTAGCCCATATTTTAAACATGGTTATTGGCCGCACATATTGATTCTATGAATAAAGGGAAAGGATGTCGGGGCACTAAAGGAGGTTGGGGCACTTCATCAAAACTTCAAAGAAGTTGTTCTTGGAAGGATAAAGGACCAAAATTTTACCGAAACCCAAGAACACGGTGGATCTTTCTTCCCTTAATCGCAAAGTTTAAGGGAGGCATATGCCTGTGGGAGGCATATGCCTCGTGGGAGGATTTCATAGTAAACTTTGTGTATATGCTGTTTTGCTAACACCTGTTTGTTCTTAGTTTTTGTCTGTGTTGTCTCTGTGTTTGTTCTTGTGTTTCTCTGAGTTTGTTTTGCAGCATGCCCTATTCAGTTAATTCTCTTCAAGTGTGGTCCTTGGTATATGGTCTAGTAAGCTCAAAGCTTGTTTCTTCTGAAAGCTAAGTAATGGAGTGAGCAATTGGTTTCTACCAAGATAAAATATCAAGACAAGTATTGAAGTTAAAATTGTTCATTCATTCATTCAAATCACAACATACCACTACGACTACAATCAACTTCAATGCAACTACAAGAAAAGAGCTATTCTACTTATCCTAATCTAGTACATATCATCTATTCCAACATCTAACATAATGTTGGATATGCATGATCGTCACATCTTTCACACTAGATGTCGGATATGCGCTTGTCAAATCTTGCATAACCACCCATTCCTTCTATATTAATGGATGGATATGCATGACCAAGACGACGAAGAAGCTAAGGATCAAAATGGAGAGGATGGATTGAGGCAAACGTTGATGATGACGATGACCCACATGATGTGTCGGTTGGAAATTCCTCCGATCCAGCTGGGAATGAAAGACCGATGTTTAACGATCGGTTAGTTTGATCAAGACTCAACTTCGCAAGCATGTCGCATCTTCATCATGAATGTGGTAATATATATTGTCCTTTGTAATTTGTACTATTTTGTTTTGTCATGTTGTTTTGTTTGTTTATTTGTGAGATTCTTAGTTAAAAAAAAAAAAAAAAAAAAAAAAAAAAAAAAATTAACTTTCTCTTGCGGGTTTGTTGTATTTTTGATGGTTTTAACTCACCGATATACCTTGTGTGTATCAAAGAGTTAGCTAGTCCAAAGGGTACAACTTTGGTAAAGACATGTCAAATCTGTTGATACCGTAATGATTTGCTCAAAATCATAGGTCTCGCAACCACCCATGCTTCATTGTTGAGTGTTGTATGGTCATCAATTCACCATGATCTATTCCTTGTTGGAATCCAAGAATTGACTAGCCCACAAGTATATGGATTGTGGTAAAGGCATCTATCTCCATATTTGGTTATCAATTCACCAATTCTAAGAATTGACTAGTCCTGAGCAAACGGCTACAGGTAAAGACACATCAAATCCGTTTATATGGTTTCTGGTTTGCCTATAAATTAGATGGTTATCAGTGTACCATAGTTTTCGAACTTAAACATTTGGCTACTCCAGTAGTAGTGGCTATTGGTAAAGAGACAACAAAACCATTATTTTCAATGATTCACCTCTCTCAGGTGTGACCACACCTGGAAGTGATGAGAATAGTATGCAACCGATAAGTATTGATGTACATTATGTCATTTGTTGCCGCAAAGACCAGGCGTTTAAAGTTTGATCATCATAGAGATGAAATTATTATTGGTTCTTTGCTAATGATCCGAGAAAACAATCCTCTAGTATCAAGTCTCAAAAGATCTTTCAAGTTCAGAAACCGGAACTTAACCAAGTCAAATTCCGTTTAGGGAGGATTGTTGGGAATTATGTAGTAGAATTTCGCCGACATTATCGCCAAGGTTTCGCCAAAGTAGGAGCAGATTCTCATCAAGAAGTAATTCTCATCAAGAGTTCAAGCATTGCCGTGATATCTTTGAAGGGTGAAAGTCGACTAGGATCGCATGCGCCAATGAATTAAATGCTCACTAATTATTATCTTTGAACGGCCTAAGGTTGCATGGGCGTGTTATTAGTCTAGTCTATATTTATTTAATGTTTTAGTCATTAAATGCATGCAAAAATGTTTAGTCGATTGAGTAGTAAGAGATTAGGGTTCCTTGGTTATAAAAGGAACCACATAGTTTGTAATAGTAAACCAACTCATCTCGAAACATGTAGTTTCATGAATAAAAGATCCATGAGGATCTAAGTGTTCTTAGTTATAACATCTTGTGTTTACTTTCCGCTTTAGAATACAAGTGTTAGAGACATGCCTATTAGTTTGTTTATGATTACATATGCAACACTAACGATCCACGAGTGCTTAAGATCCGCCAAGGTCCGAGAGTTTTCAACAAGTGGTATCGAGCCTCTGGAGAGTCTCTACGATCATCGAGAACCTTATTTACCTCACCCCATACAACCAAAATCATATTTACAATGCCCGAACTCGATGATGAATCAAGTCACCACCAACAACATCAAACACAACACCACATCTATGCAACAACCGAGTCTATCCAACAAGAATGGTAAGTTTCTTACCTAAAGAAAGAAGAGTATGATCTATGGACCATGAAGATGCAGAATGGATTTCCAATATAGATTGGAATCATGGAGATTGTGAAGAATGGCAAGCAGCCTAAAGAAGACCATCCCGATCTAGATGGTAAATTTACCATTGCTCCTCCTAAAACCGCCAAGAGATTCTTGCAAAGACAATGAGAGCACAAGGTAAGAACCATCCTTCTTCAATCCATTCCTGAAGATCACTTAGGTTGTAACCACCCGCATTTTCAGGTTATTTTTCATTTTCGAGAATTTACTATTCACTTTTACTATTCACATTTACTATTCATTTTTCACTATTCATCCGTAAAATTTTTATTTCACATTCTCGTAAGATAAATTATTTTAGTAATGTCTTGAGAATTCGACAATCGTTAGATCATTTTCGCAAAAGTTATTAAGAAAAGATCGTTATAAAGTTTCACTTTGACGGTCCATTGTTTAAACGTCACGCGATAACGAAAATCAACTCGATAATTTTCCTAACATCGATAAATTCTTAGATCACTCATGATTAATTTGAGAATTTTAAAATTCATTTTATGTTACTAAATAAGCTCACAATGAAAAACTAAACTTACGCTTTAAACAATTCGCTTACATCCGGACTTAACGATTCTGACCGTGTTTCTAAAATGTTTTTGACACTTTTACATTTTTTGAAAAGTCAAACATATTTCCTCCTCCTTGACCATAAAGGAATTAACCTTGTACGCTCTACATTTCGCATAAATCGCAGAACTTTTAAACTTCCCAAATAATCGTTAAGTTATCCCGCTTGAAGGAAACCAAATTTTGACATCTCATATCACTTTTAGACTAATTTTAGTCTACTCTAAATAAATTCGCGGTCGTTTCCACGAAATTTCGCTTTTTTCCGATAAACCGCGAATTCACGCTGCTTTTGACCCGTGTTTCGACTTTTAAGCGGCTTTTGCACCCAATGAGACTTATCACTCATTTTATATTTTTATATGGAGTATAATGATGAGTCTCATCATTCCTGTAAGTTTCAGATTTTTACGATACCGGTTTACGCTTTATGGCCTAAAGACTTACGGTTGGCATTTAACTAACCAAAACTTACTCTAAACTCTTGATATTATCAAAACTTATCATCTAAGACACCTAGACACTATGAGACCGACTTAAGGAGAGGAGTCATCATATTGGTGGCTTAATCCTAACCAAGGTTCATTTTGATCATTACAAGTGTCCTAACCTAACCATGGTTGATATTTAACCCAATATATGGTTAACCAAACTTACCCTCCTATAAATAGCAAGGGATATTCATCCCAAAGACCTCCACAAACTGAATTGGGTCATTAATACTCTAAAATATCCATATCTTCCATCATTTGAGCTTTAAACTCCAAGTTTAAGCAAGAAAGTTCCAAAGATCAAGCTACTTCATCCAATCTCTAGCAAGTAAGTGATCTTCTTGAGTTTAGATCCACTCAAGTCACTTAGTACTTCATCACCAAATCTTCAAGTTTGCAAGGGTGCCAAGGTGTGGAAAGCTAGCTCAATCCAAAGTCTAAAGTGATCAATCAAAGTCCTATCCTTACTAAGTTACTCCTTTCTATTTTGAAAGCCAAAAGTTGTAAGCAACTTATCACCACCATCATCTCATCTTTATTATTCATAATCTTAACTATTTCATGCTATATATATAGTTACTATATTGATTCATGATGTACATATACTCAATCACTTGTTTTAATTCACATATTGTCATATAAGTAACAAACTAGAAAACTAGTCATATCCTATACATGTGAGACCATTAAAATCAGTAACATATGGACTATGTAACTTACATAATATGGTAGACAAGATAAAAAGGTAAACATAGCAACTTGAATCACCCGAAACGGACAAACGAGTCAAAAGTTATAGGCAAAAGAAGTTAGCGAAACCTAAACGCCAAAAAGCGCCATATGAGGACCTGTTTGGTTCTCGCCATTTTGAAAGTCATACTTATGGTCCGAATCATAAAAGTTAAACACGAACGTTGTCCGAACGACGTTTTCCTTCAATAGGAAAGAAGCTCGGACCTTGAAAACGCTTAAATAGGCCAAAATCTTTCAAAAACAGAGCTCCGTAAATATAGTCTCACAACTATACTTTTGTCACAACTAAAGCAAACCAAGACGCCTAATGGCCATTAGCCAAGACCACGGCTACGGCTAAGGCCAAAGCTAAGTCTCAAGACCATGGTAGTCAAGACCAAAGTCACGGCAAGACCATGGCTAAAGCCTCGAGGCTTGTTTGAAACGACGAGAACTTGTAAAAACTAGATAGTTATTAAAACATGATAAACTTTATGTTATAACAATCTTCACTCAAAACATATGTTGTATTTACTAAGTGCTACAATAGTAGGGAGCTTCATGTGAGGGTTTCATTTGAGTAAAACGTCGACGAGTTGTCGGATTTACGAATTAAAGTGTCCTAGCTCCTCTAACGCCATCGCATGACCTCCGAATTATGATGGCCCTAACGGTAGTACGATATCTATAAACTAAATACGCTTTCACATATTAAAGATCTTTCTAAAACATCAAATGAAAATTGACTACATCATGATCAACATAGGGATATATATAGGATGGTTTATGTTTTCCTAAAACATTATTCCAAACTTAAGTCGCAACATTTCATTTTAGGTTGTACGTAGAAGTCTTCCGACTTATCCATTACATCCGTTAGTACTTAACATCATCAACTCTCGTGAGTTCATAGCCCCACTTTTTATTACTTAATTGTTTTACAAACCCTCGGGGAGATACATGCTTTATTTTAAACCGAACACATTGCTTTCAAATGTATGCTTATCTCGATTGTTTTATTAGCACTAAGTTACCGCATTTGCCAAACATAAGTCCCTAAGTCATGAATCATTAATCACTATGTGAGGTGGCGCGAATATTGTGAATAGATCTATTGGGATTGATTTAATCCCGTTTGTGTTGGCCCGCTAGAGGCAAACAAACGCACTATATTTGAGTAACATTAGGTAAAATGGCAATTTTACCTACTAGGCACGTATCAACAATTTCTCCAATAAAATTTGGAACACGTTAACGCCTTGATTGCATGATGCTTAGTCTAATAATAACTGCTTTGTTTTCAAACCATTGGTGTGAGTCTAATTAACTCACGCTACCAACATAATGTGTTCAACCATTTAACAAACTCTATGAATTTCACTCAACCTTTGTGTTGATGCTTTAAGCATGTATTTCGTGTCCATAATGTCAAGTCGGCACGGAAGGGCAAGATCAAGAAGGCTATATAAATAAATAATTTATCATTCACAAAACATCAAAAACTTTATATTGATGTGTTTTGTAATCAATGGAACCAATGGGACCTATTTTGTAAACTCGATATATTTGAATGATAAATCCTTTTAAAACGACTCTTTTAGAGATCGTTTTATTATTATGATCACAGCCATCAAGTAATACCCGTTTGAATTCATTGCATATCTAGAATTGGGGTGTTCTGATTGGTACCGAGCCATAGTTATATAGAAACGAGTCTAAATTATGACTTAAACTATAACTGCTTTTGCAAACAAAAATATTTTATAGTCTTCCGTTCTCCGTGCCTTCCATCCTCCAGACGATTATTGGCTCTCAAGACATGTTATAATAACATGAACATATTAGTATATTGATATATACACTTGAAATATTTAAAACTTTCTCCTAAATATTATAACTATTTTAACATCATATCCTTTTGTAGTCACTATGTCTGTGCCTGCATCTCCCGATTATGTTCCGGCATCACCCGAACAAATTCCAAACATTCCAATCATTCCGGAACTAGATTTTCCTGATATTAATGACGACTACCTGGATGCCGTCGATTACGAAGATGAACCATATGAAGATATGGACGACGAAGAAGAAGAGGATCTGATTATACCAGATTCTCCCGAATATAATGTTCAGGATTGGGTTGAATCCGAGGATGATCAAGAGGAAAACTATGTATATGGTGTAGCACCATTATCACCACCTCCTGCCTCAGAAACATCTTCTGAACCTAATCCTACTAACCCTACTCAAGGACCAACATCAACTCATGAAGTTGGCGGGTCATCCACAATGATACCGCTTCATAAACTCGCCCAATATGAACTTTACCGCTTAAAACAACACTGGACCTAACTCAACATAAAGTCCAAAGTATGGCATGGCAGATGAATCAACAAGAATCATTTGTCATTGCGGCCAAAACTGAGGCCATCCATGCACGCCAACGCTTGGACTTATTCATACTAGATATGAGTTATGTGAAGAGGGACTTGGATTATGTTGCAGATACCATCTTCCATCCACTAACTGGATGGGAAGACATCAAAGATAGGTTATCAAGAGTGGAAAGAATCCAGTACCAAGACGCGGTACAGATTCAAGAACTACGAAATCACTTAAGCTCGACAGAGATCCGACTAGACGTTGCTAACTTCGACCGATATTGTCTTCGAAAGGAGTTGTATGATATGCAATCTTCTATGAATGCCATGCAACAGAAAATATATCAAAAGAGGTCAAGAAAATCAGATAAGTGATAGCATCGATGTTCTAGCCGATATGGAAACATCGATTCGCTCAACCAATCTTAGACTATGTGATATACTAGTTATCTTTTGTACTTCTAAACCGATTAGACTCGTTAGAAAACTCGTAACTCATGTAATAGCTAATGAGAGTAAAGCGTTGTAATTACTAAACCGAAAGTTTCGGTTAGTACATTTTGAAGAAGCTTGTAATAGGTTTCGATTTTGTAAATCAATCAACGTTATGTAAATAAAAACTCGGTTTTATGCTATCATGTGTTATGGTTTAAAACTCAAACTTTATTATTTCTAACCTTCCATCAAAATCGTGATCTTTTATAACTCTTGATATCTCTTTTGATAGAATCATGCCGCCAAAGAAAGCTAAAGCACCTCAACCAATGACTCCACCGCCATCGAGCGAATGATTACTACCCGAGTGAATGCGACAATTAACGCGAACGAGCGTACCATAGCCATTGCCGCCGGCTGCCGGCCGCCGCTTAGCCTGCCGCTATCATTCGCCGCACAACAACCGCATTGCTTGCCAGTCATTGTTGAAGCCATATGCCGATATTGAAGCCGCCGCTTCTATGAAGCCGCCATCACCGAAGCCGCCGATGTAATGCCGCCACTGGCATTGCCGCATTAAATTGGCTATTGTTGCCTTGAAGTCGCTAGGCTTGCCGCACTAATGCAACTAGAGGTTGCTCATACAAAGAATTTATGAGTTGCAAACCCACAAATTTCAAGGGTTCGGAAGGAGCCTGGTTTAACTCGTTGGTTTGAAAGAATGGAGTCTGTTCTCAATCAAGAAATGCTACCGAAAATGACAAAGTTCAATATGCCACTTGTACACCATCGATCGTGCATTATCATGGTGGAATTCAGTTGCTCAACCAATAGGCATCATGAGTGCTTATCAAATCTCTTGGGTTGCTCTAAAGGGTTTAATGATCAAGGAGTATTGCCCTCGAGTGAGATACGTAAATTGGAAGTGGAATTCGGAACCATGTTCTTAAAGGTGTTGACATTGCTACTTACAACCGCCGATTTCAAGAATTGGCGATACTATGTCCATCTATGGTTCCAACAACCGAAAAGTCGTTAGAGAGATATATCTCGGGGACTTACGCCTATCATCCGTGGAAACGTGACATCGCTTGATCCAAAGTCACTTGATGATGCTATGCGAATGTCTCAAGTCTCATGGATCAAGTGGTTCGAACAGAGCTACCCAAAGACGTAATCTCAACACTACCACCAACAACACCAACTACCGTAATAACAACAACCATACCAACAACAACAACAACCAAACAACAACAACAAACGACAATGGGATAACAACCAAAGAAACACTTTCAACAATCAAAATCGTAACACCCAACACCATCAAGAACAAAACAAAGACAAGAAGCCTCAACGGCTTATGTTGCAAAGACCACTGGAGGAAATTATGGTGGAACCTACCCAAAGTGCAATAAATGCAACTATCACCATATGGGTCCTTGCTCACCAAGTGTCACAAGTGTCAAAAACCAGACACCTTGCTAAAGACCGTAGAAGCAAAGTTGTAGCTATCGGAGCTAACCTTCAACCGATAGTTACATGTTTCGGGTGTGGGGAGAAAGGACATGTCAAACCCAATTGTCCTCAAATCCGTGGCCAACAAGGCGGAGATGCTCGTGGTAGAGCCTATGTTATGGGCAACGGTGAACCTCAACAAGACCCGAACGTAGTCACTGGTACGTTTTCACTCAACAATCATCTTGTTAAGGTCTTATTCGATTCCGGTGCTGATATGAGCTTTATATCTTCCAAAATTGCACCTTTACTTAATATTGCACCAACCACTATGGATACTCACTATAGTATTGAATTAGCCAATGGAAACTTAGTAAACACCAATACTGTACTCCAAAACTATACCTCAACCTTTAGATCATCCATTCAAGATCAATCTCATGCCAATCGAACTTGGAAGTTTCGATGTTGTTATTGGCATGGATTGGTTGTCAAAACATCGAGCCAACATCATCTGTGGCGAAAAAGTTGTTCACATTCCTTGTAACAATGAAACTTTGGTCATCCGTGGTGATCAAAGTGGAACTCGCTTAAACATCATCTCATGTATGAAAACCATGAAGTACATTGAAAAAGGATGTTACGCATTTCTAGCTCTTGTTACCGAGAAGGAATCCAAAGAAAAACGACTTGAAGACGTTCCTATCGCTAGTGAATTTCCTGAAGTTTTCCTGAAGACTTACCCGACTTCCACCATCACGCCAAGTAGAGTTTCACATTGATTTAGTGCCGGAGCGGCGCGCGTGGCCCGCGCACCCTCTGCACTAGCACCATCCGAGATGCAAGAATTGGCAAATCAACTACAAGAACTTTCGGACAAGGGTTTATCCGACCTAGTTCCTCACCTTGGGGAGCTCCGCCTTGTTCGTGAAAAGAAAGATGGATCGTTACAAATGTGTATCGACTATCGTGAGCTAAACAAATTAACCATAAAGAACCGATACCCTTTGCCGAGAATCGATGATCTATTCGATCAACTACAAGGTTCGACCTATTATTCAAAATAGACCTTCGATCGGGTTACCATCAAGTTAAGGTTCGAGAAGAAGACATTCCAAAACAGCCTTTAGAACTCGATATGGTCATCACGAAGTTCCAAGTAATGCCGTTTGGCTTCGACGAATGCACCAAACCGATTCATGGATCTCATGAATCGGGTGTAAGCCATACTTGGACAAGTTTGTGATAGTATTCATCGATGACATTCTCATATACTCCAAAAGCGAAGAAGAACATAAAGATCATCCGAGAACGATTTTAGATTTGCTCAAGAAAGAGAAGTTGTGCGCAAAATTCTCTAAATGTGAATTCGGATTCACCAATACAATTCCTTGGGCATGTTATCGATAACACGGATCTACATGTTGATCCCGCTAAAATTGAGGCTATCAAGGATTGGCCAACACCTACGACACCTCTGTAAATTGTCAATTTCTAGGTTTGGCCGGTTATTATCGAAGGTTTATTGAGGGTTTTCCTCAATAGCTAAACCTTTGACTACGCTAACTCGTAAAAACAAGAAGTACATCCGGAACGAAGATGAAGAAGAAGCTTTCAAATCCTAAAACAAAACTTTGTAGTGCCCTATTCTAGCATTGCGGATGGGATCAAGATTTTGTAGTCTATTGCGATGCTTCGCACCAAGGATTAGGAGCCGTACTCATGCAACGAGAAAAGGTCATGGCGTATGCTTCACGACAACTCAAGAAACGAGAAGAAAACTACAATACTCATGACTTGGAGTTAGAGCGTGAGTCTTTGCACTTAAGATCCGGAGACACTATCTATACGGTATTAGATGTACCGTGTTTACCTAACCACAAAAGTCTCCAACACATTCTCGATCAAAAGGAATTAAACATGAGGCAACGACGATGGCTAGAATTGGTGAGTGACTATGATTGCGACATTCGCCATCATCCGGGAAAAGCCAACGTAGTAGCAGATGCCTGGAGCGGAAGGAAAGGGTTAAACCTCTACGAGTTCGAGCTTTAGTCCTAACCATTAACTCAAATTTCCTGCGCAAATACTCAATGCTCAAGTCAAGCGGTAAAACAACAAGACATTGAGAAGGAGAAATTAGATGGCATGATCTGAAGAAATTTGAAACCCGCTCGACGGAACGTTATGCTTCCAGGACGGTTGGTTACCACTTTATAGTGGTCTACGAGATTTAATCATGCTTGAATCCCACAAATCCAAATATTCCGTACATCGAGGATCCGATAAGATGTATCATGATCTAAAACTACTCTATTGGTGGCCAAACATGAAAGCCGACATTGCCACCCGTCGCCAAGAATGCCTTACTTGTTCCAAAGTGAAGGTTGAACACCAAAACCCTCCGGCCTCTTACAACAACCCGAGATTCCGATATGGAAATGGGAACGAATCACAATGGATTTTATCACTAAACTCCCAAAGACATCCAACGGTTATGACTCCATCCGGGTCATAGTGGATCGCCTCACCAAGTCCGCACACTTTATACCAATCAAAGAGACTTACAAGATGGATCATTGACTCGACTATACGTCAAGGAAATAGTCTCAAAACATGGTGCACCGATCTCTATCATATCGATCGAGATGGTAGATTTACCTCAAACTTCGGCAATCACCCAAGACGCCTTTGGAACAAACCTAGACATGATAACAGATCACCCTCAAACCGATGGTCGAGTGAACGAACCATTCAAACGCTGGAAGACATGCTCCGAGCTTGTATAATCGACTTTGGAAAAGGATGGGATAACCATTTACCATTGGTCGAATTCTCCTACAATATGATTATCACGCGAGTATCAAGGCAAGACCTTCAAGCACTTTACGGCCGAAAGTGCCGATCGCTGTCTCATGGGCGAAGTGGAGATGTTCAACTCACGGGTCCGTAACTCATTCGTGAAACAACCGAGAAAATCATACAAGTCAAAAATCGGTTACAAAAGCAAGAGATAGACAAAAGAGTTATGCCGATGTACGACGCAAACCCTTGGAATTCCAAGTTGGAGACAAGGTTATGCTAAAGGTCTCACCTTGGAAAGGTGTCATACGATTCGTAAACACGAAAACTAAACCCACGATACATAGGTCCATTCAAAATCCTCGCTAGGGTTGGTCCATGGCGTACAAACTTGAGCTCCCATCGAACTCAAGAATGTACATCCCACTTTTCATGTATCTAACCTAAAGAAATGTCTATCCGATGAATCGCTTGTTATTCCACTCGATGAACTCAAACTCAAGAACGATCTACACTTCATTGAACAACCTGTGGAGATCATGGACCGAGAGGTCAAACAACTTAAACAGATTCGGATACCAATTGTCAAAGTTCATTGGAACTCCCAACGTGCCCGTAATTTACATGGGAACGAGAAGACCAAATGCGCCGAAAGTACCCTCACCTTTTGAAGGAGCATCAACATCAAGAACAATTAAATCACGAGGACGTGATTTCTCCAACGGGGGGAGACTGTAACCACCCGCATTTTCAGGTTATTTTTCATTTTCGAGAATTTACTATTCACTTTTACTATTCACATTTACTATTCATTTTTCACTATTCATCCGTAAAATTTTTATTTCACATTCTCGTAAGATAAATTATTTTAGTAATGTCCTGAGAATTCGACAATCGTTAGATCATTTTCGCAAAAGTTATTAAGAAAAAGATCGTTATAAAGTTTCACTTTGACGGTCCATCGCTTAAACGTCACGCGCGATAACGAAAATCAACTCGATAATTTTCCTAACATCGATAAAGTCTTAGATCACTCATGATTAATTTGAGAATTTTTAAAATTCATTTTTATGTTACTAAATAAGCCTCTTTGAAAAACTAAACTTACGCTTTTAAACAATTACGCTTACATCCGACTTAACGATTCTGCATCGTGTTTCTAAAATGTTTTGACACTTTTACATTTTTGAAAAGTCAAACATATTTCCTCCTCCTTTGACCATAAAGGAATTAACCTTGTACGTTCTACATTTCGCATAAATCGCGTAACTTTTAAACTTCCCAAATAATCATTAAGTTATCCCGCTTGAAGGAAACCAAATTTTGACATCTCATATCACTTTTAGACTAATTTTAGTCTACTCTAAATAAATTCATGGTCGCTTCCACAAATTTCGCTTTTTTCGATAAACTACTTAATTACGCTTTTGACCCGTGTTTCCGACTTTAAGCGGCTTTTGCACCCAATGAGACTTATCACTCATTTTATATTTTTATATGGAGTATAATGATGAGTCTCATCATTCCTGTAAGTTTCGTATTTTTACAATACCCGGTTTTACGTTTTATGGCCTAAAGACTTACGGTTGGCATTTAACGGAACCAAAACTTACTCTAAACTCTTGATATTATCAAAACTTATCATCTAAGACACCTAGACACTATGAGACCGACTTAAGGATAGGGAGTCATCATATTGGTGGCTTAATCCTAACCAAGGTTCATTTTGATCATTACAAGTGTCCTAACCTAACCATGGTTGATATTTAACCCAATATATGGTTAACCAAACTTACCCTCCTATAAATAGCAAGGGATATTCATCCCAAAGACCTCCACAAACTGAATTGGGTCGTTAATACTCTAAAATATCCATATCTTCCATCATTTGAGCTTTAAACTCCAAGTTTAAGCAAGAAAGTTCCAAAGATCAAGCTACTTCATCCAATCTCTAGCAAGTAAGTGATCTTCTTGAGTTTAGATCCACTCAAGTCACTTAGTACTTCATCACCAACTCTTCAAGTTTGCAAGGGTGCCAAGGTGTGGAAAGCTAGCTCAATCCAAAGTCTAAAGTGATCAATCAAAGTCCTATCCTTACTAAGTTACTCCTTTCTATTTTGAAAGCCAAAAGTTGTAAGCAACTTATCACCACCATCATCTCATCTTTATTATTCATAATCTTAACTATTTCATGCTATATATATAGTTACTATGTTGATTCATGATGTACATATACTCAATCACTTGTTTTAATTCACATATTGTCATATAAGTAACAAACTAGAAAACTAGTCATATCCTATACATGTGAGACCATTAAAATCAGTAACATATGGACTATGTAACTTACATAATATGGTAGACAAGATAAAAGGTAAACATAGCAACTTGAATCACCGAAACGGACAAACGAGTCAAAAGTTATAGGCGAAAAGAAGTTAGCGAAACCTAAACGCCAAAAGCGCCATATGAGGACTGTTTGGTTTCGCCATTTTGAAAGTCATACTTATGGTCCGAATCATAAAAGTTAAAACACGAACGTTGTCCGAACGACGTTTTCCTTCAATAACAAAGAAGCTCGGACCTTGAAAACGCTTAAATAGGCCAAAAATCTTTCAAAAACAGAAACTGCCGTAAATATAGTCTCACAACTATACTTTTGTCACAACTAAAAGCAAACCAAGACGCCTAATGGCCATTAGCCAAGACCACGGCCACGGCTAAGGCCAAAGCTAAGTCTCAAGACCATGGTAGTCAAGACCAAAGTCACGGCAAGACCATGGCTAAAGCCTCGAGGCTTGTTTGAAACGACGAGAGCTTGTAAAAACTAGATAGTTATTAAAACATGATAAACTTTATGTTATAACAATCTTCACTCAAAACATATGTTGTATTTACTAAGTGCTACTATAGTAGGGAGCTTCATGTGAGGGGTTTCATTTGAGTAAAACGTGTCGACGAGTTCTTGGATTTCTGAATTAAAGTGTCCTAGCTCCTAACGCGTTTCTTGCATGACCTCCGAATTATGATGGCCCGAGCGGTAGTACGATATCTATAAACTAAATACGTTTTCACATATTAAATATCTTTCTAAAACATCAAATGAAAATTGACTACATCATGATCAACATAGGATATATATAGGATGGTTTATGTTTTCCTAAAACATTATTCCAAACTTAAGTCGCAACATTTCATTTTTAGGTTGTGCGTAGAAGTCTTCCGACTTATCCATTACATCTGTTAGTACTTAACATCATCAACTCTCGGTGAGTTCATAGCCCCACTTTTATTACTTAATTGTTTTACAAACCCTTGGGGAGATACATGCTTTATTTTAAACCGAACACATTGCTTTCAAATTGTATGCTTATCGATTGTTTTATTAGCACTAAGTTACCGCATTTGCCAAACATAAGTCCCTAAGTCATGAATCATTAATCACTATGTGAGGTGGCGCGAATATTGTGAATAGATCTATTGGGATTGACGAATCCCGTTTGTGTTGGCGTTAGAGGCAAACAAACGCACTATATTTGAGTAACATTAGGTAAAAATGGCAATTTTACCTACTAGGCACACGTACCAACAATTTCTCCAATAAAATTTGGAACACGTTAACGCCTTGATTGCATGATGCTTAGTCTAATAATAGTGTTTTGTTTTCAAACCATTGGTGTGAGTCTAATTAACTCACGCTACCAACATAATGTGTTCAACCATTTAACAAACTCTATGAATTTCACTCAACCTTTGTGTTGTGATTTTAAGCATGTATTTGGTCCATAATGCTCAAGTCGGCACGGAAGGGCAAGATCAAGAAGGCTATATAAATAAATAATTTATCATTCACAAAACATCAAAACTTTATATTGATGTGTTTTGTAATCAATGGAACCAACGGGACCTATTTTGTAAACTCGATATATTTGAATGATAAATCCTTTTTAAAACGACTCTTTTAGAGATCGTTTTCTATTATTATGACTGTTGTGCCATCAAGTAATACCCAGTTTGAATTCCGCTGCATATCTAGAATTGGGGGTGTTACATAGGTGATTTTCACCACATGGTTGATGCAAAGGACATCTGGATGGCTCTGAAAGCAAGATTTGGTGGGAACGAAGAGTCCAGGAGGATGAGGAAGTCTATGCTGAGACAACACTTCCAAGAGTTCAATATCTCGAAGAAGAGGTATCCACAAGGGATATGACAGTTTCATTAAGATTTCGAGTCGGTGAATCGGTGAATGCTGAGCTCGACAATGATGATAGCAACTCAAAGTTCCTTGATCTTTGCCTCCATCATGGTTACATGTGAGCATAGCCCCGAAAGCTAAAGGCGGGTTGGACATGCTCACTTTGATGAGCTATACAACAAACTCGAGCTCTTGAACGATGTCGATCTCCCTACCGTGCATCCTCTTACGGTCATCGACCTTTGTTGGGACATCTCACTCCAATATGATGATGCATGCTTCAAGTCCATCTTATATGCCATCATCATCTTATCGTCCCACTCCTTCACATCCTCAAGCCAAAGTGGCAAAGTATATTGGAGGATGTTCTTCATTCATTTGTTGCGATTATGATTCTCGAGATCCGGTATATAAAGACTTTGATCGGTGGACCCACTTGATATGGAGGAGATGAAGTGAAATGGCGGTGGCCATGCTTTCGATGAGATATCAAGAGGTTTGGGGAGAAGGAAGGAAGGAAGTTTGGGTTCAAGGAAAGGATCCACTCGTTTGACAGGAGAAAGGTCAAGTGCTTCTCTTGTCATCGGATGGGTCACTCTCGAGGAGTGCAAAGCAGGAAGAGTGAGAGAGTACTAGCTACACTTCTTATCGCTGAGAATCGAGAAGAGCTAGCACTTGACTCTCGTCACCATGGATGAAGCAGGTCAACTGGTGCGCATGAACCCGCGATGAGGAAGCTGATTTTAGAAGCTTGGATTGTCGGCGGATGCACTTGGAAGATAGGCATGATCGGTTTGCCTTCATGGGTCTTTCTCGAACACAATCTGTATATTTGGTTGTAGTGAAAGATACAATGAACTAAAAGAAGCTTATGATACTATGAAACCTAAGTACAATGCATGTTATGTTGATAATGAAGCTTATAAACTCTCGTTAAAAACATTAGAAAGACAAAAGGTTTGGTTTCAGAAGAATCAGATAGCTTATGAAGAAAAGATTAAGGTGCTACAATTTGATTTAGATATTGCTAATATTAACGTTAAACGCACTGAAAAAGAAATAGCTGACACTATCAATGAGAATCTAGAACTTAAAGAAAAACTTGCCGAGGAAATAGCTAGACAAAAACAATGGTTGATATCTGGTGAAAATCTAGCTAGAGAACTCTATAACAGTCAATCTGTGAACTCAGGAATAGGCTTAGGTTTTCAGAAGTATGTAGGATTGGAAGCTAGGTACGATGGGCGTAAATCTACACCTGCAGGCTTAGAACACTATAGAAAGGAAGGTGATTTACATGCGTCCTCGGACCCATTAGAGGTAAATTCATGCCCATTGACTTATCTATCACTGTTGACTTTGATGGATCACACCATTTGTATGGCGAAAGTCAAATGACTTACTGACTCGGATGCTTCATCTTATGACTTTGTCTCTTTCTCCGACGGTGACAATTCATCGGATCAAGGGTCCTCGCTAATGTGATTCAAGTGATAAGTCGACCTTCCCAAGCCCTCACCGAGCCTACACCCAAGCCTCGCACCCAATCTATCTACAAGCCTTCTAGGATAGTCAAGTGTCCACTTCAAGCCTGCTTTCTCTGAAGACTTATCTTTCAATTCTTTGCATAATTTGTCTGTTAAAAACAATTCCTATAATGTTTCTTGCTCAAGTTCTTCTACATGTAATCGAACATCTTCTTTGTATACATCTTCCAAAAGGAAGACCTGCTTTGTTTGTGGAAGTAAACTGCATTTGATTAAGGATTGTGATTTTTATGAGCAAAGATTGGGTGTTAGTACTAATCAGCAGAAACAAAGACCAGTGTGGACCAATGTTAAAAATATTCCACCTTATGTCCCACAAGCTAGAACTGATTCTCATTGGAGGAGATCAGCAGATAGACCTTATGTGCAACCTACTAGCCCATATTTTAAACATGGTTATTGGCCTGCATATATTGATTCTATGAATATAAGATGAAAGGATTAGTTAAGAAACCCTAGCCGCCATCCCTCTTTATATAATAGAGGGAGGTTACAAACCCTAGCTTACTAGAAAGCTAACTATTACATATTTGGCCCTCATTGTTTCTTCTTTCTTTATTTTTGCTCAACTATTACATATTAGGTCCTCATTGTTTCTTCTTTCTTCATTATTGCTCGTTTTGTAATCTTATTCATAGAATCACTTCTTGAGAATCACCGAGTCGTAGAATCCATCGTGAATTCTTATTTAGAAGAATTCCCAACAATCTTCCCCCAAACTGGAATTTGACTATGTTAAGTTCCAGTTTCTCGATAGTACAAAACCACATGTATGAAGAAACAATGGTAAAACATGCCATCACAAATAATCCGCTGCACATCTACTAATCTTCTTCCCCTTCATCTAATAGGGGTCTTGTGCAGCTTGTAGACGCTTCCCCTCAAGTGATGCATGAAGATGGTAAGTAAATAAACAGTAAGCTTCCCATTAAACTATACTAACCATCTCACGATTTTTATTTATTTATTTATTTTTTATTTTTTTTAACTAAACATAATAAATAAAGCATAACAGCAGAGAAATCAGATCAGCAGCAGAATCCAAACCAGTAGAAACATCAACGTATGCGTCTTATATCTTGTACTATCCACGTGACTCCAAACTCAGATGATGCACTAGCAAATGTGAGCATTAAGCACATTTTCTATAGATTTCGCCCCTTCACTAACCCTGAGCACTACAACGTAACTCCTTAAAGAGATAGCAAATGCGAGCATTAAGTACTTTCTGTAGATCTCACCCCTTCACTAGAATCATCAAGTCTTTGTCACAACATTAACTTACAAACAAGTTATCTCAAAAGTGCCTCATTCACTTTGAGATATGATAAGACACGCACCTTCAGTAGAAACCAATACCTTCAGCAGAAACCAATGCCTTCAGCAGAAACCAATGCCTTCAGCAGACACCGGTGCCTTCAGCAAAAACCGATGCCTTCAGCAGAAACCGGTGCCTTCAGCAAAAACCGGTCAGCAGAAACCAAAACGAATCAAACTATGCACCAAGAGAACACCAAATCGTTGAAAAAAATGTTAATTACTAGGGTTCATTGTTGAATAAAAATTCAACTCACCAAGACTAGTAAAACATTAGAAGCACAAACCATTGTCCACATAAACCTCGTGATTAGCACAAGAATAACAAATATGATTGGCCATTACAAATTGACCCATCCGTGTAAATAATAAATGAATCATAGCAGTGAACCCCACATCAAATTAAATCATGCGTCAACCCAAGAGATCACAACCAATCATAAACTCACATCTTGAGAACATAAACGCAAGTGGGAACCAAAGCGTTGGTACCCTCAACAAACACTACATATGCCACTAAAGACAACATCAACAGCAACTCTCAAATTGACCAAATAAAACCCCCACCGATCACATTGGCCAATAAAATATAAAGTACCACATCAATTGTAATTCAAGAATCACAAGCCCACGTGCAAGAGTAGTATACAATTTCTTTGCACCGACCAATCAACATCCATGTGGACCAGTTTAAACAACAATTCATGCGCTGCAACTTAACATGATAGCCCATGTGATTCAAACGAAAATAATATTAGCCAAGTATATCACGTGAGAAAGGAATATCAACACAAATGATATGAATATGAGATCGTTTGAAAGTCAACCACATGAAGATATCAACGCTTGAAACTCAAATATTCCAATGAAACATGTGACGTCAATGAAACGAATTAATCAAAATAAAGAATATTTGAACCTGTATATCATGAGGCCCATCAAATTTTCCACTTCATCAATTCAGCAGGAATAATAAAAACACTTTTCACCATCAAACCGAGTCCCACATCTGCTGTTTCAATCAGTACTTTCGTCTGCTGCCCTTTATTTTTCAGATCTGCTCCAAAACCCCTTTTTCTTGCTGCCTCTTTTCAAATCTGCTGCTACAAAATAATTAGGGTATAAACCCTAATTAGGAAAACCTTATAAACCCTAGATCGAGAGCCACCCGATCTGAAACCAATTGTATAAACCAAGATTCGTACTCAACTAGGGTATAAGCAATATTGATTGAATGATTGCACAGTGGAATAATAACGACACAATCAACATCACTAATAAGGTTTTCTTTATTAAAACATAAAGAAACTAATACTACTACTACTACTACAATACGCTCTATGCGTTTGCTAGACTCTCATTAGGAGAAGTCGGCTATGAATATAAGATGAAAGGATTAGTTAAGAAACCCTAGCCGCCATCCCTCTTTATATATAGAGGAGGTTATAAACCCTAACTACTTAGAAAGCTAACTATTACATATTGGCCCTCATTGTTTCTTCTTTCTTTATGTTTGCTCAACTATTACATATTAGGTCCTCATTGTTTCTTCTTTCTTCATTATTGCTCGTTTTGTAATCTTATTCAGCCGAATCACTTCTTGAGAATCATCGAGTCAACAGAATCCATCGTGAGTAATTCTTATTTAGAAGAATTCCCAACACAATGAGAATTAGATTCATAACGATTACATAAATATAATATTTTCCAAATTAGTGAGCTACTTAACAAACCCTTATCATTAATTTAATTCTTTTTAAACCCATAATCAGTGAGTTGATTAGAGTATAATAATGATCATCCACACCAATCACAACAATTCTAACACAAATTTACGTAAGAAAAACACCAAAACTACTGTTCTAATGAAGTACCTTTTTGTTGTTCTCGCCTTTCCTTGATTTTAAGAGACGGACCTTCATGTGACCTCAATTTCATTAAGAACCTTATAGTAGACACACCCAATCATCTTTGATACACATATTTATCTCCTAATACATGAACCTACACCAAAAATGATACAAAACTGTTGTGACTTTAGGTCAAAATAATTAATTGAAACTGATCCGCCAAATGTGAAAAAAGTGTACCTAAATTGACTAGAGGTGAGGTTGCACGTTGGACCTGTGGAGAATCATCAAGTCGGAGTGGATAACGTCGGCAACTTGGGGTGCAGTCATTCCTGAGACATCAAATGGTAATGAAATTAGCTACTTTATGTGACAAGTTACTATAATACCAATATTAACTACGTTTACATGTTATTTCAATCTTATGTTACTGAAGTTCCTGCATTCCTATAACATGGAAATAACATAAAACAAACTCCACTACCAAAAGTGATGTATGTACATCAGCCAAGAAGGTTATATGTCGCCCTAATAAGATTTCCAAGCCCAATCTCATTACACCAAGAGACGTCAAAAGTTCCACTCTTTCTTTTTTTGGGAGTTCGGTTAGCTCTGACTCAACCTACAACTGTATAATTACTTAGTTCATCTAGAAAACACTTTTCAAGACTGGAATCGGATCTATCAAATGAATTCAAATTCTACGCTATAAATGAAAAAAAGGGGCGGGCATCTCAGAAATCAGTACTCTTTTTTTTTGCGCTACTTCAAATACCTGTGCAAAGACAGTTACAATGCCAGACTATAACTTAGAAGCGAGTTCCATCACCTTTTTGACATGAGGATTACTTTTAGTAGTAGCTAAATCAGATTCCGCAACATTTGCCACCTAAATCAAAGGCTTCATTTGTAAGTAGACTGAGATGTTGTATATAGACTCCTTTACAAAATCTGTTAGAGCCACTAATCTTGCTGGTTTTCAATCCATTGCCGACTTTTCCGCCCCTGAATATTCATCAGAACTATCGCAAAATATCAAAATCAAGTACGCGTAAGAATGACTATCAATTGATGTGGAGGATTGTATGTTAAATAAAATTATAATATGACTAAGTTTGTATATTGTGGGCTTGTGGAAAGGGCTTCAAGGGTGTTTATGCTACTTTTTAACATCTTCATGTGCTTATATGGATTTGAAAGAGCTCATTTTCTTTCGGCTATTGAATCTTTTGAAATTTACATAAATACCATTAGCTTTTAATAGCAGATTGCAAAGGTGGATTGACTACGTGATCAAACAAACTATGAATCGCTTTCAATTCTTAAAATGAGGTTTATCCAAAGAGCATGTCCAATGTTTCACAAGCTGTTGGATATACCACCTTCGCTTTCTCAAATTTATGGCATACATCGTCAATTTGACCTCCAACTCTTGTGATTCTTGTTACACTCCGTCTAACCATTAAGCTAAACATGCTTGTTGTTCTTGTTAAAGGCGATCACATGTATTAATAAAAATAATCATAATTAACCCGAATACAAAGATATGAGGAAACAATATTTATACCTAACAACTCATGGTATTTTATTTAGTTTTAAAGAAAGAAAGTATGTTACCTTCTTGATACGAACTTGCAGCCTCTCATCATCTAATGGTCCTTTAAAATGAAACGTATCTCCCATCATGCGAACAATAGGAAGTACAGGAACCTCAAAAAAGTAATCCAATAGTTTAGCAAGAAGTAATCCAAATGTTAGTAACACGAAATCTATAGCTTATTGATTACAAACCTTCCATAATGTATGAAATAACACCGAATCTGAAGTAGCGATTATGAACTTTTCATTATCAACAAACAAATCGATAGCCAACAACTGCAATAAATTATATTGGTTAAATCACCATAGTTCATCAAAACCTTGATTCACGGATTCAAAAATAAATAGGACAATGTATGGCAACTTGTCGTCTGGTTCGACCCAACGATTTTTCAACATGTCAGTCCCATGTTCTACCAATACCTTTATCCTTCCAGAACCCTATTATTTTCTTGGTATTTTTTAATAGGATAATCAAGTAAGGGTGTTAAAGAAAATACCATGAGTGAGGGGATTGAAAATGAAGCCTATTACTTTCTTGAAAATGAAGCCTTTGAAGCCTTTGAAAATGAAGACTTTGAAGATCAATGAGGAGATTGGAGTAGAGATAAAAGGTGTGGTGTTTGCGGACCACCTTTAATCGAGAAGTTCAATGAGGAGATTGGGGTGAGGGGATTGAAGGATCGGGTCTTTGTGAGTGCATGCTCACATGTTGGGGCCACAAATATCTGGGGAACTTGATAATATCAATCGACTCAAGATGAAACAAAAGATATAGCTCACACTTATAGGATAAATATCTTAAGCGGTGATATCTCACCATGAAGCAGTACATTAACTAAGGGCATTTTCTAATGGCACAATCCTAGTGGTTGATTGTTATAGTGCAATCTGGTTATGATTATATGACCATTTCGGTCTAGTACTCGGCTTTAAGAGTAGATTGACAAACTATTTTATTATCTATAATCGAAACAATTAAAGACATGAACAACTAATTATGTTTAAAACAATTGTGTACCTTGAGAAAAGAGTGCCACGATGACTTTGATACTCTTTAGTCACAATATATTCAACAACTTTAGCTGGGTTGATAACCTGGCAACCGTTCACAGGAAGGCTTTCACTTTCTTCTTTGTAGCTTCCACCTGCACAAGAAAATAGTAACAAATATTTGTAATCATATTACAGCCACAACTGGTCACAACCCAAATGAGAGCATGATATAGTACACTTAATTATGCATATATAATCACTGAGTTTTGAACTGAAGGGTCTGTTTAATTTGGCTTTTTTGAAACCATGAGCTTATCTCATTCAGCCCATGTTTCATAAGCCTTTCGGCTAGCGCATCAGCTGTGTCCTCATGCAGAAACAAAAACGCGAAACATTACCTAAAATAATGACCATTTTTTTGCAGAATATTAATTGACTTCTCATCTATCATTGCATACCTTATCTCTTTCTCCCTCATCCTCACCTCTCGATTCCAAATAAGCAATCCAAACACTTTTTATCAATTATTTTTTAAGAGGCGTCTCCTTTAACAGGAATAAGCAATACTAATAAAAAGAACACCATTGCATACCTTATCAAGGTGTCTCAGCGATCGATGATAGATCTTTGGATTTCTGAGTCCACCATTCTCGTCATGCTTTGAAATCGAGTACAACTCTATACATTCCCACATACCTGTACCAGGAACAACATGAAACAATCCATGTAAAAGTTCAAATTTCTTGAAGTCCAAGCATTTTTTTTACTTAAGCATAAAAACAAACACTTTGCATACATAAAAACTAAACATCATAACTCACACCTTAATTCATCAAATAAATTAACCAAAAAAAAAAAAACTTCTATTTTAATAAATCAAACACAAAACCTAAGTAGAATTTATTTTATGCAATTCCAATTTTTCTTTCAGAATTCTTCTTCTCCCCATCTTGAAACTACATGTCCGAAAATTTGAGCAATTCAATTTACCTTCATTATGGACAGCCAAATCGTGATAGGATGTTTTCGTTTTGAATTCCGAACACTATCATTAAAAACAGATGCATAAAAAATAAATTTCTAAAATCGAAATAAAAAAAGAACCCATACTGGAAATCATATATAAAGGATCGGTTAATGAAGTTGTTGAACATGAATTCGTTGCCTTGGTGATTTCGTGTTTATCATTGAAAACCCTAGAATCACACCCAAAAATACGAAATTTAAACAGGGTATAGATTAAATCAATCTTTTTTGGAATAAAAAACGCTTTTTCTTATGGACCGGAATTTGAATTTCAAAATGCATAGATAAATGGGGGAGATTGAAAAAAATGGTTGACTGTGTTATTAGAGTTTATGCTAGATTATAATGGTAAGATGGAAGTTGGGAGTATTGTAGTAATACCTGCTTGGGAAGAAGAATCTGTACAACAAAATATGGATTGCCTCGCTGGTTGAGGCGCTTATCCTTGAACACTGAAACCCAAGTTCGAATCTTACTGCTACCAAATTTTTTTTATAATGTATTCGGATGTAGCGCCATGGTGGCATTTCCACCTCATCATAGAGGCGCCATGTCATCATTAAAATGCCTAGTAAGCATTATACATGTGACATGTGTAGCCTCATATATATGTATAGATAGATATGTTTTTATATACGTTTTTGTATACGCTTTTATTTACGTTTTTGTATATGTTTTATATACGTTCTTATACACGTTTTTATATACTTTTTATTTATTTATTTATTCTTATATACTTTTTTTACTTTTTATTTATGTTCTTGTATTCGGAGTACCTTTTATACACTTTTATATATACTTTTTATATATGTTTTTATACGCTTATATATACGTTTTTATACACGTTCTTATATAATTTTATATGTTTTTATAAACGTTTTTGTATACGCTTTTATATACATTTTTGTATATGTATATATACGTATACAAAAACGTATATAAAAACCTATACAAAAACGTATGTAAAAATATATACAAAAACGTATACAAAAAAGTATATAAAAGCGTATATAAGAACGTATATAAAAATGTATTAAAAATGTATATATGTATAATAAAACATATATACTTTTTTTTCAATGTTTTTCGATACGTTTTCAATACTTTTTATATACGTTATTATATCCTTTTATAGATGTTTTTATATACGTATTTATAAAACATATATATTATTATATACATTTTTATATACGAACATATATAAAAACATATAAAATTATATAAGAACGTGTATAAAATGTATATAAAAGAGTATAAAAACGTTAAAACGTTATAAAAACGTATACCAAAACGTATACAAAAACATATAAAAATGTGTATAAAAACGTATAAAAATACTTCGTATATAAGAACATATACAAAAAGTAAAAAAAAAAAAAAGTTTATAAGAATGTATAAAGAAACGTATATAAAAGCATATACAAAAACGTATATAAAAACGTATAAAATGTATATAAGAATATATATATAAAAAGGTATGTGATAGCGTATATATTTTTTTATAAATACGAATATAATACTGTAAAGAATGTATACAAAAACGTATATAAGAACGTGTATAAAATAAAGTATACAAAATGTATATAAAAACGTATATAAAAGCGTATATAAAAACGTGTATGTTATTATTAAAATGTATATAAAAGATCAAAAAATTTCAAATAAACCAAAAATTTTAAATTATAAATGGTTGTTAGTTTAAAGGATGGATGCTGCAACGTCCATTGGCCAAAAGGGCTAAATGTGTAATTTTTAACGGAATTTATTTAACTTCAGATAAGATCAGGGAACAAAATGATCCCAAATTTTCGTCACAGGGAAGCCGCCTGCAATTAGCTAACCCCAAGGATGATAGTTGCAATCTTGGCAAACCACATGAATGATTTATGCAATTTACTTTTATTATTATTATTATTATTATTATTATTATTATAAACGTCTCTTTATTATTATTATTATTATTATTATTATAAACGTCTCTTTATTAGAAGCGTCTTTTATTATTATTATTATTATTATTATTATTATTATTATTATTATTATTATTTATTTATTTTTTTTTTTATAAAACATCGCTCATTAGAAAATCATAGGATTTACAAAAATTAGTGGGAGCCGAGAAACTAATTGGGCCCCCACCTCTAGCTATAGCAAAGCTAATCCTATTAAAAATATGCTCGGCAGCACGTGCACCAATCTCTTGAGTCAACGAGTAACTTCGGATGCGCTTAAGTAGGGTTACTTCATCTTTCTCAAGCTCTCCATAAAGTTGGATGAGAGTTTAGACACAAGCTGTGCTTCCACTTTTTTTTTAAATACAAAAGCTTATTTTATGAAAGCTAAATGTATGAAAGTGTGTCTAAAGCCTCCATATATAATTCCCCAAATGTAGAAAAAGCCAAAGGTATGAACTTGTATCTGTTGTCCTCACATTTGGACGCATATTTCCTCTTTTTCTTTTCCAAAGCATTGTGCAAGGCTACCCCAGGAGCCCATGAAGTCGCCCCAATACCAGCAAATGTAGAGATTTCGGTCACATTCAAACATGCATCTTTACCTTTGAGCCAATTGAATAATAACAAGTCTGCAGGTCGTAGCTCCTTCCCATCCTCAGCAAGGAACCCCATTGGAGCCTCCTTACGCACCATGATCCCAACCTTGAAACATATATCAACAAGAATATCACGCACCAGATTATGCCTGAACTTTACACCCACTTCACTAGAACAATGGACCATGGTGCGTAAGGATGCACATTACAACTTGGACAAAGGCTACCTTCAGAGAACATAAGTACAGTAAGCCTATAACACAACACAGATCGGAATTGACGATGGTTCATTCTCTGTCCCAAACCGCCAATAAGTACAATAAGGCTATCATCATCATCATCATCATCATCATCATTATTAGTATTAGTATTGCTGCTGCTGCAACTACTACTACTACCACCACTGCTACCACTACTACCTACCACTACTACTAACAACTACGACTACTACCTACCACTACCACCAGCCACTATGACTACCACCACCACCACCACTACCACTACCACTACTACTACTACAACTCGGGTTTTTGGATTTTGGAGTTGATCTGATACTCTTTTGAAAATTGGAATGAAAATGAAATATCTGGCAAACCACAAGGACCAAAAATGTAATTAACTCAAATGCAAATGATGCATGTTGAAGTAAAAAACTGCTTCTGGGGTAGAGCACGTGTAGGTCTCTTCGGACTAGGTGAAGCAATGTCCTTCTAGCACATACATAAATGAAACTATGCGTTAGCGTCACTTTGGGTTTGATCCCAAGATCAAGCTACGGCGTGATAATAAGTATTGGCTATAGGTTGGCGGTATAGTAATAAAATAGAGAGTAAATGCGTAAAAACATACTAAATGTGCATTGAATGAGCTTGGGGTATTTATACTACCTCAAATATTGTACGCGACCATCCTAGGTATGGAGCGAGCTGACCTACACCTAGCCTAGATACCAGGTGTCAGGTCACGTGGGGACAATATCCCCTAATATTTGGGTTAGGTGGCAGAGGTATGGGCTTTGGTACAAACTGCTGGTTAAAAGGATCCTCTGGATAAAGGAGTGGTCTTTAGGTTCTTGTCATTCGTCAGACGTTCCTTCGGACCAAGTCTTTCAGATACGTGGAGATTCGTTTGGTCCGGAACGTGTCATCCGGATACATACACCAACAATACACTTCTAATCTCCACATTTACACTGCGTTCTTGAGTTATTTTTTGAGGAGAAATGTGACAAACGGTAATTTTCCAACCATTATTTTGATAATAAACATTAATTTATTATTACTTAACTATTTAACTGAGATTTTGAACTTACGTGACTATCTCGGGAAGATATCCCGCACACTGTAGCTTACAGTGACCATTTAAACCGCTTAATTTTATCAAGAAAAGTGAATCCTTTTTACTGTTAATCTCATCAATCAAAGTGAACTCGTTAGGCTCCATAGCAGAAATTAAGAGTGAAGATGATTAGCTGGATAAAGAGTGTAGAAGAGAGAAATGGATTTGAAGATTTAAAGTAACGTTGAAGTGATTAGCTTTTATGGGAATAATTGCACAGGAACTTGTACTAATGTTTCGTTCTTTTATGTGAAAAACTGCACACTACTATTTTCTTCTTAAAGAAGATTATACCCTATCTTAGAAATTAAAAATTGGCCCGTTTAAAATTTTAAATGAGTTTTTGTTCTAATTTAACAAAAAAAGAATCAATTTTAAATTTATTACATCATCGTTAATATTATTTAATTACATTAGCCAATAGAAGATTTGACAATAGACATTTATTCAAAAATCCCTTTTAAAAAAGACTAAAATACACCGTTGGTCCCTAAATTTGTATCGGAGGATCGCGATGGGACGAAACCGAGCATAATCATCGCCACGGGTCCTAACAGTACCAATTAAATGCCAGATTGGTCCCTTGACCAATAACGGCGTTGTCAACGTTCGTTATACCCAAAATAAACCCGTAATCATGGTACTGCGGGGTAGAATAGTCATTATGTGGTATACATTGTATAACCTGTCTTGTCCAATTTCCGCCATATTGTACAATATAACAAAACCGGTACTCATTGCTCATCCCAAACTTGTTTTGGAAGCCTACCAGAAAACTCTAAGGAAATGTCTATCATAAAATCAAATAATACGAGTAAGAAAATAACAAACAACCACCTTGGATTTACTCGTGGCGAGTAAGGAATATCCTTTATATGATGATCGTGAAGCGGAGGAAAGATCTGCGGTCGAGGAGATATTGTAAGTATTTTTGGTTAGATCCTATTACAATCATATGTTAGTACAGTGATTAAGTTATTCCCTTTTAGGTAACTTTAGCTTAACAAAGTTTTTGTACATTTTTTATACACGGGTGAACTGGATCGTTTAGCATGATGTTCCATTATGAAGGTACATTCAAATACTTTCGGTGGGATATATCAAGGCAAGAAATGCCTTGTTGATCTTGTTGAAATAAAAGAGGTATCTGTTGATGAAATGGATGCTCTCATGACCCAAATCGGTTATGAGTGCGGACAAACCAATTATTTCTACTTTCTTAAGCCTGGTTGTACATTAGGCGACGGTTTGTTTTCTTTCCGTGAACTGCTAATCTAGACTTGTTGAAAGATGTTGTCATCTGACATAAGGCGATAGGCGTGTATGTTGAAATAGGGAAGACTAGATTAGAATTTTGTGAAATGTCCCCACAATCAATTAAAGGCGTGTTTTGGGAGATGGATGAAGATAGGAGAAAAGTTGCTCTGCGGCTATTCAATCATGTTGTAGACGGTTGGTGTTAGATGATATAGATAATGAACCCGCCTAGATCGGTTTATCCAACTTACACAATTGCTGTGGACGTCAATGATATTATGAAGCTAGCAATTTGCCAAACATTGAGCCACTCTTTTCCACCTTAGACCGCTCATTTGCTAGCCAACTGTTCAAAACAGTGGCGTGCTTTAGTAGTTGTTGATGAGGACAATGCTCTAAAGGGCTCGATAATGTTGAGGTTAATCTGTTTAGAGTGATTCGGGGAAGGACTTTGACAACGGTGGAACAACACTAGTTGATGTCAATAACACCTTTGAGGAGCACGAGAATTTTGAGGTTGTCTGTTTCAATTGACACGGGACAAGCATTTACACAAAGCGTGAGACCACTACTTGATGTGAATAACACTTTGAGGGCTGATGTGGATGTAAGTCTGTTTCAAGCCGACTCGGGATAACATGGAAGAGGATCCGTTGTTGATCTTAGTCATTACAAGCGAGTGACACTAGTGAATTTGGCAATGCGGTTGAACCAAATCAAGATAACACTTGTCAAGAGAATGATGCGACTTGGTATGCTACAAGTAGGTCGACTCTTGATTCAGTGAAGAAGGAACAACATGTTATATAAGTGATGACAGCGGTTGGTAAATGATTTACGTGATGGTTGATGAAGTATTTTGCGGTGACCATGTTAGTTTCCAACACGCACACTTTGCTAATGGCGTTTATACCACTTTTTCTATCTTTGGTCGAGTTTGCTATTGCGGGAAGTAAAAAGCTAGTAAGAGAGCATTCAATAGAAACTAGGAGGAGTTGTTTTTTTGAAGAATGACAAAACAAGAATAAGGGTCGGTGTAGGGTTGTGTTCGATTTCGAGGCCCAAGTGAAGGTCTGGGTGAATATTGGCCCATCTAGAAGTCCATTAGCGGAAGGGTATAAGAGCATTGCTTTCGCCAAAAGGACCCTTCGAAATACTACGCCCATGGCTATTGTTTGTCGGCGATAATGGTGAGGCAGTGTCCGGTCGGTCGGAACATATAATGAGCAACACACTTGTTTGCAATCAAGGAAGTCGAGCTTTGACCTTCGCTATATCTCACTGAAAATTACAAAGACAAGTTGAAACAAATCCAGAGCTTCTGTCGGTCGGTGCATAATCAACTTACCAACCACGACCTTCAAGTGTCCCTGCGGAAGGTATTAAGGGCCAAAACCTAGCTATAAAAGCCATCGGGGTCAATTCAAGCTTGATTTACAATGTCGAGATTATGTTCAAGAGTTGCGAAGACAAACCCTAATACTGACGGTGGAGATGAATGTGGAACGACCTCCGGATGAGTCTCTTCCAACCGAGAATTCAAGAGAGTGTATGTTTGTTTAGGTGCAATGAAGCAAGGATTTAAAGATTGTGGGAGATCGTTGTTGGGTGGCCGCTTTTCGATTCGTGGTCCTTTCAATGGTCGGTGATGGCGGTTGCTGGAATTGATAGCAACAATGGTATATACCCTTTCGCTTATGCTTTTGTTGATTCGGATAACATAGGATCATGGACTTGGTTTCTTCATTGTTTATCCGATGATTTAGCACTTGGGCCAATTTCAAGCATCACTTTTATTCTTGACATGAATAAGGTACTCTCTTACTCTATTCATGAATTTAAGTCTCCTTGTTTTGAAGCAGAAAGTAAAGATATTTGATTTTGTGCGGGATATAAGTAGAGTCAGAGTGAAGTTTTGAAAGTGCGAACACGATTCGTATTAAAAGCATACATGAGAAAATGAAATTGCAATGGAAAGGTAGGGCCTATAAAGACCATCTCGTGGAAATGTGCTGTGACCTCAATCACAGGAGTTCAAAGCTATGGTCGATCTCAAGAAACTTAATCAACCAACCCATGATTGGTTAAGTAAGATACCACCGATCCATTGGTCAAGGTCACATTTTCATGTAAGTGATCTATCTGTTTCACTTACTTTGTCATCGTAAATGCAATATAAGCAGTTACAATTAATACATGTTTATTACTTGTCATCTTTAGGGAGAGCTACTTCGATGTGTTACTTAATAACATGTGTCAAGTGTTTCATGAGAAAATTAAAGAGGGTTAAGCAAACCTATTATTACTTTAGAATACATCGAGAATATTGTATGAAGAGGATAATGCATGTTCTTATGGTGATTGAGAAGAGTGATGGGTCATTAACACCAACTGCACAACACATGCTAGAGGCTATTAAGAAAGAGGTCATATATAATGTTTTATGGAATGGGGATCTAAGTTTCGAGTTAGTGGACCATGGGGTGACCAATGTGTAGTTAATGTTGTACACAAGACTTGTACTTGCGAAGGTGGGAGATAACAAGTTTACCATGTAAACATCTTTGTTGCTACCAATTGTTATATGGCTTTAAATGGCCAACAAGTCGGATTTTGTAGAAACATGGGCTCATCCTTGTTACTATCTTCTCACTGGGAGGCTACCTACAAACACCATGTCCACCTATAACTAGCGGTATGCCAACAACAATTGTTCCACGAAACCGAAACAAACCCGCCGCAAAAGGTAGAAAAGAGTTAGGATAGCACACAAACTCAAGAGATTGTGAAGGATGGTAAGTCTGTCGAGGGCTTGGAAGAGTGTCGGTGTAGTATTTGTGGCATTCTTTGGACACAACCGGGTAACATGCCTAGGGTATGGTGGAGCTCAACATAGTGGAAATGCCAATAAGGTAAATGTCAAAAGGTGCCTACTAAAGGCTGCAGGAAAAGAAGACATCCTAAATGTAAAAGGTAGCGGCAGATAAAGAAGGTGAAGAGTACGGGTGTTGTTCTAGAAAGCCAAGTTAGTGCGGTTCAAGGAAGTGGTGTTCAATCTACAAATCAAGAGCCGAACCGAAGATCCCATCATACATGATGCATCCTGTCACAATCCCAAAGAACTTAAGTTGAACCATTTGCCGATCCCATCATGCATGAGCAATCCCGATCGAGATTCGATCAGTGATGTTCGGCGGTTTACGCTTCAACCCGACTGCTACGAAGAATGACTAGGAAGCGGTATGCCTTTGGAAAGAATGATGGCCTCACCATAGGTCAAATCATATGCTAATTATCTAGACAATGTTTCATCTAGTTTACTATTTATTTTCTATGGACAAGTTATGTAATCTAAAACATATACGTGTGTGGGTGTGTATCAGAAGCGCTCATGCTTTGAAAAGTATGCAATTTTATGCGGTGGAATTATATCCATTTGCATTAACTATGGAACCATGTCATTATTGTGTATTTTTGAAATTGACTAAGCTTGATGTGTGAATTGTTTGCGTCAAAAGTAACCAAAACTAAATAGAACATCATAAGAATGTTG
The DNA here is from genome assembly GCA_022545495.1 of Chrysanthemum lavandulifolium. Classification (NCBI taxonomy): domain Eukaryota; kingdom Viridiplantae; phylum Streptophyta; class Magnoliopsida; order Asterales; family Asteraceae; genus Chrysanthemum; species Chrysanthemum lavandulifolium. The sequence continues at coordinate 240,442,389 of CM040245.1, read as the reverse complement.
ACATTTAAAAGTCAACCCTCAACACATTGCAAACCATCCGCATAGCCATGAGGCATAGAAAATCGAAACAAACAAAGCGAATACTTCATAACAAGGTTACTACAATTCAAGATACACAACATTAACCAACTAGCCTCATTACATAAAAGGTTAAAACGTTATCCCGATGCATAAACAATGAAGAACAACATCCAACTTAGCACCATGTAAATCTTCCACTTCCACACATCACTCGAGCGACTACTAATCTTGCCTCAAGCTCATTTCTCCCTCAAAAGTCCCGGTATGATCATTCTTGAGCGAGCACAGATTTCGGGATCATACCATCTTATCCAAAAAAGAAGACCCTATTGTTGGTTATGACAAGTCATTAAACAACCACCATTGTTACAAACTTACACAAGAAATATTAAGACGCACTTACTTGAGCAGGACAACCAAAGAATCGGCATACAGGTTGGCAGAGGTCCACGAAGAAACGAATAATAGCTTGCTTACACACCAAGAACGTACCATCTTGAAACAATTATCTTTTTGAAGAGGACGGGTTTGAAGGATAGTTTAGGGATGGGTCATAAATGTAGATCAAACCTTGTTACACACATATACTAGCTACATTCACCGTAGAACGGTTTTATATAAGACGCTACGGTGAAAAGCGGTTTGCCCTCAAGAAATAACGTTGACAACGGCAGGATTGGTCGAGGACCAATCGGCGTTTAATCGCCATTTGGACCCGTGGCGATGATTATGCCCGTTTCGTCTATCGCGATCCTCCACTCTGAGTTTCAGTGACCAACGGTGTATTTTAGTCTTTAAAAAAAATAGAAATAGATATGTTATGGGTTTCCTGAAATACCCCTACTTTTGATGACAAATTACAAAAAAACACACCCTCTTTTCAGGGTCTAACATTTCTCCTCCTTTTATCATAAAACCGGCGGCCAAAATCTCAACCCATTTATACAGGTAGGTACTTTTGTTTTTCAGTTTTCTCATATATTTTTAATGCTAATTTGATATCCCATTTACAGTTATTATAGCTCAATTAGTTAAATTTTAACAACTCATGATGGCTGTCCACCCTTTGTATTATGCACATAAGCTGTTCGATGAAATGACTCAGTTACAATGTTACTTAAAAATGTGTTTTTAGACGAACCCTTTTTTCATATGATGCACAAAAGGTGTTTGATGGAATGCCCCAGTGAGAAAATGAGTATAAATATTTATGTTCTTGTTCAGTGTCATGTATGTTGTTTTTAATTTAGTTAAGTCTTTACTAAAGAAGATGCCATATGGTGCACAAAACGGCGCTCTAAAACTTACTTTTGTTTAGTTTGTAAATGAAGTAGGCAGAACACAAATTAAGATGTCATTGTTATGATGTTTCGCGCTAATTTGTGCAGGTGCAGGCTATATTCAGCTTGAAAGTTTGATTTTTTATATGTCGAATTTAGTCCCATTTGTCCTTTTAACGTTTTATTTAAGATGTTTTTACATTTATTGACTGTGTTAAGGTGTTGCATGCCTCTGTATGTATCTCTCATTGAACTCTTATGTTTAATTAGCTGTTGCATTTCTGACTTAGTGTACTCATATAATTCTGCACCACTTTCTTTTCTGAGGTTGTAAAGAATAGGAATAATGCGAGTGTTTGATATAATGTTTGCAGGTAGGAAACGAAACTTGTGAAGTAGCTCAAGATGGCAACAAATTCTGCTTCTAATTGTCTTCGTGGTATGTGCTCTAAGGTTCATTTGCTTGAGTAATTTTAAACTAGTTTTCTAGTAGCATGCTTGTAAGTTGTATCTGCTACATTTTTACATATCAATGCTTGAATATGGTACTTCTTTTGTATATGCCTTTCTCGCTATTAAAATTTAGAAATATAGGGTGTACTTGTAAGAAAATTAATTCTTCATAACCAACGATCATGTGTCTGTATGAAGCTACTTTGTTAATTCTGTAATTGCTCACATTGCTGGCACATAGGTGTTAAATTGTAAACCTGCGAAATAGTCAAAAGGGCTGTCTCATTGTTACTATCATCATAGAATGTGAGAGGTCTCAAGTTCAATTCCTGCTAGGTGCAAACAACCATGAAGTGGCCACGCCAACCTCCTGAAAAGGGAGGGCTTTACCTGGTTCGAGTATGTGTGGCAGTGGGTTCAAACCCCGTGGATTAATCGGCGAAAAGGTCACAAACCATGGTTACCCAAAAAAAATTTGTAATTCAATTATGCATGACATATGTTGATTCGTCAAAAAAAATCGTTGTATTTTTGCATAAGTAGATCAAAGTTTATCGGTTCCTTTAAATAACGCATATGAGCACATTAGAATCACCAACCAAACATTTTAGTGAAAAGCTGTCCAAACAAATATAAATTGCACGTGTTAGGCGGCTGGACAAGAGGAAGGGTTGTTTGTTAACTTGTCTCCATATTAATGATATTATCCCCTATATAGATGATTTAAAAGTCTGCATACTTCATCTCGATATCCGCATGTTTTTTTGTCGTATAAGGATCTAGAAAATCTCTTCTTTCTGATATGAGATTATTTGATACTCTTAAAGTTGAATCTTTCACTATTATTCCTGCCTCTTGTAGTTGTTTCTGTCAGTTGTGAGTTGAGGCACCGGTTCCGTGTTACTCGATGTTCATCATACATAGCTTAGAACTTTAGATTAGTCATTATGATGCCACCTTTGGAATTCCTACCAAAAAAAACTTGTAGTCTTTGTAACAAGTGGTTGCTATGCAAGTTACATTCTCCTTTAAGATATACATGCTATTTGATTTCATAATACAACTGAATTTTGCATGCGTAGTCTCTTGTTATAATTTTTTCATTTCTGAGTCTTGTCCTATTATTTGCATGAAACAAAATTAAACTAGCTGGACGCTCACTGTTGCGGGGCCTCAGCAATGTCTCGTCGGGAATGTTAAGATCACAACAGGAGACTCCCTGCAATAGTTTCTTGGCCCAGGTCTGTTTTTTATTTATTCTAGAAGTGTAAATGTTGACTCATTCATTCATGAACGGTCGATTTGGCTTATATATATATTTCTGGTGAGCCAAATGGCTATATTAAAAGAATTAACTTAAGGAAGCAAGTCGAATGCGTTGAAAGTCACCCAATGTGTAGTTTTTATGCAAATAACCTCCCAAATCATTTAGTATAAAAAAGTACAGTTTTAATTAGTTGTGTTATGTAATCATTTTGCAACATTTGCTTTGTGTTAGCCAAGTTATCCGATTTACTTTAATGCACAACACTTTTGTGATTTTTTGTCTTTTACAGCAAATAAGGACTTTCATACAAATGAGATCCAATCTGAAAGTGGTGGACAACTCAGGGGCAAAACGAGTTATGTGCATACAAGCTTTGAAGGGGAAGAAAGGAGCCAGATTAGGGGACACGATAGTAGCATCAGTGAAGGAAGCCCAACCAGGTGGAAAAGTAAAGAAAGGACAGGTCGTGTATGGTGTGGTTGTTCGAGCTGCCATGCAGAAGGGTCGGTGTGATGGGAGTGAGGTTAAGTTTGATGATAATGCTGTTGTACTTGTCAACAAGCAAGGTGAACCAATTGGGACCAGGGTTTTTGGCCCGGTTCCACATGAGCTAAGGAAGAAAAAGCATGTCAAGATTCTTAGTCTTGCTCAGCATATTGCGTGAGGTATGAATCCTTCTAAGCTTGTTGTTTTCGTCCTCTTTCCTCCCTGTTTACTTTACTGTTCAAGAGACAAGTAACATCAGAATTTAAAGGTTGCAATCTTAACCCCTTTACGGCTTTACTAACGAATTGTTATACTGGGTCATGTTTATCTCTATTAGGTTTAAGTGTGTGAGAGCTAAGTGATAAAAACAGCTTAATGGAAAACAGGGCAATGGGTCAAACAGGTCGAAAGTTTCCTAAATGTAAATTAAATGCATAAACCTCCTCATTCATTTAATTCAAAAACTCAGATTATTACCGAAGTAATCTAATTACTTTAATCTCACAAGACACTATTTTTCTATTGAAAGTTTTGCAAAACAGTCTTTGCCAACTCGATTATTTTAACCCTTACGGCCTTACCGAAAAAGGAGTGTATTTTGACCAGTTGCACGACAAGATCATTCTTCCACTTCTATTGAAAATAGATTAAAAATGGCCAAAACAATTCAGTATATGACAAACTAGCAAAGAATCCCGCAAGATTCTTGCGGATTGGTCTGCTAGAAAATCTTCAAACCTTGCGAGTTTGGTTTATTTGCAGCGGATGTGGGATTGACATGGTGAAAGTTGGACACTTTATGGAGAAACCATGAAAGCGGCTTGACATGAAGCTCTTTTGGTGCAAAAATTTATGCCTCGCAAGGTAGCAAGGAATCTAATGGGATTCCTTGGCTATTGTTTTTCATAAACCTGTTTTCTTTGTTTAACCAGTTGACATTTTGGCTACTTTGATGACCAATTTCCCCATATAAATAGAGGGATGACCACCGAATAAGGTTTAACTGATTTGTTCTCAGTGTTTTGTGTGTCTATTTATTAGTAGGCCTTTGTGTTTCTTTTCTAGTTAGCATCATAACTGAAGTTATGGTCAATACCTTCTTTCTTTTTGTCATTTTTTATCTCGTATATCGGTATCTTACACCTTCTATCCAACTACTCCAACTAGATAGCATAGCTTCTTACCATAATTAGCATTACATCTGCAAATTTGTTCTGGAAATTATCCTTTGACAACTAGTTATTATGTGATAGATGTGTGTTAATATTACAATAATATGACCAAATCATATCAAGACCAGCTACCTTATGGGCCTTATTTCGGCAAAGCCCCTATGATTTTAGTTACTTTCGTAAGACTAAGATCTATAACTACACCCGTTAAGCTCAAAGGGATGACATCAAACTAAAAGAATAAAATAAATAAATAAATAAAAAATAAAAAAACTAAATAGCAGTGTAACGGATTTGTTTGTTATGCATTTAAGCACCAATTGAATAATATTAAACATGTCAAGTATCTTTTATAATCATTTTATTTTATACGTATATTTTCAAAGCAGACTTTGCAGTTCGCATACTCATTTAAGCATCAATTGAATGACATTAAGCATGGCAGTTATCTTGTATAATCGTTTTATTTTCAAAGCAGACTTCACATACTCATTTCAGCATCAATTGACTAGTTTTGCCTTTAAATTTGATAAATCTAGTTTGCTTTTGTGTATAAAAGTAATAGTTATATTTAATATAGAACATAAAAATGCTGTCATGCCTTAATTTTTTAAAAGCATTAGTTCTTAACAAAGAAACTAACAGACTCACAAATCCTTCTTAATTTCACAACCTTGATAACAAGAGTTCTCAAAGAAAAGTATTTCCATATTAAACAGTTTTAGTACATTGTTCACGAAATACAAGTTAATTTGTGCTTTTACATGACCTTTGCGTTGGATGTTTTGTTGACTGCAAAATTGTTCTCCTTTCAGGTTTGAGTTGGCAGCAGTGACCAGAGTAGCTCAAGTTTGATGCAGAATTTAAGATTTCTAGAGTTGTCATTTGGACCTCTCAAGTAAAGATTTTGAGTTCATGATCTTATGATTCTCTGCATGGTGTTTTTATTTTGTAGAAAGACTTTCGGTTTAGTATGTCATTGCACATTTATAAGTGAACCTTTTGGCAATGCCGGAAGGGAGATAAAGTGTAATCTTTGAATGAATTGTGGTTAGGTAACTTCATGTTCGCCTGTTGGGATATCAATCTTCAGAAGTATACCTTCTGCTCAGATACTCGGATGTTATTTCATCTCAGATGTTTGGTTATCGCTTCTATTGAATAATATAAATATGAAATCGTGTTGCAGGCAAGGTTGTTTGCAGCAACTTGGGAGGTCTAGATTAAAACAAGGTTGTATGATCTATGTAGTTATCTCGGTCAAAAATCATATATCGTTCAAGGACCGAGATTTGAAATAGCGGTTATCGCGGTGAGATATCGGTGAGATACCGGTTTTTATATTAATTAATATTTTTAATATTTATTTGATATAAAATCTACATAATTTTATATTTTTAATATTTTTCTTAATGTTATTATTTTTAGTTATATATCTTATACGTATGTTGTAAAATTTACATGTGTAATTTTGATTAAGTTAGTCCAGTAAGCTATTTATTGGGCCATTGTACAATGGGCCAAAAAAATCATACTTTACCTAACCCTATTTCACTTATTTACTACCACCACACATCTCATTTCAAACACAACTCTTATCACTGGAACCTTTCTTATCTCTTTTCTCTCAATATTCTCAAAACTCCAACCATACAAATACACACCCTTTGATTTCTTCTTTCAAAACCTAGTCCACATACACCCTTCTTGTTTATGCTATGATCTGAAGCACTAACACAAATAAGAAATCTTTTTGTTTCTCTTCACCCTCCTCTTTACCTTCTCTCTTCTTCAGTTCCAGAAAACAAGAAAACAACAACACATTTATAACTTGCAAAATCTCGTCAAAATACCGAAAATATCGCCGATTTCAAAATCTCGGCAAAATATCGGCCAATCTCGCCGAGAATATCGGCTCCGAGATTTGGAGCCGAGATTTTGAAACGATATTTTTCCAATGTCCGATATACGAGATATCAATGAGATCTCGACGAGATCTCGTCGAGATTAACTACATAGTGTATGATGCTGCGGCTAAAATTAATAAGAGTTTAAAATTACACGGGTTGTGTTTAGTTGATAATCGTGGAATATCTATATTCATGACACATAGCCCGATATTCTTAAAATTTTGTATAATTTCCCACAATTCCACTTATTTGAAATGTAAGTTGTGTAGGAAATTAACACCTTAAGATACAGGAACTTTCAATGATGCACAAATGTGCCATTAGTAGCCAAACATGAGTCAAAACTCGCCCTTTCCTAAGCCGTTGCTCGTGGTGAAATCCTCTGCAGTGAGTAGCAGCATAAGCTAAGATCTCGATCCATACTTGACTCATGACTTTCCACGTACTTTCCTTTTACATCTTTTTCAATGCTAATGCGAACTTGCAACCATCAAACAATGCAGATTACAAGGCAACAGTTAAGAAGAATAAATTTCTGGCAGCTTTAGACATGCTTCAGGGTAACTTTTTCTGGAATAAGACCCCTTTCTTCTGAAAAAACGCATTGCTTTAGCATGGGTGTCGCGATACCTGATCATGCCAATACCTATTGGCAACATAACATGGTGTGTCACAAGAAGATACCTGATCATGCCAATACCTTGCTTTCCATACGACATATATCAATATCATAAACATCTTGATTGTTCTTGAATTACTTTCTATGAAATAACAATAATTGCAAATGAATGAAGAACGTAAGAAAGAAAAGATACAGTTTACTATGGAGAGGAAACTGTAAGACGATCTTAACAAACAAGTTGATGAGTAATAACTACTCCCTCTATTCAAATTTTTAAGTCCATATTTCTACTTTGAATTATCTCAAAATACTTGTCAACTTTCATATTTAACCGACCAAAATAGACTTAGTTAGTCGAGTTAATAGTTGATTGTTGAAAAGTGTAGTTAATGTGGATTCCTTAAAATTACATGCAATTTGAAAATGGACTTATAATTCGCGACAAGTGGAGTAATAATTCATATACATTTCATCAAACACGTGAGGGGTGTCTACTACGGAAAAAGTAAATCATTTTCATTGTTTTAGCTTAAATCTGATGAAGCTTACCGTTGGTATTAGAATTGGTATTCCCGTTGATTTCATTAAACACAAACATTTGGTATATATAATCACAATATACCGATACATAACAAAACCATTAATGGGCCTAATGTAATAACAATAAACTAACTCGGCTAAACAATAGTTCGGTTAATAAACCCTCGCAGTTTGAGCGGGAGGCCTTCAAACGTTAAAACCGGATCGGAAATCAAGAAACAAAGTAGCATGAAGTCCCTTAGTAAAGATGTTAGCATACTGAAAACGACATGGAACGTGAAGCACGAACTTGTCCTAAAGCAACATAATAACAGACGAAATGAATGTCGATCTCAATGTGTTTCGTACGTTGACATTGAAATTGATTTGTCGATAAATATACGACACTGACATTATCACAATAGACAATAGTAGCTGTGGAAAACTAAAAGGGGGGGTTGAATAGTTTTACCAATTTAAAACTTCCTTTTAAATATTTAGATCGACTTATGTCAATCTATTTGGTTGTTTATGTTGGACGTTGATAGAGAGATATATAAACGTGTAATGAAAGATAAAGAGTAAGAAGCACATCACCACGACACAAGTATTTATAGTGGTTCGGCCACAAGGACACCTTCCTTGCCCTACTCCACTTCTCGAGTCACCTACTAGAGTTCAGAACACTACACCAACTCCTTATGGCGGGAAGCCTTCACAACGTCGCTACACCTTTTCCCAGACAAAGCTAAATACCGAGTTCTTTCACACCAAGGCGAACCACACCCAACACAACGTCGCCTACCCTTTATGCGGTGCTAGGCTAACCACCGAGTTATTTCACACCAAGGAGAACTAATCCTATCACAACGTCGCCTACCCTTTATTAGGTACTAGGCTAAGCACCTAGTTCCATTACTATGGAGGAACTACTACCCTTCACAACACAACACCTAATCTCAAGGAGATCCACTCCTTGTTACAACACCATCAAGGATATCACCATCCTTTGAAATAAACAAATACTTATATGTATAACGATGCACCTCATCGATTATACGACCTAGGCATTCTTCCCAAATGCCACTTGATTTGATTCTTAGACATCCTTCACTAATGCCTTTGACACAACGCTTGGCACCCTTCACTAATGCCTTCGTCTTGACACCTTTAGCATTATTCACTAATGCTTTTTACACGGACGATAAGCACCTTTCACTAATGCTTTCATCTTGACACTTTCGGCATCTTTCACTAATGCCTTCAACCCAACATCTACGGAGGAAGAAAGAACTATCAAAAAGAGAACCTTAGTTGTCTTGATGATGACGAAGCATGGAAACTCATGGACTTGAGCTTGCTTGACTTCAAGAAGTGGTGATCTCGCCTTTAAGAGGAACCTAGAGAATCACACAAAAACAAAAGACAAACTACATAGATCACTTGGATCTGAGGTTAGAGAGGTATAATACTTGGGGGAAGTATGTGTGTAAAAGTGGTGAGTAGAAAGGAAGAAATGGCTCTCATTTATAGAGAAATTTTCATCGTTCCTCGATCCCACGGATCCCTTCCACAGAGGATCCGGCTAGCTAAAGCTAGGGATCCGCGGACGCCCTCTTGCCCATGGGTATTTTTGGTTATGGGTCATGGGTTATGGGTTGATCCATGGTTTTCTTTCTAGATACAATGTATCTCAAGGATACAATGAACTTGGTTAAGTGGTATATATAAAACCATGGGTTATGGGTCAATACCATTTGCTAGTTTTTACCCATTTAGTATATACTTGTTTGTACCCATTTTAGTATATACTTGTTTTTACCCATTTTAGTATATACTTAGTTTAAGTATATGCTAGTCCAATATGTAAACACTAGTTGTTGCACATATGTATCTAAATCATAAAATCACTTATACTTGTTTTAGTGTTTTATGTGAATACGTAAGTGTGTTAGGAAACTATTGACTCAAACTATTTACGTATTTTATTTGTTTCGTTAAAATGATTTTACGTTTGTTATCGACAAAACATTAGAAGATCGTAAAATATAAATAAACGTTTTTCGGCTTATTTGTATTAACAGTAGCTATAGACAAAAGGTTATGAAGCTCACACAACAAATTGTGAATCCAAGCTATCTCAGTCACCACATTAGCAACACCATGATATTCGGCTTGAGCACTGGACCGAGACAACGTCACCTGTCGCTTAGAAGACCAAGATAAAAGATTGTCACTAAGAAAAATATAACCTGATGTGGAGCGGCGAGTGACCAGGTACCCCGCCCAATCAGGATCCGTGTAAGTAATAAGCTGAGCCATAGAAGAAACATGTAGCTGAAGACCATGATCAAGTGTACCACAAACATAGCGTAATATAAGCTTCAAAGCTGTGAAATGTGGCTCACGAGGGTCGTGCATATATAAACAAACCTGCTAAACCGCATAAGAAATATCTAGGTGTGTAAATGTAAGATACTAAAGTTCACCAGCTAGACTACAATACAACGTAGGATCACTAAACGGCTAACCATTTGGTCAAAGCTTGGACTCTGTGTCAATAGAAGTGTGGCATGGATTATAGTTCTGCATATGAGCTCTCTCAAGAATCTCCTTAGCAATTTTGGACTGCAATAAAAACATGCCAGACGCAGTACGTGTAGCAGAAATACCAAGAAAATAATTAAGAGAACCAAGATCAGTCATTGCAAACTCACCACGAAGAGCGATAATAATACGCTGTAACAATGCAGTGGAAGAAGCAGTTAAGATAATATCATCCACATATAATAGCAAGTAATCCGTATCAGGCCCACTATGGTAGACGAAAAGCGAAGCATCAGTTTTGCTATGCTTAAAACTGATACGAGTAACAAATCCTACAAACCGCTGAAACCAAGCTCGAGGGGCTTGTTTAAGCCCATACAATGAACACTGCAAATGATAAACATAATCTGGATGATCAGAATCTACAAACCCAGGTGGCTGATGCATGTAAACTGTCTCAGATAAGTGACCATGAAGAAAAGCATTCTTCATGAGAAGATGGTGAATAGGTCAATCGCGAGACACTGCAAGACTCAATCCAGTGCGAATAGTAGCTGGTTTGACCACGGGACTAAAAGTCTCATCACAATCAATCCCCTACTGTTGACTGCGACCATTTGCAACAAGTCGTGCCTTATACCTACCATCTGCATAAAACTTATTCCTGAAAAGCCATATAGAACGAACAATATTCACATTAGCTGGACGGGGCACAAGTACCCACGTACCGTTAGTAACTAAAGCATTGTACTCATCCATAACTTGTTTCCACTAAGGATCACGAAGAGCATGAACATAGGACTGAGGAACAGGATAAATGGTAGTGACATGAAAATTCATACTCTCGAGAGGCTTAGAATACCGGCTTTAGCACGTGTGACCATGGGATGAGTGTTGAAGGTGCTTATGGGTATAGCAGGTTGTTGTGTAGCAGGTTGTGGGGAAGTTGGCTCTGGAGTATTGGGCGGTGGTGAAGTGGCTGTGTAGTAACGGATTGTAGTGAAGTGGGGTTATTGTGTATGGAGAGGCGAGGTAGGGTCGGGCGGGTTGTATTGAAGTGGGTTGTTGCGTATGGAGAGGCGAGGTAGGGTCGTGGCTGGTGAGTATTTGGCTCACGGTGAAGGGAGGTGTTGGGCTGCGGTGTAGCATGAGGAAGTGGGCCTGGTGGATCTAGCATGGTGGGAGTCGGTTGACGGGTAACGGGTGGAATGGGTAATAGTATTGTGGATAAAAAATCATAAGTCATAGGCGTGTACTCGTGTAATGAGGTAAAGGGGAAAGTGTCCTCGTCAAGTCTAACGTGCCATGATAATATGATTTTGTTTGAGGATAAATCAAGGCACATATAACCACGATGATTGGCGGGATAACCTAGAAACACATAAGGAGTGGATCGTGGTTGAAGTTTGTGATCAACATGGATGTAGGGATAATAAATGCAGCCGAATACACGCAAATTGTCGTAAGAGGTCAGTTTGTGATAAAGCTTAGTATAGGGAACTTCATTTTTAATGGTAGTGGAGGGAATAATGTTTAGGATATAAGGAGCCATGTTGAGAGCCTCCACTAATAGGAGGGTGGCATATGAGCCTGAAAAACAAGGTGCGGATAAGGTTGTTAATGGTCCACAACATACGTTCATATTTTCCATTTTGATGTGATGTGTGCGGGCAAGAAATGCGAAACTGAATGCCGGTTTGGGAAAATGGTCATGGAAATGTGCATTGTCGTATTCACCCTGATGATCACATTGTAAAGCCGTAATGTCTACACCAAATTGTTGATTTACATAAGCACGAAAAGTAGCAAAATTGTCATACAAATCAATTTTTTTATGCAACGGATAAACCAAACAAAATGTGAGAAATGATCCAAAAAGATAACATGATATTTAATGCCACTCTCACTCGGAATAGGGGATGTCCATAAGTCCGAGTGGATAATGTCAAAAATAGATGCAACATTCGAGTCTGAACTATGAAAATGAAACTTAATTTGTTTTCCTAACTGACAAGCATGAAACAAAGCGGACGACTTTGACTTATTGCAAGAAATAAAATTACTAGACTCCAAACGACGAAGCAGTCTTCACTGGGATGTCCGAGGCATCAAGGTGTTGATTCGATCATTGTTGGTGTTTATACGATGCAAGAAAACTTAAATAAATGATCTAGATATATGATGTACTGGTTGCATGCAAGTATTAATGCACGAAGGATAGAGTAAAACAATGAAAATCAATAGATGGGCGGTGGGCATGCAAAGAAAGAAAAAATAATTATTGAGGCATGTTTATGGATATTTTAGGGTTTTGGAGAGGATCTTGGTAGGCTGTGATACCATATTAGAATTGGTATTCCCCTTGATTTCATTAAACACAAATATTTGGTATATATAATAACAATATACCGATACATACCAAAACCCTTAATGGGCCTAATCCAATAACAATAAACATAAACTAACTGGGCTGAACAATAGTTCGGTTAATAGTAGGTAGGTTGTAGAAGCGAGAATCATCAACTAAAAAAAAAAAAAAAAAAAAAAAGGAATTGTTATCATGGTAAGCAAAGAATGTTTGGTGCATTTTTGTGTTGAAAAATAGTTTCGAGATGACTTGTGGTGATGAAGTAACACATTAAAAGCATGACATTTATCATGTATTTTGTCCATATGTCCCATATTATCTATTTGTATTCAATATAAAATTGCAAAGAAATGCAAGAAAAAAGCACTTTTCATTTCTCAAAAAAATGTTATTCCCAAAGATATGAGGAGATTGAAGATACAATGTTTGCAATATGTTCTTAACAACCAAGCTAACAATAGTTTGCTAATATGGTCAATAATTTCTTCTCATACACATTTCAACAAACATAATAATATACTATAGCTCATTATAAAAGTATACTATGGAGCGTTCAAAATGCTGTCGTTTTCGGTTCTCGCAATTTGTAAAATATTAATATACTTTGGGCTGCATAGTGGGCTCTTTGGTTTGGTTCAAAAAAGGGTGTCATGGGCCATTTTCTTTCTATTTTTGTTCAGATAATTATGCTTTTTTTTATAATTATGTTACAGATAATCTACTATGGAGCGTTTAAAACGCTGCCTTAATGGTGATAATTTTTTTGGTTTGTCGTGCCTTGCAGGCTTATTCTCGCCTTGGGTGGTGTTGTTTTTTGTGCCTGCAAAATGTACTAGTCGAAGGTAGTATTGTAGTTTGTCTATGTTATGTATGTAACAACCTGTACATTTCAGGTTATTAAATTAACTTTTTACATCTATTTATTATTACCTTAAATTCCTAAAGTAAATACTTTAGCATATAATCAAGAAAATCCAATCGTGTAAGCTTAAATCGTAACCAACATTAGACTCTGATCAGTCTAGGTGTTTCATATATTTTATTTTCCATTATATTCATATTTAATATGAACTATTGTTATTTTGACATTTTCATGAAAACCTGGTACGTTATACGTTTTACGCATATTTAAACCTACGATTCTAGGTTTTTAACGACGTCTACGCTGTCCGTTAAACTTATCACTCATTTAATATGCTAATATAGAGTATATTGATAAATTTTAACAATTTTTACATGTTTCATATTTTTACTTTACCCGATTTTAAGTTTCGGAATTTAAATACTTAACGTTAGTAATTACCGGGATCAAACGACATTCCGTAACTTAGTTATATCACAAAAGTATTCCAATTATCACCTCATATGAGGCTTGGTTGACATATCTAGATGAATCACCAAGACATTTATGTCTTGGTGATGAATCATATAACACTTGTCCATTTACTTAATACAGAAGTCTTACTTAGTACATAATATCTAGATCTTTTACTTACACCTAGCTAACTTATCACTTAACTCCCTCATTTTCTCTCCCTTTTAACGCCACCATCAATGTCCCAACACCATCCATCTTTGATTTTCTAGCTTGAAGTTATACATAGAAGTTGAAGACCATAGTAAGCTCTACATGAATCTTATATTGTTTTGTTGATTTCTTGGTTAAATTGGAAGCTACACAAGTGTGTTAGGGATGAATTCATAAGGTTATTACAAGGGTTTCATGAGGTTGATATAATATTGGATTAAAGATTTCTAAGCAAAGGTTGAAGCTTAGAAGGATTAGGTGTTGTTTAGTGATATTATTCTTGTAATATTCATCCTAAAGTCTTGTAAGATTCATGCTTAATTTCTTATTATCATTCAATATGGTTGTAATAATCTAGATATATATTTCATGTATTTTATATGTTTTTTATACTTATTATACTTGATTATGCTTGGTAACTTGGACTAAATCACTAGAAACATCGAAAAATGACTAGTATTGCAAAACAGTTTCTGGATAGGGGGTATAAATGGAATTGCTGAGCAAAATCGGTGGACTGTAAAATTTAGGTAAAAATATAGGGAGTTAGGTATATGTCTTGCGGTCGTTTTGATGGGTAGAAGTCCTAAAAACGATACCAATGAATTAAATAGAAATGTTTTCATAAGAAGTGTCAAAATCTAAGTAACAGTTTTTAAATGGGTAAAACTCATAAAATTTGCACATAACCAACTGTTAGTCAAAGAAGAAAAGTTGTAGCTAATATCCTAACTTGAATGTAGCCGAAAACCAGACATAAAATGAAGTTGTAAAACTCAAGTAATGGCCAAAACCGTGCGACTGAAAGTTGCTGAAGCAAACAACATGTTTATTTAAGGACAAATTAGTAATTTCACATTAGCCAAGTAACTTTAGAGATCGTGGGACAACAAATCTGTAAATTTAATTCAAAAACCTTTTCGACGACATAAGAACCAAATCATAACCCTTTATGGTTTAGAAATAACTAGATATTAAGACGGGGAAACTAAAATTTATAAAAACTCTAAACGTAACATTTAGTATTACTTGACCACTTTTCTTACAAACCGAAGTGGTAGGACCCACTATCATAAAAACATACTCGTTTACCCTTTTCATAGACTAATGGACCCCTAAACGACAAATTCAGACACTTGGACACATAAAAATGATTTAAAACTCAATTACCGAATCACTTTTAAATTAGAAACCGTAACTAGTTTTAAAGGGTCAAAACTAAATTTAAACACTTGTTTTACTTTACAAATAATAAATACCCAAGCATAATTAATGTGATAACTATATAAAGCATGCTAGTATAAATACAAATGTTATTTTAGAACCTAAGACTCAATATATACCCAAGCATAATTAATATGATAAATACCCAAGCATAATTAATGTGATAATTATATAAAGTAATACAAATGTTATTTTAGAACTTAAGACTCAATATAATAATTTTAGGTTGTTTTACTAAATTTAAACACTTGTTTTACTTTACAAATAATAAATACAAGTGTCAAAACTAAATTTAAACACTTGTTTTACTTTACAAATAATAAATACCCAAGCATAATTACTGTGATGACTATACAAAGCATGCTAATATAAATACAAATGTTATTTTAAAACCTAAGACTCAATATAATAATTTTAGGTTGCTCGTAGAGGTTTTTCAAGGCATATCCATCGATTTCGTTATATACTTTATATCATCCACACACGGTGAGTTCGTAGCCCCATTCTTACTCGTTTAATAGTTTTATAAACTCTTTTTTTTGGGGGGGGGGGGGGAGATACATGCTTAACTACTTTCAAATACTTTCCACTGTGCTAAATCGCTTTATTTTCTTTCAATAACTTATGTGCTGAACCATTATTTTAAATACTTTATGATGTGATGCATTGTTATCATATTTGGTCAATATGTACTTTCTGATATTTGCCCTACTTCGTGACTATTACTATGTAATCATTATAGTATGATTGCAATTGGTTAGAATGTATTAACATTACACTTTGGGAAGTGGAACCCAGTTAACTTTGGGAAGTGGCACCCATAAATCTTTGGGAAGAGGCACCCAGTATGTGTGGTTTATGTGCATAAGGCTCTGTCGCTGCATTTGTGTGATTTTATTTACATGCTCGTATATGTATATCTTGCTCACTACAGTCCTACACGCTTTAACGCACCTGAATTTTGCAAATATATTTATTAATATAAACCTATGAACTCACCAACCTTTGTGTTGACACTTTTAGCATGTTTATCTCATTTCAGCAAGGTGATAGCTAATGATTGGAGCATAAGAGTCTTTTGGCATATTTTGAAGACTAAACCATTTGATAACACTTTTAAAACATTTATGTACATGATACTCTGGGATCTCTCATGTTGTAACTCTGATCTTATTTATCGAATGGTAACTTTTTAAAACGTCTCATTTAGAGGTCGTTTTCTATTACTATATCTTGTTATAATGAAGTAGCACCCCAGTCACATTATTTTCCGCTGCGATATTTTGGGGGTGTTACACTATATTTGTTTAAGAATGTTTGTACGTTTGAGACTGACCATCCATACGCGAAGCCTGAATAAGTTGTTTTGTATAATCTGATATGCAACTGCTTATTTGATTATTTGTGGGCCAAATGAGGTTTTTTATGTGTGTACTTTTCGTTTTTAAGGTATGAATCTTGTTTGTTTGAGTGTGAAGGAACTCAAAAATGATTAACACAATATAACGTTGTAGTTTCAACAATGGGTGGATGCCATGTAAGAAAATAAACTCCAACTGTTTGTTTGAAATTTTAACTTTCTCAATTATATAAAAAGATTGTCATCTTTATATGTGCAGGTTGAGAAAGATTTTATATGATACAGACAATGTTATCTGTTGCAGACATGGTTTGGGACATTCCTTCCTGTGGTGATTAACGGATTGTTTGGATTTATCGTTCCTATGTTTTACAATAATCTACAAAATTGCTACAGTTTTTACCTTGATTTTACCACGGTTTCTTCTTAA
Source organism: Chrysanthemum lavandulifolium (assembly GCA_022545495.1). Taxonomy (NCBI): domain Eukaryota; kingdom Viridiplantae; phylum Streptophyta; class Magnoliopsida; order Asterales; family Asteraceae; genus Chrysanthemum; species Chrysanthemum lavandulifolium. Next base: position 240,425,202 of record CM040245.1, on the reverse strand, counting down.
ACCAACTTATAAGTCAGATTCGTTACTGTAAAGTACTTAAAAATTTTTGGTTGCGGATAGGTCAATTTCGTATTTTTTTTTAATTCTTTGCACTTTTACGTCATTTCTGTGTGTCGAATATGTGAACCAACTTTTGTAAGTTTGTTGTATTATTGTAGGCTTACCTTTACCCCTGGATAAAACACGACATCATGGTTCTCGCATTTCAAACACCACAACATGTTTCTCGCATTTCAGCTTCCAAAGATTATGGAGTTGCTACGACTCATATTCAGGGTGCTTTTTGTACCAATATCTTCTCAACGACCTTTCAATTGATTTATTCGGTTACGTTGCACTTTCTTATTATGCATGTTGCTTATGAGTTGTCTCATTTATCAACAACAGCGTGTTTTTTACCCGGGTTTATGGCTATGAGATACATTAACTATGGTGTTGCAATTAGTGACGTAATTTGATTCCACAAGGTTACCTTATTGTGCGGTTATTTAAAGCTCACAATAGTTATGTTAATACACCCCCGCAGTTTGAGAGGGAGGCCTTTGAACGTTCAAACTAGATCGGAAATCAAGAAACAAAGTAGCATGAAGTCCTTAGTTAAGATGTCAACATACTGAAAACGAGATGGAACATGAAGCACGAACTTGTCCTGAAACAACATAATCACGGACGAATTGAGTGTCGATCTTAATGTGTTTCCTACGTTGACGTTGAACATGATTTGTCGATAAATATACGGCACTGACATTATCATAATAGACAATAGTAGCTGTAGATAAAGGGTTATGAAGCTCACGTAGCAGATTGTGAATCCAAGCCGTCTCAGCCACCAAATTAGCAACACCATGATATTCGGCCTGAGCCCTAGACCGAGACAACGTCACCTGTCGCTTAGCAGACCAAGATAAAAGATTGTCACTAAGAAAAAAACAATAACTTGAAGTGGAGCGGCGAGTGACCGGGCACCCCGCCCAATCAGCATCCGTGTAAGCAATAAGCTGAGCCATAGAAGAAACATGTAGCTGAAGACCATGATCAAGTGTACCATGAAGATAGCATAATATACGCTTTAAATCTATGAAATGTGGCTCATGAGGGTCGTGCATATATAAACAAACCTGCTGAACCGCATACAACATATCCAGGCGTGTAAAGGTAAGATACTGAAGTGCACTAGCTAGACTACGATACAACGTAGGATCACTAAACAGCTCACCATCAAGTCCAAGCTTGGACTCTGTATCAACAGGAGTTTGGCACGGATTACAGTTTTGCATATGAGCTTTCTCAAGAATCTCCTCAAAGAATTTGGATCATGATAAAAGCATGCCGACGCAAAGACGATAGCGTAAATACCAAGAAAATAATTAAGAGAACCAAGATCAATCAATGCAAATTTACCATGAAGAGCAATAATACGCTGTAACAATGGAGTGGAAGAAGCAGTTAAGATAATATCATCCACATATAATAATAAGTAAGCTGTATAGGCCCACTATGGTAGACAAAAAGCGACGCATCCGTTTTGCTATGCTGAAATCCGATACGAGTAACAAATCGTGAAAACCGTTGAAACGAGCTCGAGGGGCTGAAATGGGTGTAGGATTTGGGGCTGGAGTGGAGGCCAACATGGGTGCGCTTGAGGCCGAAATAGGGTCATGTGTGCGGTCAAATGGGGGCTGAAATGGGTGGGTTTGGGTGATGAAATAGGCACAAATGGATGTGTTTGGGACCAAGTAGGGGCTTAAATGGGCCCAGGACCGAAATGGGTGGAATCAAATGAAATAGGGTGCGGCAGTGTGTTTCAATGAAATGGGTGGGTTTCATGGTGATGAAATGGGGCTACAATAGTGTGTTTGTTTGAAGTGTGGGGTAAAATGGACATATTTTGGGGTTGAAATGGGCGTTGGATTGGCAGCTGAGATGGATGTGTTTCGGTCGAAATGGAAACCAAGCTAGTGTTAAAGTGCGTTGAAACGGGTATGTTTGGTGGGAATATGGCTAATAACCTTTTAAAGATTATATTGTCAGAATAGCATTACAGAATGAACTAAAAATAACCTTTAGACATTAAAGTTGACATTTTTGTCTCTTTAAGTATTATGACCATTTTACCCTTCAAAAATATTTCAAAAAAAAGAAATTCAAAAATTTCAAAAAAAAAGTATTTCGAAAAAAAATTCAAAAAAAATTTCGGAAAGAAAAAGTACTTCGAAAAAAATTTAGAAAGGGTAAAATGGTCATAATATGGTCATAATACTTAAAGAAAGACAAAAATGTCAACTTTAATGTATAAAAGAGTTATTTTTTTAGTTCGCTATGCAGAACTGCTATTCTTGACAAATATAGTGTTTTAAAAGGTTATTAACCCATGAAATATCCCCTGATCTCCAAAGGAAAATATTTGAATTTGAAACAAGTGAGTATTTCATAACTGCTTAATACTTTTCGTCATCCGTTAGTGATCCAAATTATAATATATTGTGGTTAATGGTTATAGTCCTTGTTTGGATCACGCAATAAGTTTGAGCTTGGAAATAGGTATATGCATTTACGTGTTGCAACACGTTCTGTGTAGAAAATAAGTAATGTTACAATGCATTAATAATTGTGACCCTTTTTTATTCACATTTAACCAAGTATACTATCTACTGTCACTAATTATTCTTTTTTTTTAAATCTATGGGTACAAGAATGTGAAGAAGGGAACGCGTCTTTCGCATTGCTGACTTATAAACTTCGTGGTCTCTTTATTTGCACAACTTTGCCACTAATCTATACTCTAACCATCTGTTTGTTTTTTCCCACAGGTTTTGAATTGGTGAGCATTTACCTTCACTTACATGTATAACACCTTCTTAATTGTTCTTCACGTCTTTTTTTCGGTTATATAAGAGGATTCGTGTTTGTTAATGCATATCCCTTCAGCCCTTTCCTTCTCATTATGTAGCAAAATTATCACCCTAATAAGGGTTTCAATTTCACTTACAATGATAACCAAATGGAGAACCAAGCACAATGAAATTATAATTATTTACGCAGCCTATTATTTTGCTTTTTGCCATACATTGCTAAGCAAGCACCGAGATTATGTACTTACGATTGGTTTATTTTTCAGAGTGGATTAGCGGATCCTTCGTTAAGTGTTGCAGTTTCGCATGTTGGTGCTAGCGAGCACTTTCAAACTGTTGATGGTAATATCTGCTCCGGGGCCAAAGTTTTTGAAGAATGCTGATCCATGTTGAGTATCCTCCATTGGGTCGGTTTGCTATGAGGGATATGAGACAGACAGTTGCAGTTGGTGTGATCAAGAACGTGGATAAAAATGATCCAACTGGTGCCAAAATCACCAAAGCTGCTATCAAGAAAAAAATAAATTGTTTAGTTTAACAATCTGGATTTTAGTTTGAACTCTTTGTTTTGCCACCGATCAATTTCATATTCAGGAATGGTGTTTCTGTTACTTTTTCTGATTCTTAACTGGGTGTGAGGCGGTGGCGTGGTTGTATCTATTCTGGTCTCCTTACATTGAAACATTTGAATTTAATGGTTTACTTGGTTTTACGATTTTATCTGTATCTTTCATCGTTCTAAAGTATTGCAACGTCTAGAAGCAACAATTATCATGAAAGCAGCCGTCACCACAATGTTCCAAAGCAGTGAAGCGTCTATTTTTTCATATGAATATACCTGCCATGAAAAATTAAGGTCACATAATTCACTTACTAAACTTTCATCATTAATTAACACCTCACTTTCTAAAATTAAGTGTTATTCACTTTTCGAATAACAATCTCACACACCTTTACCACCCTTTACTTGAACTTTGCGATGCTTGGGCTGCTTCACTAATGTCATTAGAGATATCAGGTATATATTATTTTCTTTGGTTCTAAACTTTGAGCCTTAAAAATCTTTGTCAAATAGGTAACAAACGTCAAATTAACAACTCATCATTAAATAATAGGTGTATACGATTAGTTGTACAAAAGTTTAAAACCAGAAAGTTAATTGGGACTTCACCAATTCATGTTCTATCATGCATAAAGTCATACAAAAATTACTTACAAAATACTTATGCGAAAACCTAGAAAAATAAAACTATATTTACTAATACACACAAAAAGCCCCGCCACAACGCGCGGGTGCTGTCTTCCTCGTTTATAAACAAATAAACATAAGTCACATGGACTACCACAACCACGAAGTACTAATTAGGCTCAAGAAACCACGAAGTACTAATTAGGCTCAAGAAACCACCATGTTGTGTTGGAGTTGGGAGACCTTGGAGCATACTTAAATCTCTTTCTTGTTGTATATCTTCGTCACAAATTAGTCTTACACCAAACTCCTTCACCTCATAACCTTCATTATTCTCTTCAAAACAAAATGTAACAAAATTCTTTGCTTCCTTCCAATACCATTTATTCCGCGTATAATACAACCATATCATATATGAATCTTGGATTCCTATTACCTTATTCTTATTGTTAAAATGATCTTCTGTGATCATAGAAGCTCCATCAAAGTTCTTTACAGAATATCCTTTAAATTCTTTGAAAGGCTTTTTGCACTTGAAAACGACACAAGTTCCAAATCCCCTAAACTTATCATAACACCAATCTGATGGTAATTCAACCTTTACATGATTTTCCCTACTTCTATTTGTAAACCACTCTGGCATGCTATTCCCATGATATCGTATATCTAAAACAGAATAGACATTGTCTTGCAGGAAGAATTCACATCTGTTAATTTTGAAACCCAAATACCAGAGGAAAGCAGAATTCACATCTGTTAGCTGGTGAATAGAGCCTTGGGAAGTTATAGATGAGTCAAGACACTGAGCAATCGATATAGACCCCTCGCTATCAACGGTAACATTCTTAAACAGCTTTGGACAATTTCTGAAATCATTTATCCTATGCCTTATTTGGTCTTTAGATGATCCGGACACTTCTCTTAACGAGGTGCAATCAGAGGCATTAATTTTCCATACACTAGGTGGAAGTTCGGCCAACACTTCCAGCTTCTTGCAACCATCAACATAAAGATGTTGAAGATGAGAAAGTTGACTCAAATTTCCAGGCAACCTAGTAAAATGGTTCCCTTTTAAGTTTAGACCCATTAGACATGATAAGCCTCCAATGCTCTCAGGCACTTGTTCTAAATTGCAGTAGCTTAAATTCAGTTTCTTTAACATATGTAAACCTGCCAATGAAACTGATCTTTGGGGATGTTGTTGTTTACTTAGTAAACCAAAAGGAGCAGTGATTAAAGTCCACCATCTAGGTTGAATCTTCCCTTGGCCACCGAATGACAATGATTCAAGGTTTATTAGAGAGGATACAAAAGAAGGAAGTTGTGTAATGGCATCCGTTTCCACTATACCTGGAAAATTCTGAAGCCGTTTGCAGTCTCTCAGATTTAACACAACAAGCCTCTTGAGCATTCCAATTGAGGAATGAACGCTAACCAAATTCACACAACCTTCAAGACTTAGCTCTTCGAGATTTGTAATCTCTGAGAAGTCAGGAGTGGTTGTTAGGTTACAACAGTACCTTAACTTCATTACTTTCAACCTTCTAAAACTCTGACATCAAAAGAAAAATGATAAGTTTGTATATCATTAGGTGTTGAACATGAACACATGTATGAACAAAAAATACCTTTGGTGTTGTCCAAAGTTGTTTTATGTGGCTGTAAGAGAGGTCGATGGCAACAATGTTTTCTGGATAGAAATCTGAAGGTAAGTACTTGAAAGGGCATCCATGCCAACAAAACAACCTCAGCTCATTCGACAAAAAATCCAAACTTCCTGTCAACTTCACTGCAAATGGCTGGCAAAGTTCTTTGAATTGCGGAAAATAAATTTTAGGATTCGCAAGTTTTTCATATGCGTAAAAGCTTTTCCATCTATGGGAATATTTTGGCCGTTATTCTTTAGCAAAGGACAAGAATTTCAACTTCTCTCGTTACCTAGATTCAAATAATAAATCATTAGACTGCAATTCCTTATACAGAAAAGATTAATAAAGCCAACTGCCTATTCTTATTAGACTGTAATACCTTGTTTTTATTCAATGCATCGTAAAACTCAGATGAAATCCACAATCTGCTCCGATTCCCAGGTATGTTGAACTCTTCACGCAATTTCCTTGCCATGCTTTGAATCAATTCATGCATTTGAAGAGACGACACTTGGAGATACTGTTATCAGGAACTTATCAACCAAAACTTCAATATTAGCATTTGGAACAGTTACTGCTGTTGTCTAGTACACTTGCAGCATAATCTTTATTTTCCCCAATGAAGGCACATGCAATGTCAAGAAACGTTCTTTTCTGATCAGATGCTAGTCCATCAAAACTTGGTCGAAGTTTTCGTAGGATATCTGCATTAGGATATGTCTGGAGTCTATCTAATTCGCTTCTCCAAACACACACAGACTTTTCATACAATAGTCGACCAAAAACTTTGAGAGCCAAAGGGTGACCTTGCAAATATTTCACAATCTGGGACGCAAATTCTTCAAAATCTTTTGTAGGATGCCTTTTTCCAAATGCATATAAACTAAAGAGCTCAAGAGCTTCATAATCATCTAAAGACTTCATTTCATATATACCATCCACTTTATGAGACCTTAGTAATTGTTTGTCTTTACCCGTGAAAATAATAAGACTTCCAGGAAAAAACCAATCAGGTGAACCTGCTAGTGCTTCTATCTGCTCCACATTATTCACATCATCCAAAACAAGCAGGATCGGCTTACATGACATCCTTTCCTTTATTACCATAGCTCCTTCACCAACACTTGATATCTTTGGATCTTCTATTTTCAAAATCTTTTCAATCATTTGCATCTGGACTTGAGTTAGGCCTTGTCGTTTTTTGACTCCTTGGATATCTTCACAAAAGCAACTTCCCTCAAAGTGGATATACATCAAGTTATAGATAGCTTTGGCAAGGGTCGTCTTTCCTATCCCGCTTATACCACATATTCCAGTCATGTTAACCTTATCTGACCCAATGAAGCGTGACAACTCTAATTTGTCGAAATGAAAATCAATGCCAACAAGGTAGCCACCAACATGCAAGGGTCCGTTGCATAATTTTTTGAGGATTTCTTTGGAGATGCAATCAATGAACTTGGACTCGTACCTGATTAACCATAAAAGAAAACAAGAGGTCAATACAGAGATGCTACAAAACTAATTTGTTGTGCAAACAAAAAGAAATTTACCCATTTGTGATGTCCTCGAGATCCCATCCAGATAAGTTAGCCGCCATAGATAAAGCACCCTTCCATTTATTCACCTCTGTACTATTTGAAAGTTCATGTTTAGCAAACGCTTCAGCATAGCTCCCAGTTTGTTTCCTAACCATGTCAGGTTTAACATCATAAAAGATGATTTGAACCTCGTGTTTATGCTTTCCCGTTTGCTTGCACTCAAGTATTTTGACAAGTTCCCTGAGACACCATGAAGAAGAAGCGTAATTCTTGGAGAAGATAACTATGAGAAACCTTGATTCTTCAATGGCTTTGTAGAGATGAGGAGATATGTATTCTCCTCTAGGCAAATCGTTATCATCTCTAAAAGCATGAATTCCTTTGTGCTTGAAATCGTTGAACAGATGATCCATGAAGTTTTTGCGGATATCTTCACCTCTAAAACTGACAAAGACATCATATTTCCACCGATGAGGAATGAATGTAGTAGCCATTATCAATAAGGAGATTGAGCTGCATGTGTTCACGAGAAAAGATCATCAGAAAGAGTAAAAATGCAGATACAGATGAAACACTAGCTAATTAAGTTAACACCGAGAATCCATGACCAAGTATAGTAGCATCAAACATGCGAGTGCTTTTGTGTAATACCACCCAACGTGTAGACAGGACATACATGCTAGCTAGTTGTTTATATGTGTTAGACAATTTTATATAACTTAATATAAAAAAAAAGCTTGAAAGATTGCATTTCAAAAACGAAATGTGTGATTTTGCAATTCAAGCTAGATAATACTATTTTCTATTGTTCAGAATAATGTAAAGATCTGGTCTACAAAAACTTGTTGAAATAATGGACCTGAAATATCTTTTTCTTCTTGAAATAACAAATGATAACTTCGACCGGATGACCCTAAAACTATCACGACCCTAAAAACTACAACGATCCTACCTTTAACGGTCTTAAAAATTACAAATATAACAGCCCAACAATCGAAGGACAAAACCCAACTTACATATAACCACCAAAGGTCAATTACTCATTTAAAAGTACGAAGACGAGTGAAAACCCGGCCATGACCCAAACATCTGACATAATTTTTTTTTGGCTATATATAATACTTTTTGCTTCGTTTTATAATTACCCAACCACTAGTGAACAAATAATAATAATATTAAAAAGTTGCACGTTTAGTTACTAGCTATAAGATATGTTGGAAAATGTATATATTTACAAGTACGTAAATGTTCGGATTCGAACTCGTGACCACGGGATTGCACACTTTACGTATGAGACTCGATGTTTAAATAATTAATATAAAATATTATGTTTAATTATTAAATTCACAATAAACGACTAAACGAGCGATAAGCACTTATCGAAAGTGACTATTGGTCGTTAAATGTCAACGGATATGAAGAAAAGTAAACAAGCCAAGAGACGGTTTTAGGAACCTTCTTTTGGGCTTGTTTTGGCGAAACTATGGAATCCCACATCGAAACCATAGTAAACATGACATCTACCATAAGGCTATAAATACATCCCCATGTATTCATCCTTTGGTACACTTGATTTCATTGAAGGCCAAACTTCTTCTTTTCTTCCTCTTATTCTTGGTCGACAAGTGAATCCCCATTGTAAGGATTTACGGTGACCTTGAGCATAACAAGGTGTTTGGTTATTCTATTGTGATCAAGAACTAGCATTCGTGATCGAATCGCTAATAGTACGTGTGTATAAGAACGTGGTTGTAAGACATTATTCTTACACCAATAAGTACTTCTTTGGTTTGCTTTGCTCGAGGTGGTTTTGCTTTGCTCGAGGGATTTGATATTCGCAAGAGGTACGTTACGCATACTTCGCTAATTAATTTATTTGTTATGATCTTAAGTCTTCACGTGTACTCTTGATGTCTTTATGTTTTATTGTATTTTATATATCATAAACTCAACAAGGGTATCGAGCCTTGTATAACAAGTAATTAATTATCAAACACATAATTAAAGTAAACATGAATGTGTTATTATTTGTATGCTTAGATCTAGGGTTTGCAAAACCTAAACCCTAATTTTGAGGGGGTTTTTGGTGCCCTAATTAGGGTTTTGTAAACTATTGTTTTAATTGGATTAGAAACCCAAGATGCATGCAACTTTATGTATATGCGTAACTCGCTTAATTGCATTAATTGTTAAGTGTAATTTATATCCATGATAATTATCTCGCATGTTTTATCATGGATCCGCTTTTATTGTATGTCTTTCATGTTTTAAGTGATATACATTAAATTATGATAGATCTTAAATTGGGAAGACCTCAATAATTATTAATTTAATCAATTATGTGCTATGTGGTATATATTTAGTTTTGACTTACATAATCGATGAATCGATGCATGTGGTTCACCTTGTACATAGATGAAAACAGTGGAAGTCTTAATTAAATATATGCATATTGAGATCTAGAATTGGTTATTAATAAGATTTATCAAAACCGTTTGCATGTGGCTATTTGATATGCATGACTTTTATTTGTTATGTATTCATTGTTTATTTGTTTATTTTTATAAATACTTGCTTGTTTGTGTTTATGTAACAAGGGTATTTTTACAAGAAAAATAAACTGACCTAAACAATGGTGAAACATGTATTTTTAAGAATAGTAATCATAATCGTTTAATTGATTGATGACTTTGGTACAAATGACCGAATGGCTCACCCATGAGAATGAACTAATAAAAGGGGTTTAAAGAAGTGCATGCACACACCGAATGGATGTCTAAGGTTGTGCTTTAGCGTGCACCGGTCCTCTCCCCGTAAGTTCGAGTGGAGCTACTTAGTAAGTCATTAAATGTGCAAGCTCATCTTAAGGCTAATTCGTGTTGATTCCATGCGCCACTTCTATGGTAATTATCCGAAACACTAAGTGTTTACACTTATGCAAAAGTACGGTATAATGGATGATAATTAACACTAAATTTCTTGATTGGTGAAACCAATACCTCAATTAAAGTTTGATGATGAAAACTTAAACATTAAAACAAGATATAAATGTTTTAATAAAACCTATGTTACGAAGATGAATGCATGACATCTTTGTACATATTTGATTTTACATCAAAACTATTACCCTTTAATTTAAGTTATATGCCATCCAACGAAACGGAAACACCTAAGATTATTTTTATTTGCGTGAGACCGTGACTTAGATCGTAATCAAAGGGTAAAATGTCCACGTGTCGTGAGAACGGGCATGGACGATTTTGCGTTTCTTAAGTTGGACAACTTAATTGAGTTTTGTAGTGAGCGGCAACTCAAGGCATAAGATGGGATAAAACATGTTTACATGGCAATTGAAATTGGCTATATGTAAATCCCATAAATCTAGGAATTGCAATTGAAATTGGCAATTGAGCACAAGCTCTACCACTTTGTATAAGGTTCATTACTAGCAGATCAACTGACGTGATGAGATTATGACAATTTGGATCCTAGTTTTCAGTGAAAATTAAATGGTTATATGTTTATGAACCATGGGTGTTTAATTTTCTTGAAAAGGTTAATTATCGAAAATACTAAAATTGAATTTTGTAATTCTTTTGAATGTATAATTGCAACATTTAACCGTAAATGAAGTTTAGTCTTTGATCAATAAATTGTTCCATTCTGCTTTCAAACAAATGTTTGATCGAGAATAATTTACCGAAAAGACAAACGAAGTCTCTTTTCCATGGGAGAAGTATTAGACTCAATCCTATTCTTTTCATGAATGAGAAAGGTATAATAGGAATGTTTTGAATTGTCTAAATTTAATGTAACTCATAGCAATGATTGCACGTCATATTTTCCATAAAGATTTCATTACCTTCATTAGGTGAATGAATCCTTTGTAACAAACATGAATGTTGGTTAACCGGAAAATATGTATATGAGTTACTAAATTAGAAGCTAGACTAATTACCGCGAAAATTGGTAAAAAGAAAACTAGCTTAATTTATCTAGTTGGTTTACTTTAACCTTTAAAGGTGCTACATACCAGTATGGGGATGGTAGACATGTTAAGGAAGAAGTTGCATACCCAATTTTTCGTTAATAACATTGATGGATAACCCATCATTCAAAGAGTAGAATACACTTTTAGTACCTTAGTAATGATTACGTATGGTTCTTTAAAGGTGTAAGAAAGTAAAAAGCAAGCAAGTTGTTTTCATTGGTTATGCAACACTTACAATGTTGTCGATTCATGGGAGTATTTGTGTTGCATTCTTGAATAAGAAGTTGTTTTAATAATTTCTAATTCAAATGGGAGCTACAAGCCTTATTTCTGTGTAGTAACCTAGATTATCTTCAAAAGATAATTACTTTCCAATTGTAGGCACTTATGTTTTTTAAGGATTGTCATGCGTTTCCTTACAAATCAATATAGTCCTAAATCTACTAGTTATATCTATGACACAAATCATATTAATCAAATAAACGAACGTGTATCGTGTTGTTTATATGTTACATGATGTTGTTCCATGCACAAGTGGGAGAAATCTTTATTGTGTGCAAGGTACAATACATATTAATATGATTTAAGTGAATTCTCTTGACTGAAAAGTAAGAGAATAACGTTCTAATTGGAAGTATACATTTAAATATGTATGATTGCCCTATTAAGAACATGTGTCAAGATGATAACAAAGACTACTTTATTTTAAATATTTATGTCATTCAATATTTAAGAAACACTTGTAGTTACAATTTATGTTACGTGAGAACGTGAACTAGATTGTAGCCCAAGGTAAAATATCCACGTGTCGTGAGAACGAGCATGGATGATTCTCAGCTTACATGGAACATTTCATGGAATGACATAATTAAATGAAGTAATCTAATACTACTTTGAATTTAAGTATTCGTTGAATGACTTAAATATATGTAGTAATTATTAACTTGAAATATTAATTGAAACACGAGGTGGTGTTCATAATTACTTTAATTATAAATGTTTATGATTTTGTAAAGTCACAAACATAAAGTCTTTTAAAGACTTACAATATAAAGTAAGACGTTAACTTGCTATGTTTTAAGACATTTGCATGAAGTCAATGAGTTGATCAATGACTTATAACGATAGTGGGATTATAATCGATATGTCTTTGACTTGGTCAAAATACTTGTGTTATATTGCATGCAATTGATTTGGTAATTCTATTGTACCATTAAGTTTTACTTTGTTGGTAAATAGGTAAGCCATAGAGTAGATGGTTATCTATAATATTGTTAGATTTTCTTACAATATTAATTCTAATGAAATACCATAGTTTTATGGTATGTTCGCTAGAAGAATCAAAATCTATTGGCATGTTTGATTCAAGATAACTATAGTTTCTTCCACATGTTATCAAGGTTAGAAGATTGAGTATAGATTGAATATACTCAATAAGACTCCAACCTAGAAGATTGATAAGACACCATTTGTTTATGGAATGTGATGAATCACATTAAATCTTATAAATGAAGTTCGAATTTGTTAAACTATTTATAGAGTGAGTTGTAACAAACTAATGTTAGAACTCACAATGTTTTTGTAGTATCCCAAAAGAGAACAATGTATTGTTGCTCTACTTGATAAACTATTTAAAGGTAATCTTTAAATTTTTAAAAGGCAAGTGGGAGTTTTGTCTAGATCTTGAAAGATTGAATTACAAAAATACATAATCTTCTAAATGCACTAGCAAATATCATAATGAGGCTAAACATGAAAATGATAGACCTTAATATGATGGAATTGTCATTCATAGATTCGTAAGGATATCTCGGATATTTAATATCTTTGAGGAATATGAGTTCTGAGGATCATGGTAAGCTCGTTAATCATAATGATGAATTTATCAAATGTTGAATTGTGGTAAATCAATCATACTATGAATGTTGAGATGCTGTCCATAAAGATAATCAACTTTAGATACTTGGTTTATCTTAATAATGAATATGAGTTTCTTCAAAGGATGGAAACCCTAGTGGTTTAAATCTTTATGTAGAAATCATATGGATAATATTGTACACATATTTAATGCATGTCTAGTGATAATAATATTAATCATATTTAAGCAATTAACTATGATTGAATATTCTTTACTAGATACATTAAATAGAAATATAAAGATTATAATTGTCATACTTAGTTTCATTGATATGAAATTTTGACAATGAATGTCATAACTCTTTGTTGTGGAATTACTTTATGAGGACGATGAGTAATACAAAGAAGTTTTATGAATTCAAATAACCCTTGGATATGTACAAACCGCAAGAATCCATGAATGGATATATGCAAGCATCTAAGAGATGTTTCTATGTTTAATATTAAATCCATGTTTGATTTAATAATTAAAATAAGATAGCTCATAAGTATTCCTAAAAGCTAGTGAGAGTATTATTTTAAATCTTATATGTTGTATGGCAACTACATTCCACCTAAATTAAGTTTTAGTTGGGAATGAACTTCGTCTGTAAGATTTGGAAATAAGATATATAACCTTGAAAATATGTTTATAAACATATGCGGTAAATAAATGAGTCTAATAGAACATGATGAATACATATCTTTGACAAGATAGATGAGATCTTAAAGTTTAACTTGAAGATTCATCATGAACATCATGTTGTGTATAAGATTGTTGTGTCATGCTTGATTACAAGATGATTTGACAACATTGAAAGTTGTTAGTGTAATAAATATTTTAAAAGGAATATGTTTGGATTTAGAATCACATTCCACGTCGGAGATGCTCCTAGATTCTATGGATGGAAATATGGCAATTATTTCATAATTGTCATTGCCAACAAACTTGAGTTTGGTAGGCACCAACATTACACTATAACTGCTCAAGTTTACGGACGTTTAAAGAGCATATTGTTGTACACAATGATGCGGTATAATTGAGATGACACTCAATTCTAGTCATGGTATCCTTGATAATGACCATGTTGACTAGTTATGCTCAACTAGGAGCATAGTTGCATTATACATTAAAGAAAAGAATACTTTAAAACTTTAAAGTTTTGAAAGATGATTGTCATAAAAGGGTGGTTCGGTTATCACGCACCTTATGGAATGATATGACAATATCAAGATATGTGTAAACATATACAAGAAATTCACTTATTGAATTTTTGAAATAAGTATTCTCAAAATTCCTATAGATCAAAGTTAATTGAAATTATGCCTTGTCAACAAGTATGATTCTCATGACTTGTGGCAAAATTCATTAACTAGTATTATCATGCATTGATCTATTTAGTATTTGGATAAAGGATGTTAAACAATTATTATTTATAATGAATTAAAGTACGGTATCGTTTAATTTCATTTATAATATTGTGTCCTATGTTTGCATGTTTAAATCCATGAATAACTTAAGTTATTCTAAATAGTCCGTTGTCAATCAATAACATGGGAATGATATTGAATTAAGACAAATCGAGTATTAGTTAGAATATACTTGAAAGTATATTGATGCGTAGCATGACTAATTTCAAATGATATTCAATGAATTGAGTATAGGACTTATCCCACTCACATGATGATACTTTATGGATCTTTGTCATTAAGTATATCATGGATATTTATCCTCGACTTGAGATACAAGAGATATGTCATGGATGTAGTGCATTTTGTGAAGCAATTTAACGCTATACGAATCGGTAGTTATAAGGGTTGTTTCGTAAGTGTTGCGAAATTTATGAATCCCGCTTGTAGTCAAAATGGGATTTGTTTCCTTCAAATTTATTTTGAAGTACAATACTCTTGGGCCCTCGTAGGGTTGTTAAGATGTTTGCATGGCCATGCCCAAGGTCTTCGGAATATGTTCGGAAGAATTGGTAATCTTAATCAATCACATAAAGCGAGAAATGAATAGTTAATTAAGAAATGAGTGAGATCCATATTCTTATTAACATGGTATTAAAAACAAAGGATGAATATGATGATGAATCATCAAACTTGGTTTTCTCCAGAAAACCATACACGAGTTGTCACCGGGGCATTGACGTGTTGCTAGACGCTAACCAATGTCATTTCACGTTTTGTAAACATATCCAGTGGGAGCTGTTGGAAATGTATATATTTACAAGTACGTAAATGTCCGGATTCGAACTCGTGACCACGGATTGCACACTTTACGTATGAGACTCGATGTTTAAATAATTAATATAAAATATTATGTTTAATTATTAAATTCACAATAAACGACTAAACGGCGATAAGCACTTATCGAAGTGACTATTGGTCGTTAAATGTCAACGGATATGAAGAAAAGTAAACAAGCCAAGAGACGGTTTTAGGAACCTTCTTTTGGGCTTGTTTTGGCCGAAACTATGGAATCCCACATCGAAACCATAGTAAACATGACATCTACCATAAGGCTATAAATACATCCCCATGTATTCATCCTTTGGTACACTTGATTTCATTAGAAGGCCAAACTTCTTCTTTTCTTCCCTCTTATTCTTGGTCGACAAGTGAATCCCCATTGTAAGGGATTTACGAGTGACCTTGAGCATAACAAGGTGTTTGGTTATTCTATTGTGATCAAGAACTAGCATTCGCATCGAATCGCTAATAGTACGTGTGTACAAGAACGTGGTTGTAAGACATTATTCTTACACCAATAAGTACTTCTTTGGTTTGCTTTGCTCGAGGGTGGTTTTGCTTTGCTCGAGGGATTTGATATTCGCAAGAGGTACGTTACGCATACTTTCAGTTAATTAATTTATTTGTTATGATCTTAAGTCTTCCGCTGTGTACTCTTGATGTCTTTATGTTTTATTGTATTTTATATATCATAAACTCAACAAGATATGCAAATAGAAAAATGAAACAATAAAAAGTAATTAGAAAGAGAATAGTGATGACTTACAATATAGCGATGAATGGATGGAAGTCTTTGAAATGAATGGATAGAGTTAGAAATAACAAACGCAAGTTGGTCGACTCCAAGTCAATTTTAAATTCACTTCGAGTCCCTAGACTTTAAGATAAGAAAAAACTGAGCAATGATTTGTCAAATAAATTATTTCATATGGTAAGTAATATTTTATTCAACATCATCACCGACATATTGTAATACGATAAACAATATCACCACCAAAACATATCACACTTAAACACATATGTACCCCACAATATTCTAACACACCCAAAAAATTTATTTCTTCTCTAAGGGGGTGAAGTTTTTAGGGATGACACCTCCTTAAGGGTGCCCTAAGACATAAAACGCGTGAGTCGTCTTCTGTTACATGCAGCCTAGCTAACTGTTTTTTACAAAATGCCTTTATGTACGTTATTACTTACTTTTTTTAATAGTTTAGAGAAAGATATATTTCCTCTTCTGGAAACTTGATGATTATCTATTTGGTTAATGGTATAACATGTGTATTGTTTATTTGGATGGTTATCCCTTGTTTATGTATGTAAAAACATTTTAATACTAAATCCACATTGCATTTGCAACTTCCAACAAACACGAATACTTTTGTATATACCCACACGTTTTGACATAGTTATTGAAATACTTCAAACAAAAGTACATGGTGGCAACTGTTGCCTTAAAAAAAGTACATGGCGACAAATTTCATAGAGAAAATTTAATGGAAAAACAACCCACTTTGCTAAATGGACTAATTTGGCAATGATACAGAGGATGTTGGAATGGTGGTTTCAGGGTCATTATTCTATTATTGTGTTTTCAATACGCAAAAAATAAGACTAGTGTTTCGCAAACCATCAAAACAAAGTGTAAGCATTTTATCTCAAGTGAATACCTTGGTTAAAACACACAAAGAAATTATCAGTGAGCAAAAACACAATCCCAATTTCACAAACAACCCGTATCTCATTACATGATGATAATTAGATAAGCGAACCACATTAACAATATACTACAACTTCAGCTTTGGTCCTGAAGATCTGATATAAGATCAATTTCAGCTTCAATTGAGCTATTTGTTTTCATTGAACATTCCCGACCAAAGAGATAATATCAGACATAATCACCGAACTGTTATAAAAGAAGTCACATTGTACTTTTCAATAGATTCAAGAGCCGAGTTAGCTTCGAATTTGGGCATCAAGACACGACATGATCCTACCATGTGAAGATAATCCACCCACATGCCCTAATGGAGCAGTATGCAAATACACCTATATATACATACCAAAGATGCAAGCATAATCAATAAACTGATATCTTGCACATGAAGTTAAAAGGAAGTTATGAGAATGTGTACATGATCCTCACTGTAACTAATAGCAGCAATTTTGGCAAGAGATTGTACAACCAAAGTTGAATGGCTTAACATGACACCCTTTGGCTTCCCTGTAGTCCCTACAAACAAAAAACGTGTGATAGGGTTTGTGCAGGCAGGCCCGACCCTGGCTATGGGCAGCACGGGCGAACGCCCGGGGCATCAAGCAAGTGAGGGGCATCAACTTTTTGGTGCTGAGAATCGATCTTATGCATGTATTAGAAAAAAGAAAACGGTTGAATCGATTGGTTTCTTTCATTTGAGCTATGAAATATCATAAGAGCGAAGGTTTCAACGGAAATCAATAGTTGCAGTGGTGTGAAAATAGAGGTGCATGAAATGAAGAAGATGGACAAGACATTGGGAAATAGAACCTTTAAAGAATTGATAAAATATGAGTGGTTGTTTTTTAACCATTCCCAATGCCACTTTATATTTTTCAATTTATGCATCTAAAATTTATTTAAATTGAAGTTTGTTTAAGTATAATCAAACATGTAAGAAGTTGTAAATTTTAATTAGAAAACAAAAGCAATTTTAATTCCATAAACACCATTCACAGTAGAACAAATAAATATATTTTTTTTCTGTATAATTTCACATGTTTGTCTATTTATTATATTTAATAATTACATCATTCAATGTTTATAGCCGATTAAATCAATGGAAACAAGCCGTTCATATGCATAATGATATGCTTTGTTTCTTTTAACAAAGTGTATAACGAAGTTTTTTGTTTATTTAAAAAAGTAGCTACATTAATATGCATGATGATATGCTTTATTTCTTTTAACAAAGTGTAATTGAAACGTAAAATAAATCAACCCGACTCATATTAATAGTTATTACCCAACACTAACTGTAGGTGATTGTTTCAAATTTGACTTTTTGTTGTAATCAAACTTCTAATTTGTACCTTTAACATTCTCAATATGTTATGTATTAGTCTTCATATTAGCAAGAGTCTCGGGCAGTTTAATGTTAAGTTTCCTATTAGTCAACTAGTCCTAGGATATCAATTAGCTAGGGTCGTTGGGTCGGTTTGTGTCCCAAGCCCAACCCGTCTGTATTTTCCTTATTATCACAGCCGACATAGTTGCTTTGTTAGAGTCGGTTTTTCATCCCCCCTCATCTCTATAAAAGGAGGTGAGCGGGGAGGGGTTATGTACGTTATTCTTTCAATACTAATCATTCGATTAGGGTTACTTACTTGTGCATATTCTTTCTTTTCTGTCAATTGATGTGGTGTGCTTATTCTTCATTCATTCTCGAATAATCCGCTCTAGAATCCAGGTTGTTAGGGATCAATTACTAACAAGTGGTATCGAGAGCTCAGGTTCGCGGGTTCTCTGGTATTCTAGGATCGAATTGTTTGAAGGGTTTCTTCTTCTTATTCAGGATTCGTTGTGGAAGAAAACGGTTCGGTTTTGGGCTTCTATACGATCGGAAGAAGAAAGAGCAGGTTCTGGTTTGGTTGTGTTTTGTCACGTCAAGGACAGGGAAGAAGAAGAATCAGATCTTGGTGGAAGAAAAAGTCAAATAGTGGTGTCGTTTTGGTTTTTCTCGTGTTAAACGAAGAAGAAGAATTATCAGTGGTTGATTTTAAGTCAACACTTCAAGAGGATAAGATTCTTATAGATTTGTTTTTTTTTTCCTTTGTTTTTATTATTTAGAAAACAAAGGTTATTAAATTAAAGGGTATTGCACAAGGGACTTTTTTAGTTTGTGATTATGAGGTTTTTTCACAAGGTTTAGCAAATTAATAAAGGGTTTAAAGAATGACGGCAACCAAGTTTGACATCGAGAAATTTGATGGAACTAGTGATTTCGGGTTATGGAGAGTCAAGATGCGTGCTTTATTAATCCAGAATGGATGTGAAGCGACTCGGAGGTTTACCCACAGACATGGATCTTTGAGGTGAGCTAAACAAGAAAGCTCATAGTGCCGTGATTTTGTGTTTAGGTAACAAGGTCTTGAGAGAGGTTCTGGGGAGACGAATGCAAGGGGTTTGGACTAAGCTCGAGACTTTGTACATGACAAAGTCTTTGGCTAACAAGTTGTACTGAAGAAGAAGTTGTATACATTCTACATGCAATTTGGACGCACGATTCCGAGCATATAGATGAGTTCAACAAAATCGTTCTTGATTTAGAAAATATTGAGGTAAAATTCGAGGATGAAGATCCGGCTTTATTATCACTTCTTTACCAAGATCATACTAACACTTTGTGGATACCTTGCTTTATGGACGGAAGCTTTGACTATGGAGGATGTGATGGCACATCGAATTCAAAGGAAATCAAAAAAAGATCTAAAGCGAAGGGGATGATGGTGAAGGGTTATATGTGAGGGAAGAAGCGATCGCATGAATTTGCATCAGTCTAGGGGAAAGTCAAGATCGAAGTCTCGAGGTGGAAGACTCAAATGCTATATTTGCCAATCTGAGGAGCACTTGAAGAGAAACTGTCCGAAGAATAATCGCAAGAAGTCAAATGGTTTCGTCAAGAAAGATGATCAACCAAGCTCTAGTGGTTCGATTTATGACGGTTCTGAGGTGATGATGGTGATGAGTGTAGATGCATTGCTGGATCGGATTATGGATTCAGGAGGTTCATAGCACATGACACCCAGGTTAGATTTATTGTTTGATTTTCTGGAATGCGACAAAGAATCTTGTTGGGTGATAACAGGGAGTGCAAAATCAGAGGTATTGGCAAGGTAAGGGTACAACTGAAAGATGGGTTAAGTTTTGTGTTACACAATGTCAGGTATATTCCTGAATTGAAAAGAAACTTGATATCGCTGGGAACTCTTGAAAAAGAGGGATATACCATAAAATTGCAGTCGGGCAAAATCAAGGTGATTAATGGTTCCAGGGTTATTTTATCTGGAACCCGAAGGGATAATTGCATATACTCTTTGGATGGCCATGCAGTGGAAGGTGAGCTTAATGCTAGTGTTGAAGAAAAAGACAGTCTTGCGCAGGTTTGGCACAAAAGACTGGGACATATCAGTGAGGCGGGACTACATGTGCTGGAAAAGCAGGAGCTGTTTGGCAAGAAAAGTCTTGGTAAGCTCGATTTTTGTGAGAATTGTGTTCTGTGAAAGTCGCACCGAGTCAGTTTCGGTGTAGGAAGGCACACTACTCAGGGAGTGATAGACTATGTTCATTCAGACTTATGGGGTCCGTCTCAGGTGGAATCATTGGGAGGTAAGAGGTATTTCTTATCTATCGTTGATGATTATTCCAGGAGGGTATGGGTTTATATTCTCAGGTTCAAACACGAAGCATTTGGAAAGTTCAAAGAGTGGAAGCAGTTAGTAGAGAATCAGACTGGGAGGACGGTTAAGAAGCTTAGGACAGATAATGGTCTTGAGTTCTGTAACCGGGATTTTGATCAGCTATGCACTGAGAGTGGGATTGCTAGACATTTGACAGTTGCCGGGATGCCGCAGCAGAATGGGTTAGCAGAACGGATGAACAGAACTCTCATGGATAAGGTACGATGTTTATTAATTCAGTCTGGATTGCCCAAGACCTTCTGGGCGGAAGCGGCATGTACGGCTGCATATCTCATAAATAGGTCACCATCAACAGCGATTGAGAAAAAGACACCCATGGAGATGTGGTCGGGACATCCAAGTGATTATGGGATGTTAAGGATTTTCGGTTGTGTCGCATATTCACACGGTAAACAAGGTAAGCTCGAGCCGAGAGCGGTAAAATGCGTTCTTTTAGGGTATCCTGAGGGTGTGAAGGGGTACATGGTATATAGGCTTGATAATGAATCACCTAAAATAGTCACTAGCAGGAACGTGGTCTTCAATGAAAGTGTCATGTATAAAGACACGTTGAAGAATTCTGGTGCAGGTACTGATAAGTCTGTTGAGGAATTACAGGTTGAGGTGGAACTGCAAAGGTTAAATAGTCATATGCTTGAGGAAGATCAGACAAATGATCAAGAAGATCAGATAGATGATCAGGAAGATAACAATGATGAAGATGCAGTGGATCAAGAAATTGATCAGACACCGGATCTCACAGATTATCAGTTGGTTCGAGATAGAGAGCCAAGGACAAGAACGAAACCTTTGAGGTTTCGAGATGAGAGTAATATGGTTGCTTATGCTTTTGCTACAGCAGAGGAAGAAGATACTCATGAACCGTTGACATACCAGGAGGAAATTGCTTGTGAAGATAGTTCTAAGTGGAAAGCTACTATGGATGAAGAGATGGATTCTCTGAGGAAGAATAAGACCTATGAGTTGGTAGATCATCCAGCTGGGCAAAAGCTGGTGAGTTGCAAATGGCTATACAAGATAAAAGAAGGGATTGAAGGTGTTCAAAAGCCTAGGTACAAGGCGAGGTTGGTGGTTCGTGGATTCACACAGAGGGCAGGTATTGGCTACAATGAAGTATTTTCTCCGGTAGTTCAACACACTTCTATCCGAGTTATACTTGCATTGACTGCGTGTAGAGATTATGAGCTGGAGCAGCTTGATGTAAAGACGACACTTTTACATGGAAATCTTGAAGAAGTGATCTACATGAGGCAACCACCGGGATATGAACAAGGTAACAAGGTATGTTTGTTAAAGAAATCCCTTTATGGTTTAAAGCAGTCACCTAGGCAATGGTATAGGAGGTTCGATGAGTACATGTTGAGCAATGGGTTTAAGCATAGCAGTTACAACAGCTGCGTATATTACAGGAATTATGCACCAGGTGAGTATATCTATCTATTGTTATATGTAGATTATATGCTGATTGCTTGTAAAAGCGAGGCTGAGATTGGGTCTATCAAGTCTTTGCTTAAAAAGGAGTTCGACATGAAAGAGCTCGGGGAAGCAAAGAAGATTCTTGGTATGGAGATCATCAGGGATCGGAGTCACAAGATTCTAAGGGTGTCACAATCTGGGTATGTTTCTAAGATTTTAAATAATTTTAGAATAGACAATGGGAAATCGGTTAAGAAGCCATTGGGTGGGCACTTCAAGCTGTCGTTGAAGGATTGCCCGGTTAGGGATTGTGATGTTGAAAGGGTGAGTAAGGTGCCGTATGCAAATGCGGTTGGGAGCTTAATGTACTTGATGGTGTGCACGAGGCCAGACATAGCGTATGCGGTAAGTGTAGTTACAGATATTTGGCGAATCCGGGTAAAAAGCATTGGGAAGCAGTGAAGTGGATTTTGAAATATTTGCGGTGGCATCGCAAACGTGGGTTTGGTGTATGGGACAGATCGTGGAAACCATGTGGACATAACAGGTTTTATTGATTCAGACTACGCTAAGGATCCGGATAAAGGTAGGTCTATCACTGGTTACGCGTTTTTAGTACATGGATGTGTTATAAGTTGGAAGGCAACGCTACAACACGTGGTGGCTCTTTCAACTAAAGAGGCGGAGTATATGGCCCTTACGGAGGCTGTGAAGGAAGCTATTTGGCTAAGGGGACTCTTGGAAGAGTTGGGCGTGGAGCTTAACAATGTGGCAGTTAATTGTGATAATCAGGGCGCGATTCACTTATCGTGGAATCATGTTTTTCATGAAAGACTAAGCACATCAATGTGCGTTATCACTTTATCAGAGAGGTCTTGGAAGCAAAGACGGTTGAAATTCTGAAGGTGGGTACTGAACACAATGCTGCGGATGCCTTGACGAAGGTGGTACCTGGACTCAAGTTACAACACTGCTTGGAGTTGCTGAGTGTTGGTGTTGGCTAATATAAATCCTAAGGTGGAAATTGTTATGTATTAGTCTTCATATTAGCAAGAGTCTCGGGCAGTTTAATGTTAAGTTTCCTATTAGTCAACTAGTCCTAGGATATCAATAAGGGTGTTGGGTCGGTTTGTGTCCCAAGCCCAACCCGTCTGTATTTTCCTTATTATCACAGCCGACATAGTTGCTTTGTTAGAGTCGGTTTTTCATCCCCCCTCATCTCTATAAAAGGAGGTGAGGGGGGAGGGGTTATGTACGTTATTCTTTCAATACTAATCATTCGATTAGGGTTACTTACTTGTGCATATTTTTTCTTTTCTGTCAATTGATGTAGTGTGCTTATTCTTCATTCATTCTCGAATAATCCGCTCTAGACTCCAGGTTGTTAGGGATCAATTACTCACACAATACATCTACTGTTTGCTTATTTAGTTGTTCAAAAAGTTTCAATTTTCTTGCAATCTATAGTATGTTATTCTCCAAATTTTCAAACTTGTAATTTGAAGTTTATGTCCTTATACTGTAACATATATTGTTTATCAAATAAAAGTAGGTATGTTGATGAGCCACATAGCTTGACTAGGTTCAAAATCCTTAACATATAATATGTTGTTCGTTTACAAGGGGCATTTTTTTGTTGGCTTGCCCAGGCATCCGAAACTCGTGGTGGCTGCGCATTATAAGTTTTGATAAAATCTTCAAGTATAAGTTATGTTACTACGATTGATGGTTAGATTTTTTTATTTGTTTATTTTGTGATATTGTTAGATTTGTAAGTTTTTTATGTTTATTGATCGTTATGTGTTTGAGCTACGAATATGCTTCTGGTTATGTAAGCTGTTGATCATGTTTAATGTGTACTGATTGATGTGAATATGTGCTAGTTTGTGATAGATGCGTTAGGTTATTGAATCGTTGATACAGTGAATGTTATTGAGTTTGCGTTTTTGATTTGATGTGAATGTGTTGACGTTAGAGGCGTTAGGTTACTGAACTTTCATTTTGTTTTTATTTGATGTGAATGTTAATTTACTTTGTGCGACTATGTTATTTGTTGTGAAGTTTGTGATGGATATGAATTTGTTGATCAGATGCTTTGGAATATTACATTGCACGTAAATTAGATAGAAACGTGTTACTTATTGAGGATTTAGATAGAAACATGTTACTTATTGAGGATTTTAAACAGTAGATATTTGTTTTGGACTTCATTAAGACTATAGGTATATATTGTATGATAGATACTGCGGTATTTGTTAAGCTATTGTAAACAAATATAGTAACTAAGAATGAGTCTAATGTGAAGCATTCATGATAGCTACTGCGGTAATAAACAAAGAAGTGTGTAGTATGATATGAAAACTTGTAATGATTGAACATATATTTGTAGAAATAAAAGCTTACAAGTATATATGAGATACAGTTATGACATGCATAATGCCAACGGGCGTTAGGTTTTAAGTGAGTAACGGTCGTTGAAGTTATTTGTAGAAAGAAGTAAGTTGTATGATATAAAAAATTGTAATATTTCAAGTGTTCTTATTTGAATATTCTAAGGCTCCACCACAATGTCTTGTAGCACTAGAATAAACCGACAACACAACTTATTGTTTGATCTTTATTGCTATCTCTAGCATTCGCATCCAAACTCTGAACTTATGTTTTAGCACTTTGATGTAACTGCTCTTAGGACGTATATACGAAAACCTAACTTGGTAGCACTTTGGTATTACACATATAATAACTTGGTAGTTGGTCATTATATGGAATTAGCTCAGGGTTATAGTCGAATCATATAAAATTTAAGGATAACCTCGTAGAACTTGTATACTTTGTTTTTAGAATTATAAGGAAAATGATTATTAGAACTATAAATAATGAGTTGTAGAACTGTAATGAAGTGAACACTTAGCAACACATTCAACAAACAATGCATAAGATGTGCGTCTATGGTCGTTTAAGATATTATGGACTTCAAAGAATGAGCATGATATATTTGTTTGATGTCTTATATGTGCATTGGACTATCAGTGTACTAATTATCAATATTTAGCTCATTTTGTGTTTGAAGAAAATCCCGTAGAGATCTACGAAAGAAAAGTAATAAAACAGATTGATGCATAGCTATAAGTATATTTGTTATGACCTGTAGAGATCTACATATTTTTTGATGTCTTATATTAGTATTTGAGAAACATATGTAACAGGAAAGCTTGCATACATTCATATCATTGCCACCATACAATGATATTACCTTTAATCTCCATAATAAAAGATGTAACAGAACACCTTGCATACATTCATATCATTGCCACCATACAAGGATATGATCTTTAATCTCCATTATAAAAGATGTAACACGACAGCTTGCATACATTCATATCATTACCACCACACAATGATATGACATACAATGTAGCTTAATCGGTACTGTGACACATCTTTGAGCGTATGTGACATAAGCTACCTGAGTAAAAGCTTTCCATTCATTGTTAGCTGGTCCAACATAAACATGTCGAGAATCTGTAAAGTAACTGTTTTAGGTGCTTCAACATTTCTATTATCTATGATTTTTAATAAGAAATGATTAAGGCTTTAATAATTTTTTATATGTTATTATGAATGATGTATAATTATATGATCATTTAGAGGGTCAAAAGCAGAGATTTCTGCCTGCTATAAAGGACTAGGAAATGTCATATTTCTTGGTTTAGATGGCCCACCATTGCAAACTTATAATTATCCCGATTGAGATGGATGACCTTTTTTGGTTGCATCATGCTGATGATTACCTTTGGTTCATGCTTCCAGTTAAGGTATCTCTTATGGGAAATATTGGGTCAATCCCAATCTACCCATTTTAATGGTCAAACCCGAAAGTCAAAGTCAACATGGAAAAGTCAACTCGCTGGAAATAACTGCCAAATACCAGTTACAAACAGTTATATGACAGTTATGACATAATTGCCATATTTTGAACCATCACAACGGTTCAACATGTACCTTTTCGATATGTATTTATAGATTAGAACATGTAACGATTATAATGATGACAGATTTATGGAAAATAGAGATTATTTCAAATTTTGGTATATCGTTGATTAAAGATTCGTGAAATTAGGCCAACAATTGGTATCAGAGCCAACATCATCATATACCAAGGTTCCTTTTTTTTTTGCTTTGAATCGAAAGAAAAAAATCCCCAGGTCTCGGTATCAATTTTTTTTCTTCTGCAAAATTATTATTCGAACCACAATAATCAAAGTTTTTTCAGCTTATTGTGTTCAAGGAAGATACCCTTTAATTTCTAGTCGCCTCGTAACAAAGTTACCGGCATCTAGAAAAAAAGCACCTTCATTTTTTTTGCAAAAAAAACAATCCGATTACTTTTTTTTCGAGAGCTTAAACATACCCAGGGATCAAGGTTTTTTTTCTTCAAACAAAATACCCAAACGATTCAGAAACAAAGAACCAAACATCGAGAGGATAACATATAAGTCATCATCAAGGGGCACAAATCAGAAACATCAAAGGAACAAACACACTTGTTTCTGAAGAATCAAACCAAGCAACCTTAATTTGTTTTGAATCACCACTTGATTCAAAAAAAAAAACAATACACCGCAAAAGGATCCCCGCCAGTGAACAAAAAACCTTTCGCATCAAAGGGATCACAGGAGTTCGAGACAAGAACACCATCCGTGAAGAAGAGCGGTTAACCAAGCCAAACACACGGTGATCAACCCATCAAAGAACCAAGAGCAATTTCTAAGTCTCAAAGGGAGAGAGACCTTTTTATCTCAGAAGAAGAGATAAGCAGAACAAAAGAGGCGGACATATAAACCAAGGCAACACCGAACCAAAATATAAAAGGGCTACGGGTTTATTTACCCCCTCCCCCCAGGTTCCAAAATTCGCAAATACAACCCTCCACTTTTATTTACTTCTTATATAGTATATTTACATTTGATATATCATATAAGGGTATAGGAAAAGATACTTCTTAATTTTAAGTTAGTATTTTTCAAGGATTGTTAGAAATATAATAACCTGGTGTCTACACTGCCTATTATATTATTAGGAATAATATTAAGGAAAAATTAACCTTAGTTTATATTCATTTTAGATATAAAATCTCCAAGGATAGTTTTTGGATTAAAACTAGTCCTATAGAAGCACGCTAGATTTCTTTTAACACACCCCGTGTTAGAATTTTAGGAGATTATTTTTATCAAATCCTAGAAATATGACGAAGGAAGATGATAATGGAAAGAAGGAAGTTAGTATAACCAATACTACACCTCAATTCCAATGCCCGTTATTAAAACCCGTGAATTACTCATTATGGGCAATTCGAATGCAAACTATAGAAGCAAATGGCTTATGGGAAACAATAGAGCCGACTGAGTCGACTCAACCCATTAAGAAAAAAGAGAAAACCACTATTGCATTTCTTTACGAAGCCTTACCCGAAGAACAATTACTTCAAATAACAAAGAACAAAACCGCCAAAGACATTTGGAATGCTTTGAAAACTAGACACGTTGGCAAAGACAGAGTTCAACAAGCAAGACTTCAAACACTCACATGAAGGAAGACGAGACAATCGACACCTTCACTACAAAACTTACAACTCTCGTAAACAAAACCGCTAGTCTAGGACACACCATAGAAGATGAAACCTTAGTACGGAAACTACTAAATGCTGTACCCGATAGGTATCTGCAAATAGTTGCATCTATAGAACAATATTCCGACCTAAGCATTATGACAATGGAAGAAGCAATAGGGAGACTTAAGACCTATGAAGAAAGGATTGAGTTTAAGAAGGATAAACAAGTGAACAGTCAAGAGATTTTGATGTTCACACGATATGAAGGACAAGGAAAACCTTTTAGAGAATATGGTCAGGGAAGATTTAACCAGTCTCGAGGCCGAGAACAAGACAAGAACAATTATCAATCTAAAAGGGAAGAACGAGTGTCTTTTGAAGAAGATACAAGAGAAAAATCTCAAGTCACATGCTACCGATGTCAAAAACTTGGACATTATGCCTATGAATGTCAAAATAAACGCAAGAATCAAGTCAGAGAACAATCCAATTTTATTGAAGAAGACTTAGAGCCAACATTGCTTATGGCGACTATAACTGAAGAGAAATGATACAATGAGCATACCGCAGTAAGTGTAGAAACAGCAGAGAGTGCAGAAACAACAGAGAGTGCTAAAACAGCAGAGAGTGCAGAAACCGCAAAGAGTGCATAAATCGCAGAGATTGCAGACACAACAAAGAATGCAGAAGACAGCAGGGAGTGCAGAAGATTCTAAAATTCGATCAATGTTGCAACGAATGTTAAAGGAAGCAAAATGGAGTTATGTGAGACGACTACAAAAGAGTTAAAGATCTACGTTGCAGCGATTGTGATTAAGGGGGAGAATATTAGGTTAATCCCAATCTACCCATTTTAACCCATACGACCTGGTCAACCCAACTGGTCAAACACAGAAAGTCAACACATGACAGTTACAAAGTAACTGCTATTTGGCAGTTACAAACATAACCGCCTTATGGCAGTTATCTCCCTAATCGACACAACCCTTCAACATACCTTTTCATTTTGTATAAATAGATTAGCATTTGTACAGATTACAATGATGACATTATTGATTTAATACAAAGCATATTTACAGAACTTTGTTTCAATTCCTTGTCTGGTATATTTTGATTCTGACTTAGTAAGATCATTGATCCATAACCGTTGAGGCCAACAATTGGTATCAGAGCAAGTCATCAGGAAACCTATTAAATAGGAAACCTCAAAGCAAGATTTCTACCTTATGCAAAACTATTAAAATGCATCAGATTAGTTTATATCGATGATATGCAGTGTCTTTTATTATCATATAAATCACCGTGATGTAGTATTTATGTAAGGAGTGTTCATGATAATCATCTCAACAAATCTTATGCAAGTCATCATCGCACTTCAAGTAGTTCCTATTAGACTTGCAAGCCTTAAACTGTATTTATAGAGCTTTTATATATGCAAGCTTCAATAGTTTTTGTGTGTGCAGTTCTTCCAGTAAAAGAATCAACTATTCAAAAAAGTTCTCTCAAAAAATCAGGTTGTGGTAATTGTATATTGTAATAAATTTATCTCTTTAAATAGTACTTGTAAGTTGTGTACAATTTTCATGCGTGCTATAGTTAATGGTTTTTGCATGTACATGTTGGGTCCCTTCATCCTTGAGCGCAAACAAAGAACATAAAGAAAGTGATAGAGTTTGCTTTGAAATGAGACAGACTTGCTAATAACACCGTTTGTACTTTTTTCTAACATTTTATAAATCTTACTAGAAATGAATCAAATATTTACAAGGAATAGCTCACGGAAAACTATCCATGTTTCTCCAAACTCGTACAACAAGAGGCAGCTAGCTTTGCATTATGGTCCCTTGGAGAGGAGGATTCTAACTAATAACTTGTGCTATTTTTTTTATGTTGAATCATCTACTTAATCTGTTTACAACCTTTCATAACTTTTCATATACATATATATATATATATATATATATATATATATATATATATATATATATATATATATATATATAGGGAGGGAATTGGGGTTTACATTTTGGTTGCATAGTAAGTTGTCGACATTACTACGAGATAGGCACGTGCCTAGTAGGCTAGTCTGAAGCTTACTTTTGGCATTTCCCGATTTGACAACTTAGAGTCCCAATGCATGTTTCACGCGTATCAATAAGTACTTGATCTTATCTTCTTGAGGAAGTTTCCCGCCCATGCTTTCAGTTGGTTGAGGTTGTAATTCAAACTAAGTCTTCAGAGTCCTAGAGACACTTGTGAGATCCTAGAACAGATCCTAGAACTTCTGGTGTTGCTTCTAGCTCCTTGTAATATCACTTCGCATCAGTTTGTGATATTGTTTTCTTTAGATAGTCTTCGACGTCCGTGAAGCCAAATGGCATTTGAGCTTTATACAACACTCACTGACATCAGAGAGTCCGTGAGTCCGTCTTCTGAATAATAATCAGAGAGTATGTCACAAGACATCTATCAGAATCACTTACATAGTCTATCCGGTGACACACCTTCTGACAGTTATCAGAGGCTTGGTTCTTTCTGACCTTCAGAAGCCGAATAAGGCTATTTTATGCTTAAATATTTGTCAAAATCAATTGGGTCGTTTTTCAGACCCAACAATCTCCCCATATTTAAATATACAAATAGACTAATTTATCATAAGTAAGTGAGCATAACGACATCTTCTTATTCCTGATATTATAATAAGGAAATAAATATATTAAATCAGTTAAGTCTGATTCCTTATTGTGACTGATTATCCCACTGACCCTTATACTTTTTCTTAGTCAGTTGTGGTTCAACACTTGATGTTAGGCTATTCTAAGTAAATCTGAGACTGTAGGGTCAACATTTTCAACTCAACAGTCTCCTGCCGTTAAAGGTACTAGAATATCCTAAAAAGATGTTCGTAAGTGAGCATTAGTGCTTCTTCTTACAAACATATTTACAACAAAGTATTCTAAAGATATCAAGATCAGCTCGATACTTTGTTGTGCTTGTCTTCAGTGAAGTTTCATCGAGTACACTCTTTTCTTCGGGTGACCCTTTATAACCTTATGCTCATTACTCTGAAGACAAGACCATCCTTCCCCTGATGTTCCCATTGAATCATCTCCACTGTCTCCTTGAAGTTTCTTTATTCATCTTGGTTACTTCCGATGGCAACCAAGTTGAGGCTTTTCAAGTCCACTCTTCGTAGAGACTACTGGTGCTTCTTTAATTTTTCAAGATCAGCATTGTAAAACCCAAACCGTGAACACATTAAAAGACTATTATACCCCTCGAGTAATAAACCGTAAAACAAAGCCAGCTCGATTTTCCGCTAAGTACTTATGATAATCAAATTACATGGGACATTTGTAAATAAAACATACATTAACTTACAAATAAATGTGGCACATTAATATATTACAAGTAGCTACTTAAGAAACCAAATAAATAAAAGGTACAAAATATTTTTGGAAGGTGAATTAGAGATGTGATTTGGTCCCTTATTTCCTCTTGATCGGCCCTATTCAAACGCATAGGCTCCCCATATAATTTCCTGATTTGTCTCACTCTTATCCCCTATAACTACATATTCTATATCAAAATACGTTTCACACAAAAACCCTAATCCCCTCACCCTAAAAGTGACGGCAAAACACTCCTCCATTCCATTTAAATTCTGTCGCCAAGAAGCAAGGTCCAAAGGAGATTGTACGAGGTTCGTCTAGGCTGCTGAATAGTGTACTTGGTACGAGTATTGCTTGGTTTTGGTTGTGGGTTTACTGCTGCTGCTGTCGTGGTATTTAAGGGTCACACAAAGGGCATGTTTGCTTGGTTTCGATCTTGCTTTTCTTCCTTGTTGTCTCACGCCACAAAGGTAACTGTTATAACCTTCGTCTCGTCTCCGGCTTTCATGAATCTGGTCATTTAATTGTTTCCTCATGCGCATGTCTATAAGAACAAATATAACATCACATAAATTAACAAAGCTTGGCTCATGAAATCATAACCAGGATCATGTAGTAGTAAAGATGTCATGCATGTTATTTCAACATGTAAATACTTCTGTTTTGAATTCCTCGTCACGTGAATTATATTTCGCATGAAGTCATGTGTTAGAGTCGCGTTAATATTGAATGGTATAAGCATGTTAACGAATCATAAACCTATGTATATGCTCATATTTTACTATAAAACTATGATCTACAAACAAGTAATGAAGAGATCGAGATCGTTTTCGGTAATACTATGTATTACGTATGATATATAAAGAAGATTTTCATGGGGCCTTTAGTAAAGTTAGTCTTATATATGATTATTATGATGAATAAATAGAACTTTGCATGCATGTGTGTAACATAATAAGACTTGGCACATGAAATATATGTACATATCAACATCAGACTTGATTTGAATAAGTGTTATATAAGAAATTGATTTGGTTTTTAGATCATGCATTGATGCATAAAATACGTATTGAAATCTGAGAAATACAACCTAGAGAATGAAGATGCTTGTGTCTACTAATACTGTTTTGATAACTGTATGAGTAAGGGTATGTCATGTTGAGGCTGTCCATATTACTTGGGTTACTCGTAGGTCAAAAGGAGTAAAGGGTTTTGGTGTGTAATCTGTTTCTAAAAGAAATATGGTATGTGCATGGTCTTCGGGGGGTAAGTTCAAACTTGATCGCGGAGTTTATGGGTAAACCGTTTTGTATGTTTGAAAGTGTGTCGGGAAGGTGAGTCGGGGGTGAGTTGTGATCCGAGATGGGTCTGATCTCGGTGTGGTATTAATTTGGCCGAGTGTGGTTTTTGTGATTTCCCGAGATTGTTTGAATTGTTTTCGGATGTTTTAAATTCGGAAATTTATAAAGTTGAATATACGTGTAAGCCCTAAACCTAATCTACATTAAATGAGATACGAATTAACTTTGAATCGGATATTAACTGGGACTAAGTTAATTAATTAGCATTAAATACGTGATTACTTGACGTAAGTTACTAAAATTGACAGTAATATTAAAGAGGTAAACCTAAATTGTAATAAGTATTTGAAATCAATAACGAGTATAACAAATGATCTAATAATTATCATACGAACCTTAATCTATGTAGATTCATTGAAGAAAGGGTGGCGTTTTTGCCTAAAGTGAACGTAATTACGAGCATTGGGTGAGTTTTCATGTGCTTTTAAATTGGGTTGCACTTTATTGAAATAGTATCATGCAAACTTGTTTAAATGATCGTTATTTGCTACGTGTTTGGATTCTTGATAATAAGCGAATGTTGAGAAATATGCTATATGTACATGAAGAGATATATAAATGTTGGATTATAAATCGTGAACCGTATAAATGTTGAATTGTGAATCGTGGAAATAAAGAAAGTTGGAACCGTTGAATCGAACGGAAATAAAAAAAGTTGGAGCCGTTGAACCGAACGGAAATAAAGAAAGTTGGAACCGTTGAACCGAACGGAAAATAATGAGTAGTTGGTATATATGGTTTTGGTGATATGTGTTGAATCGTTGATTTTGTTGACTGTTGATAAGTATTGAGAATATGTGATCACTCAATAGTAATTAAATGATATTTGAGCAAATTGCATGATTGTTTTACAAGTTAATGTTATTGGAAAAATGTTTGATATTATAAGAATTATTTTATACGTGAAAACCATGAATTCTCACTAGGCCTTTGCTGATCCAAAACTCTTTTAAAATTTGTGCAACCCAGATGAGCTACTTAGGAATCAGGAGATTATTTGAAATTGACTATGAGTAGAAGCTTCCGCTGATATGAGGTAAATTTAAGGTTTTTAATGCTCCGAAAAGGCGGGGTGTTACAAGCATAACGACAAGATCTTGTAAACGTGAACAGAATGATTCTAGGAGGTGTAGATTTTGGCAGGGTTGGCTGAGGATGGTTATGGTTTGATGTTATTAGTTGTCATTTAAGAACGACTAAATATTATTAACGGTCAATCAAGAACGGATCTCGATTAACTGCTATTGTATAATACTCGCAAACCCTTTTAACTGCTATTGAATGTGTTTGTTACAAAAAAACTTGTTATTAAATGTGCAAACTTTCATAGGAAACAAATCAGTTGTCCTAAAATACTTGGAAGCCCTTTAACTCATATCGTCAACAAATGAGACGCAAGTTGTCTTCATACATCAGGTAGTTTAGTTCAAAAGTTTTATATATGCTTCAATAAGTTTTAAACTTACCAGTGGCAAACGCGTCGGTTGGGTCGGTTTGGGTCAAGTAGGTTATCGGTCAATGAGTCATTCATCAAATAGGCCATCCTTTAGAAATGGGTCAAAAGGGTTGGGTCAAACGGGTTGGGTCAGGTTTGCCAAGTTTACGGGTATTATGTAGTTTTTATACGTGCAAGCCTTTGAGTAGTTTTTGTACATGTAATATTTACAGGAAACAATGAAGGATTGTGATATGGTACCTTAAACACAGTTATGCTGTTCTGCTAGTAAGCGACGTGAGCATTGCGAAGACCAAGCATGATTATTTTCTTCTTTTTTTTAGCTCAGTTAGTTCGATTGCGATAATCATTGTACTTGCATTTCATACTTGAGAAAGATGTTCGTTTCTACTTTGTGGTTAGGAAAAATACTTGGTCTATGTCGATTTAGGGTTGAAATAATAAATAGGTTTCAATTTCAGTTATTTTTTACTAATACTAGTATTTCATGTGTTATTTTTCAGTAAATTTAGGAGACTAAAAGGTATATATAGAGAGTAAATACATATGTACATACACTACTACAAAACCAGGCTAATGCAACGAAAATTTACAATGGTAGATTTTCGTTACAAATTTGCAACCGTAATGCAACGAATTACCAACCGAATAGCATCGACAAAAAAACTGGTTGCAAATCGGTTGCAAAATAAAAACATATTTCTTTTACTTTTATTTTTATTTTTTCCGTTGCAAATGCGTTGCAAATTATATAAATTTCCAACGGAAAAGCAACGAGAGACAAAAAATAAATCCAAACGAAATAAAAAATTCTTTTCCGTTGCAATTCCGATGCAATTTTTCATAATTTTCAACGGAATAGCAACCGAAAACAAAATTTAAATCTAAAAGAAATTATCATTTGTTTTTCGTTGCAATTCGGTTGCAAATTTTCAATATTTGCAACGGAATAGCAATGGAAGACTTCTAAAATAAATTACCACTAATTTTCTGTTGCAATTCTGTTGCAAAAACCTAAATTTGAAAGAAAAGGCAACGAAATACATAATTTAAATATAAAATAAATTATCATTTTTTTCCGTTGTAATTTTGTTGCAAACTAAAAAAAATACATTATTTTGCAACAAAAGATTACAATAAACTGTAATAAAAGTATTTTTGATAGTCGTTGCAAATCCCTTGCCTTTATCTTTCCGCGTTAATCCACTAGAGAACTCGTTAAAAGATCAATGATCCTGGTAGCAGGGGTGATGACAAGATAGACTAAATAAGTGTGTGTATGTAGTGTGTAAAATGATGAAGACGACTCTTTGTTCTTATGAACAAGCATATCTAGTCATGATGAGGGCATTATTGTTTTGGATAAAACCTTAAACGGTGATATGATGGTTTAGTTGCACCAACCGTGATCTTCCATAAGAAAAACATTATTGTCGCATATTCGGTCTAGCACACTAATAAGAAATCATTGTGATGTACTTTGTAGTGCACACTCTTTGTTCATTGAGTTCATGTGTACACCGACTACAATGTGACGCTTGCGGAGATTCTATAACGGTCATAATTATAAATGTCTTTAGAAATCCTCGATACCTTCATTATATATGGATGAGCTTCACCGGGTTGTTTATGTCTTGTTACGGTATAAAGTTTTCATAATTAGAACTGAGTTGATATTTGTCATAATTGGTTGTGATGTGTTTAATTGGTTGTAATGGTTTAGCAGGTGTATTCATTTCTAATCGCCTTAAAATGAGGTTAAGCTTGTGATGGGAGTCAAGCTTGCAACGAGAAGAGCTCGAGTAACTTTTGAAGACTGACCTATCTTAAACCCTTAGGTTATATTGAGAAAATAAGTTAGTAATAACTCATGCGAGTTATATATCCTAATAATTACCATGGTCAAAAGTTATTCTCTCATATTAGTGTTGAATCCGTACTACAAGACATATGGGAGATATGATATTTCAAGCTTGATTCGATATCACGAGCATGAAACGTAGACAAAAACAATCTATAGTAGGGGTGTCAAATGGGTCGACCCGACCCGACCCGAACCCGATAAGGCCATATAGGGTTGGTTTTATTCGTGTCCAACTTAGTTTATCGGGTTTATTGGGTCAACCCGATAAACCCGATAGCCTAATAAGGTCGGGTTAGGGTCTTAAATCCATTTTGTCATAGCTAATTAGTCATAATTCTTAATTAGTATCTTGTCACAGAATATGATAATGTGCATATTCAAATTTAATGTTGAGTGTTATTTTAATATATGAATTAAGTTGTGGGATTAGATTAACATGTGACCGGATAACCCGATAGACCGAACCCGATAACCCACAATCCGATAGACCCGAACCCAGTTTGTTTCATTTGGATAGTGGGTTAGTTTGTGTCTTTGTGTTTTGTCAATGTTCTGTTTTTTTGAATCCTTTTCATATTTAGTTAGCTTGATTAGTTGTGGGGATGTTGTGTATTGTATTTTTGTAATATTGTTTGCTTATATATATTGTTGCCTTTCTAAATACGATTTATATTTCCTACAAGTTTTGTTCTCTTATAATGCTAATACATTTGGAGATGGTCGGGTTTCACAAAAAATCGGTTATCCGAAATATTGTTCAAGCATATTAGAGCATCTGCAATGGGGAGTTTTTGCAAAAGCTTTTCACTACTTGAAACAGCTCTTCAAAAGCTTTTTACCATTGCAATGAAATACTTTTCTTGTAGTTTGAAAGAAAGACTTGGCACTAGCTTTCCATTATCCAAAGACTTTACTTTTATACCTATAACTTTTTTTTTGAACGATTACTTTCATTAACACCACCGGCTAATCCTCAAAACGAGGACCGCCAAAAACTAATTACAAATGTACAGCGGGAAATCACTCCAATCCTTCCATCTAACATTATTAAATTTCGACCTATTCTTAATCCATAAAAAAGAGAAAGATTTCACTTCGGCGACCACCTCCCCAACCCTAGACGTTTTTTGTTGAAAAACCTTTGCATTCCTTGTTTTCCATATGACCCAAATTGTGACCATCACAATGCCTCTCATAATCTTTTTTCTCCATTTATTGCCGCCTATATTGTCACATAAAAGAAGAAGGTCCTTGAAGTCGAAAGCACATAACGGGTCTACCTTGCACCATTTGCAAATAAAGCTCCACACACCGTAAGCAAAACCACACCCTATGAAAAGGTGTTTGAGATTTTCTTCATCCACCTCACATAGTGGGCAGCTCATCGTGGGAATGGGAATTCTACGCTGGACCAGTGCATCCCGAGTAGGAATCCTAACGAACTCGGCTCTCCAGACTAGCAAATTCACCTAAACTGTTTGGGACCGAAATTCGTGTCATTCAAGGACAATAACAACGGACAGTGATCTGAATACTCCCTTTTCAGCGCCCTCAAACAAGCTAGAGGCCACTGATTAAAGAACTCATGATTAACCAGAACTCAATTTTGCTTAATTTATGGCCCCTCTCTTTACTCACCAAATAGGTATATCTATTACCCTTCATAACATACTCTTGTAACCCCAAACTATCAATGAAGTTATTAAAATCACAAGTTACACCTGAGTTAAACCTCGAGTTTCTTCTCTCATCTGGGACCCGAACAACATTAAAATCCCCCAATAAGATGCACCTGCCTTGACAACCTCTAATCACCCCAGAAATCAAATCCCACAACCTTCTCTTTGCCCCCGCCTTTTGAGGAGCATAGACATTTATAATATGCACAACCGTACCATCCCCCACCATACTACCTGACGACATTAAAAAATCTTAGGATTCCACATATTAGCCAAGCCCCCTGATCTACCTAAAGCATCAACTATGTCACAATCCAAATTTCCGTCACCCCAAAATTTCACCAAATCAGACTTTAACAAACCAGAACATTGCGTTTCTTGCATCACCAAAAATTCAACCCTAAAATTAAACCTTAAACGTCTGATCCAACCCAGTTTTCCATCTACCTCCACCCCTCTAATATTTATAGATAAATAATTCATTTTTGAACCACCTGTAATGGTAGTCCATGTACTTTTAGCCATGCTATTCTCTCGTAAGCGAGCGACTGTCCTTCCCAAAGGTCCACTGACCAAACCTTCCAAGAACCTCCTTAGCATCATTCAAAACCTTAGTCGTTGTGCTTTTGTCTTCATAGGAGATTAAGACAGATAAACCTCCCATATATTGTATACGACCTTCAGACGGACATAATCCATTCATTATAATCTTGATATTTTTAAGCGCTTCCAAGTCGATAATCCTCGCTATCAAAGCCTTACCATACCGACCACCATAGGCATTAACATCATCCTTCACCACCACCGTGCGAACGGACTGATTTACTCCTTGACGCCCTGTTAGCGAATCCTTGAAGGATCTAGCCCCACCACTGAAAAAGTGGTACTTACCACCTTTACGTTCATCGGCCTTCCTTTGATCAGTTTGCTGTTTTCCTTTGTCTTTCGGTTCCTGCCGAATCTCTCCATCTTCCAACGAAAACTTAGCAACATTCGCCTTCAGTCTATATTCTCCCATCCGTATGGTGCACAACATTCTCTCCATCTCTTGCACATCTTTAACATCCAGTAAGGATACGAAACCGAACCGATTACCTCCTTTGTCTTGTTTCATGGCAATGTACAAATCATGAATCGCCCCGTGTGGATGTAAAAACTCTGCCAAATCATTCCCGCTACATTTATCCGGCAAGTTTGTCACGAAGAACTTCGTCACTCTCCCCTGTAACTTCTCCGGCAATGGAAACCGTCGACTTCCCATGGGAGTGTTTTATTATTTGGGTAAATTAGAAATTATACCTATAACTAATTTCTTTTTTGTCATCTTTTTTATTTATAAAAAGAGTTATATTAACAAATTTATTTACCTCCCATCCCAAATTTCATTTCCCGCTCGTTCCAAAAGTTCCATTTTTCATTTCCCGGGCGTCCCAAAAGTTCCCTCTAAGGTTTCCCCCAAACGTTTTTTTGCCCTACTTTACCACCTAACACACACTAACATCATCAAACACACACCAGATCTGGATCTGTAATAACCAACACCGGCCACCATATCTAAAAGCAATTCTCTCTCACTTTCACCCATCACTTGTCTATCTTTTATCAACACCCACACACTACCTTCTCTCATTTACCAATCTTCAAACCGAGCGTAATAGGTAACATTTTATTCTTCTAGTAACTCTTGTTTCAAGTTTAAAGTTATATATATATATAATGACGTTATATATGTGTATATAACATGTAAGTGTATGCCATCATTTGAGATATTTAATTGGATTTAATGTGTTTTGATTCAAAATTCATAATAAATGAATATTGGGTGTTATTTTGAGTTTGTGTTCCTGATTTTGACGGTCTAGTTCGGACTTTTTGTTAATGATTTCTACTTTAAAGCTTGATTTTGACTACTTTATCTTGTAACTTTTTGTTCAAACTTCTAATTTATATGTATAAATATTGTACATTGGTATGTTAATATGTTGTCATTTTAAGTTATTTTGTTGGATTTAAAGTGTCTCAATTTAAGGTTTATAGATATCAGATTATTGGGTAATACATTAAGCCTTTAAGCCTCTGGTGCTGACTATTAGGTGTTATAATGAGTGTTTGGTGCTCATTATTGACTGTGACAATATACGAGTGATTCTTAGTTGTTATAGTTCTATTGTTATTTGAATTGCGATTATATTGAGTGATTATACTCGATGAAGACGAGTCTCGCTAGTAGTTAGTAGTTTGTATCTAGTTATTAAATGATATTTTGGTATTTATTTATGAGTTAGCTAATAATGTTGTATCAGATTGTTTCCGTTGTGTTGAAAGTTCTATGGGTGTTTTGGATTGCTATTAATAAATGACAATGTGATTATCACTTTGTAGTGTTTTAAAAGTGGAAACTTAATTATTTGATTAACTATCTTAGTTCTTGATATTGTTCGGAATTCTCATTGTTATTTCTATTGTAATAGATATGTCAAGTAGACGCATACCTTGTAGTCCCAGGCCTTCACATGGGGGTACCAATAGTAGACAAATGTGGTTGGAGGATCATCACACTGATGATGGTATAGATGGAAGTGAATCAGGTGATGAAGTATCACACAGTGTGAGGATCTAATATCCCAAATCCACTGCCTGCACTGGGTGATCGTCAAGAGATTGACTTATGCACAGACTAGTAATTGGATTTTTTTGAATAAAATGCGTGTTTATATTATGGAAACATAAATTGATACTAATGTTATCGTGTTTAATTTGTCCCCATTGTGTAGGTTTGATGACCAGCATGTCATCGGGGAAGGAGGGTCGGCCTCAAGAGGGGCAGATGTGATTGAGCCGGTATGTGTTAATGAGA
The DNA here is from genome assembly GCA_022545495.1 of Chrysanthemum lavandulifolium. Taxonomy (NCBI): domain Eukaryota; kingdom Viridiplantae; phylum Streptophyta; class Magnoliopsida; order Asterales; family Asteraceae; genus Chrysanthemum; species Chrysanthemum lavandulifolium. The sequence goes on along the minus strand of CM040245.1, from coordinate 240,384,738 downwards.
GGTCACAAGAACATATTGTAAGTGTCCTTATCTTGTTTTTGTGTAGAAACAAGTTAAAAAAATTGTTTGCTTGCTTTACTAATGTTGTGCATACTGTTGTATGATATTTTTTTTGAGTTTTTGGTCCAAGTACATAGGTATAAATTTCATTCTAGCTTATGTGATGTGCCTTGTTTGAAAACAAGGCATGAAATGTCATAACCGAGTCAAGAAGCCACTCCTTTGTATTTGACCATTTCCACTTGTTCTGTAAGGGGTGTTTGGATTTGCATTTTAAAGCTTGATTACTTAATTCAATTTTCCTATTTGAATAAACAGATTTAGAAATTAGACATATTGGTCATTTTAACTACTTGTCAATCTGCTAGCATGCTGCTCATCCCAATGATGGTTATCTTTGACTTGTTGTCTACATTTTAAGCTTAACCGAATACCTGACTAAAACCCATATTAGTGATTAGATTATTTTCATTAACTTTTATTATTATCAATTGTTAGATTACTAAATTATTAACTCATGGAATGATTTCTATCATAGGAGAAATATCAGGCATGTATGATTGAGGGTCATGGGGAGGATGTTGAGTCACACCCCCATAATCAGGAAACATGGAATAGTAACTTCTGCGAACAGGGCAATACACATGGGCTGTTATTATTTTTGAATAGGTTGTATAGGGCATTTATACGTTAAAATGAGTTATAATGGTTTAGATATGGTGTTTTGTAGGTTGAATTATTGCAAAAGTCTTTCGAAGAGCTGAAGCAAGCGAGAGCATGTGATAAAGAGCTTTTGGAGCAAGCTAAAGAAGATAACATAAAGCAATATGAAGAAAAACTCAAGTCTCATGCGTTGAAAATGAAGGAACAAATGGTGAAAGAAGCGAATGCAAAGATTCTCGAGATGTTTGCACAATATACACCAACCTCCCATTTCTCGTCCCTAGTAAACAATATGTTCCATTTGGTACAACTTTTGATACTCTCAAACTTTATAACTTGTAACAATGAGTTGGATAGAACACGTTTGATGACGTTTATGGTATTTTGAGTATTTGGATAACTATTTTTTTGATTTGCATATTTAGAGATATTTGGTTTTAAATTGTGGTATATAACAGGATAAATCTGGACTAATATGTCCAGGAAAATATGTGCAAGTTTTGCAATGAAATTGCAACTGAATTATCAAAGTTCAGAAATCAATTTTGTATCAAAAGAATTCTGTTGCAAAATATCACTGCTGCAAAAACAGTTGCAAAATGTTGTGGTTGCAAAATTTAACGTTGCAAAAACCGTAGCAAAATTTAACTGATGCAAATTATGTCCTGTTGCAAATAAATTTGGTGTAATTGCAACGAATTATCTTACGTTGCAAAACAGTGGCAAAAGTTTACTGCTCGTTGCAATTCTGTTGCAAACAAAATTTGCATGGAGCCTTTTTGCAATAGTCAGATTCTGTTGCAACTTCGTTGCAAATAGCCTTTTGCAACCGATTTGCAACAAATTTTGATTGTTGCATTAGGCCTGTTTTGTTGTAGTGATGACTAAACAATGGTTAATATGTTTTTCTTACTATGAGCTTGACCCTTTCTTTATTATCTGTGTCTCTGCTTATGTGTGTTATCTGCCTCATTGCCTTTACGGTTTTATTAAATCAAAATCTTGTGTCGGGTCTCGGGTTGAAAACCCTTTGCTGCGTTAGAATTAGATTTAATTGGACTAACTTATATAATTAAAATCTTGATAAATTTAAGTGTTAACGTTCCACTCTTAGTATTCCACACCCTACTTACCAGCTAGCTTACCATCGATTGGATAACTGTCCGTAAGTGTTTGTTATAAGTATAGTCGGCTAAATATAAATTTAAAACTTGAATACAATAATTACCTACACGACAAAAGACACATCAAACTTACAACGAGCCTATGTTCCAATCAGAGACTCATAAGTTCACTTGCAAACTTAGTATTTTGAGTTTGCTTTTATCATTTAATTAAGTGTTTTTCGCATAACACATTGTAATTCTTTGATTTATATCAGTAAATGGTGATACGTTAAAAATTAGTATTGTGTGTTGTACTTAAAACTGTTTGAAATTTGTTTTATAAAAGTAATATTATTTTAATAAAGACACATGTAACCATTCACACCCACTAATTTCAGCATGCATGTTGTATTAATAATGTAGTAATGGAATAAGGATTAAGAATTCAGGATTTTTGGTAGTGGAGGAGAATTGGAGAATACAAAGTAGAAAGATTATTAAGAGCATTTATACTGCATCGTTTTTTTTAAAGCTTTTCACTATTTGGTAAAGTATTTGAAAGACTTTTTTGCATTGCATATATGAGCTTTTTCAAAAACTTTTTCCAAAGACTTCTAATTCTTATAGTCTTTGAAGTTTTGCATTATACCATTATTTAAATCAAGGTATACACTTAGCTACTCTTGCATTTTCATTTTAGAAATATATTGTTAGATTTTACCATTGGAGTTACGGGTTTTTTCAAAAGTTTTTTACACCAAGAATTTAATTGTTTTAAATTCATCAAGTTTTTTTATGACTTAATGCATTAAATTACTCATGCTCTTAGGTGAAGTTAGAATAAAAAAACAACAGATAAGTCGTAAAGCTAATGTAAATGAGATCATAAAAACAAAGTAAATAAGCTAATAAGAATATGTAACAATTGATTTAGTTTAGAGGCAGCTTGGGTTATTGATTCTTTTCCGGAAGGCATTATTTGTTGCCCCATTTTAAGAATATAAAATAAGTATCTATGCTTACTTAAGCTTAGAATAAAAAGCAACAAATAAGTCATAAAGCTAATGTAAATGAGATCATAAAAACAAAGTAAATAAGCTAATAAGAATCTGTAGCAATTGATTTAGTTTAGAGGCCGCTTGTGTTATTGGTTCTTTTCGAGAAGGCATTATTTGTTGCCCCATTTTAAGACTATAAAATAAGTATCTATGCTTAGTTAAGTTCTACTATATATAGCCTAACACTTCCAAACCCAGAGTTGCTATATTTACTAGAGTTATACAAGACATTTTTGTTTAAATTTGTTTACCATTTCACACAGAACATTCTGACCCATTTCCTCAATATATATCCCTAGTTTTACTTTCAAAATCACAATTCTTCTGTTAATCGACCAATTGATTTTATCAGAATTTCATATGTTTAAGTGATCTATGATAGATCATCTATCACCCGATGCACATCCATTATCTTCCATCCGTGAGTTCTATATGTCCATAGATTAGTTTGAGTACTCATTTAGTCATTTACTAAAAATAGATATTGAGTATTTGTTATAATTTGTGTTTTTGATTCACACATATAATTGTTTAATCATTTAAAATCTATCTGCAGTATGTATGTATATGCTTCTTTATTTGTTTGATAAGAGTTTTGCTAGTTAGAGTCTTTAACAGCAAACTATAAATTTTACATAAATATTCAAACAATTCAATAGATTGGTATGAATTTTGTAAGAATGCAGTTTTCCAGGTTTTATAGACTTTTGGAATATTTATAGCATTTTTTTTTATACAAACAGGCTTATTCATCTTTTCAAAATTTCGACATTGTTATGGATTAAATTATAAAAAAATTAAATGAAAAATATGTTTAAGAGAATGATTTTCATTAAATATCAATCTATGATTGGATGACACACTACTACAAAAAAGACCTTTTAGACCGGTTGAAACGGCTTTTAGACCGGTTACAAGGGGTCTAAATGGGGAGGTCTAAAGGTTTTAATATATAGACCGGTTCACGACTACGTCAAAACGGTTTTATCCGTTTTATCTGTTTTAACGGACATATTAAAATGAAAACGGATAAAATGGACGATTTACAAAACGGATAAAAGCGGACAGAAAATAACCGAATAAAATGAACACGGTTATGTATTATGACAATAAGTGAATAGATAGAGGATAATGAGTTTTTTGTAAAGTACATTATGAATTTATAGCTTTTTCCTTTCTTCCCCCTCCCCTTTTGAGAAAGGAATCTTTTGGTTCCAGAATGAACAGACAACATGTCTTCTTTTGGTTCCAGAATGAACTGATATGAAGTTTTAGCTTCTGAGACAACATTTCTTTCACATACAGGGCTATAAATGTCTCATGTGGAAGCTTTGCCAGAGCATTTGGTTCATGCTGGAACTGTAAGTGAGATTACATCAGAACCTCATTCTACGAGGCCACCTGCTGAAGATAGTCCTTGCATTGCTGCTAATGTACTGCATGCTGACGTCGTTGCTGGAAATGAGGTTTGTGTCTTTAATATCCTTTAGATTTTAAAATTTTCAAAATTTCTGAATAATTTTTCAACATATAATATATTCGCACTAAGTCAATTTTTTGCTCCTATTTTTCATCAGTTAAGACAGAAAATTGAATCTGACGCAGCTATGATAGCAGACGCGATTTCTTATAATATTATTCCTATTGATCTTCCTGCTACAACTAACATCATAACTTCGTTCCCGGAGGTGAGTGCGTTTTCATTTTATATCATGGTGTTTTGATTCTTATTTGTTGTTATATATATTATTATCTAGGACGCTATGAATGTATGTTCAGGTGCGCGCTGCGATGTCATCATTGAAATTCTTAACAGATCTCCCAAAGCTACCTGATGATATGATTGCTACTGATGTTCTTGAATTTTTGCAATATGTTTTTGGATTTCAGGTAATTGGTAGTTGATGATAAAATTTTATCGTTACATTTACATATCAAGGTTACAACTTCTGTTTTTTTAACATATTCACGTGTTGGCGTAATCGTCTTTAGAGGTTCATAATGATCTATATTATTAAAGACGGGTTGCCATGCCTTTATTTTTCTATTTGAACCATTTGAAGTGGTGTGGTTTGCGTTGCTTTCACCCCAAGTATTTTAATATTTTCTGTTTGTTCGACAGAAAGCTAGTGTTTCAAATCAAAGAGAGAATATAGTCATTCTTCTTTCGGATGAACAAAGTCGACTGTCTCCTCTTGACAGGGAAAATCCGGTAACTCTTGATTTTAAAAAGGTTATACATTTATTTATAAACGGAATGTGCACTAAGGTGGACTAATATGTTTCAGATACTGAATGAGGCGGCTGTGAAAAAAGTGTTTGATAAAACATTTGATAACTACACTAAGTGGTGCACTTACGTAAAGGAAGAACGAATATGGAAAGAGTATGCGATTTCATAATGGCAAAACAAAACTCTTTTTGACAATGCGGTTCATGTTAATATATATTATTCTCGTTGTCTATTTTTTTTTATTGGCCTTGCAGAAAAGAGGTTACCATGAATAATCAAATACTTTATATCTCATTGTACTATTTGATATGGGGTGAAGCTGCCAATGTTCGATTCCTTCCAGAATGCTTATGCTACATATTCCATCATGTAAGTATCATCGTTCTTTAAATTCAATCACTTAAATAAATTAAGATGCTTTAACTGCCTATGAACAGATGGGAAAAGAATTGGATGACATATTATTAAAGGGGCAGCAGAAACTTGCAAAGCGAGCTGAGAGTTGCATTAGTGGTGATGGTGCTTCGTATCTCAAACAAGTCATTTGCCCTCTTTATGATGTTATCGCTTCGGTACGCCTTAAATTTTTAGTAAAACCTGCTTTGATAGTATGGATGGTACATCAAAATAAACTAGGTGTGTGCCCGTGCATAACAACGGACTTTATAGCGGCAAATAGCTATCAATGAGATATTGTGGTTAAATGTTTCGGGTAATGTTCAACAATTGACGTTGGCAAGTCTTTATCATCATTCGAGATGATAGCCACATTACACCGGTTCCATTTAACAAATTGGGATTGAAATATGGCTCAAGATTGAGACAGTATTGTGATGAATTTGTAAAAGAAAAATGTAAAGATTGGGTGAAAACTATTTTAAGACAACTATTTTAAAATCTATTTTAAAAACGTTGTTATGTGAGAAAGTAAAATATATATATATAATTTAAGTTTTAAAGAGGTATTTTAACGATTAAAGATTACTCATTTTTAAGTGTTAATAAGTTAAGGAAGAACATTTTTGCATTATATGTATTAGTGATAAGCAAACATAGAGACGTTCTTTTCATTACTTAGTTTAACTGGATGGATGCTTTTTAGTTTTATGATCAGATATTACGGTCATTTTATGTATTTAAGGGGTGTTCCTTAGTAAGGTTTTACAATGGGAAACACCAACTAAGGTTTTACAGGGATGTTCCCTAAAGAAGTATTTTAACGATTAAAGATTACTCATTTTAAAGTTTTAAAAAGTTAAGGAAGAACATTTTTACATTATATGTAATAGTAATTAGTGATTAGCAAACATAAAGACATGCTTCTAATTATTTAGTTTAAGTGGATGGATATTGCTTTTGAGATTTATGATTAGGTATTATTTACAGGTTGTGTGCCAACGTTCTTTTGCTTCAGTAATCGTTTCATGATTGGTTTTGACTGCGTATTGGGGTGTTTGGATGTAACAGTAAAAAACGGGTAATAAATGTAATAATACTAAGATACTTTGCTTTGTAGATGATAAACGTTGTTGTGATTTCCACAGGTTGGAAATTCACAATATATATACAATGAAACGGCACCAAGGGTTTTTCTCCAAACGTTGTGATGTTTAGGAGATAACCGTTTCTCTAATAACTGTCATTTGTAATGGGCCTGTTTGGGTTACACAGTTTCTGACCCATAGCAGTCATGTTTTTCGACCCATTCACAAATACAGAATATACATACCTATTACATCATTATAAAACTAATAGTCTTAAACATAATAACTTCAAAACTAACATTTGATCTAACAACATTAAGGGCTAACAATTCCCCCCCTAATGTTTTAGAATCAAACTTCTTGAGTTCCTGCTTGTTGTAACTTCAAGTAATGATGTCGAAATCATTACCTCATCCACTGCTATCATCTTGATCTTAATCATTGTCTTCAAGCCTGACACCGAAATGGTCTCGACTGGACTCTATTGCTCCATCCTTCACCCTCTTGTCCTTCTGGTCTTGCAGGTCCATGGCCAAGCCAACTTTGCTTGCTTCTCCTACATCTTTTGACGTTTCACCCCAAGGCACACTAGCGGTTTCATGGTAGACTACAACTAGATCCAAATACTTCTTGTAGCAATTTCTGATTGCTTCTCCATCTTCAATGTCCAGGCCTTGTAACTGGGCTATGGTTCCCCATTTATCACCCATGGTGACGGAAAATAGCCACCAAACTTTCAACAGCTTTTCAACAAACACAAAGAGTTCACTTGGACATCTTTGACAACGGTGGAATTGCATCGAGTGCATCATAATTTAAATGCACTAAGTAAAACCATTTTATCACATCTACAAATCTCTTGTTGGGACTTCCCAATTTTTGTATAATAAACTATCCTTTTTCAACAAGTTCATGAATGAAAGAAACCTTGGGAATGAATTGACTTTGAGGGCGTATAATGTTTCGTTGAAACTGAGGAAGTCGTTGTCTATGTAATCTTGAGTTACATCTTTATTCCAATCCAAATCCTCTATACCTCTAACTAATGAACACTCGTCGCTTGGATCAATTGCTTTGAAATAATTTTGCAAGTACCTGTTATGTTCACTCACTACTTCTCTCGGCCCAACCCTTTCTTTCTCATCATCAAACGGCCTCTCTAAACTTGTTTCCTCATCATAATACATATGATATATATAGCATCTAGTATCCTTAATTTTCACAGAAAAACCTTGCTTCTCTAACAACTCTAGGCTAAGAATATTGTGAGAAATTTCGGGAGTATATTGTATTTGTCTCACAACTAATTCACCCAACTCTGTTTTGATAGTGGTAGTGCCAATTCCATACGAAAATATGAATTTGCACTCATGTTCATCTTTGCCTATTAACTTAAACTTATAATTGACATCATCAAACATGACTCTCCTAGGGCACATATGAAACTTGTAATGTTTACTTACGTACCATATATCATTCCAGCCATCTTCATCCGTTCCTTGCACTGTATAGTCGCCGTATATGTACACTTTTTCGGGGTACATCCTCTCTTGATCAATTATCTGATTCGTTAAGTTCACTTCTTGTTCTAGTTCGACGCCTGCCAATTTCTTCTTCCTTTCACACGCCCAAAAAGGGTGTCCCTTCTCTCGACATATGTAACATTTCGAGTTCTTGGCTTTTTTCTTTGCGACGGGCTTCTTCCTTCTTTCTTTCACATGCTCTGTTTTTTCTTTTGTGTTAAACGCTTCGTTTTCCAGCACGGTTTGAACCAGTAAATGTTTTCCTTTTGGCGATATAGTCTTCTTCTTCCTTGTGTTCCATTGATACATACGTTTGGGGGTTTCCCTTAAAAGGTAACGCCCACTTTGGAATCCTGAAGTGTGCTTGAACGTCGGCGTTTCCCATGGACTAGAGCCTACGCTCTGATACCAATTATTTACAGGTTGTGTGCCAACGTTCTTTTGCTTCAGTAATTGTTTCATGATTGGTTTTGACTGCGTATTGGGGTGTTTGGATGTAACAGTAAAAAACGGGTAATAAATGTAATAATACTAAGATACTTTGCTTTGTAGATGATAAACGTTGTTGTGATTTCCACATGTTGGAAATTCACAATATATATACAATGAAACGGCGCCAAGGGTTTTTCTCCAAACGTTGTGATGTTTAGGAGATGACCGTTTCTCTAATAACTGTCATTTGTAATGGGCCTGTTTGGGTTACACAGTTTCTGACCCATAACAGTCATGTTTTTCGACCCATTCACAAATATAGAATATACATACCTATTACATAATTATAAAACTAATAGTCTTAAACATAATAACTTTAATACTAACATTTGATCTAACAACATTAAGGGCTAACAGTATTGCGGTCATTTTCGTATTTAAGAGATTTTCCTTAGGAAGGTTTTACTTGGAAAACAACCCCCTCCCCCAACCACCCCACTAAATTCGCTCACGGTCTCATGCATGCTAGTTCTTCTCAAGTCACACTTTCTTCTTAACTCTTGCACTTAATTTTTATTATGTTTTTTGGGTAAAGGTTACTCCGGTAAAATATTATTACTCCAAAAAAGTTGAGTATAAAAGATGAGGGTGAGTATTGAGTACAAAATGACATGCCATTTATGCAACCAAGAAAGAAAAATAACCTATCATAGCCGAATATCATGAACACCAAGACCTTCATTGAGCGGCAGAAGGCTAAAGTCTTTAAGGACATTATCATCGTAAGGATTATAATCATAGGTATCTTCTTTCCAATTCTTCAAAGAAGTCTTCATGTTCTCTCCACCACAACTCGTAGAACTACCATAAGACATAAAGCGGGTAGTCTCATTGGGATCCTCAAGAACCTCATCATCATCACTGCCCTCGCTATCCGAAACAACCACAGTCCCAACCTTCGAAAATGGGTTACCAGCCTTACCAACCGTATTAGGAGACTGATTCAGCACAGCGGGAGGAGGGGGCTTGGACGGACTGGGGGAATTATCAAAACTATCCACAGGACTAGCAGCAACCATATTAACAGGAGTCTCATTAGGAAAAGGAGTAGAACCACAAGGCTTAATCGGAAGATTATCAGCCTTCTCTAAGTCATTTAGCACATCAAAATAATTAGATGTACTCACCACTGTTGCATCCTTACTTGGTTGAGTAGACGTGGACACCTCCTTCGAATGATCCTTAGAAAAAGAAGTCTTGGTATTCTTGGGAGCAACCAGTCTATATTCAAATTTGTTCATTTGAATAGCATTAAACTTCGAAGTATTCCCACCTTTACGCTTTACAACCGTGAAACCATCAATAGAGAGCTTCTTAGATAGACCCACATTAACATCCTTCTTCTTACCTGTTCCATTAACCACACGTTTCGGGCCAGCTTTTGGACAATCTTCAATAGAATGACCATATAACAAGCACCGAGGAGGTTCCCACTCATATTCAATACGAATATTTTCCATAGTAAACCTACTCCCATCAAGTTTTGGGACAGCCAACACAATTGTCTCTCTAAACACATTAGAAGCATTAATTTCAATTACTGCTCTCGCATAGCTACTACAGCCCCATGACTCCAAACACATAGTATTAGTATACGAATCAAGCATTAAAGGAGTACCAATCTCAGAGGCAATCAAACTCAATCCATCCGATGTGTATGCCACTAACGGAACATCATGGAATTTAACCCAAACTGGTACACAAGACAGGTTTTCTTTACAAAGACTAACCTAGGGATTCCATTTATTCAGAAAGATAGGGATTCCACGTATCATCCAAGGTCCATCCCGAAGAACAGACTCAGCGCCTTGTGAAGATGAGAACTTAAAAAAGAAAAAACCATTTGCATTCATTGTAGCTCTCTCAATCCCATACTTTTTCCAATTGTTTCGCACAAACCAGTCAACAACGGGAAAAGCAAGCCTTTTCCCGATAAAATAACCATAAATCGAATTCATTAACCTATCATTTACCTCATAGACCGAAGCAATAAGTAACTCAACATCATATTCAGCAACTTTAGGTGTATTCTTAATGATTTTCCAGAAGTTGGCTTTCGTAGTAGATGGAGGACTGATTTTGGAAGCATAAGTCAGGTTTCCATCTACATTGGACTTCATTGATGTTGTAGCCGATGGTATGGTCTTACTTTTAGCTCCACATGTTGTGTCTCCATTAGCTTCGCCATTATTCTCATCACCTACAACTGTTTCATGCAACGTAACGTTACCATCACCATCGGTAGCATCCCGTTAGAGAACCATTTGAGCGGTTATCAATATTAGCGGTTGCACAAGATGTATCAACCATAGTCATGTCAGTGAAGTTCGTGACTTCAAGGCAACATCAAAGCGGTTTCACTATTGGCATACTCGTGACCGAAGCTACACCACTAAGGTTAGGCTCTATACTCGCATTTGTAGGGTTTAATGGTAGCCCATCATCCCCCGGAAATACAAGTTTGCCCTCTAGCATTTGCTTTTCAATGTCACGAATTTTTCCGGCCAACGTAGCATGATTAGGACTACCATACGCATCAGACAAAGATGGAAAGGGTTCATTACAAGTAGCATTTACTCTGGCAGTAACCGTGCATTCCTTAGCAGTAACAGCACTCGAACTATCCTCTTTATTCTTTTTCTTCATACCTCCTTCTCCTCCCGAATCCAAAAACCCAGATTTCATGGCCCACACAATCACATACACGCAATAACAAGAAGTACAATTGGCGTATTAACTTCAGTCACGCAGTTAAACCCTAAAAAGTTAGGGTTTATAAACGAAACAAATCCGAATCGTCACATGATACCGCACAACGAAAAAATTATGATATTCAAATAAAGCCCAAGAAACAATGAACAACGATCAAGTAATAGAGACCAGAAGTGCAAATCTTGAATTAATTGTGAATAAGTTAAACTAATAGCAAGAGCATGCACAAAAGACAAAAGAGCGATTGAAGATAGAACCCAACAATCAAAAAGAAATAAGTTATGTAACTCACCGACCCATGATAGATATTTAAAATAATGAATTAATCTAAAGAAATTAATGGAGAACGAGAAACAAAAAACTTTTGATTCGATTGTTAGGGTATCGTTTTCGCCAGAGGATAGTTTAATTTTTATTATGTTGTGTATGTGATAAAATGCTTTTTAAATATGTGACCCAGTTAACTATTGGAGGGTCATTATGGTTATGATATATCCCCAAAAAAAAGCCTAAAATGAAATAAAGTCAAAATGGTGTGTAGCTTTAGTGATAATATCTTTTTGTGTGTGTGTGTGGTTTGGGGGGGAGGGAGGGTTTCTGCTTATGATATATCTGAAAAAAGCCTAAAATAAAATAAAATCAAAAAGCCGTGTAGTTTTAGCTAGTGATAATATATTCTGTGTATCTTTAATACAATAAGTAAAGACTAAAAACTTTAAAATGAATACTTAAAGAGAATCAAATTGGTCCGATAAAGGAGCTCAAGTTTCATAATAAAGTTTTCTAACTTGTCAACGAAAGTCAAAATTAAAGGTGATTTGATCAGCATTAATACAAATTTGTATTACTCTTTAGTTTTAGGAGAAAATAACTAGGTCAAAATTTACAAAAATAAACTTCATAAAGAGTGGGTAATTTATAAACTTTAGGGTTGAATTTAAAATAATATTATATTTCTAAATTTAAACTAAAAATCTATCAGAGAATTTGATCCCAAATTTAATCTTATGGACTTAAGTGTAGATTTCTCCGTTTCTATAATTTTTAAAAATTTATAAAGTTAACAAGCACCTCCTATAATTTATTTTTCTTTTTAAATGACAAAATTTATTATTGTAATTGTTATTTATTTATTATTATCATTATTATTATTACTTTTATTATATTAAATTGATTGTAATACTCAAAATCCGTATGTAAGCGAGATTTTAAATATTAAAGTATGTGAAAATTGTCAAAAGACTAAACAATTAGAAATTTTTATACTCATAATCTGTGTTTTTAGAATCAACTTTCATAATCAGAATATAATGTCTAAGCTCTTTTTATACTTTATTCGCGAACCAACTTGTGCAATGTCCGTTAGGCTCCTCCAGCTTTACTTAAATGTGTTTTGACTTGTTACCCACTTTCCTTATTTTGTCACCCCTAGCTTTTATATTGGTTGAGATTCTAACCAGGCCGGTACACTGAATTTTACAGGAGGCTGATATCAACAAATATGGAAATGCTCCGTACTCCACATGGAGAAATTACGATGATTTTAATGAGTACTTCTGGTAATTAAGCTTTATGTTTCTAAATGCCTTCTTTAATTTCTTATGCTTTAAATTTTTTCTTGTATGTAAGCTATCATTCTTATTTTTATGTTCCAGGTCCGTGATTGTTTTGAACAACTTGGTTGGCCTTTAGACAGAAATTCATCATTCTTTTGAAGCCATCAGCAAGGTCAACGGTATTCATCTTATAATCTTTTTCTACACACATTTTTTTTCTTTTGTAAGGGCCTTCCACCCAGTAAAATATAAATATATATGAGATAAAATTTCTTTCATTGAGAGTCGAACTCAAGACCCTCCCGCTTACTAAACGGGTGCTCTAACCAACTGAGCTATGAAAGCAAGTTATACAAATAGCAAAAATGTCAACTACAGGACTCGAACGTAGGTTGGCCGGGAAATAACTGGGCGCCCTACCCGGCGGGCCAAGAGCCCTTGATCATTTTTTTTTTCTACACACATATATATAGTTGAAAACACATGTGGCTTTTCCATGTAACTATCTTTGACCACCTTTTGACTGGTTCGTTTCAGGTACATGGAAAAACCTTATTTATTGAGCGCCGGACGTTTCTTCATATTTACCATAGTTTCCACCGGTTGTGGATATTCCTTGTCATGATGTTTCAGGTTGGCCACATCGTCACAATTTCTTTGACATGTTACATTTCTGGATACTAAAAGCTTCCTCCTCACAGGGACTGGTAATAATAGCATGGAATGATGGAAAACTCAACTTCAAAACACTGCGCGGTGTTCTTAGTTTAGGCCCAACATTTTTTTTATGAAGCTGTTTCAATGTAACTGTCAACTTTACATTTTATTAAAAAAGAATGTGATTTTAAAACTTTTTATTTTTACTTATACGTTTTTATATTGTTACTTTTTCAGGTGTTTTGGACCTTGTGATAATGTATGGTGCCCATTCTACAACAAGAATAATTAAACGTTTCATATGGTTTATGTGGGCTACCCTTTCCATATGCTTCCTTTACGTGTATGTGTATTTTCCAAGTTGGTTTTCCTATATCTGTACCTGTGCAAATACATCAAGTATCAACTCGGGTTATGACACCTAATGCTCTAAGCAGAGACGGACCTAGCATGTAACAATGGGGGCGCACCTACTAGCTAATTTAAAAAAGTTGATATTTTAGTGTAATTTTATTTAATTTGACCTTTTTCGAAAGTGACCCCACCAAAACTCAAATTGCCTTCACTCACATACTAAAATCAACGTTAACTCTTTAAAGCCTTATAAATCTTCCATGTCTAAGTAAAAATACTCGATTTATCATTACGTTTCTAGTTTTTTCTTTCGCATTTTGTTACTATCGTAAAAAGAAATTGCCCCCAACATTCTATTTTCCTGGGTCCGACACTGGCTCTAAGCAAATCTTTAGATTTTTTCTCTTAGCAAAAGTAGTGCTTGCATTATTATTACAGGTTTTAATTGTGTCACTTCTAGCTTGAGATGATTTTGAAAAGCTAACAATGATTATTATGGAAGAAAATCAAAGCATCAGTAAATCATTTTCCGATACTATTGTTTTGGATGTGTTGACTATATTTGCTAATCGAGTCCACATAGAAATTTTATATTCACAATTTTCTAATTCATGTGTTGACTCTGCTAGATAATGTCTAATACTCGTGCAACGCAACGACAACAAGTGGCTTATTGCACTTTTTGGTTTTTTTTTTTTTTTTTTTTTTTTTTTTTCCTGTTTTTGGGCGTAGAATGATTTTATGTGATTGTGATAGAAAAGAGGCGAAAAGTGGCAGAGTGAGGAAGGACGGAGAATGTTTAGGTATTGAATGGAAATAACTATTTAATTAGACTAGACGAGTACCCGCGTCTAGCGGCAGCGGTGTATAGTCTTCGACAAATTCCGGTTAGATCAATTATTTTGCGTGTTCTTTAAACCTTGTTTCGAGGCTTAGAGATAACGGTTTTGTGTAGCCAATTTTAGATAGAACGATATTTTTGCGTGTTCTTTTCATTGTAAGACTCAAATAACAATTGTGGTAAAGTAAAGCTCGCGTCTAGTAGCGACGACAAAAATACTCTATTACAGGCGATGTAACTGGTAGTAATTTGTATTCGGTGAACAAATTTTGCGAGATGCTTTTATTTTGTGAGCGAACAATTTTGTTGATGTGCTTTTAATTGTCGCGTTTTCTTGAAATAACGTGAGACCTTTATTGTGCACATGTACTAATTTGTGTCAGATCACGTGAATCCTAGGCCAATCTACTCATATGAGGATGCCCTTCATTTGAGAATTTTGATAGTAATATGAAAAATAAGACTAATCTTCATTTTCTTTTAAATGACGTGAGGTTAAAGTCATTTTTTATTGCCTTAATATACAAATATGTGAAAGATGAAACTATGAAAGGCAATAGAAACAAAATAATCGAATATAACGTGCGTGATATCTTTTGGATTAGTATAAGATGGTTTAGTAGTAGGTATTGGAGTAAATTACAAAATCGCCCTTATGGTTTGGCCAAATTGCACGTTTCGTCTTGTGGTTCATTAAGTGCAAAATCATCCGTATTTTGCAATCGTTACGCCCACTTTGGTCCTTTATTTTAACCCGCATTAAGTGAGTTTCATAGTAGTTACACATTAGCCTTTTACCTAATGATCGCTGCGCGCCCATCCTTTACACTAACGGCCGCTTATAATTTAATTTTTTTTCGATTTTTTGACATTTTTTTCGTCACGGCATTTTTTTTTTTTTTTTTTTTGGGAAACTTTTTTGAAAACTTTTTTTGTCACATGTAAAAATGTTTATCGAAAATGTTTGTTTTGAAAAAATTTTTTGGCACGTGTGCAAATTTTATTTGAAAAAAATAGAAAAACAATTCTTGATTTTTTTTTCTCGAAAATCATTTTTCACATGTGACTAAAGAAAATCGATTTTTTCACATGTTTGAAAAATAACTTACTAAATAAAATGTTTTTGAAAAAATGTATAAAATGAACGCAAAGCGTATAAAAACATATAAAAACGATAAAACATATAAAACGATGAATACATATAAAACGATAAAAACGACTAAAATGTATGAAAATATATAAAACGTATATGCAATTTTATACGCTTTTATATCCTTTCATACCCTAAATACGATATATCGTTGCGTTTTATACCCTAAAAATGTAGTATAAAACGGATATAAATTTTAGGGTATAAAACGGATATAAAATGAACAAAACGATAAAACGGATATACATTTTATTAGTTTTCATACGCTTTTATACGCCTCGTCCGCTTTTATTACGTTTAGAAAGTTATTTTCGTCATGTGTGAAGAAAAATTCAATTTTCTTCGTCACATGTGGCAATGATTTTCGAGAAAAAAAAATTGAGAATTGTTTTTCTTTTTTGCTTCAAATAAAATTTGAACATGTGCCAAAAAAGTATTTCTTCAAAACAAATTTTTTCGATAAATTTTTTACATGTGACAAAAGGAATAAATGAAATTACAAATACAAAAAAAAAGAAAAAAAATAGCTCATACCCTATTCAATTTTTTGTTAGGTTAAGAGAAAGAGGATTGATTTAAAGATAGAGAGAAGAGATAAATGAAATTACAACAACTGGGTTATATGTTTTATTTACGAACTATGTATTCGCTTAAAAAAAAAAAAAAAAAAACCTCAAACTCTATTCAATATGTCTTTTTCCTTTAATGACTATTAAGTTTGTATAATAAGCTTCAATATTTCCATTTTCAAAAAGTTAGCACTATAATGGCCATTAAGTTTCACCATTTATTTTTTAACATTTCTTTAATTGTTTTAACTTTCAACATTCTATTTTTCTCACATTTGACAATTGTTGAAAAATTCAACATTCAACTTTGACCTTTTTTTCCATTTTATATAGTTAAGATAAATAATGGATTTCATTGCCTATGAATAAGGGTATTTAGGTAAATTGATTTTTTCTTTTATCTATACTACTTATAAATAATGTATTTCTTTTCTTGAAACTTGAATCTGAAAATTTAAATCTTGTAACTTTAATTAATGTAGTTCGCCTAAATTATCTTAAGTACCTCTTAGACTTGGCAACTTTTCAAAAACATGGCAACTTAAATTATGTCTTTTCTTAATTGATTAGTTATAAACTTGGCTACTTTTTTCGAAAACAAACATTATAATAATTAAAATACACGCTTTGCATCAAGGGTCTAACCAGAATCACGATTTAACAAGTACAATTATTTTCAGCTATACACCGTATACGTTTAGTAATTTATAAGCTATGTAGGTAGAAACCCGATAGTTTAGGAACATATAGAGGTCAGATTTAAAAACAAAAATAAGATTAAGACTATCATTGTAGAATGGTTTGAAAGTCTACCAAATAATTTATATAATCTCTCAAATCATGTAATTTAAAGATTAGACTACTCCCAGCAGTCACACTATTTCATCTTTCACCTCAGCGTCACATCAGTTTTTTTCTCTCTCCTCACTTACTCTAACTTTTCACTCCCAATAGTTCAAACCACCTCTTCTTTCGACCTATTTTATTTATTTTTAAAATATTCACTTGTATGAACATACCCCACTAAATACCTCTCACTCACTCGTAAACTAAATAACAAATAATAGAAACATTGGGGACCCACAATTGCACGTTTCTATATAAGGTGAATGTCTCACCGTTAGTTGCGTTGGTTTTGCCCTCACGCGGCACCTCACTCGCTCCCAGCAAGCTTGTCGCCATGACTCGTCTATCATGATTGTTTGCCGCTTATTGCTGGCAGCAGTCTTAACACTATCTTTGTAAGGAATGTTCTTCATAAATATTACGGGTCACGGCAAAATGTTTTACTTCAACATGAACCTGTCAAAGCAGGGTTGAAGGACAAAAATGTCAGAATATTATAGTCGGTCAAACTATGGGCATGCGTGAACTTCTTTTTGTATTTTGCAGACGAGTGGAAAAACTTTCTTGCTCGAATGGACCTTGATGAATCTACATCCGTGTCAGATTTTCTTAAAATTGCTGATGATAAACTTATTCTTGAACTTCGGTTTTGGGCATCATATCGTGGACAAACATTAGCAAGAACTGGTATGTTTTTCTTTTTTCTTTATTTATGAAAGATTATTGTACCTAGTTGGGTATATTTTAGAATCTTAATTTACGTTCTGTTTAACCATTACCAGTGCGAGGAATAATGTACAACCGAAAAGCTCTAATATTTCAGTCTTATATGGAAAGTGTGGCTGTTCAAGGTTCCGGTTTTCAGAATATGTGTAGTTTTGCTCTTTCTATTAAACAAGATATCTTATTATTTTTACAACTGTTATTGTAATTATGAATGCAGAAGATTCAGAAACTAAAACTGAAAATTTTCAGTTTCAATGTGAAGCAAGAGCTTATGCTGACCTAAAATTTACGTATGTCATCACTTGCCAATTATACTCGAGACAGAAAAAAGAACAACAACACCTGGCTGCTGATATTGCACTATTATTGCAGAGGTCAAATACGCATATGTTTATATTGATGACATATATGATGTGATTTTTATGTTAATAAATAATAATCTGCAATTATTATAATTTTTATTATGGGTTTCTTTGCTTCCTTTGTATTTAATAGAAATGAAGCACTTCGAGTTGCTTTCATTGATGAGGTGGATATGGGTAATGGCCAAACAAAGTTCTTCTCTAAGCTTGTAAAGGGTGATAATAATGGGAACGAAAAGGTTGGAATTTTTTTTCTTCGTTATCTGTGGGCTTTGTTATTTACTCAATTCTCAAAAGTGATTCAATATTATCCAGGTAGTTTATTCTATAGAATTGCCTGGACAATTCAAACTCGGTGAGGGAAAACCTGAAAATCAAAATCAAGCTATTGTCTTTACTCGTGGAAATGCTGTCCAAACCATTGACATGAATCAGGTATTACCCGAATCAACCCACTCATAAGTAGATGGATCAGAATTGCCGCTTCTACGATCACTGATTGTGGAGATCATCACATAAATCTTTATCGCATAAATGATATAACCTCCTAAATCTGTTTATTCAAAAGATTCAATTATTTTTGAAATAGCTTTTATCTGTAATCATATCTGAAACATTTATAAACTATTTATAATTAAAAACAAGTTAACACAGATTTTTTGAAATGTACAAATTATGCCATATCTATTATCTTGGGAACTGGTGGTTTTCCAAGATTCAGACTATAAAGCACTTAAGTCTTGAATACCTTAATTTGTGCTTAAGTAATTTCAGCTTCTATCCGCTTATTCTTCAGGACAATTATTTTGAGGAAACTTTAAAGATGAGAAACTTTCTTGAAGAATTCCACAGTGATGACCATGGTATCCGTCCGGCTACCATTCTTGGTTTAAGGGAGCACACATATACAGAACGGTACTAACTGATATAGTCTCTTCTATTCTTCTACTAGCAATATACACATTGTACGGCTAGCCAAATCACTTTTTTGAGCCATTTTTGTAGTGCCTCTACTGTAGCATGCCTCATGTCCCAGCAAGAAACCAGCTTCGTAACTATTACACAACGTGTCCTCGCTAATCCACTAAAGTAAGTTTGAAATTCTTTAAGGAGATTCTTGAATGTAAACATCTGTATGTGATTAATTTCATCATGGTGTGACTTGAAATATGATTAGAGTCCGCATGCATTATGGGCACCCAGATGTGTTTGATATAGTGTTTCATATAACACGCGGTGGCATTAGCAAAGCATCTCGTGGGATTAACATTAGTGAAGATATTTACGCAGGTATGTTTTTTTTCACTTTTTTTTGTAAAGGATTTTCCCGGTAAATATATAACCCCAAAAACAAATTAAGTACAACGAACGTGGGTGAATCTCACATCTCAACCCAAAACTAGGCGAAAACAAAGACACCAATTGTGTTTCAAACCTAAACTATCATAAAAATGACATGCCACACATATGAGACCTACTACAAATGTTTTCTAAGTTGACCACGAAGACTAATATCAAAGCATTAGCAAACTTCATTTGAGTATTAGTCAAACCAGGATCAACACAATCAATATCATCGTACGGCCTTCATCATAAGTTTCCTTTCATTGTTCATACAAGCTTTTATTTCCCACTCCACCGCCACTTTAAGAAGCTTTATTGACCTTGGAGCTCGAGAAACCATAAAATTGGTAGTTTCGTTGTATACTCGACCACTTCACTATCACTATCCCGATTAACCAAATTATCAACCTTTTGGAAGCCACAATAGAAGAACTAGGAAGCATTGATTTACAAGGTTTTAGTGGCTTCCTATCATCACTCACTAGCACAAGCTTCTCATCAAGCATTTGACTTTCCAGTTCATTAATCTTTGCAACCAAAAGGGAAGTACTCGGACTACCAGATGTCGTACCAGCCACATCTTGGACAACTATCGTACCTAAAGTTGATGACCCACCATTTGATCCAACCTCATCATCTTGCTGAATCAAATTAAGTGCATCAAAAGGATTAGCTGAGCTCGTCTCTACTTCTGAATTCTTTTTCGTGCCACTTGAACTAGCACCATTCTTATTAAAGACGACTTGGTAAACTTGTTTCTTAGGTTTAAACTGAAACTTAAATCCTAGATTAGTATCACGAGAAGTCTGTCTAAGAGACTGTTGGAAACCATCATTCTTTGGTTTTTCAACAACCCGTTTTGTAGCTATGAATATGAAAAGGATTACATTGTTGTAATTTACCCCAATTTGACTAGTTTACTTTTAAGCATGTGTAATTATCTCTAGTTTTCATTTCAAAAAAATAATAATTATATAAGAATAAGAGGAAATATGACCTGTTACATAAAACAAACATAAGTGTACATCAAAATGCCACCATTGCTAAATACTATCTAAATCATTATCCACGTGGTTGGTGTCACTTTTGTTTGTGATCATCTTGCTCACAAACCCTTATTCATTCAATGTCTTGCACTACTTTTGAAATTTAAATGCAGGTTTTAATTCAAGTTTGCGGAAAGGAAATATCACTCATCATGAATACATACAGGTATTATAATTTATTTATTATTGAACTGCTACGTACATGTATTATAATTATTGAATACTCCTAAACCTTCCAAAAGAGTTTTTTTTTTTTTTTTTTTTTTTTTTACCATTGTGATTTCAAAATAAGTTAACAAAATGAGTAGAATGAAAATATTTAAAATAATATATCATATTCGAAATTTTCATTTAAACTCATGTCTTTTTGAAGCCACGTTCTCCATTTTGCACCAACTTCATGGATAAACTACCTGGTGTTGTACCCAATTTCAAACCAACCTATAAATTTGACCATGAGACGCAAATTAACCTATTGCCCCAATATAACCAAAGCCTTATATTAATTTTTTAACATACTTTTTCCGAGAACACTGATTCAAACCATGCATGATGTGCTTACTTATTTTTCTTGCCAAAAACAAAGCTGTTGCAGATAAAATCCATGCTGCAGCAGAGATAATATGCCCATAAATCTAAAGTAAATAAAAACATCAGCAACAAATAAATTGATAAGAAAATCAAATATTCATTACAAAACAACTTCCAATAGACATAACCAAATTAGTAAACCTTGGTATAACTCTCACCAATGTACGTTAACTAGAACAATCCATGATCAGTAAACATGTAGTGTCAAATGAAAAGGGAAAAAACGACATTGAGGAATAACTTGCTGGTTCTTTCTTTCGGTATCTCACGAGTCAATGAAGCATCATTCTCTATTAAACTTGATATTTGAGTTCTGCAGATAGTGTAACAAATACATTTTAAGTAATCAAAACAATTGAAAACTGTAATTAAAACTAAAAGATAAAATAAGTAACAAAGAATGTACATCTGTGATATCCTCATGTGGTTGTTAAAATCCTCATTAACGACATTAGTAGGATAATACTCCTTGGTCATTTCTTTTGATTTCTTGCTAGGCAATGAAGCATCCTTCTCTATCAAACTTGTGTGGGAAACGGTGTACACTTTTTATTAAAATAATAAATCAGATTAGAATTATAAAATAACAGTAAATAAACGCAGACAGAATGGGGTAGAAGCAGAAGACAGACTCTATAATAATAAGTAAAACGAAAGCAGTAATGCACGAGGCTCGTATTGAATACGATTCCCTTAAAACAGATTCGTCGTCTGTTTCCCAGGGTACAACGTACGCAGCCGTTGCACAGCCGGACCTGACTCACTTGCCTGAAAATTCACCGAAGCTCTGAGTGTTTCTGATCGAAGAGAAGGTTGATAATTCAGTAATGGAGTTACGTTTTTTTTCTGAATGCTCAGAGCGAATGAGACATATGGTCGTATTTATATTGAAGACTCAACTTGTCCTCCAAGAAAATATTTCACCATATAAACGAAAAAATCGTTATCTCTAAAGCAGTTCGCAAATCTTTAATACATAAAACAGATTTGCATATCTTTTAAAAACATAAACCGATTTACGTAAACTTACTTGATAAGTTTCAATCTATTCCTAAAATAGATTTACGAAAAACGGAAAAATGAAAGAAACATAAATATATATAACGTATACATATATTAAATAGTGTCCAAAATTTGCAAAAACTCATTTTGCAAAACTCATTTCCAACAACTTGATGGTGAGTTCGCAAGGGTATGATAAACAATATCCATATAAGCTAAACAATTCGAAATTTAACTTGGGACTAAAAATATAAGTAAGAAAGATATACGCACTGTGTGCTTTCTTCTTGTGGTGTTATGTTTCAACCTCTAAGTACATATGAATGTTACTTAGTTCTTGATATAGATCAAGTTTATGAAACATTATCTCGATATCATCTTTGTCCATCTGTGATTGGGAGTGGAACATATTTCATCATTTTTCCAAAACCAGAAGGATATCAACAAGACTACAAACAACTTTGATGCAGTTTTTCTGTTCATCGATAGATGCCGCAAAATGGATTGTTGATCCTTTGAATTTGGTTGTATTTTCTGGTGTGTTTTAAACAGAAAATACAGAAACAAGATATGCTATATATTCAGAAGTATAGAAACGATATATGAATTGTATTGATGTGTTAATAACTGTTTACAGAACTTGACATATATATACTGATTGAATCGGTGTCTTTGACATAGTTAAGAGACATACCGATTCATGTAATCGACACAACTAATCTAAATGTTACAACCCTATTCCAAACGGTTTATACCGTTATCCTAATGACCCAACCCAATGTAATGGGTCGGATTCTACAGAACACATAACATAAATACACTAAACTACCCTATTCTTTTCTTCTATAACATTAAGGCCCAACATTCACCCCCCTAATGTTATAGACGCAAATCGAGTCTTCATAACTTGTCTTTACAGCAATGTTGGTTCATCGTCTACATCCCAGATCAGGTTTGCCTCCTCCTTTTTCTCTGATTTTGGACATTCGTTCCTGTAATGCCCAAGTTCATGACACTTATGACACCGTATGTGACTCTTGTCCCGTTGCACTCCACTATTGTGATGACCTTTCCTGGACCCCTGATCTCTTCCCTGGCCTCGTCCAAAGTCTCCATGATTTGAGTTTCCACAGCCACAATGCTCACATCTCTGGTGTTTATCCTTCTCTTTTTTGTCTGCTTCCGTGAATAGAAGTCTACTAGACATATCTTCCTCCTTAGTCTGCTTCTTGGTGCATTCCTCTAAAGCCTTCAATCTCCCAACGGCTTCTTGAAATGGCATCGTATTAAGATCGGCAAATTGTTCGATTGCAGCAACAATTTGAATAAAATTTTCTGGTACTGAGCCCAAAAGTTTATGAACCAATCTTTTATCGTCAAAAGTATGTCCGAGACTGCTTGCTGATCTTTCCCGCATAGACATCGAGTGAATCATTAGCATCCATCTTTAAAGATTCAAACCGACTCAAGTGTCGTAATCGCGCTTCTTTAACCCTATCAACTCCTATGTGCCGAACGTTCAACGCATCCCGATATCCTTTGCAAGTAAGATTAGCAATGTGCAATATCATGTTTTCGGAAGTGCTTGGTATAACATTGCAACTGCGTGTTGTTCTTCTTTTGATCCACTTCGGTTCACCGTAGGTTCCACGCCCCAAATTCCATGGACGTTAAAATTGCCTTAATCCTTAATGCCCAAATAGTATAATTTGTAGAGTTGAGGATTGGGCCTTTGAAGTTTAATGATAATCCTCCTTCCTTTGCTACATTTTCATTCTTCTTTGAAGAATCCCGGTCATGTTTCTTTTCTTCTTTCTACCAATCTTTAATTAAAATTTTCCTTCTTTCACAAATACTAATCGATTATGCTCTTATTTATGCCTCAAACCGATAATAAGAGTAAAAAAAATCGATTATATTTGTAAAAGATTCTAAGAAAAACAAGCTTGGTTTCTTTGATTTCGGGTGTTTGATCAAACTGCCTTGCCATTGCTGATCCCGATCAATTCGCGCATTGCTGATAATCAATCCGCCTTTTGGCTAATGATAATCAAGCCCGCCTTCCGCTAATGATCTCAAACCCCGACCAAACTTCTTTTCCTCTGTTAAAGATGATGCCTTTCTAATCGAATTTTCTACTTCCCGAATCGAAAAACCGCTCGATGCCACTTTGTTGATCCTTTGAATTTGGTTGTATTTTACGGTGTGTTTTAAATGTAAAATACTGAAACAAGATATGCTATATATTCGAAGTATAGAAACGATATATGAATTGTATTGATGTGTTAATAATTACAGAACTTGACATATATATCTTGATTGAATCGGTGTCTTTGACATAGTTAAGAGACATACCGATTCATGTAATCGACACAACTAATCTAAATGTTACAACCTATTCCAAACGTTTTATACCATTATCCTAATGACCCACCCCAATGTAATGGGTCGGATTCTATAGAACACATAACATAAATACACTAAACTACCCTATTCTTTTCTTCTATAACATTAAGGCCCAACATGGATTTGGTTGATGTTCATTGAATTTTAATTTCGGTGAACCTTGATTGCCTTACTCGTCGCTTATCATACGATACACCTTACGGTCCATCACATATATTACCACCCCAATGACATAATAGTATAAAACACCTTGATGCCATTGTCACAAAAATTAATTTACTCGTTATGAATAACAAGCAGAAGGCTTACCAACTAAACCGATGAAAACTTGTTTAAACAAGTTACATAGATAGGTTGATCATAAAAAACCAAAAAGGTATTTAAAAGCGAACCGGAGAATGGGTGATATTTCTTGATTAGAAGTATGGTGCGATCGTACCAGATAAAGTAGAAGAAGCACATCGGTGGTAACGATCTCAGGTATAAGTCACGGTTAGGAGTTGATGAGTAGATGTCGATCATGTTGAGGAGTGTAGCCAATATTACAGTCATGCATGAAGAGGAAGACATTAGGGTTTATCTATTTCCGTTTTTAATTTGTTTATTTATGAAAAAGAAAAGAAAAAGTATTACAAATTTAATATTTTTTGAAGTACTCATTATGTAAATTTAGTTTTAAAGTACCGTAGTTAAAAAAATTAAAAATAAATAAATAAATAAATCTCCTTCCAAAGTATAAAGACATGCACACGCTTTTATTCTGCTAAAAATAAGTCATCAGTAAGCAACTTATTCTATATCTGGTTGTATTTATTGAAGGTGGGCAAAGGGCGAGATGTTGGGTTCCATCAAATTGCCATTTTGAAAGAAAAGTGGCAGGAGGAAGCGGTGAGTGGTTCTTAGTAGAGATGTATCTGACTTGGTCAACGATTTGATTTCTTCAGGATGCTTTCATTTTACTATACAAGCGTTGGATGCTACTTTTATAACTGGGTATGCTCAATTATTGTTAGCTTATGATATTATACAAAATCGCTTATGCGGACATCTAACATCTCATGTGATTTGTGTGTAGCTAATGGTGATTACGTTGTACATATTACTATATGGCCAACTGATTGTAAGTTATAGATTCTATTTTTAAAGCTTTTGATTAGAGTTGTATAGCATCATCTTTTATTTTATTTTATTTTTATTTTTATTTTTTTTGTTAAAGGATTTTCCCGGTAAAATAATATATCATCATCTTTTGTGATCATTATATGTGTTTTCAGGCACCGTCTGAAATCCGTGTTGACTACATGTCTATCTCTCCAGCTCTGCTTTTTTTATATCCGGCTATATCCATAATTTTGGGTTCTCTCTTAGAGCAGGATTTTAAAGTGGTACATTTATGTAAATGTTTTGTAAAAAAACTTATATCATTTATAATGCAAAGCTGCTTAATGATAAATATGTCATTTTAATTATTTCATGTGATAAACATTTTTCCTTTTGTTAATTTTTCAGGCTGGTATAAGTTTTTCGCCATGCTGAAAAGTGGTTCTTCGCTTTCTTCGCATTTTCTTTGGGCACAAGAATGCATTGGTTTGGCAGAACCATGCTGCATGGTGGTTCAGGGTTTGTTCTTTACTTTTTCTTTCTTGCTCTTTCAGAGGTGGCAAAATGAGCTAGTTACTTGACCGACTAAAATGGTGGAATTGAATGAGCCACATGGGTTGAGCACAAGAATTCATTGGTAATGATTCTGCCAAACCAATGAATTCTTATGCCCAAGTGTTGTACATATGTAATATGTTGCATTTTATATTTAAAAAGGCACGTAGAACATATATTGATATAAAGCATTAGTAGTACATTGATTTGTCTTGACTTTAACATATGATATAACCAAATTATGGGATAATATGATTCGGATGTTTTATGCATTAGAAATACATTTCTGTTAGAGATAAATCATAGGCCGTATCAAGAGTGCCACCTCTTCACTTTTCTATGTCTTGTGTCTAACATAACTTATATTCTAAAACAGTATCAAGCAACTGGTCGAGGCTTCAGTCTGGCTCGCACAAAATTTTTGGAGAATTATAGGCATTATTCACGAAGTCATTATGTCAAAGCGTCTCTCTCTCTCTCTCTCTCTCTCTCTCTTTGTGTGCGCGTGTGTGTGTGTGAATTTTATAGAATTGACCTGTAATGTTCTAAAACCCAGGTAGACTCGGCCAATTTCAACCGGTTGAACCACGAACCGGTTAGGATTTTTCTTATTTGCGGACGGATTGAACCGACGGTTTTTCATTGACTGGGTCGACCGGTTTGATAAATCGGCTGGGTCATGACTTTTATTCTTTTTGTTTTTCTTTATTGTAAACAACAAAACCTTTTCCTTCTTTTAAAACTAACAAAACCCTTTTGTCATTTAATTTTTGCTAAACTCAAAATTTGTGTTAGGCTATGTTCTATATTTGTATGGACAAACAGATTATGATTTGAAAATTTTATAGTTAAATTGAAAAGTTAAAGTGATGGTGAATGATGTGATTAAGTTTTGATGAAACAACAAACTAGAATTATCAACTAATGTTTGTATTATATTTGTTTGATTTTAAAAGATCCTTAATAAACGTAGGATTCTGTTAAACCATAAAGTTATCTCATTGTGTAGAACTATAATTCTGTTGTAAACGAGAACTATAAATTGATTATTTTTGCATTTTTTTAATTGTATATAAAGAAATTAAAGACTAAACCCCAATATAGTCATCTTATTTTTATCGGTTCAATTGAATATAATATCAAAATTGGACAAATACCTACAGTTCCAAAGATGTTATGAAAAGTATATATGTATAGAATCGGTTCGATTCGGCGGTTGAACCGGTGACTCGAATGGGTCAATTAAAAAACCAGGTTTTAAAAAATTGCTTGTGATTTATGGTCTAAAAGTTAGTTTTTTGTGATAAATTCACAACAAATCTGTTGTGAATTAATAAATGTCTGCACGAAAAAGATATATATGCACCATTATCCAAAGTCTATATATACATATCTAATACTTAATATATCTTAAAACAGAACTGAAATGATTCTATTGTGTATGTGGTCGTTAAAAGAAGCTCCAGAATTTCTAGGCCGTATTGTTACATTTATTGGGTTTATCCTGGCATTTATATGGATGTATGCACCGTTTTTCTTCGATCGATCCGATTATACGCTTCATAAGTAAGTTTTGTTGATTGAAATCTATTGTTTCATTTCTCCTGCTGCATTTTCTAACTTCTCCTTTAATTCTTCAGCCTCATAGAGGACTACAGAGAGTGGAAACATTGGCTCTACTGTAGTGGTGATGAAAGCTGGGAAGCATGGTGGGAAAAAGAATTTGTAAGATCACATCCTCGTAAATTTGTTTTTTGTTACGATCTTTCACTACATTTATGTGTCTAGTGAAATTTATAAGTGGTTGTGGTTCCATTTGCTACCAACAACTTGAAAGAAGATGGGACCCACAAAATGGAAAACTTAAAATGAGAGTGTTCAGTGTTTGGTTTGATACCGAACAAACTGAAAAGTAAGCCGTCAAACTGAATAAAACTGAATCAAAATTTTTAATTGGTGTATGGTTTGGATTGAAACTAACCAAGTATTTAATTGGTGTTCGCTTTATTTATCGTTTGACAAATATATAACTAAACCGAACCGAAAAATCGAATATCTCTATCTACATAAAATATAATAATATAAATATACATACTTTCTATCTTATGATCCTAAATAACAATCTTGAATCCTGATATTCAACTAGGTTTGGATGCTTGAAGATGAAATATTAAAGCTAATAAGACTTTTGAAGACTTGTGTTTAAGAATATTTTTATCTTGATTCGCTTTCATTTACTTCCTTTAATTTAAGTTGTGAAACCATTTGGTTTCTTAAACCCGTGTTTTGCTGATTTACTTGATTGATTTGTTAATTTTATCTAAACTTTTTAGGTTTTTATTTATGATTTTTAAATTATATTTTTAATTTATGTTTAATTGATTTGGTTTTAACCTAAACCAAACCGAATTTTAATTTGGTTTATGGTTTGATTTTATCCGTATAATTGATTTGGTTTGGTTTTGGTTTTGATTTTAACTATTTTCAAACTGATAAACCCGAACAATACAACTCACAACCCGAAAACCGAACCGATGAACACCACTATTAATGGTATCTAAAAAATGCATTTCCATTTCATTTTTAATATTTTCTTCCGCGTAGTAACATCGCCAGACTGACAAATATACAATGCAACTTTCAGTTCCATATTCAAACATTTGAAGGAAAAGCTATCGAGACTATTCTGAGTCTACGGTTTTTCATTTTCCCATATGTTGTCTATCAGAAAGTGGATCTTCTTGGTGCAAAAACGTATTTTATGGTAAGAACTCTTTTTCTAATTTATGCATGCATGCAAGTTCTTCATTGGAGAATTGACTTTCCGTTTTTACGTATCTAGCTTTAGACTAGTGTGCTAATGCTAATAGTATAAACTTGTGCAGGAATATGGATTTTGGTGGCTTGTGACTGTGGGGCTTTTAGTCTTTTTTGAGGTGGATAAATTTACTTGTGAAACTTATAAGATGCATTCGAAAAATAAATCTTATAATGATGTTTTTTGCTTACAGATTCGCAAAACCAGGCTAATTTCATCAGTGAATGTCCAGCCGTTATCAAAATTTATACTGAACATGCAGTTCATATTAATCACATTTTCTCTTTTTCTAGCTTCTACCCTATATAATTTCATTGAAATAATGACTTTCATATTCGCATTCATTGCCACGGGTTGGGGTATACTTTCAGTATGTTTCTATTCTTTTGAAATTTTTATTTATAAGTCATACAGTATTTACATTGTTCAAGATAACTAATAGGCAAAATGCTGATTTTTTTTTTTTTTTTTTCTTTCCTTTTTTATGATTTTGCTTCAGATTTGCGTGGTTTTGAAACCAGTGATGAAAATGATCGGCTTATGGAACAATGTAATTTCTCTTGCTCGGTTATATGATTCTGCATTAGGAAGTATGGTTTATGCTATGATGCTTTTGGTAAAAGTATTCCCCGTGGCACTGAATATAGCAGGTATGTTAAGTTGGCTCTCTTTGTCTTTTAATCTATAAACTACTGCTTGTTGTGTATAGACCAACAACCCAAGAAATTTGAATGCGAAACTTTCATATTCGCATTCATTCCCACAAATAAAGATGCTCCCAGTCAACTTGTTTTATTGAATAAAAAAAATTACTAATTTGGTACAATTCCTACCCCCCAATATTATCATAGAGAATTGTGGGGGGGGGAGGCGGAAGACCTATCCCAATAAGAATGGGAGACCTTTAAAAAGAAGGAGAAAACCCCAAGAGGAAACCAACTTGCCGTTGGATTAAAAATTGGCCAAACACTCCTTCAATTCATGGCCGGCTAAGACTTGCCTTGCAAGTGAAGCAACCACCAAAACATATTCCTGTAATTCCAGTCGAATAATACTAATCTAGACAAACACATTAAACACATGATTGAGATATTTTCAAATTTTTACATGGTACCACTAGAAAAAGCTTATCCTCTATTCATCGGCTACTCACCGTTGATATAAAGGGATCCTAATCTATCTTTTTCGCTTTTTTTTTTTTTTTTTTTTTTTTTTTTTTTTTTTTTTCCTTTTTTAAATTAGTGTTCTATGTTTTATCCATTTCTGAAACTTCAATCTATAAAAACACAACCCGTCATAACACTCTCAGAGTATGTTGACGCCAATGTAACAATCAATCAACTAAATTTATCGCGACCCACCACCACCACCAACACACAACAACAATTATCATCAGGTTCACGTACTCCATTCAACCAACACACCAGCCGTAGCTGTACACCGTTACGTTTTTGTCTTATATCACAACGTTTCCAACATCTCCTAGACAAGTCAACGCCCCTTTCTTACTGTACCCATGAACCAGGCCATCTTTTAAACAAGAGGCAATTCGCGATGGTTACGAGAAAGTTGATGAGAGAAAATATGTGACTACAAAATCCTTGGGCTCACAAGAATGAATCTGTGTGTACCATGTACACATTTATTTGTCTCGATATTCATCTAAGATCTGGAACAAATAGTTGTATTAGCTGACATCATGTTTTAGATATTTGGCGGAAATTTAATAATATATAACGAAACAGATGAATAAGATAAGGAAATAGAAATGACCAAATTATTCTTGTTGACCAGTGAAACAGCTTGCTATCAGTTTTCGTAGTTAATAATGAGATTTTATTG